>CM062297.1:645988330-646588330 GCA_031216915.1 Pictodentalium vernedei | reverse complement strand
CCTAACTAACGCCCATAGTCAGCCCTGACATTAGAATTTCGGCTACCGAGGTTGATATTCCTTCTCGGGACTATCAGCCCTGTCAGACATTGTCGGGCTGAAAGTCTGAAATGGCACAGTGGCTGTGTGTTTCTGCCGGATTTTGGAAATGTATCAAAACCGTGACCCCATAATCATGAAATTGACGGTCGTAGTCACCCCTGACATAAGAATACCGAGGTTCATATTCCATTTTAGGGATATCAGCCCTCTCATACAATGTCGGGCTAACGGTCGGGAATGGCACAGTAGCTGTGTATTTTGAACGGATATCGGGAATGTATCAAAACCGTGACCCCATTTTTACATAACTGACGTCGGTAGTGACCCCTGACTTGAGAATTTCGGCTACCGAGGTTAATATTCATTCTGAGGAATATCAGCCCAGTCAGACATTGTCGGGCTAAAAGTCTGGAATGGCACAGTGGCTGTGTGTTTCCGCTGTATCTTGGGAATGTATCAAAACCGTGACTCCCTTATCACAAAATTGACGGCTGTAGTCACCCCTGACAAAAGAATTTCAGCTACCGAGGTTCATATTCAACCTCAGGGATATCAGTCCTGTCATACAATGTCGGCCTAACGGTCGGGTATGCCACAGTGGCTGTGTATTTTGAACGGATATCGGGAATGTATCAAAACCGTGACCCCAATTATCACCAAACTGACGGCTGTAGTCACCCCTGACATAAGAATGTCAGCTACCGAGGTTCATATTCCATCTCAGGGATATCAGCCCTGTCGGACAACGTCGGCCTAACGGTCGGATATGGCACAGTGGCTGTGTATTTTGGACGAATATCGGGAATGTATCAAAACCGTGACCCCATTATCACCTAACTGAGGCTGGTAGAGACTCCTGACTTGAGAATTTCGGCTGCCGAGGTTAATATTCATTCTCGGGCATATCAGCCCTGTCAGACATTGTCGAGCTAAAGGTCTGGAATGGCACGGTGGCTGTGTCTTTCTGCCGGATTTTGGGAATGTATCAAAACCGTGACCCCCTTTTCACCAAATTGACGGTTGTAGTCACCCCTGATATAAGAATTTCAGCTACCGAGATTTATCTTTCCTCTCAGGGATATCAGCCCTATCAGACAATGTCGGGCTAATTTACGGGAATGGCACAGTGGCTGTGTATTTTGAACGGATATCGAGAATGTATCAAAATCGTAACTCCCTAGTCACCTCACTGACTCTCACAGGCAAGCCTTACATGAGAATTTAAGCTACCGTGGTTTATATTCCTTCTCAGGGATATCAGTCCGGGATAATGCTCGGAAAGGGCACAGTGGCTGTGTATTATCACCGGATATTGGGAAGGTATCAAAACCGTGACCCCAAAATCACCCAATTGACGCCGGCAATCACCAATGACGTGAGAATTTCAGCTACCGAGGTTGATATTCCCTTTTGGAGATTTCAGCCCCGTCAGTCAATGTCGGGCAATGGGTCGGGAATGGCAATGTGGCTGTGTATTTTGAACGGATATAAGGAGTGTATCAAAAGCGTTGCCTCTTATCACCGCAATGGCCCCGTAGTCACCACTGTCATGAAATTTTCAGCTACCGAGGTTGATATTCCCTCTCAACCTAATTGACGCCCGTAGTCACCCCTGACATTAAAATTTCGTCTACCGAGGTTGATATTCCTTCTCGGGAATATCAGTTCTGTCAGACATTGTCGGACTAAAGGTCTGGAATGGCACAGTGGCTGTGTGTTTCCGCCGTATTTTGGGAATGTACCAAAACCGTGACCCTAAATATCTAGAATGGCACAGTGGTTGTGTATTTTCATCGGATATTGAAAAAGTATCAAAATCGAGACTCATTATCACCTAATTGACGCCCGTAGTCACCCCTGACATTAAAATTTCGTCTACCGAGGTTGATATTCCTTCTCGGGAATATCAGTCCTGTCAGACATTGTCGGACTAAAGGTCTGGAATGGCACAGTGGCTGTGTGTTTCCGCCGTATTTTGGGAATGTACCAAAACCGTGACCCTGTTATCACCAAATTGACGATCGTAGTCACCCCTGACATGAGAATTTCAGCTACCGAGGCCGATGTTCTCTCGCGTGGATATTAGCTGGGTTCGGAAATATCGGGCTGAAGCTCTGGAGATGTACAGTGGCTGTGTATTTTCACCGGATATTAAAAATGTATCAAAATCGTTACCCCTTATCAACCCTTATCACCTAATTGACGCCCGTAGTCACCCCTGAGATTAGGTTTCGGCTACCGAGGTTGATATTCCTTCTCGGGAATATCAGCCCTGTCAAGCATTGCCGGGCTAAAGGTCTGGAATGGCACAGTGGCTGTGTGTTTCCGTCGGATTTTGGGAAGGTACCAAAACCGTTACCCCCTTATCACCACATTGGCGGTCGTAGTCATCCTTGACATGAGAATTTCAGCTACCGAGGTTGATATTCCCTCTCCGAGATATCAGCCCTATCAGACAATGTCGGGCTAAGGGTCGGGAATGGCACAGTGGCTGTGTATTTTAACCGGATAGCAGGAATGTATCAAAAGCGTTGCCTCATATCATCCCAATTACCCCGTAGTTACCAATGACATGAAAATTTCAGACCTGTCAGACAATGTCCGGCTAAAGGTCGAGAATGGCACAGTGGCTGTATATTTCAAACGGATATTGGGAACGTATCAGAACCGTGACACACTTATAACCCAATTGACGGCCGTAGTCACCCCCGGTATGAGAATTTAAGCTGCTGAGGTTGATATTCCTTCTCGGGGATATCAGCCCTGTCAGACTTTGTCGGTCTAAAGATCTAGAATAGCACAGTGGTTGTGCATTTTCACCAGATATTGAAAATGTATCAAAATCGTGACCCCTTATCACCTAAATAACGCCCGTAGTAACCCCTGACATTAGAATTTCGGCTACCGAAGTTGATATTCCGTCTCGGAAATATCAGCCCTGTCAGGCATTGTCGGGCTAAATATCTGAAATGGCACTGTGGCTGTGTGTTTCCGCCGGATTTTGGGAATGTATCAAAACCTTGACCCCCATATAACCAAATTGACGGTCGTAGTCTCCACTGACTTGAGAATTACAGCTACCGAGGTTGATGTTCCCTCTCGGGGATATCAGCTGGGTTAGGAAATATCGGGCTGAAGCTCGGGAAAAGTACAGTGGCTGTGTATTTTCACCGAATATTGAATATGTTTCAAAATCGTGACCCCTTATCACCTAACTGACGCCCGAAGTCACTCCTGACATTAGAATTTCGGCTACCGAGGTGGATATTCCTTCTCGGAAATATCAGCCCTGTCAGACATTGTCAGGCTAAAGGTTTGGAATTGCACAGTGGCTGTGCGTTTCCGCCGGATTTTTGGAATGTATCTAAACAGTGACCCCTAAAAATCAAATTTACGGGCCTAGTCACCCCTGACATGAGAATTTCAGCCCAATGACCCCGTAGTCACCACTGACATGAAAATTTCAGGTACCGAGGTTGATATTCCCTCTCGGGGATATCAGACCTATCAGACAATGTCCGGCTAAAGGTCGAGAATGGCACAGTGGATGTGTCTTTTCACCAGATATCGGGAATGTATCAAAATCGTGACCCCTTATCACCTAAATGACGCCCGTAGTCACCCTTGACATGCGAATTTCAGCTACCGAGGTTGATATTCTCAGGGATATCAGCGCAATCAGACAATGTCGGGTTAGGGGTCGGGAATGACACAATGGCTGTGTATTTCCGCCGCATTTTGGGAATGTTTCAAAACCGTGACCCCCTTATCGCCAAATTGACGGTCGTAGTCACCCCTGACATGAGAATTTCCGCTACCGAAGTTGATATTCCCTCTCAGGGACATCAGCCCAATCAGGCAATGACAGGCTAGGGTTCGGGAATGACACAGTGGCTGTATATTTTAAAGGAATATCAGGAATGTATCAAAAGCGTTACCTCTTATCACCCAAATGACCCCGTAGTCGCCGCTGGCATGAGAATTTCAGCTACCGAGGTTGATATTCCCTCCCGTGGATATCAGACCTGTCAGACAATGTCCGGCTGAAGGTCGAGAATGGCACAGTGGCTGTGTATTTCAAACGGATATTGGGAATGTATCAGAACCGTGACCACCTTATAACCTAACGGACGGCCGTAGTCACCCCTGGCATAAGAATTTAAGCTACTGAGGTTTATATTCCTTCTCGGGGATATCAGCCCTGTAGACCTAAAGATCTAGAATGGCACATTGTTTGTGCAATTTCACCGGATATTGAAAATGTATCAAAATCGCGACCCCTTATCACCTGATGGACGCCCGTGGTCACCATTGACATTAGAATTTCGGCTACCGAGGTTGATATTCCTTCTCGGGAATATCAGCCCTGTCAGACATTGTCGGGCTGAAGGTCTGGAATGGCACAGTGGCTTTGTGTTTTCGCCGGATTTTGGGAATGTATCAAAACCGTGACCCCCTTATCACCAAATTGACAGTCGTAGTCACTCCTGACATGAAAATTTCAGCTACCGAGGTTGATGTTCCCTCTTGGGGATATCGGCTTGGTTAGGAAATATCGAGCTGAAGCTCGGGAAAAGTACAGTGGCTGTGTATTTGCACCAGATATTGTGAATGTATCAAAATCGTGATCGCACTTATCACCTGACTTACGCCCGTAGTCACCCCTGACCGGAGAATCTAAGCTACCGTTGTTGATACTCTCCCCCGGAGATATCAGCCCTGTCTGGAAGTGTCGGGCTGAAGGTCGGGAATAGCACAGTGCCTGTGTATTTCCACAGGATATGGTGAATGTATCAAAATCGTTACCACCTTTTCACCTAACTGACGCCCGTAGTCACCCATGACAGGAGAATCTCACCTACCGAGGTTAACATTTCCTCTCGGGTATATCCGCCCTGTTAGAAAATATCGGCCTGAAGCTCAGGAATGTGTATCAGTGGCTGTATATTTCCACCAGATATTGTGAATGTATCACAATCGTGACCCCCTTATCACCTAACTCACGCTCGTAATCACCCCTGACAGGAGAATCTCAGCTATCGAAGTTGATATTCTCTCTCGGGGACATCAGCCCTGTGATGGGGTCACGGTTTTGATACATTCCCGATATCCGTTCAAAATACACAGCCACCTTGCCATTCCCGATCGTTATCACGACATTGTATGACAGGGCTGATATCCCTGAGAGGGAATATGCAACTCAGTAGCTGAAATACTCATGTCATGGGTGACTACGACAGTCAATTTGATGATAAGGGGGTCACGGTTGTGATACATTCCCAAAAGCCGGCGGAAATTCACAGCCACTGTGCCATTCCAGATCTTTATCCCGACATTGCCTGCTGACAGGGCTAATATCCCTAAGAAGGAATATCAACTTCAGTAGCTTAAATTCTCATGTAACGGGTGACTGCGGGCGTCAGTCAGGTGATAAGGAGGTCTCGGTTTTGATACATTCCCGATATCCGTTAAAAATACACAGCCTCTGTGCGATTCCTGACCTTTAGCCCGACATTTTGTGATAGGGCTGATATTCCCGAGAAGGAATATCAACCTCGGTAGCCGAAATTCTAATGTCAGGGGTGACTACGGGCGTCAATTAGGTGATAAGGGGTCACGATTTTGATACATTTCCAATATCCGCTGAAAATACACAACCACTGCGCCATTCTAGATCTTTAGGCCGACAATGTATGACAGGGCTGATATCTCCGAGAAGGAATATCAACCTCAGAAGCTTAAATTATCATGTCAGTGTTGACTACGGCCTTCGGTTAGGTTATGAGGGGTTCACGGTTCTGATACATTCCCAATATCCGTTTGAAATACACAGCCACAGTGCCATTCTCGAGCTTTAGCCGAACATTGTCTGACAGGTCAATATCCCCGAGAGGGAATATTGACCTCGGTAGCTGAAATGTTCATGTCATTGGTGACGACGGGGTCATTGAGGTGATAAGAGGTCAGGCTTTTGATGCATTTCTGATATCCGGTCAAAATACACAGCCACTGTGCCATTCCCGACTCCTAGACCGACATTGTCTGATAGGGCTGATATCCCTGAGAGGGAATATCAACCTCGGCGGCTGAACTTCCCATGTTAGGGTTGACTACGATCGTCAAATAGGTGAGAAGGGGGTCACGGTTTTGATACATTCCCAAAATCCGGCGGAAACACAGCCGCTGTGCCAATCCAGACCTTTAGCCCAACAATGTCAGACAGGGCTGATAAACCGGAGAAGGAATATCAACCTCGGTAGCCGAAATTCTAATGTCAGGGGTGACTACGGGCGTCAATTAGGTGATAAGGGGTCACGATCTTGATACATTTTTAATATCCGGTGAAAATACACAGCCACTATACTTTTCCAGAGCTTCAGCCCGATATTTCCTAACCCAGCTGATATCCCCGAGAGGGAACATCAACCTCGGTAGCTGAAATTCTCATGTCAGGGGTAACTACGACCGTAAATTTAATGATAATGGGGTCACGGTTTTGATACATTCCCAAAATTCCGGCGGAAACACACAGACACTCTGCCATTCCAGACCTTTAGCCCGACAATGTCAATGTCTGACAGGGCGGATATCCCCGAGATGGAATATGAACCTCAGTAGCTGAAATTCTCATGTCAGGTGTGACTACGCCGTCAGTTAGATAATCTCGCATTAGCGTCGCCCATACAATCGCGCTCATCCCGTGTATAAACACGCGTTAACCTCGCTGACTAACTCGCGTTAATCTTGCATTAACCTTGGGGATAAGCGCACGTTAATCTGGCGAATTAACTATCGTTAAACTCGCGTTAAACTGGCCATTACCTCGGGGTTAAATTCGCGTTAAATTCACGGGTAGACACACGTTCACATCGTGAATTAATTTGCGTTAAATTTGCGTAAAACTTGCGTTAAACAAGCGGACGAACTCGCATTAACCTCACGGATAAACATGCGTTAAGCTCCCGGATCAACTCGCGGATATTCTCGTGCTAAACGCGCACTAACCATGCGGATAAACATGCGTTAACTCCAAGGACTAACTCGCGTTAATCTCGCTTTAACCACGGGGATAAACTAGCGTTAAACTCACGGACAAACACGCTTTAACCTCGCGGATTAACTCGCAGATAATCTCATGTTAACTCCGAGGATAAACTCGCGCAAAACTCGCGTTAACCTCGCGATAAACTTGCGTTAACCTAGCGGATAAACTCATGTTAAACTCGCCTAAGCATTGTGGATAAACTCGCCTTAAATACGCGTTAACCTCACGGATAAACCAGCGTTAATGTCGCGTCAAACTCGTCTAACGATGCGGTTAAACTCGTGTCAAACTCGAGTAAAACTCGTGTTAACGTCGGGGATGAACACCCGTCAAAATCGCGTTAATCTCGCGTATAAACGCACGTTCAACTCGAGATAACCTCGCGAGTACATTCGCGTTAACCTTGCGGATTAACTCGCGTTAAACTCCCGTTAACGTTGCGGATGTACTCGCGCCAAACTAGTGATGACCTCGCGGATAAACTCGCCTCATGCTCGCGTAACATCGCGTTTAACTCGCGCTAAGAACGCGGATAAATTCGCGATAACCTCGCACATAAACTCAAGTTAACATCGTCGATAAACTCGCGCCAAAGACGCGTTAATTTCGTGGATGGACTCGTGTTAACCTCGCGTAAACATCGCCGATAAACGCGCCTTAAAACTCCAGGATAAACTCGCGTTAACCTCCCGGATAAACTCGCACTAAATAATATCGCGGATAAACTCGCAATATCCTTGCGCATAAACTCGAATTAATATCCTGGATAAACTCGCGTTAAACGCGCGCTATCCTCACGCATAAACTCGCGTTAATTTCGAGTTAACATCGCGGGTTAACTGTCGCGTTAAACGCACATTAACTCGGGATAACCTCGCGGACAAATTCGCGTTAAACATGAGTTAACATCGCGTTGTACTCACGCTAAGAACGTGGATAAACTCGCAATAACCTCGCGCATAACCTCACGTTAACATCGTCGATAAACTCGCGTTAAACTCGAGATAGCCGCGCGGATAACCTCGTGTTAACTTCGCGTATAAACTCGCGCCAAACGCGCGTTATCCTCGCAGATAAACTCGTGATAACCTCGCGCTAACATCGCCGATAAACTCGCGTTAAACTCATGCTAAACTTGCGGATAAACTCGCGTTAACCTTACGGATAGACTATTGCCAAAACCGCGGACGAACGCGCATTAATCTCGCGTTAACCCCGCGCATATACTCGCGTTAACATCGCGGATAAACTCGCGCTCAACTCGACTAAACTGGCGTCAAACTGGCGTTAACCGCATGGGTAGACTCGCGTTAATCTCGCGAACATACTCCCGTTAAACTGGTGTTAATCTCACGGATAAACTCGAGATAACCACGAGGATTACTGTGCGTTAAACACAACGCGCATTAAACAAGCGTTAAACTCGTGGATAAACTCAAGGATAAACTCGGATTAAAGTAGTGCTAACCTTGCTGATCAATTCGCGGAGAAACTCACGTTAACCTTAGGGACAAACTCGCGTTAACCTCGCGGATTACCTCCCAGATAAACTCGCGTTAACCGCACGGATAAACACGCATTGACATCTCGGATTAACTCGCGTTAATCTCGTGTTAAACTCGGAGATATACTCGCGGAAACTATCTGCTAGGTAAACGCAAGTTTATCCGCGATGTCAATACGGGCAATATGTCAATCAACTCGCCCTCATTTGTGCCACCCTACAGTACCTTTTATTTGATCAGATTTGCCCATCTAGAAGGTTTTCTGGGAGGTTGTCACTTCTAGGGCCTTGGTTCCCCATAAAGAGGGGTCATATGGGGACGGGTAACACGTCAGTCATCTCGTCTTCATTTGTCCCACCCTACAGCACCTTTTATTTGATCAGATTTGCCCATCTAGAAGGTTTTCTGTGAGGTTGTCACTTTTAGGGCCTTGGTTGCCCCATAAAGAGGGGTCATATGGGGACGGGCAACATGTCAATCAACTCGTCTTCATTTGTCCCACCCTACAGCACCTTTTATTTGATCAGATTTGCCCATCTAGAAGGTTTTCTGTGAGGTTGTCACTTTTAGGGCCTTGGTTGCCCCATAAAGAGGGGTCATATGGGGACGGGCAACATGTCAATCAACTCGTCTTCATTTGTGCCACCCCAAAGCAAGCACCTTTTATTTGACCAGAGTTGCCCATCTCGAAGGTTTTCTGGGAGGTTGTCACTTTTAGGGCCTTGGTTGCCCCATAAAGAGGGGGTCAAATGGGGACGGGCAACATGTCAATCAACCCGGCTTCATTTGTGCCACCCTGCAACACCTTTTATTTGATCAGATTTGCCCATCTAGAAGGTTTTCTGGGAGGTTGTCACTTTTAGGGCCTTGGTTTCCCCATAAAGAGGGGCCATACGGGGACGGGCAACATGTCAATCAACTCGTCTTCACTTGTGCCACCCCAAACACCTTTTATTTGATCAGATTTGCCCATTTAGTAGGTTCTCTGGGAGGTTGTCACTTTTAGGGCCTTGGTTGCTCCATAAAATGGGGTCATATGGGGACGGGCAACATGTCAATCAACTCGTCTTCACTTGTGCCACCCTACAGCACCTTTTATTTCATCAGATTTGCCCATTTAGTAGGTTCTCTGGGAGGTTGTCACTTTTAGGGCCTTGGTTGCCCCATAAAATGGGGTCATATGGGGTCGGGCAACATGTCAATCAACTCGTCTTAATTTGTGCCACCCTACAGCAGATGCCATTTTTCCTGTTTTGATGGAATAAAAATTGTTAAAATGTCAAATTAGGAATAAGTAATTAACTTCACATCGCTGGTATCTTTGCACTTCTAACACCACATTGCGCGTCGAACCACGGTCGGCTCGTGGTAGAGATTCATGACCATTACCTTACTGAACCCCCCACTCTAAACTTAGAGATCATATATACTTCGGCCCATTAGTATTACGAAACACAGTTCTGCCCTGTAACACGATGTTGGGGTATCGCACAGGGGTTGTGTATTCCCTTCGGATAGTAGGCGGTTATCAAACATATGACCCCCCCCCCCCCCACGTTACGTAACTAACGTCCGTAGTCAAACCAGCCATGAAAATCATGGCTGCCGATATTGATATCCTCTCTCGGGGATATCAGCCCTGTCCGAAACTGTCGGGCTGCAGGTCGGGTATCGCAGAGGGGTTGTGTATTTTTCTCGGATACTGGGCATGTATCAAAATCGTGACCCCTTTATCACTTTACTGACGTTACACCTGACATGACAATCTCAGCGGCCGATATTGATATTTCTGGATATCCCCCCCCCCCCCCCGGGGATATCCACCCTGTCAAAAATTGTCGGGCTAAAGGTCGGCTATCGCACAGTGGAGGTGTATTGGGCATGTATCAAAATTGTGACCTCTTATCACATAACTTACGTCCATAGTAACCCCTAACATGTAAATCTCGGCTGCGGGTGTTGGTAATCACTTGCGGATAGCAGCCCAGCCAGACAATGTCGGGATAAAGGGCGGCTATCGCCCAGTGGCGGTGTATTTCCATCGGATATTGGTCATTTATCAAAATCGTGCCCCCCCTCCAATACCCCCCCCCCCCCCCCCCCACTCCTCCGCTATCACACAACTGACGCCCGTAGTCACTCCTGCCATGAGAATCGTGGCTGTCGGACTTGATATTCCCTCTTGGAGATATCAGATCTGTCAGACAATCTCGGGATAAAGATCGTTTATTGAACAATGGTGGTGTATTTCCATCGGATATTGAACATGTATCAAAATCGTGACCTCCTTTATCACATAACTGACGTCCGTAGTCACCTCTGACATGAGAATCGTGGCTGCGGGCGTTGATATTCCATCTTGCAGATATCAGCCTCGTGAGACAATATTGGGCTAAAAGTCGGCTATCGCACAATAGCAGTGTATTTCCATTGGATATTGGGCAAGTATCAAAATCGTGAGCCTCCTCCCCTCACTATATCAGATGACGGACGTCCATAGTCACCCCTGAAATGAGAATCTCGGACGCTGGTGTTGATATGTCCTCTTGGGAATATCAGCCCTGTCAGACAATGTCGGGCTGAAGGTCGGGTATCGCACATGGAGATGTATTTCCATCGGATATTGGGCTTATGTCAAAAGCGTGACTCCCCCCCCCCCCCCCCCACCTCCTCCCTCCATCACATAAATGACGTCCATATTCACCCCGGAAATGAAAATCTCGGCTGCCGGTGTTGATATTTGATATTCCAACTCGGGATATCAGCCCCATTAGACAATGTTTGGCTAAAGGTCAAGTATCGGACAGTGGATGTGTATTTCCTTGGGATATTTGACATGAATCAAAATGTGATCCACGTATCACATAACTTACGTCCGTAGTCATCATTGACAAGGGAATCTCAGCTACCGAGGTTGATATTCCCTTTCGGGGATATCAGTCCTGTCAGACAATGTCGGGCTAAGGGTCGGGAATGGCAATGTGGCTGTGTATTTTGAACGGATATCAGGAATGTATCAAAAGCGTGTCACCTTTTATCACCTCAATGATCCCGTGTTCACCCCTGACATGAAAATTTCAGCTACCGAGGTTGATATTCCCTCACGGGGATATTAGCCCTGTCAGACAATGTTGGGCTAAAGGTCAAGAATGGCACAGTGGCTGTGCATTTCCACCGCATATTGGGAATGTATCAAAATCGTTACCCCATTACCACCTAACTGACTCCCGTGATGACCCCTGACAGGAGAATCTCACTATCGAGGTTGATATTCCCTCTCGTTAGGAAGGAAATATCGGGCTGAAGGCAGCGAATGTCACAGTGAATGTGTCTTTCCCCCTGTTAACAGGAATGTATCAAAATTGTGACCGCTTATCACCTAAGTGACGCCCGTAGTCACCCCCAGTAGGGGAATCTTAGCTACCGAGGTTAATATTCCTTCTCGCGGATATCAACCCTGTCGGGAAATGTTGGGCTGAAGGCTTAGAATGGCACAGTGGTTGTGTATTTCCAGCGGATATTGGGAATGTATCCAAGTCGTGAACCCAGTATCACCTAACAGACGCCTATAGTCACCCCTAATAGGAGAACCTCGGCTACCGAGGTTAATATTCCCTCTCGGGGATCTCAACCCTTCCAGGAGATGTCGGGCGGGCTGAAGGCAAGAAATTGCACAATGGCTGCGTATTTCCCCTGGATATCGGAAATGCATCAAAAGCGTGATCACCTAACTAACGCACGTAGTCATCCCTGACAGAAGCATCTCAGCTACCGAGGTCAATCTTCCCTCTCGAGGATATTAGGTCGTTTAGGAAATATCGGGCTAAAGTCGGAAAGAGCATAGTGGCTGTGTATTTCCACCGGATATTGGGAAGGTATCAAAACCGTGAGACCCATACCACCCAACTGACGTTCGCAATCATCACTGACGTGAGAATTTCAGCTACCGAGGTTGATATTCCCTTTCGGGGATATCAGCCCTGTCGAACAATGTCGGGCTAAGGGTCGGGAATGTCAATGTGGCTGTGTATTGTGAACGGATATCAGGAATGTATCAGGAGCGTGGCCCCTTTATCACCTCAATGACCCTGTAGTCACCCCTAACATGAAAATTTCAGCTACCGAGGTTGATATTCCCTCTCGGGGATATTAGCCCTGTCAGACAATGTTGGGCTAAAGGTCGAGAATGGCACAATGCCTGTGTATTTCCACCGGATAGTGTGAATATATTAAAACCGTGGCACCCTCATCACGCAATTGACGCCTGTAGTCACCACTGACGTGAGAACTTCAGCCACCGAGGAGGATATACCTTTCCCGAAGTTCAGCCCTGACAGACAATACTGGGCTAAAGGTCGGGAACGGCACACAGGCTGTGTATTTCCAACGGTTATTAGGAAGGTATCTAAACCGTGACCCTCTTATCACCTAACTGACGCGCGCAGTCACCCTTGACATTAGACTTTCAGCTACCGAGGTTTATATTCCTTCTCAGGGATATCAGCCCTGTCAGATAAGTCAGGACTAAAAGTCGAGAATGGCACAATGCATGTGTATTTCCATCGGATATAGGGAAGGTATCAAAACTGTGAACCCCATATCACCCAATTGACGCGCGTAGTCACCCCTGACATGAGAATTTCCGCTACCGAGGTATTCCCTCTCGGGGATATTAGCCCTGTCAGACAACGTTGGGCTAAAGGTCAAGAATGGCAAAGAGGCTGTGTATTTCCGCCGGATATTGGGAATATATCAAAGCCGAGACCCCCTTCTCACCTGACTGACGCCTGCAGTCACCTCTTACACGAGAATTTAAGCTACCGAAGTTGATATTCTTTCTTAGGGATATCAGCCCTATCTTTCAATGTCGGGATAAAGATCTGGAATTGCACAGTGGCTCTGAATTTCCGCCGGATTTTGGGGATGTATCAAAGCCGTGGCCCCCTGATCACCAAATTGACAGTCGTAGTCACCCCTGGCAGGAGAATCTCAGCTACCGAAGTTAATATTCCCTCTCGGGGATTTTACCCCTGTTAGGAAATATCAGGCTGAAGCTCGGGAATGGTACAGTAACCGTATATTTCCACAGGGTATTGGGAATGTATCAAAATCGTTACCCCATTATCACCTAACTGACGCCCGTGGTCACCCCTGACAGGAGACTCTCAGCTACAAGGTTGATATTCCCTCTCGGAATATCAGCCCTGTTAGAAAATATCAGACTGAAGGTAGGGAATGGCACAGTAGATGTGTCTTTCCCCGGTTATTGGGAATGTATCAAAATCATGACCCCTTTATCACCTAACTGACGCACGTAGTCACCCCAACAGGAGAATCTTAGCTACTGAGGTTAATATTGCCTCTCGGGGATATCAGCCCTGTCAGGAAATGTTGGGCTGAAGGCTTGGGATGGCACAGTGGCTGTGATTTCCGCCGGATATTGGGAATGTATCAAAGTCGTGAACCCAGGATCACCTAACTGACGCCCATAGTCATCCCCCCCACCCCCTAACAGGAGAATCTCAGCTACCGAGGTTAATATTCCCTCTCGGGGATCTCAGCCTTTTAGGAGATGTCGGGCTGAAGGTAAGAAATTGCACAGTGGCTGTGCATTTCAGCCGGATAGCGGATATGCATCAAAATCGTGACCACCTTATCACCTAACTGACGCACGTAGTCATCAATGACAGGGGCATCTCAGCTAACGAGGTCAATCTTCCCTTTCGAAGATATCAGGTCGGTTAGGAAATATCGAGCTAAAGCTTGGAAAGGGCACAATGGCTGTGTAATTCCACCGGATATTCGGGGATATCAAAACCGTGACCCCCATATCAACCAATTGACAACCGCAATCACCACTGACGTGAAAATTACAGTTATCGAGGTTGATTTTCCCTTTCGGGGATATCAGCCCTGTCCGACAATGTCGGGTTAAGGGTCGGGAATGGCAATGCGGCTGTGTATTTTGAACGGATATCGGGAATGTATCAAAAGCCTAGCAGCTTATCACATCAATGACCCCGTAGTCACCACTGACATGAAAATTTCAGCTACCGAGGTTGATATTCCCTCTTGGGGATATCAGACCTGTCAGACAATGTCCGGTTAAAGGCCGAGAATGGCACAGCGGCTGTGTATTTCAAACGGATATTAAGAATATATCAGAACCGTGACCCCCTTATAACCTAACTGACGGCCGTAGACACCCCTGACATGAGAATTTAAGCTACTGAGCTCCATATTCCTTCTCGGGGATATCAGCCCTGTCAGACATTGTCGGGCTAAAGGTCTGGAATGGCACAGTGGCTGCGTGTTTCCACCGGATTTGGGGAATGTATGAAAACTGTTATCCCATTATCACCAAATTTACGGCCGTAGTCAACCCTGACATGAGAATTTCAGCTACCGAGGATGATGTTCCCTCTCGGGGGGGGGGGGGGGGGGGGGAGGGGGGGGGGCGAAGCTCGGGAAAAGTACAGTAGCTGTGTATTTTCACCGAATATTGAAAATGTATCAAAATCGTGGCCCCTTATCACCCAAATGACGCCCGTAGTCACCCCTGACATTAGAATTTCGGCCACCAAGATTGATATTCCTTCTCGGGAATATCAGACCTGTCAGACATTGTCGGGCTAAAGGTCTGGAATGGCACAGAGGATGTGTGTTTCCGACGGATTTTGGGAATGTATTAATACCGTGACCCCCTTATCACCAAATTGACGGTGGTAGTGACCCCTGACATGAGAATTCCAGCTACCGAGGTTGATATTCCCTCTCATGGATATCAGTCCTATCACACAATGTCTGGATAGGGGTCGGGAATGGCACAGTGGCTGTGTATTTTAACCGGATATCAGGAATGTATTAAAAGCGCGTTGCCTCTTATCACCCCAATGACCCCGTAGTCACCACTGACATGAAAATTTCAGCTACGGAGGATGATATTCCCTCTCGGGGATATCAGCTGGGTCAGTTAATATCGGGTTGAAGCTCGGAAAAAGTATAGTGGCTGTGTATTTTCACCGGATATTGAAAATGTATCAAAATCGTGACCCCATTATCACCTAACTGACGCCGGTAGAGACGCCTGACCTGAGAATTTCAGCTACCGAGGTTGATATTCATTCTCGAGCATATCAACCCTGTCAGACATTGTCGGGCTAAAGGTCTGGAATGGCACAGTGGCTGCGAATTTCCGGCGGATTTTGGGAATGTATCGAAACCGTCACCCCCCTTATCATCTAATTGACGGTCGTAGTCACCCCTGACATAAGAATTCCAGCTACCGAGGTTCATATTCCATCTCAGGGATATCAGCCCTCTCATACAATGCCGGACTAACGGTTGGGAATGGCACAGTGGCTGTGTATTTTAAACGGATATCGGGAATGTATCAAAACCGTGACCCCATTATTACCTAACTGACGTCGGTAGTGACCCCTGACTTGACAATTTCGGCTACCGAGGCTAATATCCATTCTCGGGAATATCAACCCTTTCAGACATTCTCGGGCTAAAGGCCTCGAATGGCACAGTGGCTGTGTGTTTCCGCCGGATTTTGGGAATGTATCAAAACCGTAACCCCAGTATCACCAAACTGACTGCTGTAGTCACCCCTGACATACGAATTTCAGCTACCGAGGTTCATATTCCACCTCAGGGATATCAGACCTGTCATACAATATCGGCCTAACGGTCGAGTATGGCACAATGGCTGTGTATTTTGAACGGATATCGGGAATGTATCAAAACCGTGACCCAAATTATCACCAAATTGACGGCTGTAGTCACCCCTGACATAAGAATTTCAGCTACCGAGGTTCATATTCCATCTCAGGGATATCAGCCCTGTCAGACAACGTTGGCCTAACGGTCGGGTATGGAACAGGGACTGTGTATTTTGAACGGATATCGGGAATGTATCAAAACCGTGACCCCAATTATCACCAAATTGACGGCTGTAGTCACCCCTGACATAAGAATTTCAGCTACCGAGGTTCATATTCCATCTCAGGGATATCAGCCCTGTCATACAACGTCGGCCTAACGGTCGAGTATGGCACAGTGGCTTTGTATTTTGGACGAATGTCGGGAATGTATCAAAACCGTGACCCCAATTATCACCAAATTGACGGTCGTAGTCACCCCTGACATAAGAATTCCAGCTACCGAGGTTCATAGTAAGTAAGTAAGTAATAACTTTATTTGCAAAAGACATTATAATACATGTTTATAACATTATTGCCCAAGAAACAACAAATAGTATTAATAATATATGACATCTAGGATTTATGAAGCTACATATTTGTCTTCTGCAGGGAGGTGACATAGCCAACTGGCTGTATTACTGTCACCCAACTCAGGGAACGGGAAAATGTAGAGTATAGAAAGACAAAAAAGTGGGAGATAAAAAAGCAACGAATGAGGGAAAAAAGTGAAGAGAGAGAGAGAAAGAGGGAGGGAGAGGAAGAGAGAGAGAGAGAGGGGAGAATCAGCTGCAATTGAAAATAACATGTATAGTAGAAAAAATAAAGTAAAATATAAATATGTAAGGAATGGGCTCTGCAGTCCTGGAGATAAGTGGAATTTGGTTTCATTCTTTCACTGAGAAAGGGGGCATACATGGGAATGTGATATTTTGCCCAGAGTCAGCTAAGAGGTTTGAGTTCCTCATTGGCAGTTTGTTTTCTGGAGTTTTCAAGAATCAATCCTTATTAATAAGGACTTTTCGGACTTATTTCAGTGAGTATGTAGTGTCGCGGGAGTCGGTACTTCCCGACATTCGTGGCATGATCTGTTACTGCATTTGACAGAGGCTTCATAGGAGCCTAGAAACGTGTTGGTCATCTTTTTTTTAAACTGTGCTCGTGGTAAATTTCGAACTAGTGGGTCAATGTCATTCCACTTTTTTGGAAATTTGTGTAAGGGGAGATTTGCCGTGAACTGTGTTCGGGGCTTGGGTTGTTTAACCCTTTACCCAACGTAACGGCCAAAACCGGCCAGCGCTATTCACAAAAATCGCCAATTAATTTTCATTATATTTTCATTTTTTTGTCTCAAAAACATAGGTTATGACCCCTCTTTGGAACGAGCTCGTCGAGCTCGTTCCAATGAGGGGTCATAACCTATGTTTTTGAGACAAAAAATGAAAAAAATTAGTTATTCAAGAATTTTGTGTGCAAGTGTCGTCTGCTTTTCATGTTAGGTAAAGGGTTAATCTCACCTCTGTGTCTGGTAATCCTGTCGGTTTCGTTCTTGTTAAGATTACATAGACTATATAAGATAGTGGTAAGTTGTTGTGGGTCCAATCATGCATAAATAATAGGATATTTAGCTTATATAGATCGTCCAGTTTCAGGATTTTATTTTTCTTGAATAGGGGCTCAGTATGTGTGTTGTACTTTTTATTGTTTAGTATTCGAATGGCACGTTTTTGAAGGATACTTAATTTCTTTACAGTCGGCACGTGTCCCGAAATGTGTATCGCATACATTAAATGACTTTGCACTAGCATAAAATACAGAATTTTCAGGATATCGAATGGTAAAAACTTTTTTACTCTGTTAATAGATGGATTTAGCTATTTTTGAGCTCAGATGAGAGATGTGGTGCTTGAAATTTAAGTTTTCGTCTAAATCAACACCGAGGAATTTTACTGTTTGGACTTCGTTTTTGTTCCCTACTTGTATTACATGTTTATTGTTTATAGTTATGGGAGTGGCAACTAAGTCCCATGTGTCATGTGGGGGATGTAGTAGCATGCATCTTGTTTTGGTGGCATTGAGTGACAGTTTATTCGCGGAGCACCAGTCTGCAATTTTGTCAATTTCCTTATTTGTTGTTTCTGTCAATATGTCTAGGTTGTTGTCGGCCATTGATATCGTAGTGTCGTCGGCAAAAGACAAAAGGTTTAGAAGTGTTGATTTACTGATGTCATTGACATATATCAGAAAGAGAAGTGGCCCCAGGATTGAGCCCTGGGAAACTCCACATGATATATTTTCAAAAGTCGATGAACACTCTTTATACTGTACATGCTGTTTTCGACCTGACAAATAACTTCTAAACCATGAATTAGGTATCCCCCTTATTCCATAGTATTCGAGTTTATGTAAGAGTATAGAATGGTCTATAGTATCAAAAGCTTTGGAAAAGTCAAGGAAAACTGATAAAGTTCGGTCCTTTGTAGGCTTGTCATTGTTCAGGGCAACGTTGTGGATGAGTTGTAATATAGCATGTATTGTAGAATGTTTTTTTCTGAATCCAAACTGAAATTGATATAAACTACCATGAGCCGATAAAAAATTAACAGGCGATTATACATTATCTTTTCCATAACTTTTGAGAATGCTGGAAGTATGCTGATTGGCCTGTAGTTGTTAAAAATACTGGAATCTCCCCCTTTGTGGATAGGAATCACCTTCGCTATTTTTAGTCCGTCGGGTATTACACCAGATGAAAATGTAAGATTTATTATGTGTGTTAGAGGTCCAGCTATCTCTGATATAGTTTCTTTAAGTAACTTTGTGGATATATTAGTGCAATCTTTTCTTGTTTTAGTACGGAAATTCTTTACTGTTAAGATAACTTCCTGTAGATCTGTTGGATAGGCGAAAAAGGACGACGAATTATTATTATTATTATTATTATTATTATTATTAATATTATTATTATTGTTGTTGTTATTGTTATTATTATTATTGTTGTTGTTATTGTCGCCGTGAGAATTATTGTCACTACGGATATTGTTGTTGTTGTTGTTAGTTAGGTTGGCGTTGTTAGTGTTATTATCCTTCAAGAAGTCCATAAAGTGTTTGGTTGAGGGGGGTATCAGTTCACTAGTGACTTTACCGATGTTGGAGAAGAATGAATTCAATTTATTTCCGATTGATTTTGTTATCGGTTAACTGATTATCGCCGTCAATGAAAGATGATGGTGCACAAGGTACACGTTTTGGGTTGTTAATAGCACGCACGCTTAATAATCTCCCATGTTTTTTTATGTCATATATACTCTCCAAAAAAAAAGACAGTGTGCATGCTAAAAAATAACACTAAAAAAAGATATATATCATTTTCATTCATGGAAATTTTACTCAATCGCAGCTGAATCAATTTGTGATCAACACGAGAAATTTCAGTACGCTACGACAAATACTCTTGGTGCCATGGAGAGTCAAAGACACTAAGGGTCAAACACAAAAGTCACACACTCAATATCTGGTATGACCTCCGTCTGCATCGACTACTGCTGTGCATCTACGCCTCATGAAAGCGAACAAGTTAGCATGGAAGTGTTGTGGGATGTTGTTCCATATTCTGATAAGCTGTCTTTGGAGTTCCACAAGCGTTGACGGTGCATGGGGAAGCCGGCGTAGCTGACGTTTCATTTCGTCCCATACGTGCTCAATGGGTGAGATATCGGTCGAGTTTGCGGGCCAGGGAAGAACATCCACTTGTTGTTGCTGCAGATACTGTTGAACAACACGAGCTGCGTGGGGTCAGGCGTTGTCCTGCTGTAGAATGACGCCGGGGCCGTGACGTTGCAGAAATGGGACAACAACAGGTGAAAGCACTTCATCACGATATCTGGCTGCATTGAGATTGCCATCAATAATGACCAGCTCAGTTCTGTTACGGGCAGTGATGCCACCCCACACCATGAGAGGCCCTCCCCCATAACGGTTTCGCTCCACGACACATGGATCTGCGTAGCGTTCGTTTCGACGTCTGTATACTCTCTGGCGGCCATCTGATGATGAAAGATGGAAACGACATTCATCTGTGAATAAAACACGTCGCCACCAGTGTAAGGGATGCCTGAGAAGTTGTCTACACCACTGCAGTCGAGCACGACGATGACGTAGCGTCAAAATCGGACGAATTGCAGGTCTTCGAGGACGTAAGCCGTATTCTCTCAGCCGGTTGATTACTGTTTGAGGATGTATCCGTCTCAGGTTAGGGATGTTCGTGGCTGTCGTCGTTGCCGTTTGTTGCCGGTTCCGGAGATGGACGACACGGATATACCGATCTTGTGCAGGGGTGGTAACTCGGGGTCTCCCGGAGCGGGGTCGGTCTCGAACGTCATCATGTTGTGCATGTCGATGGACTAGTCTGTCTACAGTGTTACGGTGGCAGTTCAAATGCTGGGCAACCTCTCTGTGTGTTCTGCTAGTTCTAATCATACCCAGGGCAAGGAGACGTTGATTCATTGTCAATCTTGGCATGCTAATGTGGAGTCGTTTTAGGTTTGGTTTGTTGGTGGTTAACGTCACATATTTATGCACCATGGCTAATCGTGACACAACATGGAGATGAAGTCAAGTTTAGTCAATCGTTGATCAACATGTTGCCCATTTTAGAGGACTTTCACCCCAAGCATTGGTGACTGGGTCCTATTTTACTAGTGAAGCGAAACTGGTTTACCACAGTAAACAAGTGCTGCTTACTTCCCGGGGTTCCCACGGGGAAGGAGTCGTTTTAACAGCAGCGCAAGTTTGAATGTGAACGATAGGAAGGCCTTACTTTAGTGTTTAAATACCCAAGGATTCACACTGCTGCATGAATTTTCAGACTCTCCACGTGCAAAACATGCCTTTTCACAAACGTGCAACACGTCATTTAACGTTAATGCAATTTTAACGGGGAAAGCTGTTTTTGTGTTCAATATAACTTTTTCATGAACAGGTTAACACTCTTTACACCTACGAAATTATTTTTTTGGAGTTTGATCAATTTCTGCAATGCACACTTTCTTTTTTTGAGCGAGAATATATTCTGTGTTAAAGCTGTATTATAGTAATTGACTTTACATGTTCTTTTTAGCTTATTAAACTCTCGACAGTAGGATTTATATATTCTGACATTGTCGTCTGTCGGAGTTTCTTCATGTACAATTTGTGTTTCTGGAATGATGAATTTAGAAGTCCTGTTGTCATCCAGGGTTCTCTCCTATTTTTTTTCTTGCTAGTGTTAATGATTATTAGAGGGAACGCTTCTTCAAACGCTCTTTGATAAATGGTCTGGAGATTCGAATATGCAACAATGGGCGATGTTTCATTTACCACGCTAGAAAAATCGGAGGCTGAAAGCAATCTTTTAAAGTGATTAACATTTACAGTTTTGAAGGACCTTGTTGGATGGGGGGGGGGGGGGGGGGGGGGGGGGGGGGGGGGGGCAATGTGGGACTGGGTAACATCCTATTTTCATCGATCAGAAAAGTAGCAAAGTGATCGCTTATTTCTGTAATTATAATCCCTGATCTATTAGCGTGGCCGAATGGTCTGTTACTCTCGTCGGTTTTGTGATTACCGGGAGAAATCCTGCACTGAATACACTATTTACGTACTGGTTAGTTTTGGGGTGGTTATGGAAGTTTAATAAATCAAGGTTAAAGTCACCCATCAATCAAGTTGATTTATGTTCGTTGTTAATCTTATCAAGTAAATCGGACAAGTTATTCAAAAAGGATTCTATATCTGCTTTCGGGGCTGTGTTCGGCCGATAAATTACACCAACCAAGATTTTTTTATTTAATTGGAGTTCAATAAAAACGGATTCGAAGACATGTGGGATAAAAATTGATAGGTCACTGCGAATGTTGAACGGTAATGTTTCCTTTATGAATAAGCCTACACCGCCCCTCCCGTCGTCATTACCAGGTCGTGTTCGTGCAACTAATGGGTGGTATCCCTCTAATTTGAATGAGATGTTTTCATTAACGGTAAAAGTTTCTGTCAGGCTTATTATGTCAAACTGATTGGAGTCACTTTGTAGGTTGCACAAGAGATCCTTTAGAGGTTCCCAATGTGCATTTACACTGCGACAGTTTAAATTAAAGAGTGAGAAGGTTTTATGCTTTAATGTAGCGATCGCCTTAAAGTCTTGTGGTGTGTAATAATTACAATTGTGGGCAGTTATGTTGAAGGGTGAATCAAACTCATATTCGGGGTCACTCGCGGTATGTTCATTGAGAAGCTTTGGGAAGTTATACCTATTTTGTCTCTGGATCTCATTCAGTGTGAGTTTGTTAACCATGGGTAATAGTAATTGAAGAGATCTCTAGAATGTGCAAGAACATAAGTATAATCCATGTTTTAGAACTCATAAACTGTACGTTGCAAGCCGGGTATATTTTCAGTTGCGCGAAAAGAGATATTACAGAGATGTGAAGAAAGATAAGTGAGAAAGAAAAAAGTAATATGAAGTGTGTAGGGACCATATACATCGGTCTGGAAATCCTGTGAAAGGGTAATAGATCATAAATCATGACTGTATAACCAGTTTCGCTCAGGTTTCGACTAGGGTATGTCGGTAAGAGCGTATGAGGTAATGTACAATACATGGGACTCGTGGGCATCGATCCAGACTAGGAATCACAACTAAGAAGAACAATAGGCTGGACGGCTTCGATTGAAATACTATCGATATGCGTAAATATGCACAACACATGTATATCTATATACACATAAAAGTTAAAGGTTATCTACAACACCGAGAAGTCATGTGGCAACGTAGATCTACTCTATTCTATTACAAATTATTGAAGACTGAGGAGAGGACAAATGATGATGTAATTATGTGCAGGTAGATTTGCTCTGTCATAAATTGTTGAAGATTACTCATAAGCACTCTCCAACAGTTCATAACAAAACAATCTTTTTGCACAGAATTCAAGCTTGCAAAAAAAAAAAAAAAAAAAAAAAAAAAAAATCTACCACGCTGAGGAAAGGACAAATGATAATGTACTTATCTTCAAATAAATCTGCTCCATCATAAGTCATTGGAGGCTATCCGTAGGCGATAGTGTAGTTATGTGCCAACATATCTGTGCTACCATAAATTATCCGGGACTACCCATAGACACTCCCCACCAATTCACAACAGGACAGTCATTTTAAGCACTCTTAAGGCACTCTCTCAAATCCATAGTTCCAAAAAGTTACCACGCTGAGGAAAGGACAAATGACAATGTACTTATATGCAATTGGATCTACTCTATCATAAACCGCTGGGGACAACTCAGAGACGTTCCCCAGCAATTTATAATAAAGTAAACCTTTCAAACAAATTCGGACTTCCAAGAAAAAATCTACCACGCTGAGAAAAGGACAAATGCAGCTATGTACAGATAGACCTGTTCTATCTTAACTTAGTGGAGACAACCTACAAGCACTCCCCACCAGTTCATAACAAAACAGTCCTTCAGGACAAATTCAAACTATTGAGAAATAACCTGCCACGCTCTAGGACGGTCGAATATCAATGTACTTATGCGCAAATAAATCTGTTCGGTTATAAATTGTTGGAGATTACCCATAGGCACTCTCCAACAATTCATAACAAAACAATCCTTGAAAACAAAATTCAGACTTCCAAAGAAATAATCTACCACGCTGTGGGAAGGACAAGTGCAATTAGATATGTTCTGTCACAAACCATCGAGGACTACCCATGGGCACTCTCTCCAATTCGGAGTTCCAAAATTGTACTTATATGCAAATGAATCTACTCCATCATAAATTGTTGGAGACAACCCATAGGCGTTCCCCAACAATTCATAATAAAGCAATCCTTTCAAACAAATTCAGACTTCCAAGAAATAATCTACCGCACTGAGAAAAGGACAAGTGGCAGTGTAGCTATGTACAAATAGAACTGTTCTATCATAACTCAGTGGAGACAACCCACAAGCATCCCCAGCAGTTTATAACAAGACAGTCCTTCAGAACAAATTCAAACTTTCAAAGAAATAATAATCTCAGGGATATCAGACCTCTCATACAATGTCGGGTTAACGGTCGGGAATGGCACAGTGACTGTGTATTTTGAAACGATATCGGGAATGTACCGTATCAAAACCGTGACCCCATTATTACCTAACTGACGTCGGTAGTGCCCCCTGACTTGAGAATTTCGGCTTCCGAGGTTAATATGCATTCTCGGGAAAATCAGCCCTGTCAGACATTCTCGGGCTAAAGGCCTCGAGTGGCACTGTGGCTGTGTGTTTCCGCCGGATTTTGGGAATGTATCAAAACCGTGACCCCATTATCACCAAATTGACGGCTGTAGTCACCCCTGACATAAGAATTTCAGCTACCGAAGTTCATATTCTATATCAGGGATATCAGCCCTGTCATACAACATCGGCCTAACGGTCGGGTATGGCACAGTGGCTGTGTATTTTGAACATATATCGGGAATGTATCAAAGCCGTGACCCCATTATCACCTAACTGACGCCGGTAGAGACTCCTGACTTGAGAATTTCGGCTACCGAGGTTAATATTCATTCTCGGGCATATCAGCCCTGTCAGACATTGTCGAGCTAAAGGTCTGGAATGGCACGGTGGCTGTGTCATTCCGCCGGATTTTGGGAATATATCAAAACCGTGACCCCCTTATCACCAAATTGACGGTTGTAGTCACCCCTGATATAAGAATTTCAGCTACCGAGGTTTATATTTCCTCTCAGGGATATCAGCCCAATCAGACAATGTCGGGCTAATTTACGGGAATGGCAAAGTGGCTGTGTATTTTGAACGGATATCGAGAATGTATCAAAATCGTAACTCCCTAGTCACCTGGCTGACTCTCGTAGGCAAGCCTTACATGAGAATTTAAGCTACCGTGGTTTATATTCCTTCTCAGGGATATCAGTCCTGTCAAATAAGTCCGGGATAAA
This sequence comes from Pictodentalium vernedei, assembly GCA_031216915.1. Classification (NCBI taxonomy): domain Eukaryota; kingdom Metazoa; phylum Mollusca; class Scaphopoda; order Dentaliida; family Dentaliidae; genus Pictodentalium; species Pictodentalium vernedei. The sequence continues at coordinate 646,563,055 of CM062297.1, read as the reverse complement.
ACTCGGAAATGACTGCGTATTTCCACCGGATATTGGGAAGGTATCAAAACCGTGACCCCCAAATAACCCAATTGACGCCGGCAATCACCACTGACGTGAGAATTTCAGCTACCGAGGTTGATATTCCCTTTTGGAGATATCAGCACCATCAGACAATGTCGGGCTAATGGTCGGGAATGGCAGTGTGGCTGTGTATTTTGAACGGATATCAGGAATGTATCAAAAGCGTTGCCTCTTATCACCGCAATGACCCCGTAGTCACCACTGACATGAAATTTTCAGCTACCGAAGTTGATATTCCCTCTCGGGAATATCAGACCTGTCAGACAATGTTCGGCTAAAGCTCGAGAATAGCACAGTGGCTGTGTATTTCAAACGGATATTGCGAATATATCAGAACCGTGAACCCCTTATAACCTAACTGACGGCCGTAGTCACCCCTGATATGAGAATTTAAGCTACTGAGGTTGATATTCCTTCTTAGGGATATCAGCCCTGTCGGACATTGTCGACCTAAATATTTAGAATGGCACAGTGGTTGTGTATTTTCATCGGATATTGAAAAAGTATCAAAATCGTGACCCATTATCACCTAATTGACGCCCATAGTCACCCCTGACATTAAAATTTCGTTCACCGAGGTTGATATTCCTTCTCGGGAATATCAGTCCTGTCAGACATTGTCGGACTAAAGGTCTGGAATGGCACAGTGGCTGTGTGTTTCCGCCGTATTTTGGGAATGTTCCAAAACCGTGAGCCCGTTATCATCAAATTGACGATCGTAGTCACCCCTGACATGAGAATTTCAGCTACCGAGGCCGATGTTCCCTCGCGTGGATATCAGCTGGGTTCGGAAATATCGGGCTGCAGCTCTGGAGATGTACAGTGGCTGTGTATTTTCACCGGATATTGAAAATGTATCAAAATCGTTACCCTTTATCACCCGTTATCACCTAATTGACGACCGGAGTCACCCCTGACATTAGAAGTTCGGCTACCGAGTTTGATATTCCTTCTCGGGAATATCAGCCATGTCAAACACTGCCTGGCTAAATGTCTGGAATGGCACAGTGGCTGTGTGTTTCCGTCAGCTTTTGGAAGGTACCAAAACCGTGACCCCCTTATCACCACATAGGCGGTCGTAGTCACCCTTGACATGAGAATTTCAGCTACCGAGGTTGATATTCCCTCTCAGAGATATCAGCCCTATCAGACACTGTCGGGCTAGGGTCGGGAATGGCACAGTGGCTGTGTATTTTAACCGATATCAGGAATGTATCAAAAGCGTTGCCTCTTATCACCCCAATGACCCCGTAGTCACCACTGATATTAAATTTTCAGCTACCGAGGTTGATATTCCCTCTCCGGAATGTCAGACCTGTCAGGCAATGACCGGCTGAAGGTCGAGAATGGCACAGTGGCTGTGTATTTCAAATGGATATTGGGATATGTCAGAACCGTGACGCCCTTATAACCTAACTGACGGCCGAAGTCACCCCTGCCATGTGAATTTAAGCTACTGCGGTTGATATTCCTTCTCGGGGATATCAGCCCTGTCAGACACTGTCGGCCTAAAAATCTAGAATGGCACAGCGGTTGTCTATTTTCAGTGGATATTGAAAAAGTATCAAAATCGTGACCCATTATCACCTAATTGACGCCCGTAGTCACCCCTGACATTAAAATTTCGTCTACCGAGGTTGATATTCCTTCTCGGGAATATCAGTCCTGTCAGACATTGTCGGACTAAAGGTCTGGAATGGCACAGTGGCTGTGTATTTCCGCCGGATTTTGGGAATGTATCAAAACCTTGATCCCCATATAACCAAATTGACGGTCGTATCTCGGGGACATCAGCCCTGTCAGACATTGTCGATCTAAAGATCTAGAATGGCACAGTGGTTGTGTATTTTCACCGGATATTGAAAATGTATCAAAACCGTGACCCCTTATCACCTAATTGACGCCTGTAGTCACCCCTGAGATTAGAATTTCGGCTACCAAGGTTGATATTCCTTTTCGGGAATATCAGCCCTGTCAGACATAGTCGGGCTAAAGGTCTGGAATGGCACCGTGGCTGTGTGTTTCCGCCGGATTTTGGGAATGTATCAAAACCGTGACCCCTCATCACCAAATTGACGGTCGTAATCACCCCTGACATGAGAATTTACAGCTACCCAGGTTGATATTCCCTTTCAGGGATATCAGTCCTATCAGACAATGTCGGGCTAGGGGTCGGGAATGGCACAGTGGCTGTGTATTTTAACCGGATATCCGGAATGTATCAATAGCGTTGCCTCTTATCAGCCCAATGACCCCGTAGTCACCACTGACATGAAAATGTCAGGTACCGAGGTTGATATTCCCTCTCGGGGATATCAGACCTATCAGACAATATCCGGCTAAAGGTCAAGAATGGCACAGTGGCTGTGTATTTCAAACGGAAATTGGGAATGTATCAGAACCGTGACCCCTTATAACCTAACTGACGGCCGTAGTCACCCCTGGCATGAGAATTTAAGCTGCTGAGGTTGATATTCCTTCTCGGGGATATCACCCCTGTCAGACGCTATCGGCCTAAAGATCTAGAATGGCACAGTGGTTGTGTATTTTCACCGGATATTGAAAATGTATCAAAATCGTGACCCCATATCACCTAATTGATGCCCGTAGTCACCCCTGACATAGAATTTCCGCTACCGAGGTTGATATTCCTTCTCGGGAATATCAGCCCTGTCAGACATTGTCGGCTAAAAGTCTGGAATGGCACAGTGGCTGTGTGTTTCCGACGGATTTTGGGAATGTATCAAAATTGTGACCCCCTTATCATCAAATTGACGGTCGTTGTCATCCCTGACATGAGAATTTCCGCTACCGAAGTTGATATTCCCTCTCAGGGACATCAGCCCAATCAGGCAATATCAGGCTAGGGTTCGGGAATGGCACAGTGGCTGTATATTTTAAAGGAATATCAGGAATGTATCAAAAGCGTTGCCTCTTATCACCCAAATGACCCCGTAGTCACCACTGACATGAGAATTTCAGCTACCGAGGTTGATATTCCCTCCTGTGGATATCAGACCTGTCAGACAATGTCCGGCTGAAGGTCGAGAATGGCACAGTGGCTGTGTATTTCAAACGGATATTGGGAATGTATCAGAACCGTGACACACCTATAACCTAACGGACGGCCGTAGTCACCCCTGGCATGAGAATTTAAGCTACTGAGGTTTATATTCCTTCTCGGGGATATCAGCCCTGTCAGACATTAAAGACCTAAAGATCTAGAATGGCACATTGTTTGTGCATTTTTCACCGGATATTGAAAATGTATCAAAATCGTGACCCCTTATCACCCAATTGACGCCCGTAGTCACCACTGACATTGGAATTTCGGCTACCGAGGTTGATATTCCTTCTCGGGAATATCAGCCCTGTCATACATTCTCGGGCTGAAGGTCTGGAATGGCACAGTGGCTTTGTGTTTCCGCCGGATTTTGGGAATGTATCAAAACCGTTACCCCCTTATCACGAAATTGACGTTCGTAGCCACCCCTGACATCAAAATTTCAGCTACCGAGGTTGATGTTCCCTCTTGGGGATATCGGCTTGGTTAGAAAATATCGGGCTGAAGCTCGGGAAAAGCACAGTGGCTGTGTATTTGCACCAGATATTGTGAATGTATCAAAATCTTGATCGCCCTTATCACCTGACTTATGCCCGTAGTCACCCCTGACCGGAGAATCTAAGCTACCGTGGTTGATACTCTCTCCCGGAGATATCAGCACTGTCTGGAAGTGTCGGGCTGAAGGTCGGGAATAGCTCAGTGCCTGTGTATTTCCATAGGATATGGTGAATGTATCAAAATCCTTACCATCTTTTCACTTAACTGACGCCCTTAGTCACCCCTGACAAGAGAATCTCACCTATCGAGGTTGACATTTGCTCTCGGGTATATCCGCCCTGTTAGAAAATATCGGCCTGAAGCTCAGGAATGTGTATCAGTGGCTGTGTATTTCCACCAGATATTGTGAATGTATCACAATGGTGACCCCCTTATAACATAACTCACGCCCGTAATCACCCATAACAGGAGAATCTCAGCTATCGAAGTTGATATTCTCTCTCGGGGACATCAGCCCTGTCTGGAAATGTCGGGCTGAAGGTCGGAAGTGGCACAGTGGATGTGTCTTTTCACCGGATATCGGGAATGTATCAAAATCGGGTATATCCGCCCTGTTAAAAAATATCGGCCTGAAGCTCAGGAATGTGTATCAGTGGCTGTGTATTTCCACCAGATATTGTGAATGTATCACAATTGTGACCCCCTTATCACATAACTCACGCCCGTAGTCACCCCGACAGGAGAATCTCAGCTACCGAGGTTAATATTCCCTCTCGGGGATATCAGCCCTGTCAGGAAATGTTGGGCTGAAGGATTGGAATGGCACAGTGGCTGGGTATTTCAATCGGATATTGGGAATGGATCAAAATCGTGAACTCAGTATCACCTATCAGACGCACATAGTCACCCCCTGACAGGAGACTCTCAGCTACCGAGGTTAATATTCCCTCTTGGGGATCTCAGCACTTTCAGGAGATGTCGGGCTAAAGGTCAGGAATTGCACAGTGGCTGTGTATTTCCACCGGATATTGGGAATGTATCAAAATAGTGATTCCCTCCCCCCCCCGCCTTATCATATACCTGACGCCCGTAGTCACCCGTGACATCTTATCTACCGTGGTTGATATTCCCTCTCGGGGATTTTAGTCCTGTCAGGAAATGTCGGGAATGGCACAGTGGCTGTGTATTTCCACCTGATATGGGGAATGTTGTCATCCCTGGCAGGTAAATCTCCCTCTCGGGGAGTCAGTCCTGTCAATGTCGGGACTGGCATTTCCATCGGATATTGGGAATGTATCAAAATCGGGACCCCATTATCACCTAACTGACGCCCGTAGTCACGCCTGACAGGAAAATCTCAGCAATTGGACATGTAAATATATTACCCTCATCACCTACCTGACGTCGTAGTCATCGCATACATTAGAAACACAGCCCCCGGGGCTGATATTCCCTCGCAGAGATGTCAGCCCTGTCAGACGTTATCGGGCTGAAGTGCAGGTCTCGCACAATGGCTGTGTATTTCACAAGCTTGTCCCATGTCACCTAACATTCGTTTTTTTCCCAGGACATGGGAATCTAGGCCGACGGGTCTGATTTTTCACAGCAGAGTAATCCACCCTGTCAAATATTGTTACACTGGATGTCTTGCCTTGCACTGAGGCAAAACGTCATGCCAATTCTATGTTATGAAACTTCGGTATTGTCGGTATTGTTCTACACTGCGCTATAACCTCAGATACGCAATTTCGTCAGAATCGGTCGGGAATTGGAGATTTTAAAAGCTCAAGGGTGCTCAATCAAAGCCATGGTCACGTCCAAAATCAGTTTCAATCCCATAGAAATGTTCCTCGGACCGAGTAAATATTATAGGTGCAAAATTTCGTCGTTTCGAGTACTGTAGAATACTTCTAGTCATACAAAGATGACCAAAATATGTATAGACTATCTCGCCTGCCCGACTTCCACAAGGTTTCATTGACATGACATTTTGCGAGCCAGATGGCCTTGTTTCAAGATCAAGGTCTTGTCGCAAACCCAAAACGACTTCATATTGTAGTTAGCTATGCCGTAAAAACCACTAGATCCCATATTCCGCTGAAATCAGAAGAGAAAAGACGACTAGAGGTCAAAGTTGAATATCAAGGTCGGGGTTATGTCCTCGGTTGGATTCGACTCTGCAGCATAATTCTTCTGGTCAAAGTAATATACATGGCAAGTTTCGTCCCGATCGGTTTATTGCATACATGCACATAGGCAGTTCAACTAAAAACAGTTAAATGTTAAATAACACTGGTAGCGGGATTTGTTTTTCGAACATTACAAGCAAATGGTGAACGTTCGATCAATATCGAGGTTCCCGCTTTAACAATATATATAATACTAGCTGGGGCCTTGACTTCGTCCGGCATGGATTGAAATCGGCAGCTGGATTGAGTTGAGCATGGTGAATCACCCCAGATACAATTGTTTTTATTGAAATTGGTCCGAAAATGGCTATTTTAGAGATGAAGGTCACAATTTCAAGGTCAAGGTCACGGCGCATGCGTAAATTGATAGGTCCTGAACACTACCTGACGGAACGTTATACACATACCACGTTTCGTCCCGATTTGCCGAGTAATTTCGGAGATCCTTAATGCGCATGCGCCAAGACGGGCCCCTTCCATGTACGATTGTGGCAAATGGTTTTCCGATGGTCCTTACACACACATCTCAGCTTTCGTCCCGATCGGCTAAGTAGTTTCTGAGATTGTTACTGCGCATGACCCCCCGCTTCATATCGGTAGTGGTAAACATCTCTGGAACCAAACTACATATGCATTCCAACTGTCGTCTCGATTGGCCTAGGGGTTTCTGGGGCTATGCGTTACAAACAAACATAGTTACTGAAATAGATGATAGACTGGAGGGGGGGGGGGGGTACCCGATTTCGTCCGGGCTAGAAGGTCAAGATCAGGACGCATGCCCAGTTTGGTCCAAAATACTACCCGATCGAAGTTACATATACCAACCACGTTTCGTCCCGATTGGCCCAGCAGTTTCAGGGGGTCGTTAATGCGCATGCGTGAAGATTGGCCCTTACCCCACACCTGATGGTGGCAGTTCACTACCCGGTGGACCATACACATATGTCCTAGGTTTGGTCCCGATTGGTCCAGTAGTTTATGAGGTCTTTACGGGGCATGCGGACCCCCATTCCAGGTCCGATGGACGATAAACGCTTCAGGGCCGAACTACATGAGCATGCGAAGTTTCGTCCCGATCGGCCGAGCCGTTTCGAGGCTATAGCGAACACACACACACAGAGAGAGACACACAAATGTGCTTAAATATATAATAAACGAACTCAAATATACAATATATAAGATATGTTCGCGGTTCGCGCTTATTATAATAGAACAATAGTTTGTCCACACAAGTATGACATATGGGAAAGGGATTCTCAGGGATACCAGTTTCAAACAATTCTTTATATGTCTGTATAAAGAATTGTTTGAAACTGGTATCTTTTAGAATCTTTTCCTACATATATATGTGTATATGTGTGAGTTTGAGGTTAAAAAATCGCACTGGCACAGACATTTCCAACTGAAACGTTTTTTTCTTTAAATATGCCGCCGAAAAATTGTTTTCATTTACTGAACCCTGATTGGTTTCAAACATGACAAAAAAGTACATGAAATTGATTTAAACTAAGTGATGAGCTTAGGAACTGGTTAAACTGACTGGCAAAAATTGATGTTATTCATTGATGGGCTCCAATTTAGCCCTTACAAGGATGTTACGCAAGCTTTTGTTTTTCTTATAGGCGATGACAGGTCGAAGATTCAAAGGTTCATTTAATTTGGCATTGGTAAAATTGAATTCATCTTTTAACATTTTTGCTATTTCGATATTCATTCTGTTGTACGTTAAAGTGAAAGGAATGATGGACCTCCTTTCGCATTCGCCCTCTGATATGTTCATACCAAATGGCCAGAGGGTTTGAAGAGTATTGATCCAAAAAGCTTCACGTTTTTTTCTAAATTCATCCGTTTCTTCTAATGTGTCTTTAATTGGTGGTTGTTCAATAGGATGGATTTCGAAATCGTCCAAAGAATGGCCAGGAAGGTTAAAATGCTGTGCTACTGGGGCATCAGCATTATGTTTTATATCCTGTTTGTGTCTAGTAGCACGTTCTCGGAAAGGATTTTGACTTTGACCAACATACTGTTTCCGACAGCGCTTACATGTGATAAGGTAAATAATGTTTGGTGAATCACAATGGAGGGGATTACGGATCTGATAATGATTTTTCGTTTGTTCGGAGGAAAATTCCTCTTTCTGGTCAGGCATGAAAGTATGCAATCTACATCGAGGCTTTTTGCAATTAAATACCGCGCCACGACCATTCTGCAACGGTCTGTTGTGTTCAATCTTCAGTGGTTCGAAATCAGAGGTTTCAGCTGGACTTTCGAGCTTTTTCAAAGTTTGAGATTTTAAGGTGCGCAAAAAGCGCAGCGAGTATCCTCTCGATCTGAGGGCACCAAATAGAGTAGAACAAGCCTCATTGAAATTTACCTTATCACTTGAATTGCAGTGGAAACGAATGAGTTGTGATTTGATGATTCCTTTAAATGTATGTTGAGGATGAAATGATTTTGTGTGCAACAATTGATGTGAATCAGTTGGTTTAAAATACACTTTATAATCTAAATGACCGGACGCCTGAAATTGCTTGCCTTTATACACGGTCACATCGAGAAAATCAACAGAATTTTCACTGATAGTAGCTTTCAATTTAATATTTGGATCGTGATTGTTCAAAATTTCTAAAAATTCATCAAAATCTTCTTTTGAATGTTCCCAAATAATAAAAATGTCATCTAAATACCTGAGATATACGAGAGGATGCTTTGCACATTTGCTTAAGGCATTTTCCTCCCATTCCGCTACATAAATGCTTGCAAAGTTAAGACTGAATCCTTTGCCCATAGGACAACCCATTATTTGTAGAAAATATTCTCCATTGAATTGAAAGTCATTACCTTTTAAGCTCAGCTCTAAAAGATCCAAAATTTGTTCATCCGGGCGTTTCGCATCCGGATATTTTTCAAATGCATTTTTAACTGATTTAACACCTTCAGGACATTTAGCATTCAGCTCTGTAATAATCAGCTCTATAAGTCCTGTTTGTTGTTTATGTTGTGAAACAAACTTGTATATATTGGTATTTCATACTGGTTCGTGTGATGTGGGGGTTTTATGTATGAGGTATTATAAAGGAGATATTCCGGACACCAAATAATCAGCTCTAATAGCCCAATTGTTGTATATGTTGTATATTGTGAATTTCTTTTTTCTTTTTTTACTGCTTTCGGACGTTTGCTCACCACAATGGTCAGTATTGAGTACTACGAACACTACTTAGGGGAAAGGGTCCCTAGACATGCAGTGATATGGTTTATCAAATTGATGGAAAAAAATCCCTTAAAGATCATAATAGAGTGTTGGGGTATTATTATGGGGTATATTCAGGACGTTTAGTGTTCAGCTCTAGAACAATCAGCTCTATATGTCCTTTTGTTGTACATGTTGTGAAACATGCTTGTGTATATTGGTATTTCCTACTGGATCAGGGGATCGTTTTGTGAATCACTGTGTTGAAAAGGTGTTATTCTCTTATATATATGGTTGGAGTGGTGTATGCATAAAGCCCCCACTATACGTGTATGTGTGGCGTGGGAGTTTTATGTACGAGGTATTATGCATGAGATATTCCGGACACTTAATAATCAGCTCTAATAGTCCAGTTGTTGTACATGTTGTGAAACGTTCTTGTATATCATGATATGGCATAGCCCGATACCTCTCTCCTACAACACTTAGATCTGTCAGGCAACTTATTGTCCTTCATTATTATTATTTTTATATTACTTCGAAATATTGTGATACACGACATAACATGCGCAGCGGATTATTAGTGATAAATTTATAGTCTTTTCGTCGTTTCTCTCCATAAGTAATAGATATTATAGTCACAGAGTGAATATAATCCTGGTGAAATTTCAAGTCGATTGTTCACTGATCCTGCAGTGCACCAGTGTACTGTAAGTAGGAACATACTAATTTAAATCACAACTGTATCAGATGAGAATGAACTATCACTCCTCATACACTATCACTTTGTTTGGGATCTTACACGTCGCGACACTCTGTCCGTGCTATAGCGACCTTTTGTAGTCCATGCAATGGCCATAATTTGTGGTTGCATTGATCATTACCATCACCAGCGGCCTTATTTTTTGCTATTATTAAGGGGACGTCCAACTTGGCTTTGGTCAGATTTTCGGTAATTTTCTTCAAAGTCTAAAAAAGGCCCAAAATGAATAACCCCAATAAATTATATTCTTATCTGTTTTGGTGCATTGGGAAAAATGTCAACAAATTGACCGGAATTAGGTTGGACGACCCTTGGCGGAGGCGATATATTGTTTTCAGTGGCGTATTGGAATTGAGGTTAGTACGGGTTTGGCACCCTGTTTGTTGTTCATCAGTATATAGGAAAAACACTTCACAACATTGTACACCGAGGATTGACAAGCCATAGCAATCTTTTAGATGTTAGGCGTCACCGGGAGTGGCATGTCGATTGTTTTCAGTCTACAATTCCCATTGCTGGTATAGCACCTTAACCACGAAATATTTATTTGTTGCGACCCATATTTATTGATACACTGTTTTTTTTTGTTTGTTTTTTGTTCATTTTTTTTTTTTTCTTGTTCAAAACTGATGCCCTAAAGATGTATATGTATAAGCGAACGTGTGCATGTGTAATTGGGCAGTATTACACACATATTGTACTCCTTATAATCCCATCTTACATCTGTTATATTATTATTCCACAGACATTGCTCGCTGTCTCGCACAATCCTGACAACAGCACACAACTCTTCTTGGTAAGTTTTATTGGTTTATTCCTTGGTAGAGTGGCCCACTTTTTGACATTTGATAATGGCTAACACTATTACACTTGATGAGATACGGAGCAGCAGCTCATTTGACTTTATTTCTCACTTTAATGATGTAATTACCGATAATGACGTCGCTGAAGAGAACCCTCCTTTCGCTATCGAAGAACATAGTTGTGAATATTACACCCCTTAGCGCTTTAGTAATGAAATCTAAAAAAGCCCAACTCGCTCACGCTCTTTAACCTAAACTGCCGAAGCCTTAATGCTAACTGGGAGCCCTTCCATAACCTAATACGTAGCCTTCAGTCCGAATCAAATGTCTTAGACATCATAGGTTTGACAGAAACGTTCAGTGTGAAAAAAAACATTACCTACTCACTTGAAGGCTACCACCCCTTGATTACTCGGCTGAGATCTAGTAACGATGACGGAAGGGGAGATGTAGGACTTTATATTAAAGATACCACCCCTTTTAAAATCCGAGAAGACCGTTCTGTTTTTTATCCCCCATGCATTTGAATCCTTATTTGTGGAGATCTCGACGAAAGATAAAAATATTGTCGGAATTATTTATAGACCAAACACAGCCCCCAAAGCAGACCTCGATCTATTCCTGGAAAAATGACGAATGTAGTAAACATTTTAAGTGCTCAAACAGGAATCTTTATCTTATGGGTGATTTTAATATTGACTTACTTGGCTTTTGTAGGCATAACAAAGCCGACTTATTTATCGAAACTATGTTTGGTTCAGGTTTTATGCCATTTATAACAAGACCAACTAGAATTACAGATCACTCTGCCACTGTAATTGATAATATTTTCAGCAACAAAATTAATCCCCATATATCTGGAATAATTATTACAGATGTAAGTGATCATTTTGCAACATTTTATGTTGTTGAATCATCAAAAAGGCGCACCCATCCCATCCAAACCCCCAAAAGATCTTTTGAGCAGGAAAACGTAAATCAGTTTAGGTTTCTCTTGTTTGAAAGTGACTACACCGATGTAATGAATGTTCCTTGTCCCAACAACGCCTATGACATTCTTCTCGAAATTGTCCATGCAGCTTTCGATCAAGCTTTTCCAGAAGAAATCATAAGAGTTCCCCAAAAGTTTGTGAACCTTGGATGACATCGGGCGTTTTGCAGTCATCTTTGGAAAAAACAAACTGTCAGTCAAAAAATTAAAATCCCCAACCACACATAACAAATTAAGATACAAAACATACTGTACCGTTTTTAACAGACTGAAAAGGGCTCGCAAATCTGATTATTTCAAGACTATACTTCATGAAAATAAACATAACATGAAAAAAAACATGGGAAATCTTGGAAAAAAAAGCAATTAACAAATCTAGTTCTACCTTTACATTCCCGTCCACATTTGTCGATGGAAATGCGGAAATATCTAATCCTAAAGAGATAGCTGACAAATTTAACTCCAACTTCGTTAACATCGGTTCAATATTAAGTGATTCAGAACCAACCTCCTGTCAACATTTTACTGACTACGTTAATGGAAATGGAATTGAGTCATTTTTTATTTTGTCCACTATTCAACACGAGGTAATTCAGTGGACAAAAAAATTAAAATAAAAAAGAAGTAGAGACTTTGACAATATGTCCTCCAAAATATTAAATGAGATAATATATGAGATCGCTGACCCTTTAACACATGTAATTAATCTATCTTTCTCAACCGGTATTATCCCCAGAAAAATGAAAATAGCAAAAGTAACTCCTGTGTTTACATCTGGTGACCATCAACTATTCAACAATTATAGGCCCATTAGCATATTATCGACCTTGTCGAAAGTGCTAGAAAAATTAATGGACTCCAGGTTAATATCTTTCCTGGAAGATAATAAGATAATTCATCAATATCAGTTTGGATTCAGAAAGGCACACTCAACAATACATCCAGTATTGCATCTCATAAACAATGTTGCTGAAATGAATGATAAGCCAACAAAGGACCGTACTTTAGCTCTGTTCCTTGACTTCTCCAAAGCATTTGATACTATAAATCCCCAGATCTTACTCGAAAAGCTAGAACTTTATGGAATACGGGGCCATGCAAACTTTTGGTTCAAGGATTATCTTACTGACAGATCTCAGTCAGTTTCCCTTCCAAAGGCGAGCTCTGATTTCCAGGTGATAACAACTGGTGTCCCACAGGGATCTATTCTTGGTCCTCTTCTCTTCATAATTTACATTAACGATATTATAAACTCGACATTGCTGAAAATTTTATCATATGCAGACGATTCTACTGCATATACGTCTGGCAATAACTTAGATACATTAATAGAATTGGTTAATAACGAACTCAATAACATATACTATTGGTGCTCAGCTAATAAACTCACACCAAATGAGAGTAAGACAAAATTTATTATTTTTCTCCCTCAGAATGACTTTTACACAATTGAAAGTAGAAGAGTTACGCTTAACAATTCAACTATCTCACTCGTTGCTAACAATCAAGAGGAAAAATCTGTAAAATTCCTAGGAATCCACGTGGATGAAAATTTGAACTTTAAGCATATCTCAGTAATCTGCTCCAAAATTTCCATGGCAACGTATACAATAAACAAAGTGAAGAGGATTCTACCGAAAGATTGCCTGAAAACATTATATTACTCTTTGACCCATAGTCACATGCTATATATACTCGCCCAAAAAAGAAAGTGTGCATTGCAGAAATTGATCAAACTCCAAAAAAATAATTTCGTAGGTGTAAAGAGTGTTAACCTGTTCATGAATAAGTTATATTGAACACAAAAACAGCTTTCCCCATTAAAATTGTATTAACGTTAAATGACGTGCTGCACGTTTGTGAAAAGGCATGTTTTGCACATGGAGAGTCTGAAAATTCATGCAGCAGTGTGAATCCTTGGGTATTTAAACACTAAAGTAAGGCCTTCCTATCGTTCACATTCAAACTTGCGCTGCTGTTAAAACGACTCCACATTAGCATGCCAAGATTGACAATGAATTAACGTCTCCTTGCCCTGGGTATGATTAGAGCTGGCAGAACACACAGAGAGGTTGCCCAGCATTTGAACTGCCACCGTAACACTGGAGACAGGCTAGTCCATCGACATGCACAACATGATGACGTTCGAGACCGATCCGCTCCGGGAGACCCCGAGTTACCACCCCTGCACAAGATCGGTATATCCGTGTCGTCCATCTCCGGAACCGGCAACGACGACAGCCAGGAACATCCCTAACCTGAGACGGATACAACCTCAAACAGTAATGAACCGGCTGGGAGAATACGGCTTACGTCCTCGAAGACCTGCAATTCGTCCGATTTTGACGTTACGTCATCGTCGTGCTCGACTGCAGTGGTGTAGAGTAGGGTTAGGATTAGGGTTAGCCTAACCTTACCCTAACCCTAACCTAACCCTACCCCTACCTAACCTAACCCTAACCTAACCCACTTCCATGCTAACTTGTTCGCTTCCATGAGGCGTAGATGCACAGCAGTTGTCGATGCAGACGGAGGTCATACCAGATATTGAGTGTGTGACTTTTGTGTTTGACCCTCAGTGTCTTTGACTCTCCATGGCACCAAGAGTATTCGTCGTAGCGTAATGAAATTTCTCGTGTTGATCACAAATTGATTCATCTGTGATTGAATAAAATTTCCATGAATGAAAATGATATATATCTTTTTTTAGTGTTATTTTTTAGCATGCACACTTTCTTTTTTGGGAGAGTATAGTATCCACATTTGGGGTCACTCGTCGTCAACTCGATTGATTATTAAATTACAAAAAAGCCATCCGAATTACAGCTAGCAAGAATTACAATGCTCATACTGATCCACTATTTAGTGAGCTGCGTGTCTTAAGATTCACAGACCTGTCCAAACTTCAGGTCTCTTTGTTTATGCATTATTGGTACAACAGCATGCTCCCTGAAAGCTTTGAGAAGACTTTCAGAATATACCAAAACCCCTCAGGAATGGACACCAGACAATCGGGTAAATTACACACACTAAAACCAAGCACTCAATTTTCCGCAAATTTCCCAATCCATACTTTCCCTAGGATGTGGAATACAATAGAACCATGGGTTCAAAACTATTCAAGATCACTATTCAAAAAGTCTTTAACGGAGCAATTCTTGAATTTATACCCTCATCACGTCAGCTGTAATAATCCTGCTTATTCCGACTGTATGACCTAGCTCTGTTATCTCATCCTGACCTAAAAGAGTTATTCTCTAAAAACGATGGAGAATATTTTAATCATATGGAATAATTCAAAATTTTCATTCAAAATTTTCTTTTTTCAACTACAAATATGCTGTTGTCGGGATTGTATCACATTTCACATTTAATTTGTCATTTGTTTTGTTTTATTTTATTTTTATTTGTTTTGTTTTATTTTATTTGTATCTTTTTTTTTTGGGGGGGGGGGGGGGGCAGCCTTAGTGGCTACGGCATCTCCCGTTAGTGCAATCATGTATTTGAGATCAATGTATGTTGCCGACATTGTTTGTATTTGTAGCATGTTATACTACGAAATAAATCATGCATTCATTCATTCAACTAAACACGTACACCATGCACATCTACTCTCCACAGAAAAGAAATGAAAAGAGGGGGGGGGGGGGGGGGGGGATGTCAACACAGTTCTATTATAGAAGATTTAAAAGGGGGAATGGTTGCAGTTACCAAATGAACAACTGAAAAGCTGTCACATTCCTCTTTACAGTTGAAAATGACAACGATCTACAGGAAAAACATGTTTTCTTTCAAGGTGCACAAAAATTGACTTTTTAGAGATAAAATAAGCTTTTTGAACTTAGCTTGCAGAGCGTGAAGGTAGATCGCACATCTACAAATTCACGCGGGATAGTTATGTGAAAGGTTGGTAACATATGTGTCGAAAATGATCAATAAAATACCCAGCCCCCTGCGCCCGATCTTGTCAATGTCTTTCAACCGGATGAGTCTAAACAAAAGCGCCCGTAGTGGTTTCCATGCAGCGTTAATTGTCATAACCGAAGACAGTTGTAAAGCATATACGTGTATTTAAATGAACGGACGAACGAACGAATATGAATGAAAGAATAAATATTTATTGATGTTTGAGGTCACATATTTCTGTACAATGGCTAATTGTACGAGCAACATGGAAATAAATTCAAGGTTATGCCCATCTTGCACTAAGTTAAAATTAAGGCTCCCATAGGGAGCCCAAATATGAACCCAGAAACTCGATTTGAACAAACTTGAATCTGATCCCCGAGAGATGTATACCAAATATGAAAGGATTCTGACAGGTGGATGTGAAGAAGAAGATTTTTAAATAAATTTCCACTTTGGAAGCCAATAGAGAAACCAAATATTAACCCAGGGACCCGATTTGAACAAAATTGAATCTGACCCTCCTGGAGATGTCGTATACCAAATATGAAAGCTTTTAACCGGCGGATCTGAAGAAGATTTTTAAAGAAATTTCCTTATATTGCACTAAGTTAAACTTTGGGCTCAAATAGAAAGCCCAAATATTAACCCAAGGACCCGATTTGAACAAAATTGAATCTGACAGTCCTAGAGATGACGTATACCAAATATGAAAGCATTCTGATTGGGGAATCTGAAGAAGAAGATTTTAAAAGAAATTTCCTCATATTGCGCTATGTTAAAATTCGAGCTCCCATAGGAAGCCCAAACATGAACCCAGCAACTCGATTTGAACAAACTTGAATCTGACCCCTGAGAGATGTTGTATACCAAATATGAAAGGATTCTGACAGGTGGATCTGAATAAGATTTTTAAAGAAATTTCTTTATATTACACTTTAAACTTTGGGCTCCAATATATAGCCCAAATTGGTTCAATTTGTTCCAGTGGTTTATAAGAAGTCGATAATGTGAAGTTCACTCCGGGCGGATGACAGACGGACGACGGAAAGTGGTCACTTAAGCTGCCCCTGACTTTTAGTCAAGCAAGTTAAAAATCTCTGCCCATGAACCAAACTCCAAGCAGTGTTGTCGCCAAAGATACATCACTGCTGAAAGTTACGGAACTATTTATATCTAAATTTAGATTTGCGGTATTTCCAGAAACAATAAAACGGTGCACTCCTGAAGTTAACCCTTTACCTAACGTAACGGTCAGCGCTATTCCCAAAAATCGCCAATTAATTTTCATTATTTTTCCATTTTTTTGTCTCTAAAACATAGGTTATGACCCCTCATTAGAACGAGCTCGTCGAGCTCGTTCCAATGAGGGGGTCATAACCTATGTTTCTGAGACAAAAATGAAAACAATAGTTATTCAAGAATGTTTTTTGAAAGTGTTGACTGCTTTTCATGTTAGGCAAATGGTTAAGGAGTTTTCTCATTTGTCTAAGTCTTCTCTGATTCGTGTTTGTCTGATTTGTGACTGGGAAGATTCAGACTTGAGGCTCACATAGTGTCCATTTACAAAAATAAGTGAATATAGGGGACACAGGTCTGTTTCCGATGACAGGTAAGATTCCATTTATGGGAGAACTCAAGACGGGGACAGCTGGCGCCATTAACTGAACACTATACAGTGTCCACTTATAAAAAAGTGAGTTTTGGTGACGCATGTTAGTTTCCGAGTAAGATTCCAATTATGGGACAACCTAAGACAAGGACAGCTGGCACCATCATCTGAACACCATACCGCGAGTGTCCACTTATACAAGGAAGTGAGTACCGAATAGGTGACAAAAGAACACGACAATTTTAAACCAGACAAGTCTATGACTTGCAGGCCCAAAGCCCTGGTAAATGGTGATGGGAAATTTGTGCGCGACACATCGTCTCCCAATAAGCAACATGTATGCCAAGTTTCAACAAAATCAAAAAAAAAAGAGAAGCATCTCAAGAGTTATGGAGCGGACACGAATATCTTCCAGACGGACGGACAGATGGAAATGACAAACACTAATATGCCCCCGAAAATTTTTTTTCGGGGGCATAAAAACAAATTTCGACCAACCAAAGTCTGTGGTAATGGTAATTATTTATTAATCTCGTATTCACACCGATAAGAGACTATTTACCGAGAACAACAAGAGTTGCATGAAATTACAAGCAGTCAGTGTTAATTAACAGTCATTATCTTGTTCTCGGTGAGTGGTCTCTTCTCGGTTCGGCGGTGAATACGAGATTGATAAACAATCCCCATCACCATAGACTTGGCTGGTCTGACTTTTCTTATACTATTCAAAGTTTGCTAAGCATCAAATATTTGACACATCATTGTGAAATTTGCTTGTGGCATATTTGCGATATTTTTGGTGGATATGATTAAGGATTATATTGAGATAGTCCCCATTGTTTACATTAGCTCTCTTGACAGGCAGACTTTTCGTGACAGTCATGGAAAGCATGTACCCCTAGATTTTCATGATGTTTTCGTGTACAGTCTACATGTACATGACATGTGTAGGGTATTCAGTCTTCATTTCAACACAAACCCTTGTGATTTATTGATTGAATATGGCATATGCAAATGTAATAAGACATTTGTATGAAGCAGAAATATGGCTGGCTGTTGGGATGGTGGGGCCAGGGCTACCCATCGTCAGGTTGGTGAAGCCCTTGGGGTGCACCATACGGTGAACACCTGAGCCTGGGCGACACCAGTAAGACGGCATGGTGGTGGCAGAGACAGGGACAAGACCGGTTTAGCTGAAGACCGGTTTTTGATCATTCAGGCCCATAGGAACCGCTTTGCCACAGCAACCCAGCTTCGCTGTGACCTTCAGAATGCATCCGGGGTAAATGTTTCGACGCAGACTATCCGGGGAAGGTAGTCTCCGGTCGAGACGACCATGTATTCGCATTCCGCTGTCCCAGAACCACCACCAGACACGATAAGAATGGGCCATGGGTCACGTTGGATGGACCAGAGAAGATTGGCGACCTGTCCTTTTTACAGATGAGTCAAGGTGCTGCCTAAACCACACATATAGGCGTTCTAGGGTATGGAGAAGACCAGGAGAGCGATTCCAGGCAGCCAACATTGCTGAGCATGACCGCTATGGTGAAGGGTCAATCATGGCCTGGTGCGGCATCAGCAGGGATGGACGTAGAGATCACTGTGTCCTTGAACGTGGTACATTGATTGCACAGCGGTATATTGATGCGATCCTGGATGTCCACGCCAGATTGTATGCAGGTGCAGTGGGTGATAGATTCATTCTGATGGACGATAATGCCCGTCCTCATGCTGCCCATGCTGTCGGGGAGTACCGACAGAGGGAGGGGATTGAACGTATGGACTGGCCAGCAAGATCCGCCGACCTCAATTCAATCGAACATGTCTGGAATGAGTTGCAGCTTGCAATTTCAGCCCGTCCAGTCCAGCCAAGAAGTGACCAGGAGCTTGATGCCATGCTGGACCAAGAATGGAACACCATCACACAAAGGACCACCAGGAACTTGATTGGGAGCATGAGGAGACGTTGTAAAGCTGTAATTAACAGTAATGGGTCTCATACTCGATATTGAACCCATACCAGTTCGCTCCGTCCACTTTTTGGCAAATTGAAAAATTTCCTCTTCTACTAATAAAAAATATCCATTTTCCGTGGTTATCGTATTCTAAAGCTAAAAAATAATGTCAAACACAAATAAAATCTTAATTTCTGTACATAAATCATTAACGATATAATTAAATAAAAATATATACACTTTTCATTACAATATTTCAACTAAAACGTAAAACAGGTAATTGGATATACTTGGTGCTTAGCAAACTTTGAGTAGTATATTTTTTACACAATAAAGAGTACGTATATACTGACAATTACTATTTTCTTTTGTCTTGATGTATTATTTTCTTTCATTCTCGGTAGTTCACGGCAAGTTGACCTACACAAAATAAAACGGGAAGTGTGAAAGTAAACATTACATGTGTAACGCATACGCCATCGAAACAGCAAGTGACTGTTTTGAAATGTTTTGTGTGTTTGCATAGAATTATTGTTGCATATTTCAAATTGAACAACCCATGTTGGAAACAGTTTAACAGCTAACATGAGTCTACCCTGGCAACGAATCCCTCTTCCGAAAAGTAGCGAAACAACATTACATTATTTGGACTCCGAGATCTCTCTGCTAGAATGCCAATTCCAAAAATTCTGTCAAGGTTCAATTAAAATTTCATTGTAGGTCCACAGCCAACTTAATATAGTTGAGTTGTATTGTTTCTTACTAAAAGTTACTTACTTGGTATAGTATGTGGAAAGTGGATTTGTAATGCAACACCTGCCGGGTGAAGTTACCAAAACTTCATTAGGTCAGAAACAGTAAAATTTTATGAAAACGTTTTGAAACCACATACAAAGTTTCAGCTAATGGACCAATGGGTTTAACACAGGGACTGGCCATCTCAAATGTTGAATTTCTAAACCTATTGCATAAAATGCCATATATTTGTACTTTATGTGACTGGAAATTGGCCACAAAATCGTACAGAGGCATACATATGAATCGGGTACAATTGCTCAAAAATAGAGAATCTCTAATCAAGAGTCGTGAGTTCATATGAAATTTCTGTACCGAATTCACTAAAATCGATCTGAACCAAGGTTTATCGAGGCTCAGATGGATTTCAGTGAACGAGGTTCAGAAATTTCACGCCAAATCGTGATATATTTTATGAGATTTTTTTCCTCACATTAGATACCTCAGTGGTGGAGATGGGGGGGGGGGGGGGGGGGGGGGGGGGGCAAGGGGGACACCCTCAATGTTACTGTGCCCCCCCCCCTTAAAAATTGTATGAAGATTGTGCTGGCATTGGATGCATAGGCCTAAATATTTGCGTCCAATTCTGTCCAATACATCTATGAAATAACTAATTCTATAAAACTTTAAATGACCAATAGTCCGGCCGCCAAGGCACTGAACCTGGTTTTGTTGTATTAAGTTTTTTTCTCGGCGCATTATTATTCTATAGGGTCTCCTTGATGAGATTTCTCTTACTGGACAGCTGACAGGGTTGAGCAATTTTTTTTATTCGACAAAATCCTAGATGGCCGCCAAGGTGGCCGCTATGAAAAAATACAATATCACCGTATAACTTGGATCGGAATTTTTGGTAAGATAATATAGAATTTTGAAGATTTTTCTTCTTGATTCATCGTACACATATATAATTGTTACTTATTGGCCAAAATAAGATTACCAAAATCCAATATGGCGGCCAAGATGGCCGCCAATGTGTCACACTTTTCTCATTTTTTGAGATTTTCACCACGTATCCTTCATATTGTTGCTAAGATGTCGACAAATATGCATGCTTATATTATTCTATTTACCAGAGGGGCCATTTCTGCACACACTGGTACTCTAATATCCACCAGAAGTGGATTGTTGCTCACTGTATCACGTTATCTATAAACGCCGGTATAACCTAGTCAATCCGAAAAAAGTAGCGAATTTTGTTATGTCCGTCGGAATTAACCGATATTATATTTATAAACAATGTAAGGTATATACACATATCGGCACATTTTCATGAACCTACTATTACTCTCATGTGTCATATGGAATATATTCCCTCGAAACCCAAGATGGCGTCCAAAATGGCCGCAAATATGGCAAAAAATCATAATTTCTTACAAATAGAGGCGGCTATTAGGCGCTATTATTTTGAAACGTCCAACCATGATTATCGATATGAATTAGCCATATGGGGTGATGCAAAGGAATTGTTTGAGAAACCCAATATGGCGTCCAAAATGCCCCCAAAATTGGAAAAGTAACAAAGCAATTACAGTCTACATGCCCATAGTCCAGTCGGCAATGCACTTTACCTGTTTTTTTCTCGGTGTATTATCGTATCATATTTATTTATTTATTTATTGATGTTTAAGGTCACATATTTATGCACAATGGCTAATCATGACCGTGACAGTTTTACGGGTGGAGGAAGCCGGAGTACCCGGAGAGAACCACCGAGCAACGACGAGCAGCTGCCAGCTCCCCAACATCGTAACTCCGCACTGCAGCACAGGCAGGGTTGGATTGGTTGAAGACATGCGTACCATCGACGTGCAGTACGCCTTAGTACACGGCGTCATCGTGCCCCCACGCGGGCAATGGAGATGAAGTGTCTTGCCCAAGGACACAACGCGGTTGCCGCAGGTGGGATTCGAACCGAGGACCCCTCGGCTTGCAGCCTGCACCTCTACCTACTGAGCCACCGCGCTCCCGTATCACTATATCGTATAACTATATGGTCTCCTCGTGCGATTCCTTTTACTGGGCAGCTGACAGGGTTGATCAATTTTCTTATAACCGCCAAAACCTAAGATGGCCCCAAATTCAAGTTTCCGCCGATACCACTGAAAATATTGAAATTGAAAGTCAAAAATCTTTACTAAATAATTCAGTACAGCACACCATTTCCAACTGATTGTGTTGGTCACACAGCGGATCAGCTTATCCCCGGATTTTCCAGAAAAAATAAAAATGGCTACCAAAATTAGTAACATTTTGCTATTTTCAGCAAAATTTTCAAGTGTTAAAGACTCCAAAACGGAGGTGGGAAATGAAATGTACGAGAAATTGTAAAAAGAGAGATGTTTGCAAATATCATTGGTGAAGTACTTTATAAGGACCACACAAGATGCAGTGAATATCAAGTTGAATGACTGTGTAGTTCCTTAGATCGACGCATCACTACGCATTACTGCCAGCGATGTCTGTTCATTGCAGCAGTCCTCTGAAACACTGCACGCACAAAAAATGGTACACGCCATGTTTGCTGCATTACACTTACACCTCGAATATTTGCATGGCGTTTTACTCGAACATGTGCACCTAATCATCTTCAGTATTTCATCAGGTGCTAGCTTGACGTTGGGCACGACTGTCACAGGGTTCAAAGATTTTGTATTCACGTCTTTCTCGAATCCAAATAGAATTGGGTCCATCTGCGGTGGGTTAGGTTGAAGGGCATGCTTCCATATACAAGTTTGCAAGTGGGCCCGTTTGACATTCTCAGTAAAAGCCTCTGTTGTGGGTGGTAGGCTGCACAATTTAGGAGCAGATGTTGCAGTCGGATTCCCAATTCGTGTTGTCCATATGCACAAACGAGCATCGGACATTGATGTTTAGGAGATCTATAGCATAATGCTATGAACTTGGTGGCTTGTTATAGAACATCCGATATCTCTACGTTATTCTCACCAAGTGATTCCAGTGTCCCACCAGTTTGCAGAAACTTCAGTACGCGCCCTTTGCCGATACCAAAGTATCCCCCTACAGTATCGCACCCGGAAAGTGCGTGAGCAGCGAGCAATTGAGGAACAATTTTCTTGTGTGTATCAACTGCGGCAGGTATATTTATCACCACCCGTCCATGGATTGGTGACTTCATAGTAATTGCAACCGTCAAGTGTTGTTCAAGGTAGTGATGCAGCAACAACAAATTGACGTCAGTGTCGTCAGCAACAACCACAACGATATTACATTCAGCTGCAGCAAACAATATTGCCTGTTAATCGATAATGTTGCCAGCTTCCTCGTGACTAGTTGCCGTATCTACTCTATCTGTCACCGATCCACAACTAACCTCAACCGGAACATCATGTTGGCCAGTAATTACAAGTTAGTGAGTTCGTGTGTTTTGCTCAGCAAAACTCTTGTCCGTTGTGAGTTAATCACATATAATGGAGATCAGTTGTTTTTTGTTCTACACTACGGTTAGCACGTTTTTGTTGTGGTAGCAGAGAGGTGGGTACAAGTTGAAACACCCGACAGCTATCAGCCTTTCTGTGTGCCCTTGTCACGCACTTGGTGATGTAGTCAGCATATCTGTCAAGTACCAAATACACATCACTCGATCGCAACTTCTATTTGATGTTGTCTTTAAACGCTGTAATGAAGTCTAGAACAGTTGCCGGTCTGGTTTTGGTAGACACGGGCCAATGACGTATCCAGACCAGTGCACAGCCATCGATAACAATTGCAGATTTCTCATCGACACCAGATATTCTTTTTGGTTTCTCAACAACTGTTTTATTTTTCAGTACTGATTGTGAAGTGCACACGCGCATATCCCCGGATTCATCAAATATGGCGGTTGGTAGTGGTGACAGTTCAAAGGAATGGATATGTTTGATATCTAATTCACGTGAACTACATAAAAGTCCGATAACTCTGGAATAAACGAGATTAGTGTCATATATTTTGACGTCCCCAACCTTCGGCGACTTTTTCAAGATTGCCAAAGTTTGTACTGGTTTCGAAATTGACTCATAAAATCCACTCGGGAAGGCCTCTTCAAATTCCGTCATTTTCTGAACTCCGAGGCTGACAATCTTATCGACATTGACAGACGTTGGCCAATCCTACCAGTTGCGATGTTAATTATGGTCTTGGAGTGTCCGTTTGAATCCAATGGGTCGATACACATTCCTAGTTTAGTTCTCAGACCCATACGGTCGACAGAATCACTTGCAATTCTAGACTTGGCCTCTTCCTTATGTGCGATCTGTAATTTGTCACTATCTCGATCTTCTCGCAAATTTGAAATACCGGTAGCTAACTTCCCACATGCATGCAAACTCAATGCCCAGGTTTTTAGTGTTTCTGGCTTTAATGTGATCCCTATTATACCGGATTTGCCATGGCCATATCGCATGAAGGTAGTTTCGATATACATATCGCTCCATATGCCATTCCATAGACCAGGTATGTGTCTCATCACATGTTCACCCTTGAAGAAATGAGATAAAATATCCGGTGGCATATTTTGCATCTGCCGCAGATAGTAAAACCCATATCTTGCGTAATTTGCAAGATCAGAAGCAACGAAATAAGGAAGCATGCTTTTCACAGCTTGGATGTGCAAAAGCCAGTCACCTTCTCTCTCCGCTCGTACGTACAACATCACGAGGAAGCATGGTTTCAAAAAAGCATCAACCCACATTTTTGTCGTGCGACTTTTGCACGCGTTCTCTTCTAGCAATGCAAATAAATCTTCTGCACATTGCAAATCATTATTCTCGAAAGCTGTTCGCAAACGTTCTTCTGACAACAAACGCATGGCTCTCATATTCATTGGAAACTTGGAACAGTCAACATCTTTTCAACCCCACCGAATACTGACTCAAGTATATCTGAAAGTCCAGTATTGGCCATGAGCGTTCCAACTGAACCAATGAAACTCATGAGCAAATGCATACCACCCAATCGAGGAACAAATGCCGCGAATTTGTCTGGATAAGACCATAACACCTGAACTGCTATCTTGTATAACTGCTGATCGGCAGTAAATATAGTGAACGGCTGTCCTGTATCTGATGATAGTTGCTCTGCCTTTTCCGTAGCTGTCATGATAGTGTCTGGATCAGCAGCTGTCATGTCTATTAGAGGGAGGTATGCTGCGTTCGTTTTTGGGTTCGTTGCTTGACCCGAGTCTCTCGTCATGCGGGTATTATACCCATTGAACCCAGGACAGTTCTGGTCACAGACCATATCTTTCAAAAATGCGAAGTCAAGTTCTATCGCTCTGCGTAATGACATTGCACTGCGACACAATGTCGAAAGAAGGGGAACAGTGTTTCGTACATGTGATGCGGGCATGTCGGGTCGTTTGGGCCCATTGAAACGCACAACATCCAATTCGTACTCTGTTGGTTTTGTCATATCTGACTTTTTCAATCTTGGGATCGTCTGAGACTCAACGGAATCATTATTACCTTTTTGAGCCATCACGATTGCCAATGAATGGGTGCTTAGCTTCCCATTTTGAGAAGCAATTTTAGCATCAAAGTTGTCAACAACCACTTGTATGAGGCCATTGTTGGCATTCGAAATCGGTGTATCATTTGCATTCTTTGCAGCCAGAGCTGCCGCAGATTTTTTGAATCTCAATAGCTCGTCATATGAGCATGTAACACCAAAATCATGCATGTTTTTTACCAACTCTTTAGAATCTCTTAACAGCGTTGCCAACGAAATTTGATGCGGTGTGTATTTTCCACACAACGCTGATGTCACTATGTTTCCTATCATCAGAGCAGGTAATGTGTGGTCCAACTGTGGAGCTAAACGACTAAGTAATGTGAGAAGTGTACCACTTACAAACGAGGATACGCTCTCGCTGTTAACATCAGTGGCGTAGTTATCTTTGTCATGATTCATATCTTTGATTTCTTTGCCAATTACTTTACTGAGAATCTTTATGGAACTGTCAATATTGTCATCATCCGAGTCTTTAACGTGCCTAAGTAAGGTGCTAGCTCTGGATTTGTCTGCCAAAACGGTGGCGATTCCCGGGGAAGACAACACCAAAATGTCATCTCCGCAGCTATCGACTAGATCAGACACAAATGATCGACGGGAATTGCAAGTCCCACCAGATTGCAGATAAAGATCAAATAATTCGACAGAACTCCACGTGGGGGATGTGTCATTTTTCATGTAAGATATGACAGATTGTATGGCCTGACTATGTGGTGACGAAAGATCAATTTTTCTGTTTTGCAACTGATTATACCGATTTTGGATTCGTAAATTTCGACCTACAGTCAACATGGCTCGAGCATCGGCAGCATGTAAGTCGCTAACAGCACCACACACTCTAAGCTTTACTTCTTCGGACCATTTTTCGTTCCCACGACAACAAATGCCAATTTTTTCATCACTAACTGACATATGCAGTGTATGTGTGCCTATTTGGCGAAACAGGTAGGCGGGCCTCCACCTTGAAGGATTCTTCGTATCCCGGTCAACTATGCAGTTATCACCACAAAATAGGCAATGACGCCTGAAACTAAATTCATGTGAACGTTTGGGCCGTTTTTCGGCCGGAGCATCAGAATCTGGGGATGTGCTATGAGCAATGCTTGCTTGCTTCACATTCTTCGAGTGCAAATACTTCTCAACACAGTATTTATGGCAACTCAGAGTAAAATCTGGGTCTGCATCGTACCCATGTTGCAAAGCTATATGTAAGTCATCGTTATAAATCCTACTACACCTGAGTATATTCTCAATTCGCTTTGCTTTCACGTTCATACGAGGATCTTTGCTCCTCGATTCAGCACAACCGAACGTGGTTGAGAAAAAACAAGCATCTAACATGACGGAGTTCGTCTATGTTGTTTCAAAGCAAAGGTCGCCCGAACCTGATGCTATATCGAGTGAAGTTGAAGAAATAGAAACGCTATACAAAATCATCAAATTGGCATTCACTCGATCGAGCAATTGCTCTAAAGCTCATTTACCCAATGGGCTTCGAGTCGTTCGAGCAATTGCTCATGGAGCAATTACTCTCTTGGTTCTTTAGCTTATTGGCTTTGGCGGGAAAAAGGGACGCCGTGGGGTTGGCTTTGGGAATGATACAGGCTTTTCTTATACAGAAGGGAGATAACTCTGCATACAGATTATGGGAAATCAAGCAATCTGATTGGTTAGTTAGCGCCAGAAAAGTGAATTGATTGGGTGATCTAGATAAACGAAAGAACAGGACTACTCGGAATAGGGTCAGAACGAACAAGAACAGACCAGAAAAGCTAAATATAGTAATAATAAGCAAGGCTGTTCCAGATGATATACTCTTCTACTCTACTGGAGTGTACTCCTGGACAAAGGAACATGGTCAGGGAGACAAAAATTATTGCATAGATAGGTAGCAGCAGAGAATTCTGAAAGAATTCGAAATAGTACAAGTTGTTGGGTTGTTTGTGGTAATTCTACGAAACGGGAAATGACTCTTCTACAAAGGAACACACCCTCCGAATATACCCCTGTCTTGTTAGAAGATCTTGGGTAACATAGCATTCATGTGCTACCATAGAAACCAAGATGGTGGCCTCTAGTATACAAAATGGACGACGGAAACTCGTATCACCCTAACAACACGCGCTGCGCACTCACACCACGTATCACTATGGAGATGACGTCACAAGATGGCCGCTCACGCGTTTTACCATGACAACACAACATGGCGCCACTAGGTCACGTGACATGATGTGACTTCCGAGGTCATCCAAATGATACCCCCCAAACCACATCACATACTACTCGCGCACTTGCCCCCTCTGCTGCGATCGGGCATGATGTTGATACAATTTTTCAAATTATACAGTCAAAGATGGGTCGAAAGGGGCTTTCCCCACACCGTCCCTGCACGCCTTCGACGTGCCAAACCATTTCGTTTCTTTTCACATAATGTGTAATGTAACCTTTTAGCTGTCGCAATGACTAAAGCTGGCCAGCACTGCGCACAAAATTTGCCAACTAAATTATTTTGTTTATATTTTTCTAGTTGTTTGGGAGAAACAATGCAAGTCTCGCCTGTAAGCAGATGGTTATCAACAGACATAGGATCATGATATACTCAAATTTATTCGGACATTGTGTACAATGCATAATAAAATAGTCTCAGTATTTACACAAGAAAACAAACAATAATAATCAATCTACATTCCAATGTTTTAATCCAGAATGGAAGAATGGAAATGCTTCCACTGTTCTGGTGATGCCGCCAACTTACAAATCAAGATAACATAATACCATGATAAATCTTTGTGTGAACAGTACGTGTAAAAGACACAGGTTTAAGTCTTACACAAAGGGGCGATTCGGGGGGGGGGGGGGGGGGGGCTGTTTTCATCACAGGTATAGATTTCAACAGGGTGTGATTGATGCCTCTGATTCAGCCTTAATGCCAAACAAAGTCAATAACTATACCAAACTGACTCCAATGGCCAAGGTGCAAAATGCAGCCAGTGATCATATTTTGACGCGATGCCTCAAAATTATGATAAATGATTGTATTCGCGCATGGCTCTCAGTGTGGTCAATATCTCTGTTTGTTTAACAGCCAGGTATATGTATACAGTGTGTAAAAGCCCTAACTTACCAAAACCTACATTAATTTGGGCTGCGAGGTGGGCATTCAAAATCCAAAAAGTATAGGACTGCACCTGTATGCGATCAGGACCTGTATTTTATCACCAGTGAGGTATATGCCAAAAATGGTCGAAATCAAATATATTTATTTATTGGCGCTTAACGCCAAATTAGCACCGAGGGCTACACAGTGACGATCGCGGTCAAATCTAAACTAAAGTCATCCAAACTAAAGTTATCATACCGACAAAAACATCCCGTTTCACTCGAAGTCAAAAGAAGACCTATAATTTAGACATAAAGGATTAGACTTCAGCAATTTGTAACGAATCTGTCTACACATGAGTAACCTGTATACAAAACACAAAACAAATCGGTTGGGTCAAACTAAATTTATTATGCACAAATCTCCAATGAACTATTTTCCAATACAATTTTTTGCGTCACAAGAGGGGCATAACTTACACAAAATTTGACGAACTGGGCCGAAACATGATACTGCACAGAACTGGGTCATGATAAACCTGCATATTAAAAATAATATTGGTAGAATCAATCCACCCAAACCTGGAGTGACAGATGAATAATTGATGTGCAGACTGTACCAAAGAATTGAGGACTGCATTAATGTGGCCCTCACAGTTAACGTATGTCAACCAAAGTTACCATGTTACAGTAAAATTATTCCAAAACGAGTCATCCTACTAAGTTACAATGAAATCCCTTCATAAATACAACTCGTAGACTTTGCTAAAGGAATCTAGGTCATGTGACGGTTCGGCGGTCACAACTGACCAATCATGACCAAAACAGGCGAATCTCATCCGGACATCATACCAAGTCATCCGACCAGGTTACAATGAAATCCTTTCATAAAACAACCCGTAAACAGTGCTAAAGAAATCTAGGTCACGTGACCAGGCGGCGGCAACGCCTGGCCGATCGTGACCAAAATAGGATAGTCTCATCTAGACATCATACCGAGTTATCCTTCTAAGTTACAATGAAATCGCTTCATAAATATGAACTGTAGACTGTGCTAAACAAATGTGTGTGGCCGTCAGAGTTGGCCGATCGCGGCCAAAATAGGACGTTCTCATCTAGACATTATTCTGAGCCATCCTACAAATTTGCAATGAAATACCGGGACACACTAAAATGTGTACCCCGGCCCAGGCTCCGGCTCCGGAAAAGGTGTGCCTGGGAAATATAAAGTTGCATTTCTTTCTTATTCGTACGTATAATGTGATCATTTTTTGGTATGTAGCATCCTTTAGGGGTACTTTAAAGGTTTGTAGGGAAATATTTAGAATTATTTTATTTTTGTGAGTTTTATCGAAGTTTTCCCTTCAGAAACACACTAAAAAGTGTACCCCGGCCGGGTCGTTAATTAATTAGCTCGCACTTTAATCCGATGACAATGGAGGTGTTGTGCAAGTTGAGTGTATAAAAACTTGATTGCATTGCCCTACCAGTTCGCTAAGTGGATTATAAATCTCATTCATCTTATTCAGTTATTGGGACATTCTTGGTTGGAGGAAATGAGGATGGTTTCCGCACATTCAAAAGCGACATTCGACGTTTTGACGAATCACCTGGATAACAGTGGCACGTTACAAACAATTTTTAAATTATGATTTTCCAATAAATATTATTTGGAAGGTCACTTGAAAATCATTGATAACGTGCCCGGATCTAGGGCGTTTCAATAAGTTACGAAAGCTTGGCTCCAATCGACGGACAGTTTTTCACATGAATCATTGAAAGCCTCCTCGGTTTCTGATCTCATAATCGTGTCTATGTCCTCGCAATACACAGCTAGATCGTCGGTCGGGAAAATACACAAACATTACAATCACGGAGTTCAAAGATTTATAGGAATGCCAATCAAACTGATGTGTCTTGACATCCATATTTGCATGGTTTTATTATAAATTATTGAACACTGAAACCCCACCCCAAACAATATTTCCTCCCGATGCCCCCGAGAATATCTCTCTCTCTCATACACATATTTGTGGTGGACCGTAATAGGTATATACAGAAAAATACACAAACATTACAATCACGGAGTTCAAAGACTTATAAGAATGCCATTCAAACAGATGTCTTTGACATCCATATTTGCGTGGTTTTATTATAATTATTGAACACTGAAACCCCACCCCAAATAATATTTCCTCCCGATGCCCTTAGAATCTCTCTCTCTCTCTCTCTCTCTCATATTTGTGGTGAACCGTAATAGGTATATACAGGAAAATACACAAACATTACAATCAGATTTTTAAGAATGTCATTCAAACTGATGTGTAGAGACTGATGTGTAGAGACACTCGTACCAAGTTGTTTTAGAGCAAAATCGCCGAAAGTTTGTGTTCTTACTACCGTTAGAAATTAAGATACCAAAAAACCCCAACCTTAAAAAATGAAAACAATTTGACCAAGTTCAATTTTGTTATGCACTTTGAAATAATTGCCGAAAATTTGTGTTCATACTGCTGTTACAGCTTATGGACATAAAAAAAACGAAGAGCTTGACAAAATTTCAAAAACTGAAAACAATTCAATCAAGTTAATTGTGAATGCACTCCAACATCACTTCCAGTGTTTCCATGAAGGTGTGATGAGATTATAGTATATAATCATTCGATAAACTGTGGCCAATTAATTAACGACCCGGCCGGGGTACACTTTTTAGTGGGTTTCTGAAGGGAAAACTTCGATAAAACTCACAAAAATAAAATAATTCTAAATATTTCTCTACAAACCTTTAAAGCACCCCTAAAGGATGCTACATACCAAAAATGATCCCATTGTACATACGAATAAGAAAGAAATGCAACTTTATATTTCCCAGGCACACATTTTGCGGGGCCGGGGTACACATTTTAGTGTGTCCCTGAAATACCTTCATAAATGCAAGCTGTAAACTGTGCTAAAATAATCTAAGTAACGTGCTCCTGCAGCCGTCACGGTTGACTGAATCCAACCAAAAAGGACGTTCTCATCTAGACATTATACAGAGTCCTCCTACGAAGTTACAATGAAATCTCTTCATAAATACATGTGGACAGTGGTAAAGGTTTTCGGACTTCAGGCCCGAGTAGTTGACACGGCTCACCAATTGCGACCAAAATGGGAAGTCCTCATCTAGACGTACGGGGTCACCCTGCCAAGTTACAATGAAATCCCTTCATAAATACGACCTGTAGACTGTGCTAAAGGTTTTCGGGCTTGTATAGCCGTCACTGCTGACCGATCGCGACCAAAAGGGGGAGTCCTCATCTAGACATTATACAGAGCCATCCTACCAAGTTGCAATGAAATCCCTTCATAAATACGATCTGTATACAGTGCTAAAGGTTTTCGAGATTCGGGCTCGTTGATAGATCGCGACCAAAAGGGGACGTTCTCATCCTGACATGACCACGAATCTGCATATGAAATTTCGTGACGATCGGACAAGAACTACGGGGTACAGCCTGTGCTAAAGAAAATGTGAACAGACTCACAGACTTCCACATGCGTGATGGCAATAGCTTATTTTGACTTTGTCAAGTTAAGTCAAATTGAGTGGGGGATACCACCCCAACATCTGACTTCAAAGGCTAAGTTTGTGAATCATCCTTACATGGATATTACACATCAAATATGGAAGGTTTTGCAAGTTGTTTTGGAAAATATTTTTAAATGTGACCCCACCCCCGCCTATATTATCCAGTGTTATGAGTCCCCTTCCCTCTAATAAAACTTATCAGGACTTTCGATCATTCTCATTTTGCTCCTCCTAAAGATATTTCGAACGATCATCTATCAATTGTGTAGAACAGTTTTGGTAAAAAAAGCTTTTTGAAATTTTGTTCTATTTATAGTCAGGTTCCAACGTCAAGCCTGGTTAATTTTTTTTTGCATGACTGGTGTACATGTCACCTCTGATGGGTTCCAAAATCCCATTCAAATCAGCTCAGGGTTTCAAAAAACTGAAAATTCAGGCAGGACCAAGAATTTGGCTCCTCCCAGAACAATTAAAAATACTGTCCCTCAACAAATTTAAGTATGCACCTCAAAGGGGATCAGCTATATATCAAACGTTAACCAATTCCATCCATTAGATCCTGAGAAATTTGTTGACAAAACGCCTCAATGGACCGAAAAACTCATCTGACAGAGGACTACTGATTATTCACAAAGAGATTTAAGGATTAAAATAATTAGTCGCCTATCATTTACTTTTAATACACTAGCGAAAGTTTTTTTTTCCTTGGTGAATATTTCAAAAGTGTTATGGATGATTATTTCATTGTTTGGATTTTATATTATTTCTTAATTATTCATTAAAATTTGGCGAGTTTTGTTGTCTTAACACAGACGGCGTTTGCGTGATTGACGTTCAAACGTGGGTACCCTACGCCATTTCCTGATCAAAATAAATAGCGGTCTAGTTGTTTATGGTCCTTTGTGGGATGTTATTCCACTCCTCAA
The DNA here is from genome assembly GCA_031216915.1 of Pictodentalium vernedei. Taxonomy (NCBI): domain Eukaryota; kingdom Metazoa; phylum Mollusca; class Scaphopoda; order Dentaliida; family Dentaliidae; genus Pictodentalium; species Pictodentalium vernedei. The sequence continues at coordinate 646,530,113 of CM062297.1, read as the reverse complement.
AAAGGGCCTGCGTGAGCTGAGCGACGTTACCGCACGCATCAGAATACCGTTCACCTCGACGTCGATAGCAACGCTGTTGTCCACCTGACCCTAAAGCATGAACCGAGACTCTTCAGTGAATAACACACGTCTCCAGTTGGCCAAGTGAAACCGATTTGGTGCCTGTGCACGCTGCGATTGCAGTCGATGTTGCCTGGGTGTAAGTTGCGGACCAACATAGGGACGTCATTGCCTTAAACTGAACTCCCGCAACGGATTCCTAACTGTTCATGGACACATTCGGCGACCATGAGTGCCTACAATATGACTCGGCATCTCCGTCGCCGTCTGAAATTAGTAACGGAGGTGTGAAATATGTATGCTTCAATCTTGACATGGCGACGTAACGCGCGGCCGTTTTCTCCTGGGGTTGTTAACTAAAGGCGCTATCGTTGACTCATGGACCCCACTGCTGGGCGACGAGACGTTGCGATTGGCCCTGCATAATTAGAGAAATAGCCATACCCCTATTAACTTTCGACATTGGCGGCATTTTGCTTTTCAATCGAGTTGAAATTAAATGTTGTGCAATCGATGTGTACTGTTCAAAACTTCAATTTGGCATGGTTTTTGAGCCTATAGCACGTGGGAGTGCCCCGGATTATGCTTTGTCGAAAAATTTGTTGAAAGCATGCAGCGTCGCACGTGGTCATGGTTGGCCGAATTTTAACCAAAGACTCTTTAGACAGAACACTGAGGAAGCTATGTGTCAAATTTTACTACACTTGTTCTGAGGATAAAAAAAAATTATATTACCAAAACTGAACTTGCGTTTCTTTTTTCCGTCAGTATATTTTTCACGAACTGTCAGTAACTGGGGCAGTAGTTTCATAGAACAAGTACTGCCAAACATCTCAAGAGTTTCCACCAGGAAACTGCATTTTTACAAATACTTCATGTAAACAGAAAATTACCCATTTCCACAAAATATAGAGTAAAAAAGTTGAAGGGGTCAACATGAAAAGAGGCCTGGTTGGGAGAAACTTTATTATTTATTGATGTTTAAGGTCACACATTTCTGCAGAATGGTTAATTGTTACCGCAACATGTAGATAAAGTCTAGTTGGATCAATTTTTTATACCCATGTTGCTCGTTTTAGAGGACTTCCACCCCAAGAAATTTGGTTCTATCTTACCGGTAAACAGTGCTTGTTTACCACAGTAAACAAGAGGACCCAGGGGGTCTGAGGGAGCTCACCTGACATGGTAGCCTAAATATCAACCCATGGAATTGATTCCAACAAGTTGCATCTGTCCATCCTAAGAAAAACTTATACCAAATATCCAAAGATTCTGACCAGTGGATCTGAAAAAATAGATTTTTAAAGAATATTCCTCATATTGAACTAAGAAATAATTCGGGTCACCACAGGGAGCCCAAATATGAACCCAGGGACATGGCCTGACAAACTTGAATCTCACCCCCGTAAAGATACTGTACACCAAATATCAAAAGATTCTGACTGGTGGATGTGAAGAAGAATATGTCTGAAGAATATTCCTCCTTTTGAACTCAGTTATAATTCGGGCTCCCACAGTGTGCCCAAATATGAACCCAGGGACTTGGCTTGAACAAACTTGAATCTCATCCCCCTAAGGATGCTGCATACCAAATATCAAAACCTTCCGACTGCTGAATCTTAAGAAGATTTTCAAAGAAAAATTCCTCATATTGAACTAAGTTATAATTTGGGCTCCCACAGGGAGCCCAAATATGAACCCAGGGACTTGGCTAGAACAAACTTGAATCTCACCCCTAAGGATACTGCATACCAATTATCAAAACATTCCGACTGCTGGGTCTGAAGAAGATGATTTTAAAAGAAAATTCCTCATTTTGAACTAAGTTATAATTCGGGCTCCCACAGTGAGCCCAAATATGAACCCAGGGACTTGACTTGAACAAACTTGAATCTCAACCCCTTAGGATGCTGCATACCAAATATCAGAAGATTCTGATTGGTAGAATTGAAGGTTTTTAAAGAATATTCCTCATACTGCACTAATTTAAACATTTGGGCTACCATAGAGAGCCCAAATATGGATCCAGGAATTTGATTTCAATAAACGTGTGAAACAATCCTCCAAAGATGTTATATGTGAAATTTGAAAGCTTTTGAAGCAGTGGTTTGGGAGAAAAGTAGTCTTAAAGGTTTTCCCCATTACCCACAGTGTTAAAAAATACGGACTCAGCACTTTTTCAAAGTCCCCAAAAAGTACCCCCATGATAAAACCGATAGCAATTTTTTTGGACCATTCCATTCTGTTGATCCTAAGGAAGCTTCACACCACATAAGAATTCTCAGCGCCGTGTAGTTTTGGAGATATGGGCGTTTTAAATTTTTTTCTATTTTTAGCTCCTGCGGTTCCAATGGGAAAATGTTTGACCCAATGAGCCCTCATATCAAATTTGGTTCAAATCAGCCTCTCGGTTTGGAAAATAGAAATTTTGGGTGGGGCAAATATAGCTTCGCGAACTTCTCGAACAAATCTGAGTCCACACCTCAAAAGGAAGCTGCACACTAAATATCAAGTCTCTGCTACTGCTGGTTCATGAGAAGATTTTTTTAAGATTTGAGTTCACTTTTTGGGCGTAGCCCTACCGAGGGGCAAGGCAACTTGCTTTGGACAAAATCAAAATAGGTTGTCATAACAACCTATTATCTCAAATTTCAATTAAATTGGTTCAGCGGTTTTGGAGGAGAAGGCACAAACACCATGTTCACGGACGACGGATGGTGAGTGATCACTCCAGCTCCCCTGACTGAAAGTCAGGCGAGCTAACAAGCACTGCTTCATTTCCTGGGATTCCACGGTGGGAGGGGGCGGTAAAAACTTGAATTGGGCAAACTTGAATCTGACCCTTTAAGAATGCTGTATACCAAATATCAAAACTGTTTGAATACTGGGTTGAACAACAATGAACAGCAGGGTTACATCCTGTCAAGACAGTTTTACGAGCGGAGGAAGCCAGAGTACCCAGAGAGAACCAGTAAGTAGCAGCGAGCAACTGTCAGGCTCTCCGACTTACAAACTCCGCACAAGTAAGCAAGAGTTAGCAGCAGATGAAGGCAAGTGCACCATCGACGTGCATTGTCTTAATATACAGCACCGCCATGCCCCCCCCCATGTTGTCAATCAGGATTAATGGCCTTGCCCAAGGAAACAAGGCAGTTACGAGGGTCTGGATCGAACTGTCAACCTTTCAGTCCAATGGTCTAACCATTCAGCCTGGCATCGCTCTCTCACTAAATATCAAATGATTCTGACAGGTGGATCTAAAGATTTTTGAAGAATATTCCTCATATTGGACGATGTTAAAAATCAGGTTTGCAAAGGGGGCTCACTCAATATGAACCCAGGGGCTTGATTTAAGCAAACTTGAATTTGTCTCCCCTAAGGATACTGAATACCAAATATTAAAAAGAAAAAAAACATCGCTTAAAGGGATGATTTGTGTTCCCATCAGTCAAACGTCCTGGAATATTCCGGAGCTATTTTTTAAAAGATATGCAGTGCATGGCTATTTCAGAACCTTTGAAAGGTAAAACTATCAGAAATAGTGTAGTATCTTTCACGGACTCAGAGGAAGGGAAAGTCACTTGAGGTATAACATAATAAATGCTGACCACATGGGTTGGATTGTAATAGATTACTGAGAATATATTCCATGATATACTTGGTAATCATTATTTCCTTGTTAACACTGTTAGTAAGGCAGTTCAAAAACATGTCTGAACACCCATCTCAGTGCAGCAACTAATAAGAGAATGAATGATTTTGCATCTTTTTGATATTGAAATTCCTAAATTGTTCCCACCAAATCAAACCATGATCAGCCGACCAGGCTGATCATGTTTTGGCCTAGTGGCCAAATTGTTAAGTGGGCCATGCTTTTCCAGAAAATGTTTCGGGCCAGTTTATATCTGTGTGAACAATTCGCACTGCTGCTGATACCATGTTACTATTTTTCATGCCTGGTTTTCAGTATTCGCCAGGGTTTACAAAATTATCAAGGGTTTTACTATTACCCCTTTACCTAACAGGAAAGGAAAAATGACACTTGCAAACAAAATTCCAGAATAACTAATTTTGTTCATTTTTGGCATCAAATACATTGCTTACGACCCCTCATTGGAACAAACTCAACAGGCTCGTTCCAATGAGGCTCATACGCTATGTTTTTGAGACAAAAATGAAAATATAATGCAAACTGAATGGTATTTTTTGTGAATAGCACTGGCCGGTTTTGGACATTACGTTGGGTTGGGAAAAGGTTTCAGGATGAAAAAGGCATTTCCTTACTGTATTTATTGTGTTTAAGGTCACATATGTCTGCACAATGGCTAATCATGACCACAACATGGAGATAAAGTCAAGGTCAGCCTATCGTTTATGTCCCATGTTGCCCATTTTAGAGAACTCGCACCCCAAGCATTAGCTATTTTACCAGTGAAAGAGTAAACAAGCACTGCTTCACTTCCTGGGGTTCCCGTGGTGGAATTTCCTTACTGTTGTAACATATTTTACCTCTTCTGTTTTCCCTGCAAAAGTACCCAGAGTGCTCCAACTGGAATGAAAAGTTAATTCCTATCCTTGCGGAAGACCCCGAACCTCCACCAAGGGAATACACAATCTTAACTCGGCACAAGATGGTGAAATTTCAAAATTGTGTGTTAACTCTTCATCTTCCTCATGTATTGTGACTACAGAACGGATCAGTTTATTTACATAATTATTGGTGTTCAAGGTCACTTTCAGCATCTTTGGTATCTCATGACCACAACATTGGGATGAAGTCAAGTTTAGCCAATCGGTGATACCTGTGCAAGCCACTGTCGAGGACTTTCACTCCAAGTGTTGGTTCCGGGTCCTACCACAAGCACTGCTCCAATTCACAGGGTTCCCAGAGGGGATCAGTTTGTTAATGGGAAATTTATTTTCCCATACTAAACCATTGGCTACTGTATCATACATGTGGCAAGTCAACGTTAGACTAGTCCAAGTGGCATTAAGCATGCAACCCTCATTATTTATTTATTATTATTATTATTTAATGGTTTTTAAGGTCACTTATTTTTGCACAATGGCTAATCATGACCACAACATGAATATCAACTCAAGACCAGAGTTGAGCGTTAATAAGTCATGTTGCCCATTTTAGAGAGGGTTTGCACCTCGCAAGCATTGGTGACTGGGTCCTATTTTACCAGTAAAACAGAGCCTGTTTACCGCAGTGAACAGGCATTGCTTTACTCCCCAGGGTTCCCATAGGGAACAACTCTCATTGAGCACAGTTCTAACCCTGTAACTAACATGGACAGCAAACATCACTTGGAAACAAATTTACTGAATAGTGAATGAGTAAGGGTCATAAGCTATTTTTTTAAGTCAAAATTGAAACAACTGATGAGTTTTAATGCTGACTCATGTGAGAAGTGCAGATCAAACTTTAGGGCTTAAATTTCCTGCAACAATTTGAATTGATTCATGCATATTATTCGCATATTATTCTCACAAGGCCAACAATGAAAATTAACTTTGATTCTCGCAGAATGTTCATTTGATTCTTGTCATAGATTCTGAAAGTGTCCTTAAAGGTTTTTTATTTTTGGTTCCCTCATAATAAAAGTTTGATTTAGAAGTGGCACCTATACATGCATCCAAAACTTCAATAGAAGCCACTAAAAAGGTAATGTAACTTCCACCAGCAAGACCACCAAAAAGCCTGTACGTTGAAGCATGTGTTCTACATGTACATACAAGACAAGTTATTTATTTATTTATTTATTTATTGGTGTTCAAGGTCACATATTTTTGCACAATGGCTAATCATGACCACAACATGAGTATCGACTCCACACCAGGGGCGACTGTTAATAAGCCATGTTGCCCATTTTAGAGAGGGTTTGCACCTCCCAAGCATTGGTGACTTGGTCCTATTTTACCAGTAAAACAGAGCCTGTTTACCGCAGTGAACAGGAACTGCTTCACTTCCTGGGGTTCCCGTGGGGATACAAGACAAGAAACTCACTAAAATTTGAACTAGATCCTTAATCCTTTGAACTGAGAGGCTGCTTTCTGACCCAGGAAAATGATACGTCATACTTTCATCAAGTAGGATTGATGCTTAGTTAAAGTGTGGGCAAGGCCAATCAATATTTTCAACATGCAGACCCAAGTTGGACTACCCCCAAATAATGAATATGGGCTCTTCCAATTGCTGCCATTGAACTGACATGGAAGATACCATCAGGGTTCAAAGGGTTAAGGGTCAACCACTATTGAATGTATGAAAATGAGTTTTGTTTTTTGCTCTGGAATATGTACAGGTTGCAGTTGAGGGTATGAATGTACTCTCAGATTCTAAATTATTTGCTACCTGTTGCACACAGTAGCTGCAAGGATATGCATTGTAATTAGGTAATCTGGCAAAATAATGTTGATTTCAAAATTGGACCCCCAATTCAATTTGAGGATAGAAAATCAGATTTGCAGGGTCTTAAATCATATCAATACATACAATACATAATCACAATAAATAAAGGTAACAGATAAAAAAAAATAAATCATACAATATAAGCAATAAACTCTGTAAATGTATGATGTAAAAATGACCAGTTACAGTTTGACTTATTTTCAACCAGTACATGTATTGGCATTTCATTGAAAGTCGCCGCCTCACCCCCCCCCCCCCCCCTCCTTAAAAAAAAAACGAAAGAAAAAAAAAATCAAAACAAGATGCCTCAGGGGGCCTGATGCATTCACATAACAAAGTTGTTTAAAGAGAGATTTAAGGTCACATTCGGCATCTAAAGCTTGTTGATACTACAGAAGAATGAAGTCATGTAATTATTTGACTGTTGTCCATGTCAGATGATTTTTCTCATATTTAGATGCTACCACAGTAATACTAAACCAGAGTCTCAAGTAAGCCTGAAACGCTCACCTGGATCATGCTGTTTACAAGGAACAAGAGGTCCCAGGGGGCCTGAGGGCACTCACCTGACATGGTAGCCTAAATATCAGCCCAGGGAATTGATTTCAACAAGTTGCATCTGCCCCTCCTAAGAAAAACTTATACCAAATATCCAAAGATTCTGACCAGTGGATCTAAAAAAAAATGATTTTTAAAGAATATCCCTCATATTGAACTAAGTAATAATTCGGGCTCCCACAGGGAGCCCAAATATCAACCCAGGGACTTGGCTTGAACAAAACTTGAATCTTACCCCACTAAGGATGCTGCATATCAAAAGCATTCTGACTGCTGGATCTGAAGAAGATTTTTAAAGAAAATTCCTCATTTTGAACTAAGTTATCATTCAGGCTCCCACAGTGAGCCCAAATATGAACCCAGAGACTTGGCTTTAACAAACATGAATCTCCCCCCCCCCCCCTCACCCCCAAGGATGCTGCACACCAAATATCAAAACATTCCGACTGCTGGATCTGACGAAGATTTTTAAAGAAAATTCCTCATTTTGAACTAAGTTACAATTCGAGTTCCCACAGTGAGCCCAAATATGAACCCAGGGACTTGGCTTGAACAAACTTGAATCTCACCCCCCTAAGCATGCTGCATACCAAATATCAAAAGATTCTGATTGGTAGATCTGAAGAAGATTTTTAAAGAATATTCCTCATACTACACTCACTAATGTAAACATTTGGGCTTCCATAGAGAACCCAAATATGGACCCAGGGATTTGATTTCAATAAACATGTGAAACAATCTTTCAAAGATGTTATATGTGAAATTTGAAAGCTTTTGGAGCAGTGGTTTGGGAGAAAAGTAGTCTTAAATGTTTTTCCCATTACGCACAGTGTTAAAAAATGCAGACTCAGCACTTTTTAAAAGTTCCAAAAAAGTACCCCATGATAAAACTGATAGCAGTTTTTTTTTACCATTCCATTCTGTTTGTCCTGAGGAAGCTTCACACCAAATAAGAATTTTCAGTTCCGTGTAGTTATGGAGATATGGGCGTTTTAATTTTTTCCTATTTTTAGCTCCTGCGGTTCCCATGGGGTGACGGGAAGAAGAATTTGGGCATAAATTAAGTACTTATGACCCAATAAGCCCTCATATCAAATTTGGTTCAAATCTGCCTCTCGGTTTGGAAAATAGAAATTTTGGGCGGGGTGAAAATTCTTGCCCCTCCCATAACGAAGGCAAATATAGCTTCTCTTGAACAAATCTGAATCTACACCTCAAAAGGAAGCTGAACACCAAATATCAAGTCTCTGCTACTGCTGCTTCATGAGAAGATGATTTTTTAAGATTTAAGCACACTTTTTGGGCGTGGCCCTACCGAGGGGCGAGGCAACTTGATTTGAACAAAATCAAATTGCGATGTCATAACAAACTATTATCTCAAATATCAATTAAATTGGTTCAGCGGTTTGGGAGGAGCAGATGCAAACACCATGTTCACGGACGACGGACAGTGAGTGATCACTATAGCTCTCCAGACTGTAAGTCAGGTGAGCTAATGAGGGTATTTGTGTTGAGGTATCAGGAAAGACAGAGGGCAAAAAGAAAGTGTCACCTTGTACAAGTGTGCATTCTGCAATGACTGTTACCAAAAAGGCTCTGAAAAATAATGTCTGTTTTTCAAACCTATCTCTCCACTCCAAGCAGACATCCTAAGTTAGACTTGAGATTATGTTGAAAAACGACAAAAGGGCTTCCCTCTGAAGAGACCATCTAGATTGGTTAAAAATTTTAAAATTAGGGCTATCTGGTAGTGTATCCTTACACACTCGCAAATAGATGTAATTAATGAAAACAGAGCAGTCAACTGAAATAAAATTTGTTTTCTTACCAAATATCAAAAGATTCTGTCAGCTGGATCTAAAGATCTTTATCCTTACAAATTGCAGACAGACATACTGACTCACAGACATCCATGCCCATCCATGAAGTTAAGCTAATAATGATCCAATTTTTTCTTCATTAAAATTTAAGCATAACTCTAGGCTTTCCAGAAATGTTAACAGAGGCTTGAAGATTCCGGTGAACATATTTATTTGATGTAGGGCCCATAAATAAACCACACTGATTCCATTTTGACTACCTAGTCACATATGGAAAGCAAACTAGATTGTTCAACATTCTGGAATAAAGTATTCGTAGCCACCCACCCACTGGGTGGAAAAGTACCAAACCAAAAATACTGTAAACTCCAGGAATGAGCTGTGATATTCAAGGTCAATCAAATTAATTTCAAAACTAAAAGAGTTGACCCTTTACCTACAAAAAAGCAGAAAACCTTGTAGAATGCTCTACACAAATTCTGCATTCAAATTTCAATTTTTCCAATTTCTGCTGCCAAAACATAGCTTATGGCCCTTCTTTGGAACAAGCTCAACAAATTTGTCCCGTGAGGGAGCCATATTTATTTATTTAATTGTTGGGGTTTAGTGATACTTTCAACAGCCAGGGTTACCTCAGTTTTACAGGTGGAGGAAGCTGGAGGACCTGGACCAACGAGCAGTGGCGAGCAACTGTCAATACTCCCCAATGTACTAACGCCACACAAGCAGTTGAAGGCAAGTGTACCATCGACTTGCAGTATGCCTTAGAGCACAGCACCACTGTGCCCTCATGTAGGCAATCAAGATTAACTTGCCTAAGGACACAACATAGTTACCACTAGTCAAGATCGAAATAGAGGACCATTCAGTTTGAAGTCCAATGCCCTAACCACAGAGCCACCATGCTCCCAAGAAGGCCATAAGGTATTTAGAAAACATATTGTTAGGGTGTATGATAGTCGTGTTTGGGGAAGGGTTAAGGGGATCTCTTCCCAAGTGCTAGCCACTGGACCCTATTTTACAATTGAGTCAGAACTTTAGTTTCTCAGAAGAAAGTGACTTCTGTATTTAATGGGGGTTCCCCTGAAGACAGAAAAAGAGGCAAAAATCCTTGCTTGACCATTTGTTTTGACAGTCCGGATATTCACCAAGACATTTTAGTTTAACAGCCATTGGGCAAAACAAACTACTGTTCCTTCAACTAATTCCAACTTTGATACTTTTTACACAACAAACCAGGTGTCCAACATGCAGTCTTTGGGTCAACTTGCAAATTACATTCCAAGTACCCAGGTAGGTGTTTCTAGGCAAGCCTTGGCTGCCATGACATACCTAGGAAGGACAGCGGTGCCACAGGATGTGGACTAGCAAAGTGAAGCAACGAAAGTGTCAATGACACTGTAGCTTAACTTGACTGTGTGTAGTGTTTGATGAAAAGGATAATGTTCAATGTTTATGAAAGGATTAGGAAATAAGACAAGAGGCCCCAGAGGGCCTGAGGGTGCTCACCTGACATGGTAGCCTAAATATCAACCCAGGGAATTGATTTGAATAAGTTGCATCTACCCCACCTAAGAAAAGCTTATACCAAATATCAAAACATTCTGACCAGTGGATCTGTAAAATGAAAGTGTCAATAACACTGTAGCTCAACTTGTTTAAGACATGTACATGTAAAATGTGTGACACAGTAATGACAAACATCTAGGTAATGACCTGATAACAAAGGTACATGTAAAGTATTGTAACGGTCTGTACATAAATGCTGATCGTAGCCTCTAACAAATATTTAGGTAAAGTATTGTAAAAGTGGGGTGACAGTTAGATGCTAAACTAGAAAAGAAATCTTTGAGTCCCAGAGTGGGTCTGACTGAACCCACAAATATTTGTTCTCATAGCACAGTGATAACAAAGGCACCCCAAAACACTCGCTCCTGTCACAAGGTGAAGATCAGTTCATAAATACAGACTCTAGCTCTAGCCCGATCCGTATTGACATGTGCACTTACTGTGTATAAGTAGCACAGAATAAATCAAAGTTCATTTAATTTGCATAATTTGTGCACGAGAAAAAAACCTGTATTATATGTGATGTATTCCATGTTACTAAACATTCCTACGAAAATTTATTCAAATCAGAACTTTCATAAAGAAGTTCTGTACAAAAAACTGATTGCACTAATTTTGGTACAAAATGGCTGCTGGTGGCCATCTTGAATTTCGGACCACACCCAAAAACACTCGCTCTCATCCCATGGTGATAACAAAGGTACCCAAGAAGTTTCGTAAAGATCGGTTCATAAATACGTCCTCTAGCCTGAGCCGTATAGAAGTTGTGTACAAAAAATGATTGGACCTAATTTTGGTACAAAATGGCCACTGGCAGCCATCTTGAATTTTGGACCGCACCCAGAAACACTCGTTCTCATCCCAAGGTGATAACAAATGTACCCAAGAAGTTTTGTGAAGATCAGTTCATAAATACAGCCTCTAGCCCAAGCCATATTGACACATGCACTTACTGTGTACAAGCAGCACTGAATAAATCAAAGTTCATCTAATTTGCATAATTTCTGCTCAAGAAAAAAACCTGTATTATATGTGATGTATTCCATGTTACTAAACATTCATACAGAAATTTATTCAAATCAGAATTTTATTACAGAAGTTCTGTACAAAAAACTGATTGCACTAATGTTGGTACAAAATGCCCGCTGCAGCCATCTTGAATTTTGGGCTGCACCCAAAAACACTCGTTCTCGTCCCACGGTATTAACAAAGGTACTCAAGAAGTTTTGTAAAGATCGGTTCATAAATACGGCCTCTAGCCCGAAACGTATTGACATTTGCAGTTACACTGCTGAAAGTAACATTAAATTGATCAACGTTAGTGTAATTGGCATAATTTATGCACGAGAAAAAAACCCGTATTATATGTGATGTATCTTTTGGTACTAAACATTCACACAAAAAAATATTCAAATCAGCACTTTCATATGGAAGTTCTGTGCAAAAATCTGATTGCACCTAATTTTGTATAAAATGGCTGCCAGCGGCTGTCTTGAATTTCGGACCAGACCCCAAAACACTCGTTCTCGTCTCTTGTGTATAGCACAATGGACGGACAGACGGACGATGATCCATGACAATACTTCAAATTTGGCTTCGTCAAAGTTGAGCTAAAAACGATTTTTAAAGAATATTCCTCTTTTTGAACTAAGTTATAATTCAGGCTCCCACAGGGAGACTAAATATGAACCCAGGGACTTTGCTTTAACAAACTTATATCTCACCTCCCTTAGGATACCAAATATCAAAAGATTCTGACAGGTGGATGTGAAGAAGATTTTTGAAGAATATTCCTCATATTGAACTAAGTTATAATTCAGGCTCCTATAGGGAGCCCAAATATGAACCCAGGGACTTGCCTTGAACAAACTTGATTCCCCCCCCCCTCCCCAAGAATGCTGCATACCAAATATCAAAAGATTCTTACAGGTGTATCTGAAGGAGAAGATTTGAATATTCCTCATACTGCACGAATTTAAATATGTGGGCTCCCATAGGGAGCTCAAATATGGACCCAGGGATTTGATTTCAATAAACATGTGAAACAATCTTCCAAAGATGTTATATGTGAAAGCTTTTGGAGTAGTAGTTTGGGAGAAGAAGAGTCTTAAATGTTTTCCCTATTACCAAGTGTTACAAAATGCTAACTCAGCAATTTTTCAAAGTCCCCAAAAAGTATCCTATGATAAAACCAATAGCAATTTTTTTGGACCATTCCATTCTGTTAGTCCTAAGGAAGCTTAAAACCAAATAAGAATTCTCAGTGCGGTGTAGTTTTGGAGATATGGGCATTTTAAATTTTTTCTATTTTTATCTCCTGAGCTTACCATGAGGCGACAAGAAAAATTTTTCTTTGCATAAATTAAGTACTTATGACCCAATAAGCCCTCATATCAAATTTGGATCAAATCAGCCTCTCGCTTTGGAAAAGAGAAATTTTGGGTGGGGCGAAAATTCTTGCCCCAAATATAGCCCCACGAACTTCTCTTGAACAAATCTGAGTCTACTCCTCAAAAGGAAGCTGCACACCAAACATCAAGTCACTGCTACTGCTGGTTCATGAGAAGAATATTTTTAAAGATTTAGGCATACTTTTTAGGCATGGCCATACCGAGGGGTGGGGGCAACTTGATTTGAACAAAATCAAAATGCGATATCAAAACAAACAATCATCTCAAATTTCACTTAAATTGGTTCAGGTTTTTTTTTGAGAAGACGTAAACACCATGTTCACGGACACAGGCAAGCTAACAAGACTTAGGTCAGCTAACAAGACTTGTGGTAATTGAGAATATGTTAATTTCTGTTCCCTACATGCTATGTTTTCAATAAGAACAAGCAAATTCAGTGAATTCATGTCTCCCATTGGGCAGCAGTTTCAAGGGGAATTAATGCATCCAGTGGAATATAGTTGAGTTACAAGTGAAAGTTATTTAGAAAAGACAGAACAGACAGTGCTTCAGACAGTGGTTATCAGATTTATTTTCACAGAGGTCACTGTAAAAGCAAGTCAAGTGATGTGGAGTATAACTGTGAGAATCACTAAAAATTAAGACTGTATGTTAAGACATATTACATTAAACTCTTGTGAAAAGTGTTAACCAACCTGTAAAGCTTGTGATTGGAAGTTAAGGAAAGCTTGTGATTGGAAGTTAATGAAACCTTGGAAGTGATGTCCAGATAATATGGTGGTCTGTATATGGAACTGGGAGAGTCTGACTTTGAAAGAGTTGCAAAAGAAGTAATGATGAAGACATATTCTGGTCTCAAAATGATAACAAAGATACACAAGAAGTTTCGTGAAGATCGGTTCATAAATACGGCTTTTAGTCCAAGGTGCGTTGATGCATGGGCAGGCGGACAGGCAGACGGACAGATTTTCGGTACAAAATTTCCCACATTCGAACTTGACCTATGTATTGATAAAAGTAATCCATATATGAAATTTCATTGAAATCGGTTGACTCTAAGGAAAGTTAGAGTCTGGAAACCATCAGCCAATCAAATTTAAGCAACCTAATTAAATATGCGCGGAAAATGTCCATGTTCGAACTTGGACCCACAATTGATGAAAGTGATCTACTACCCAAATTTCATCGAAATCGACTGACTGTAAGGAAAGTTAGAGTCTGGAAACGAAAAACACGGAAGCCGTGCACTTACTGTGAATTAGTAGTAGAACTGAATAAATCAAAGTTTCCCTAATTTGCATAATTTTTGCACGAGAACAAACCCTGTATTATATGTGATGTATTGCATGTTACTAAACATACAAAAATTTATTCAAATCCGAACTTTCATATAAAAGTTCTGTACAAAAAACTGATTACACCCAATTTCGAAACAAAATGGCCACTGGTGGCCATCTTGAATTTTGGGCCAAACCCCAAAACACATATTCTAGTCTCACAATGATAACAAAGATCCCCAAGAAGTTTCATGAAGATCGGTTCATAAATATGACTTTTAGTCCGAGGTGCGTTGACGCACAGGGCAGATGGACAGATTTTCAGTACAAAATTTCCCACACTTGAACTTGACCCAGGTATTGATAAAAGTAATCCATATATGAAATTTCATAGAAATCGGTTGATTTTAAGGAAAGTTAGAGTCTGGAAACTGTCAGCCAATCAAATTTCAGCAACCTAATTAAATATGCACGAAAAATGCCCATATTCGAACTTGCACCCACAATTGATGAAAGTGATCTACTACCCAAATTTCATCGTATGGAAAGTTAGAGTCTGGAAATGAAAAACACGGAAGGACGGAAGGACACCCCGAATTTAATATCTCCCGTTTTTTTTAAAAAGTGGGAGACAATAATTTGAGGTGTAGACTGTACTAAAGAACTGAGGCCTGGATTAATGTGGCCCCCACAGTTAATGTCTGTCAGCCAAAATTACCAAGTTACAGTAGAATTATTCCAAACCGAGTCATCCTTCCAAGATACAATGAAATCCCTTCATAAATATAATTATAGACTTTGCTAAAGGAATGTAGGTCACGTGATGGTCCGGTGGTCATGGTTGACCGATCATGACCAAAATAGGAGAGTCTCATCTAGATATCATACCAAGTTATCCTCCCAAGGTACAATGAAATCCCTGAAGAAAAAACAACCTGTTGACAGTGCAAAAGGAATCTAGGTCACATGATCAGGCAACAGTAACGGCTGAGCGATCGTGAAAATAGGACAGTCTCATCTAGACATCATACGGAGTTATCCTTCCAAGTTACAATGAAATCTCTTCATAAATATGAACTGCAGACTATACTAAACAAATCTAGGTCACATGCCTGTGTGGCCATCACGGTTCACCAATCATGGCCAAAATAGTACGTTCTCATCTAGATGTTATACTGAGTCATCCTACCAATTTACAAGGATATCCCTTCATAAATGCAAGCTGTAGACTGTGCTAAAGGAATATAGGTAACGTGCCTCTGTGGCCATCACAGTTGACTGAACCCAACCAAAATAGGACGTTCTCATCTAGACATTATACGGAGTCATCCTACCAAGTTACAATGAAATCCCTTCAAAAATACGACCTGTAGACTGTGCTAAATGTTTTCTGGCACACATAGCTGACACAGTTGACTGAGAGCGACCAAACGGGGATGTTCTCACCTAGACATGACCTCAAACCTGCATATGAAATTTCGTGATGATCGGACAAGAACTACAGGGTGTACATTACGTGTACGCTCCATTTAAAACCCCCTTTCATCACACCCGGTGAACACATTGTCTTCACAGGTCCACAACCCCCTTTGCGAGGCTAATTAAAGACGACGGGAAAATCCAGACATCAAAGGCGGTTCGTTTCTTGATGAAACATAATTACTGATATCCAGTCGCATATGAAAAACATTCTGTGTTTATGCAATTAATACATCGATTCGTTTTCAAACATAATAAAAATGAATGTAGGCTAATTCATTATTTGTCCCCCAACAGGAATCAACTATTTATTTAAACAAAAATACAGCATAAATGATGGACGACAAGTTTGTTGTGAATGCGAATTAATTTCAAGCACATTGATGACAAGAATGCCCTCATCTTAGCATTACCTGTACATTGCATACAAAATCGCACTTGTTAATTACCCCGTCGTTTGTGTAGAAACGATCGGGAAAATGAAAAGCTGTTTTAATGCGGTCATGTGAGAAGGATTACATAAGCAATTAATGTTTGGCGAGAAAAATCTTTCAGAGACTGTCCCTGATTAGCAATTATATTGTTCAGTCAGAAAATTTCTAAACCCTACATTTAATAAAATATTCAGATGCAAATGCAATATCATTCATTTCCAGAACTCTGTACTGCGGTTTAATATAGGAATTGAAAAAATCCGTTCGTTAATTCGTGAGATTTTTGATTTGTTTTCATATTAAAATAAAATTTCCGCTGATATATAATTTGGATTCCCTGGAATAGAACGAGTATTTCAGTGAATAAAATGTGTTCTTGGTGTACGGTGTTTTTGAAACAACAATGTGACAGTCTTGGCGAAACATCCTGGCGTTTCGCTGCGGCAATAGCTTTTCTGATACGAGATTATGGATTCTATACTGTGCCGAGTGTCCGAACATTTCAAAGTTAAAACCCGGTGATTTAATTTTTATTATAGCATAAGCATTTTACTGAAATAGTTTAGATGAACTAAAATGAGAATGTATTATTCATTAAAAAAATTAATCGTCCAATTTTCTATTAAAAGGATGAAAACCGCTAGCAAGCTTTCTGTTTTTTACCCAACGTCAACAGCCAAATTCGGCCAGCACTATACACAAAAATCTCCATTCAAATTTTATTATGTTTTAATTTTTGGTTAAAAAAAATTGCGACATCGACGCCGTAGCTGTGACGGGTAGTGCAATTTCACAAAATTCTAAGTTCATCAAGGGCCATAACTCCAAGAAAAATATTTGGAACAACACATACAGTGGTTAGACATCAATAAGATACACTTACATGCCAAATACAAAGTCATTCCATCAAGTATTTCAAAAGTTATTGAGTTTTGAAACTCGTTGGTCACAGACAGACCGACCAACATTCTAAGTTCATCAAGGGCCATAACTCCAAGAAAAATATTTGGAACAACACATGCATTGAACAGTGGTTAGACATCAATAAGATACACTTACATGCCAAATATAAAGTCATTCCATCAAGTATTTCAAAAGTTATTGAGTTTTGAAACTCGTTGGTCACAGACAGACCGACCGACATTCTAAGTTCATCAAGGGCCATAACTCCAAGAAAAATATTTGGAACAACACATGCATTGAACAGTGGCTAGACATCAATAAGATACACTTACATGCCAAATATAAAGTCATTCCATCAAGTATTTCAAAAGTTATTGAGTTTTGAAACTCGTTGGTCACAGACAGTCCGACCGACATTCTAAGTTCATCAAGGGCCATAACTCCAAGAAAAATATTTGGAACAACACATGCATTGAACAGTGGCTAGACATCAATAAGATACACTTACATGCCAAATATAAAGTCATTCCATCAAGTATTTCAAAAGTTATTGAGTTTTGAAACTCGTTGGTCACAGACAGACCGACCGACATTCTAAGTTCATCAAGGGCCATAACTCCAAGAAAAATAATTGGAACAACACATGCATTGAACAGTGGCTAGACATCAATCAGATACACTTACATGCCAAATATAAAGTCATTCCATCAAGTATTTCAAAAGTTATTGAGTTTTGAAACTCATTGGTCACAGACAGACAGACAGACCGACCGACCGACCGACCGACCGACAGACAGACCGACATTGCCACTTATAAAACTGCTGGTCGCAGCTAAAAACATAGCTTATGACCTCTCATTGGAACGATCTCGATGATCGCGGTAAGGGAATGTCAATCAAGGTTTATGTTGTTTTGACCTGCGATGGAGCACTGAAAGGGAAAAAAAATCCCATTCCGATAAGGCAAGCACTTCGAAAGGGTTTCCCCGTCATGTCCTTCCATCACATCCTGGACTGCATTGACAGTAAAACTTGTTTACTAACAGAAAATTATCAGCTAAATTTACCGAAAAATGTGTCCGTTTTAAAAGATACCACCCTTGAAAGACAACTATTTTGGCAGGACACGCAACATGATAAGTGACATGAAAAGAAATGAAGAAGAAAAAAATAAAAACACCGGTAAAACGTATCTCCCCTGGTCAAAACAGTTCTTTGTACTTTGTTTTCACAAAAAGAAGTGAAATTCTAAAAAAGGACCCCGATTAAATTTTAAAGAGACTCGTGAGTATAACCAAATCACGCCTTCCAACCACAAAAAATTGTTTAAAAACCCCCCAGTTAAATTATTCTCGTGTATTTAAACAAACGCATGTTGAATGGACCACTACCTCGCTCAAGAGGTGTGCTGTCTGAAATATTTGGGGAGGGGGGGTCATTGCATTTCCACAGAATTTCTTACGACAATAATGTACACTGTGATAAAATTTAATAGTGCTTCTTTCCCCGTGGCAACAGGAAGTGAAGCAGTGCTTATTTACTATGGTAAGAAAGTTCCACTTTACTGGTGAAATAGGACCCAGTCACCAGTGCCTGGGATGGATGTCCACTTAAATGGGCACCAAAGGGGTGAACGATCGGCTAAACTTCACTTTAGACATTTGTTGTGGTCACAATTTATTTATTTATTGGTGTTTAATGTTACTTTTCTGTAACTATGGCCAATTGTGACCGATGGGCACAATTTGCCATAGCTGATGAAAAGTGACCTTAAACACCAATAAATAGATAAATAAATAGCTAATGTTTCTTGCAAGGTGTTTAGTTTGTTCACACAATTTATTTCGTGTGTGTAGATAAGTGCAGGGTGGATTACAACTAAATCACACAGAGTGAATTATCCACTCAACTTCAACTTACAGGCACCGATAAACAGCAGACAAGCACGCAAATTGTCTCTTGATGGATGTGTAGATAAATTTGGTGGCCCTTAAAAAATTAGTGTGTGTAAAAAAATATGAGTTCTGTAAAACATTCACTTGACAAGTGATTTGGTAGTAGTCCACCTGTAACGTACTGTGTATTTATACCCATTAGTAGCTGAGTGCTAACGCCATGGAATACTAGCAGAGATTTTCTATTCAAAAGTGCAAACAAAACCCGATCGATATTATAGTGCTTTGAAAGAGTGCTTGTGTATATATTTTTTAAAAGATAATATATTCTGTCATTCATGTATTCAAATGTTTATAGATACTTGTAAAGAATTAAAGTCAGATATCATTAATCACAAAACCCGATCGATATTATAGTGCTTTGAAAGGGTGCTTGCATATATATTTTTTTTTCAAATATAATATATCCTGTTATTCGTGTGTGCAAATGTTTGTAGAAAAAGCATTAAAGTCAGATATCATTAATAAAAAAAATTGCTTAATAAAGTATTGTTTGTTAAAATCATTTGTCCCAAATATCAGTCAACACAGATGATTATCCATAAGATCATCATTGACAACTGCACTTGTTATTGTTGAAGTAATTACCATGGATACTAAAAAATTTCCCCTCAATGCCAATTAGCTTATCCTATTTTTAGACATGCTATTATGCAATCGACCAGTGGAGAGGAGAGAATATTTTAAATGGACTGTACACGTAATGGCCTGCACTAAAGAAAATGAGAACAGACTGACAGACTTCTGTACGTGTGATGTCAATTGCTAATCTTGACTTTGTCAAATTAAGCTAAAAATGTTTTAAAATCCCCAGACCTTTTAAGGGTTAACAGAAAAAAATAATCTACAGTAGTAAGTTGAGATCATCAAATCCACTGGTCAAATTGATGTTCTTTATTTTACGATTAAAACTGACTATTAAAACACTTGTGATTGCCTTGGCTTTCAGGATCTTGGATACAGCAACCCACAGTTGGCAAATACATACACAGGCCCATGTAATTTTGGCAAAGCTGAAGTATGGGGGGACTGTATTTATTTGAAAAATACATGGTCTGCTCAATGTTTCTGTGTTTATTTTCATTCCATATACTGTTCCCAGCATATAAATTATAATAACTTTCTGGTCCAACGATATCATACTTATTTCTTAATTTAATCCCTTTTCATAATGTAAACGTAATATACTGACAAACAGAATCCCCATCTTGAATTCCATCAAGATGAGAGACATCTGTGATGGTTTACCATTTAGGATCAGTACAGTAAGGTTGAGGATTCGCAGTGACATGCAGACTCTTACTACTGACCTTAATGATTTTTCCCAAGTTTTACTATATTTTTCTTCTAGCAGGTTGCGTTTTATGGTGCAAGTAGAAGAGATAGGAGCATAGTGTGTACCATCATTTTACAGCTTCGAAATGTGCATATTAAATTGACACAAAAGGGTTAAATCCATTTTTATTTTTCGCTTAATCTATTGAAAATATGAGAGTAGGCCTAGTGAAAAATGAAAAAAAGTTGAGGAAACTAGGTCTTTTTTTAATAATTGCATTCTCTTATCCTTCAGATTTACAGTTATTTCTATCCATAAGTGATCAATCTGCTGTAGTATTTTTGTTAAAACACTAAAGTCATGTTGCTTATATGTTGGAAAGTCTGACAATTACTTCCTGATGCTTAATGGTGTTGTCTGGGTACTCAGCCTCCCCCCACCACACAGCTGTCCGACCCTGGTTTTCGAAAAAAGTTATCAAACTCCATCAACCAAAAAACCCCCAAAACTCGCCATTTTTCTCAATAATTTCTGTTCATGCATAATAATAAATAGTTTTCTGCAACTCGTTCAGTTTATCACATTATTGTAAGGCTTATGGGAAATATTGTTTGATAAATATGTTATTACCCAGTTCAGTATTTGAGTTTCACTTTTATTTGGAGGCAAAATGATTTTTGATCTTGAAAACATGCATGTCCCCAACAGTTATAGCCCAGCAAGGATTCTATGACATATCCATACGGATACAGACATACATTTACTTCTATGTTGGTATATTGTAAACACAAGCAATGCGAAGTGTGGCATATGCCCCCGACGGTGTCATAATACCATGGTGGCCATACTGAAGTGGCTAGCTGGACCAAAATCGAGAGGAAGCATTGTCTAGTCATCCTCAAGTAACCTCTAAAATTATGATTTGATCAAATAAGCAGTTCTTTAGTTACTGAACGGAAACCAAAAGTTAATGGACAGACGAATGGACAGACGGATGGACATGGTGAAAACATAATGCCCCCGAGAAGGTTGGGGGCATAAAAACTAAATATAAAATCTGTTCAAGTCAATCATTTATTTATTGGTATTTAATGTCACATATCTTCAACCATGGCTAATCGTGACCACAACATGGATATAAAGGCAAGCACAGCCAATCATTTTATGCATGTTGCACATTTAGTGGACTTTCACTCCAGACATTGGTGACCAGGTTCTATTTTAACAGTAAAACAGAGCTTGTTTACCACAGTACATAAGCACTGCTTCACTTCCCAGGGTTCCCACAGGGACTTTAAGTCAATCAATTATATTCAAAGGACTCTCACCCCTCACAGGACCCTCTCCACAGACATGAACTACTGGTCTTATGATTCCAGTAAAGCAGAATAAAGTCCACCAAAGTAGACTAGCTCCATTTCCATAGGGGAGTTCACCGAGATTACAAGTACACAATGCATAATAATAATAATGAAAGCTTGTAATGACTTTAATAACATTGGTAAATCAAACATGAAATAGAAATAAATAAATAATTTATAACACATTTCACAATGCTTCGTGAATACTCCAAAGCTGATGGATAGTTCCTGATGGCAGAAAACATGAGCATAAAGATAACAAAATAAGATCCAGCTTCATAAATCACAGCCAAAATAAAAATAAAGAAAAAAAATGATATCTTGTATCTGAATACCCAGTGGGGAGACATCAGCAAATTTAGTAGGTTCCAAAAAGCAAATTTACACTTCAGAGACCATAGCATAGAATGGTTCATCATGAGCTGCAGATTTTTGTATTGGGTTTTCAAGCTCCACTACACTAGAAAGGCTATGGGAGGATGTCCATCCACTGGGTGACACAGCACCAAAAATCACGCTGTATGTACTTAAAGGTTATCTGAAATCCCATGGCATCCATAATCAGGACACTAATTCTGAATAAATATTTATATCCTGAATTATTATTCCAAATAATTATTTATATTCTGAATTATTGTGCCAAATAATTTCTTATATCCTGCATTTTTATTCTAAATAATTATTTATATTCTGAATTATTATTTTAGTGCTCATAATTATAACCAGCAACTTATTTGTTTGGAGGTCTGGAATTTTCGTCAAAAGTGAATTTTGCTGGAAGAAAAACAGGACGTTTGGATAACTCTCCATAAAAAGCTGCTCACTTCTCCAGACCTTTCGCTGGAACTTTGGAAACTTTGCCGAAAAAAGACTAGTTGCGGGAAAATATCAGTTCCCTGAAAGAAAAATTTTTCGGTTTTGACGAAATATCGTACATTTATGGTGAAGTGAAGTGTTTTTGTATTTTTTTTTATCAATGTAATGTCTTTTTTAGAAAGTAATAATATTTATTTATTTATTGGTGTTTAAGGTCACATATTTTGCACAATGGCTAATCATGACCACAACATGAGTATCAACTTAAGACCAGGGGTGAGCTTTAATAAGCCATCTTGCCCATTTTAGAGAGGGTTTGCACCTCCCAAGTATTGGTGACTGGGTCCTATTTTACCAGTAAAACAGAGCCTGTTTACCGCAGTGAACAGGCACTGCTGCACTTCCCAGGGTTCCCGCAGGGATAGAAAGTAATAAACAAGACCGTTTATTAATTATTTTATATCGATCTTTTCATTGATCTTTTCAAACAACATCTTTGTAAACAGTAAAAACAATATTAAACACCAATGCTGATATCAATTACAATGGAGCCCACTTAATTGGATATCTCTTAATTGAATAACCTGTTAATTGAATATGATTTCCCAACACAACACCATTTATCATACCTCCAGTACAAATTTGATCTGTTAATTGAATATAGGTTATGGAGTAACCTCCTGTTAATTGAATATAAAGTCTTGTAACTTGTCTTACCTGGACTCTCCCCAGTTTTTCTTTGTTTATAGACCAATTTGACCTCAGTACATCCAATACAGGCATTTAATCTATTATATCTTGTTTGACAGAGCTCTGTCAAACAAGATATAATAGAGTAAATACTAAGTTTATCTCCAGAACACAGGAAAGTGACACAATCCCTGTTAATTGAATACTTCTGTTAATTGATTAATTTTCATAGGCAAAGTGGCTATTCAATTAACAGGGTTCCACTGTATCTTTAGATATATAGAGAGGGGGTGCATCTGATTAATTTGCCAGATGGTTCCACTTCATATGTACATCTGGGTGAGCTATTCTAACAAGAATAATACAATATCATCGTTACAGTTAACCCTGCGATTTGACAATGTTGCAGTAAAAGCTATTACACAGAATGCCAACCCTTTTAGCATGGTATTCAGAACTGTCGTAGTCTTTTCCGGCAAAGTGTACTTTCTGCAAAAAGTCCAGGATTCTTGGTTTGTTCATCTCCAATGACTGGTATCTGATTATGTTTCATTAGCACGCAGAACAGTGCCAGCCAAAGTAAGCTAAAGGTCAACACAAAAGAATTTCCATTCCCGTCATAATTGCCAAAGTAAGCAATAGAGCCATCACAAATATCTTTGTCTTACATTGATAACATCAGCTAATGATATATTTTTTTTAAACTATGCTTTCTAATAGATTGCAACTCAAAAAGTTGTCAGGAGTTGCTAACATCACAGAATAAAATGTGTCTTCAAATTCTGTTTTGAAGTAGTTACCCTTTTACTAACTTTTATTGGAACTGCAAACAAGATTCAAGTGACATTAACCCTCTACTGAACATAACACCAAAAACAGCTGGCACTATTCACAAATATAACCGTTCAAACATTTCTATTTTTTCAAATAAGAAAATAGCTTTAGACATTCATTGAAATGGGCTTGTTCCAATGACGGGGTCACAATCTAGTGTGAGTGTGGGGTGGTTAGTAAATATCGAAGACCATTTCCGGGCTCATGGGGTGAGCCAATTCTAAAGACCAAAAAGAACCTGTGTCCCCGAATGAATTTAACCTAGAAAAATAGGCCGATGAAATCGTCAGATGTGTACCCATATGTGCAACTAGTAGAAAGCTGTATGACGGAGGGTCACCACGGATGCTGACATTATGTACACCATACAAGGTATGGGTACATATAGAAATGGATTGGAGGAGTGTCTAATTTGATGGATAAAGGGTTAATATCTCCGGATCAAATTATCAGATTTACATAAAAAACTATGCAGCACAGCACATCAGTAACCTGAATAAATATATAAAGAAACATGACAATCGGATTGATCTTTTTTGAGTTATCTCATGCCAAAGGGATTGGAGGAATTTTCAATTTGAAGAATAAAGGGTTAATATCTCAGGATCAAATTATCAGATTAACACCAAAAACTATACAGCTCAGCACATCAGTAACCTGAACACAATTATAAAGTAACTTAACAATCCAAGCAATATTTTTCAAGTTATCGAATGCCAAAGGGATTGGAGGAATTTTCAATTTGAAGGATAAAGGGTTAATATCTCAGGATTAAATTATCAGATTTACACCAAAAACTATACAGCTCAGCACATCAGTAACCTGAACACAAATATAAAGTAACTTGACAATCCAAGCAATGTTTTTCAAGTTATCGAATGCCAAAGGGATTGGAGGAATTTTCAATTTGAAGGATAAAGGGTTAATATCTCAGGGTCAAAATAACAGATTTCCACCAAAAAGTATACAGCTCAGCACATCAGTAACCTGAACACAAATATAAAGTAACTTGACAATCCAAGTAATATTTTTCAAGTTATTGAATGCCAAAGGGATTGGAGGAATTATCAATTTGAAGGATAGGGATCGGAGGAATTTTCAATTTGAAGGATAAAGGATTAATATCTCAGGATCAAAATAACAGATTTACACCAAAAACTATATAGCTCGGCACATCAGTAACCTGAACACGAATATAAAGTAACTTGACATTCCAAGCAATATTTTTCAAGTTATCGAATGCCAAAGGGATTGGTGGAATTTTCAATTTGAAGGATAAAGGGTTAATATCTCAGAATCAAATTATCCGATTTACACCAAACACTATACAGCTTGGCACATCAGTAACCTGAACACAAATATATAGTAACTTGACAATCCAAGCAATATTTTTCAAGTTATCGAATGCCAAAGGGATTGGAGGAATTTTCAATTTGAAGGATAAAGGGTTTTAAAATCTCAGGATTAAATTATCAGATTTACACCAAAAACTATACAGCTCGGCACATCAGTAACCTGAACACGAATATAAAGTAACTTGACAATCCAAGCAATATTTTTCAAGTTATCGAATGCCAAAGGGATTGGTGGAATTTTCAATTTGAAGGATAAAGGGTTAATATCTCAGAATCAAATTATCCGATTTACACCAAACACTATACAGCTCGGCACATCAGTAACTTGAAAACAAATATAAAGTAACTTGACAATCCAAGCAATATTTTTCAAGTTATCGAATGCCAAAGGGATTGGAGAAATTTTCAATTTGAAGGATAAAGGGTTAATATCTCAGGATCAAAATAACAAGATTTACACTAAAAACTATACAGCTCAGTACATCAGTAACCTTAACACAAATATAAAGTAACTTGACAATCCAAGCAATATTTTTCAAGTTATCGAATGCCAAAGGGATTGGAGGAATTTTCAATTTGAAGGATAAAGGGTTAATATCTCGGGATCAAATCATCAGATTTACACCAAAAACTATACAGCTCGGCAAATCAGTAACCTGAACACAAATATAAAGTAACTTGATGATCCAAGAAATATTTTTCAAGTTATCGAATGCCAAAGGGATTGGAGGAATTTTCAATTTGAAGGATAAAGGGTTAATATCTCAGTATCAAACTATTCGATTTACACCCAAAACTATACAGCTCGGCACATCAGTAACCTGAACACAAATATAAAGTAACTTGACAATCCAAGCAATATTTTTCAAGTTATCGAATGCCAAAGAAATGGATACGGATGCCGGACTGACAGACGGACGGACAAAGGGTGGACGAACGACGGATGGTCACCCCGGATGCCGGCATTATGTGTACCATACATAGTATGGGTACACATAAAAAGTAAACTTTGAGAGAGACCCCAGTTGGATCTTTTTCAAGTTTTTGTCCATTGAGTATGGGCATTATGAAAGGACTCAAAAGCGAACCTGGAAAGATTCAAAGTTCTGTGTATGTGCCTGATTGTTGGTGTTTACTAACCACACACACACAGGCTGTGACTTTTAGTCCTCTACAAAATTTAATTCATGTTGATACATTTTCTTTGTTATTCAAGAATTTAATGTTTTTGCTCGAAATGTCTATTTGTGTTTGACAATGAGTTAACTCCTTGTACTGAGCAGCTGAATGGAATTTTCAATGTCTTGCTATAAAATAAAATATGCAAATACAGAAACAGTCTTGTCTGATGGAGCTCAATAAGTTCTGTAAAACAAGCTATGGTGAAATTCCCCATTGCATCATGGGAAACTTTGGCTGCCAAAAGCATAGATATTTTCACATCAGAGTGAGGATTTCTTGTCTGAAACCTGGTATTGTTAAAATATACAAATACAGAGACAGTAACCACTTTCAGATATAAATACCAAACCCTTACCTCACAAAATTACTGAATCCGACTCATGGTAAATACCATCTTCTGGGGGAAATTGTATTTTCCTTTTTATCCAGGTCATATGTTATGCCTCAGTTCTATGATTTCTGTTCAAACAAGTGTCACATTATAACATCAGAGAAGCATATTTTAAAAATGGTGTCAGTCTGTGAAAACAGTTTATATCTAGGTTAACGTACATCCGTGCAAAACAACCCATTTTATACAAAGTCCCCCCCCCCCAAAAAAAAAAAAACTGTATTAAAAGCTGGTTAAATTTCATATCTGGTTTAGTTTTTATATCTGCAGATAAGATTTACAAAGTTATACATGTGATGAGACTGATAACCAAGGATATGACTGATAACTGAGGATATATACAATTATTATCATTCAATAGTGAGTTCTGCAGTATATTAACATAAGTTTAGTGACACAGTAAAACTAGTAATGCCCAACATAATGAAAAATTTGCTTTCAATAGTGTCTGTGGCTTGACATGTAACATGTCACAACAGGCTCCTATTCTCAAATTGCTCTTTTCTTCCGGTCAAAAGAACAGGGTTAATTAATCCCTGTGACACTCCTCATTACCTCATTATCTCAGACTTGCATGGGCTCATAACAAGCCCAGGTAGGACAGAGGTGATGAGGAATCTTATAGAGATTAAGTAAATTTTTTGTAAATCAAGGGTCTTTGAAAATGCTGTTTGAGAACTTTAGAAAGAATCAATCCTCTCAATTGGAAATTCATGGAGATGAATAGAGACTAGAGCGACACAGTTACATATAGTCTTCACTTCGGACTTTCTATATTTGGTGAGTAACAAATCAAAGAAGAGTAAGTGACAAAAGAAATAACATGACTTTGTTGAGCGTTAGGTAGGAGGGGGATCTCCTCCAGGAAAAATCTTCATATTTGGACAGCCTGGGTGCGATATCTGAGCGTTTCTACAACACCTGACATGGTCTTCAAAGGCCCCCAGATTGTGTCTAAAATTGGGCTCTCATCAATTTGAAGTTTGATTTTTGAGGGGGGGGGGGGGTGGGGGGGGGGGGTGGTGCTTTGGGATGCTGAGTGAAAAGTGGGGGCCCATGCCACACAAATGCACTAAATTCAAAGGTTGTTGCTAACTGCAACAGTTTTTGATGGAAATGAAAAGAAAATCGATAGCTCCCATCTTGGTCACTCTAAGTTTCAAAACAACCCAATAATGAATATGCCCTCTGAGACGTGCCAAAAGAAGATGTTAATTCACAAATGTACTAAGTTTGAAGGTCATTACTAGTGGCAATGTTTATTTTTTTGGGGTGGGGGGGAGGTTGATTGAAATTCATAAATATGCCCTGTAGGGAGTGTAAAAGGGATAAGCTGCTGCACAAATGCACTAAGTTCAAAGGCTTATGCTAACAACAACGTTTTTATGGCAACATTTTTTGAATGAACTTGAACCAAGTTTCAAAGCAAACCATTCATAAATGTGCCCTGTAGGGCATTCCAAAGGAAAATGCTGTTGCACAAATACACTGGTCATTGCTGAATGGCAACGTTTTTTGACAGACAAGGGAAGAAAATGGATAGCTCACATCTAGAGGTTATCCCAAACAGGCATACCAAGTTTCAAACAGATCCAATCATAAATTCTCCCTGTAGGGCTTGTCAAACAAAAATGTTGATGCACAAATGCAATGAGTTCAAAGGTCATTGCTAATGTCAACATTCAGAAATGTTTTTCGAGAGAAATGAAATGAAATTAATGGTAACATCTAGAGGTCACTCCAAACAAGCATCCATGTTTCAAAGTGATTGAATCAAAAATGTGAACTTTGCGGTATTCCAAAGAAAAGTGTGGACACACAAAATGGCAAAGTTGAAGGTCGTTGCTAAAGGCAACATTTTTGACGGAAATGGAAGAAAATGGATAGCTCTCATCTTGAGGTCACCCCAAACAAGCATACCAGGTTTCAAAGCAATCCAATCATAAATGTTCCCTGCAGGGTGTGCCAAATGGAAATATTGATCCATAACTGCACTAAGTTTGTTGCCAATGGCAACACTGGGAGCACGGTGGCTCAATGGTAGCCTGTTGGACTTCTATGCTAGAGGTCCAGAGTTTGATCCCCAATCGGGATGACCCGCGTTGTGTCCTTGGGCAAGGCACTTTATCCCGGTTGCCTACATGGGGGCTTGATGAGCTGTGTACTAAGGCATACTGCACGTCAATGGTGCATGTCTTCAATCATAAAAATCCTGCTTGAGCAGAGCTTGAACACAGTTGCTCGTCGATGCTTGTTGGTTATCTCCGGCTACTCTGGTTTCCTCCAACCGTAAAACTGTCATGGTCACGATCAGCCATTGTGCATAAGTATGTGACCATCAACACCAATGAATAAATAAATATAATGACAACATTTTTTGCCAGAAATAGAAGAAAATCAATATCTCTCATCTAGTGGTCACCCCGAACATGCATACCAGGTTTCAAAGTGATCAGATCATATATGTGTCCTGTTGGGAATGCCAAAGGGAAAAATTGATAGCAAACTAAACGAAGTTCAAAGGTCATTGCCTACGGCAACGTTTTTTGACAGAAATGGAAGAAAATCGAAAACTCCCATCTAGAGGTCACCCCAAACAAGCATGCCAGGTTTCAAAGCGATCCGATCATAAATGTGCCCTGCATGGTGTGCCAGTGGGAAATATTGATGCATAACTGCACAAAGTTCATCAAAGGTCATTGCCAACGACGTTGTTCAATGGAAATGAAAGAAATTTGATAGCTACCATTTAGAGGTCACCCCAAACAAGCATACCAAGTTTCAAAGCAATCCAATCATAAATGTGCCATGCAGGTTGTGCCAAAGGGAAATATTGATGCATAACTGCTCTAAGTTCATCAATGGTCATTGCCAACATTTTTTTACGGAAATTGAAGAAAATCGGCAGCTCCCATCTAGAGGTCACCCCAAACAAGCATACTAGGTTTCAAAGTGATCCAATCATAAATGTGCCCCGCAGAGTGTGCCAAAGGGAAATATTGATGCACAACTTCACTGTGTTCATCGAAGGTTATGTCAACGCCAATGTTTTTTGATGGAAAGGGAATAAAATTGATAGCTTCCATCTAGAGGTCACCCCAAACAAGCATACCAAGTTTCAAAGAGATCTGATCATGAAAGTGACCTGTAGGGCATGCCAAAGGAATTATTGAGGCCTGACTAAACTAAGTTCAAAGGTCGTTGCCAATGGCAACATTTTTACGGAAATGCAAAAAAACTGAGAGCCATCCCAAACAACCATACAAAGTTTCAAAGCGGTCTGATCATAAATGAGCCCTGCAGAGTGTGCCAGTGGGAAACAGTGATGCAAAACTGCACTAAGTTCATCAAAGGTTGTTGCCAATAGTCAACTATTTTTTACGGAAATGAAGAAAATCGATAGCTCCAATCAATGGTAACATCTGGAGGTCACTCCAAACAAGCACCCCACTTTTCAAAGTGATTGAATCAAAAACGTGAACTTTGCGGTATTCCAAAGAAAATTGTCAACAGACAAAATGGCAAAGTTGAAGGCCGTTGCTAATAGGAACATTTTTTGACGGAAATGGAAGAAAATCGATTACTCCCATCTAGAGGTCACCCCAAACAAGCATACCAGGTTTCAAAGCGATCCAATCATAAATTTTCCCTGCAGTGTGTGCCAAATGGAAATATTGATCCATAACTGCACTAAGTTCATCAGAGGTCATTGCCAAAGGCAACTTTTTTTACAGAAATGGAAGAAAATCGATAATTCCCATCTTAAGGTCACCCAAAACCAGCATACCAAGTCTCAAAGCGATCCGGTCATAAATGTGCCCTGCAGGGTGTACCAAATGGAAATATTGATCCATAACTGCACTAAGATCATCAAAGGTCATTGCCAATGGCAACATTGGGAGCATGGTGGCTCAGTGGTAGACTGCTGGACTTCTATGCTAGAGGACCCGAGTTCAATCCCCGCCTGGTACGACCCATATTGTGTCCTTGGCAAGGCATTTTATCCTGGTTGCCTACATGGAGGGGGGGGGGGGGGGGGACTCGATGATGCCGTGTACTAAGGCGTACTGCATGTCAATGGTGCAACCGCTGTAACCCTGCTTGAGCCCAAACAAGCACACCAAGTTTCAAACATCGATCATAAATGTGCCCTGTAAAGCATGCCAAAGGAATATATTGATGCCTGACTAAACTAAGTTCAGAGGTCGTTGCCAACAACAATGCCTTTGACAGAAATAGAAGAAAATTGATAGCTCCCATTTAGAGTCACCCCAAACAAGCAGGCCAGGTTTCAAAG
This sequence comes from Pictodentalium vernedei, assembly GCA_031216915.1. NCBI lineage: Eukaryota > Metazoa > Mollusca > Scaphopoda > Dentaliida > Dentaliidae > Pictodentalium > Pictodentalium vernedei. The sequence goes on along the minus strand of CM062297.1, from coordinate 646,499,027 downwards.
CTATCCGATCATACATGTTCCCTGTAGGGTGTGCCAAAGGGAAATATTGATGCCTAACTAAACTAGAGGCTCTACAGAGCCTGTAATCGCTCACCTGCATCTATATATAAAACTGTGATTTTCCATAGGCTTTCCATGGTAACTATGAGCTGCAATTGTAACCATGTTTGCAACATTACATCAACATTACATAAGGATCATTGGTAGAAGGTGTCCCAGTCCTCAATCACGTGAAGTTTCAAAACATTTGAATCCATCAAACAGAATCATAGAATGCCTCGGGTGGACATATTTTTCAACCAACGTGAACAAAAAGTGGATCGTTTGTGGAGGGCCTCCTATAGACCATTCCTGTCAAGTATTGGTTCACGTTGGCTCAGTAATTCCAGAGAGAAGATGAAAATGGGATTTCCCATAGAGTTTTTCTTTTGTAACTATAAACCACAATTGTGGCCATGTTTGCAACACGATAACATTAAATGAGGAACGTTGGTAGAGGGTGTCCCAGTCATCAACCATGCAAAGTTTCCAAACATTTGGCCCTGTGGTTTCAGAGAAAAGTTTTCAAAATTGACCAATCAGAATCAAAGAATGCTTCTGGCGGCCATGTTTTTCATCCAACAAGAATAAAATGAGTAACAGCTGTAGAGAACCTCTCATAGACCACGCCTGCCAAGTCTGGTTCACATTGGCTCAGTACTTTCAGACAAATGTGAACTTTGCGGTATTCCAAAGAAAATTGTCGACAAACAAAATGGCAAAGTTGAAGGCCGTTGCTAATGGGAACATTTTTTGACGGAAATGGGTTTCAATAGTAACTGTACGCCACAATTGCAGCCATAATTGCAACCCGATGAAGATTAATGAGGATCATTGGTAGAGGGGGTTACAGCCATCAGTCACATTAAGTTTCAAAACATTTGGCCTTGAAATTTCAAAGAAGATTTCTTGAAAATGCACACATTTATGAATTCTGTTTCAACACAAAAATCAGTAAAAGAAGGTTAAATATTTTGAAAATTACAATTTTTTTCAAGACAGTATTCTCTTTCAAATAGCTTGGGCTAGGTAAAGGGTTACAGGAAATACATTTTACTCCAATTTTGTCATAGATTTATTTTTGCTGGACAGCTACTGAGAAAAGAAAATAAAAAAAACTCCCATGCTTTGCCAAACACCTGTCATCAATCAGTATTTCAGATAAGTAACTTGAGAGCTTATAATGTATTAACTTCACTTGTTTACAGTAGTAGTCAAAATAAGTTGTAGGATAATCCTATAAACTATGTATCTTTTCTCTTCCTTCAATGATAAGACCAGAAGCTGACATCATTTTCTGGGAAAGCTCTCACTGAAAGCTTTCCAGAAAATGTCAGATTCTGATCTTGTCAGGGCAGGAGCACTAGTTTACTTAGTTCATTGCAGTTATGCTACAACTTATTTTGACTTGTAATGTATACACAATATTTTGGGTTTTTTTCCCAAATTCTCAGTGGAGAAAACTGGAACCAACCCTTACCAGATTTAAAAAAACAAGTATTTTGCTGACAGAACCGATCTTCGTGCAGACAGGAGAGGCACTGTGTTAAGCATTAGAATATAGCCTCTGGTGGCCACATATTTCCATCCTCTCATAGACCATTCCTGCGAAATTTGGTTCACGTCAGCTCAGTAGTTCCAGAGAAGATGAAAATGTGATTTCCCATAGGGTTTCTATAGTAACTATAAGCCGCAATTGTGGCCATGTTTACAACCCGATCAACTTTAAATGAGGATTGTTGGTAGAGGGGGTCCCAGTCATCACTTATGTGAAGTATCAAAACATTTGGCCTGGTAGTTTTAGAGGAGAATATTTTTGAAAATCCACCAATCAGAATCAAAGAATGCCTCTGGCGGCCATGCTTTTCAACCCACGGGAACAAATGAGGATCGTTTGTAGAGGACCTCCCACAGACCATCCCTGTCAAGTTTGTTTAACATCATTTCAGTAGTTCCAGAGAAGAAGATGAAAATGTGATTTCCCATAGGGTTTCTATGGTAACTATAAGCTGCAATTGTGGCCATGTTTGCAACCGATCAACATTAAATGAGGATCGTTGGAAGAGGGGGTCCCAGTCATCATTTATGTGAAGTATCAAAACATTTGGTCTGGGAGTTTCAGAGGAGAAGATTTTTGAAAATCCACCAATCAGAATCAAAGAATGCCCCTGGAAGCCATGATTTTCATCCGACGGGAACAAAATGAGGATCATTTGTAGAGGACCTCCCACTGACCATTCCTACCAAGTTTAGTTCACACTGGCTCAGCGGTTACGGAGAAGAAGATGAAAATGTGAAAAGTTTACGGACACCGGACGACGACGGACGCCAAGTGATGAGAAAAGCTCACATGGCCTTTTAGGCTAGGTGAGCTAACTAGGGTCAAAGGTCGTTGCCAGCGGGAATGTTTTTTGATGGAAATGGAAGAAAATTGATAGCTCCCATCTAAAGGACACCCCAATTATTTATTTACTGGTGTTTAAGGTCACATATTTCTGCACAATGGCTAATCATGACCACAACAGTTTTACGGGTGGAGGAAGCCGGAGCACCCGGAGAGAACCACTGAGCAATGGCAAGCAACTGTCAGCTCCCCAACATACCAACTCCACACAAGCAGGGTTAGCATTGGTTGAAGACAGGTGCACCATCGACGTGCAGTATGCCTTAGTGCACAGGGTTTCTACATGGGCACATGGGCAATGGGGGTGAAGTGCCATGCCCAAGGACACAACGCGGTTGCTGCAGGTGGGATTCGAACCGAGGACCTCTCGGCTTGCAGCCTGCACCTCAACAAGCACACTAAGTTTCAAATCAATCCGATCATAAATGCGACCTATGCCAAAGGAAACTGTGGACATACGTACTTACAGATGGACGTACGCCGACACACGAGAAGTGACGGCAATAACTCAGCTTTACTTTGTCAAGTTGGGCAAAAAATAATAGTTACCCTCTAATTTTTCGTCACTTTTTATAAAACATTTATAAATCTTGGCTTTTTGCTGATAAAATGGTGTAAGGTGACATACTGTTTCTGATCAGCCGTAGTATGCTAGATTAATTTGGGTTGCATGAATTTGTTCAGAAATAACTATTCTGTTGAGATTCACTGGAGAGTGCTGGTACACAATCTTCAAAACATAAAAAAAAACCCAATTCCCTATGAAAATAATAATACAGCCTACTTTCGACAGAGTATTCTCTAGAATGCCAAGTTTTGTCATGGAAAATAATGATTTTTGAGTAAATTCAGACAATTAACCCTCTGCACACTGATGATGAAATTTTCCAGCTGCAAATTTTTTCCCATAATGCAACTAGGAATTTGACCAATTCAATCTGGTTTGACAGAGCTTGATAAGCTCTGTCAAACAAGACTGAATTGGTTAAATTCCTAGTTGCATTATGAGAAAAATTTGCAGCGTGAAATTGGAAAATTTGACACCAGTGTACAGAGGGTTCAACATGTTTGTTTATTGGGGTTTAATAACACTTTCAACAGCTAGGGTCATATCGTTTCAGATAGTTTTAAGGGTGGAGGAAGCCAGTGTGCCTGGAGAGAACCACTGAGCAATGGTGAGTATGTGTCAGACTCTCCATTTATTTACAAACCTGCCACAAGCAAGGTTAGCAGTAGTTGAAGGCAAATGTACACACAGTGCCACCATACTGCCACACGGGCAATCAGGTTGAAGAGTCTTACCGAAGAACACAATGCATATGACAAGGGTCAAGATTAAAACATCAACCTTTTGATCTCAAGTCCAATGCTCTAACCAATGAAGCACTGTACTCCCTAGAGAGTTAAATATAATCTAGCACTCTATCAGATGGGTTGAAGAAAAAAATGTTAGAAATGTTTTTTTTTATCTGTAAATACAAAATATTGTTCCTATTGTACAACAGATCAACCATTAACTCTTAACCTGCTGAGTATTTTCTAGATAATTTTCATCAAATCTAGTCATGGCTGCTTTAAAGCAGCCATGACTAGATTTGATAAAAAAATTAATATAAATATAACAAAAAGAAATCATTGGTGAAAAAATCCATTCAATTTACATGGTGCAAATATGATTAAATGAGCCCAACATATACCTATTTCAGTAACAAGAGAAACCCTGTTCTGGGCAGGAATATCCACCAGCAGCATGCAGAGTTAAAAATGTTGAGAGCAGCCTTTCAATTTTGAGGCAAGCTGTCGCTCTAGTATGCCATAGCTCCTGCAATTTTTACTTTTGCGAGTTGACAACAGCACGCCTCGGTTCCACCTTGCTGCATCCACCATGTAAAATAGAAATTGTGCAGTAGAAAAAAATTCAACAAAACCATATTTTGTGACGTCTCATTGAGCTCATTCCAATGAGAGCTCGCATGATATGGTTTTGTAGAATTTTTTTTAGGAATTGGGGAAAAAAATTAAAATAAATTTTGTTACGTTGTTTTTTTTCTGTAAAGGATTAAAATCTGTGCATGGAAAATAGGCCAAATAATGCAATGAATGCACAAAAATATCTAAATTTTATAGTAAATTTCCTTTCTTATTATACCTGCCACAATTGTTTACTACAGGCTTGCACTACAGTGGAAGGCCCTAACTTGGAAAATATGCTCTCTATTTTGATCTTTCCCAAGGGATTTGGGAAAGAAAACTGGCGCAAAAGCACCAAGAAAAAATAAGCCAAAACTGGGTTGAGTGCTACCAACGCACACCCGTTAGGGGACGCTCTTCTCCTGGTACAGATCCACAGCTTCCAGTACCAATGCGCAGTCAATAACTAATATATCATTCTTTTGAATCCTCCAACATTGGAGTTATGTGATCCGCGGCGAGGAAGGATTATTACCCGAATAAGAAGACGGGAGGGCCTCCATGTAAACAATTGGGGCAGGTATAATAAGAAAGGAAATGTACTATAAAATTTAGATTTCTTATCAACCTACCCTACAATTGTTTACTACAGGCTGAATAAACAATAGGAGGGAATCACATAACCAACCACCACATAACCCGACTGCACTGGAACCGTGGACAGAAGAAGAGTTCCCAAGGCCCATCAAACCATAGCATCACAAACATTAGTAAGAGGCAATGAGAGATGAGGCATATGACACTACCTACACAGACAGAAAGGAGAGTAAAACAGAACAGGGCTGGAACTGACCTTGAAGCCTAATGGCTAGGGTAGACAATAGCCTGAGCAGAAGAAAAGAGGGCCCCAAAGAAAAAAGGCTCTCAGACTGCTCCTGCAACTGACACAGATAGAAGGTGGAGAAAGTAGAAGCATTTCTCCAGTAGGCTGCCTGCGTAACATCCGACAACTTGATTGAGTTGACATAAGCCCAGGCGGTAGACAAGGCATGCACCTCGTGAGCAGAAATACGAATGGTAATACAATCATCAGTCGCTAGACAGGCATAAACTGCACAAATCCATTGAGAAATGGATTGAGGAGAGATCTTCTGTTGACCAGGAATAAGAGGCAGAAAGAATCGTTTCCCGCCTTTCCTTATAAACTCCATCCGGTTGAGATAAATGCGAAGTGCACAAACAGGACAGAGCAAAGGGCAATTACCCTCAGCCAAAGGAAGAGCCCTGATACAGATAGGAGGTGGAATTATTTCTGGTATCTGATTCTTGGGCAGAAAGGAGCAATCAGTGGTAAAAGTAACACTGGTGGTGGAGCTCCTGAAAAAGGTCGGATCAACCGAGAGGGCGTGAAGCTCATTAACCTGTCCGACTGAGGCAAAAGTCATCAGAAAAGCAGTCTTGTATGTGAGAAAACGCAGATCCACCTTGGATAAAGGTTCAAACGGCGCCCCTCCCCAAGCAAAACATCATCTTGGGGTAAGCTGCAAAATTCTAGGCCTTTTCAAATAAAAGTGCCGAATAAGCTTGGAGAGGTATGGATTAGTGCCGATACGATGCCGATACGATGCCTTCCCACATACGAATAGGTCTCCGAAAGCATGGACCTGTACCTGTTGATGGTAACAGGCTGGGGACCACGAGAATCAAACAGATATACCAGAAACTCCACAATCTGTGTTATCGAAGGATTGGCATAATCAACAGAGGGATCAGCTCACCCTCGACAGAAGACCTTCTACTTCTACCTAGCCGCATAGGCGAAACCTGTCCGTAGAGTGCGGCCTTGAAGAAATGCACTCCACTGCTCATCTTGAAAAACCTCTATGGAGGAGACAGGACCTTACAAAAGATATGTGTGAAGGCACATTGAAGTCGGGTCGACATGAAACCTCCTCAGGTGACCTTGGCAAAGAAGGTCGCGACGTAGAGGGAGACATGCCGGAACTGCCATCAACAGAGAGTGGAGCTGATTGATCCACGCCCGTTGAGGCGACAGGGAGGTGATCAGAATGATTCGACAACTGCAGGTTCTGATTTTGGACAGAACCTGAGGCAGAATCGGAACTGGTGGGAAGGCGTAGCCGACTAGACCGTTCCAATCGAGAGACAGAGCGTTCACGGCAAAAGCCAGAAGATCCACCTGATGGTTCCAGCAGGTCGCAAAGAGATCGATGTGGGTACGACTGCAGAGATCGCAAAGCGACTGGAACACTTCCCTGTGAAGCATCCACTTGGTGGAAATGACCATGCCCAGTCGGGACAGGGAGTTGGCTAGGATGTTCAGATGACCAGGAATGTGACGAACAACCACTCCAGTGTTGACATCCTGAGCTAGCAGAAGATCCCGAGCCAAATCATACATGGGAACCGAGTGTGTGCCGCCCTGGTTCCGAATGTAAGCGAATGGGACAGAGTCAGGGAGGAAGCTGAGAGAATTACAGCCCTTGCCCTGGGAACTGTCAGCGTATTCAGCTAAGTATGGAAGTACATCCCCAGATGACAAAACAACTGAGAAAGGACCAGGTCCGACTTCTCCTCGTTGACTCTGAACCTAAGCAACATAAGCAAGCTCAACAATGTATTGACATCTGAGGCAGCATTGGAGTGCCTCTGGAGGATATCGTCCAGATATGCCTAAGTAGTCACCCTGGACTGTGTGCGATGGAAAGCTATCACATGCAACATTAGTCGGGTGAAGGCCCAAAGAGCCAGGTTGAGGCCGAAAGGTATGGCCTTGAAATGGTAAACTCACCCCAGAAAAGAAAACCTGAGATATTTTTGCGATGTCCAATGAAACGGAATGTGAAAGTAAGCGTCTTGCAGGTCGATGCTGGAAACAAAATCTCCCTGGTGAATGGAGCGGCTTTGACCTGAAAGTCTCCATGCTGAACTTGGGAGCAATGATAGACTGGTTCAGGATACTCAGACCGATAATCGGTCAGAGTCAGCCGTCCTTCTTCGGCACCAAAAACAGACGAGAATAAAATCCCACTGAATGAATGTTCTTGACGACCTCGATCGCCCCCTTTGACAGGAGATTGTCCATCATTGATCAAAAGCTCCTGACGTGAAACATCCTTCCTCCAACCTGGGACGAATTGAGGTGAGGATCTTCATCTCAAGCCCCAGCGAGAGGAGAAACCACCTCCTCTATTAGATGAATGATCCTGAGTTCTCCTGGTCTGCCGAAACTTACCCTTACCACGAGAGTAAGAAGTAGAAGTGGTGGAAGAAGGCTCAGCCCTTGGGCTTCGCAGAGGAAGCAGAAGGGCGATTGTTAGGCTTAGAACGGCCCCTGCCTCCAACAGAAGGCTGATCAAGCTGGCGAAGCAGCAGCTGATCTCTGGAATGATGCCGGACGTCATTCTGGACCGTCGCCACGGAACCATGGAAAAGTCGTGGACCCGCCAAAGAGCACTGCGCTGCCCCTCAGGAAGGGAATGGCTTGTGTTCAACACAGCATCCAGACAAACTAATTCCAAATGAGCAGTGTTGAAGGCATGAGTGTGAGATGCATGAGCGACCTCATGCAAATGAGCCTGTACGTCGTCAAACCTATCTGGAGGCAGATAAGCAAGCAAAGCAAAGACAACATGATCTTAGGGAGAAAGCATGCCCAGCATCTCTCGATAAGCCCAACAGGGACTCCAGAGTCGCCATAGGAATAATGGCGGACTTGGGCTTGGAAAGCCCGAGGGAGGTGGAGTCCTGATCCAAGACCGTCAATCTCTGGCAGACTGATGGATGGGCGGAATCGTGGGAACGATAACACACTGGAGGCAAAAAGGTGTCAGCCCTGGTGAAGAACGAAGTCTTCATAGTCAAGTCTTCATAGCCTTGGAACTCAGCTTAAAAGTCCAAAGCTGCAAATGCTTCAACCACCTGTACCAACTGGCACAGTCGAAGGCGCCCAGAAGCGGGTTGCTTCACAGACTGGATACTCGAGACCGACGATCGTGGCCTGGCTGACACCGTCAACGGGTCTGATGCTTTGAGATCTGGAAGAAACTCAACACAAAGACAAGAGCTGCCCCCAAGTCAGAAAACTGGTGGCCCTCAATGTCGGGTTTGTCTGACCCATCCTTTGAGTCAGAAGACACATAGCCCACAGGTAAACCAGCTGATGCCTCCCATGGCGTAGGCACGGCCTGCTTCCAATCCTGGAAGGCGGTGCCATGGGGGGGGCACTTGGAAACCACTAGTAGCCTCGCTGGAGGCAACGGGAAGGCCCTTGGAAAGAACCTGAGTGAGCAAGGAGAGGGCCTCCCTAAGCTCACGGCCCGTGGCAGCCGGTTCGACGTGGGAACGAACCTGCAAAGTGGCTTCACTCCTGACCCTCTGAACCAGTGAAGGGTCAACGATTCTCCAGAACACCCGACGCAGGGTGATGGGCGGCAGCCGAAACATCTGCAGGCAGATGCTGATAAGGGTATACCAGACCCCGAGGATCAACAGTGCAGGAACTCAGGAGAGTCGCCGTGGACCTCAGAAGGACAGGTCCCACAAAACTAGCTGTTGGACCAGAGTGCGTGGTCGGAAATGCAACAGTCCATGGTGACTGCATCAGGAACATCTGAGTTCAAAGAGAAGGCTGCTGGGCTCGATGGCTGGGAGACCACAGCAGAGGGTTCGGCCAGCAGTCCCTTCCGACTTCGCCGAGTTGAAGTCAGGGAAGGCTTAGGCCAATATCCCACATCAACACTACCAGACATCTCTGCAGCCCTCTACAGGGATAAGCAGAGGCTGGGTGAAATGGTGACCGAGGATGTTGCAGACGGAACAGCAGTAGCAGCAAATACGACGGGAGCTGTTGAAACCGGTGGAAAACTGGATAGAGCAACCAAGCTCGGCTTCAGAGGAGGAGTCACAACCCTAGTGACAGCCTCAGATGTCGACTGGAGATGGACCACAGCCCCGGAACCAGGCATCTCTTCACCAGACAATTCAACAGCTCCCTCAGTATCCACCACAGGAAAAGACTGCACATCCCCATGGAGGGGATATAACTCTCACCAGATGTGGTCATGTCAGGAGGCCCCGAACGACAGCGATCCCCCTTCCCGTGGGTGGGGGAGGAATGGAGACGAGAATGTACCACATGCTTGGGCAAAAGGCAGTGACTCCAAGGAACAGTCCTGGGCATAACAGAGGTGAGAGCAGTAGAAGAAAAGGTGAACTCAACTGATGCAGAAACCAGAACATCCCCAACTGCGTGAGAAAGGTGGCAGAAAATAAATGACCAGCGGGAACACAACTGAACCCATACGGCCGACAGGGACCCAAAAGAAAGTGTCAATGACACTGTAGCTTAACTTGTGTGTTCTGTTTGATGAAAAGGATAATGTTCAATGTTTATGAAAGGATTATGAAATAAGACAAGAATTGTGATAATTGGGAATATGTTCATTTCTGTTCCCTGTATGCTATGTTTTTGATAAAAATAATATGAGGTGTACACTGTACTAAAGAGCTGAGGGGTGGGTTAATATGACCTCACAGTTAATGTATGTGGCCCTCACAGTTAACGTATGTCAACGAAAGTTACCAAGTTACAGAGAAATTATTCCAAAACGAGTCATCTTATCAAATTACATTGAAATCCCTTCATAAATATGGCACGCAGACTGTGCTAAAGATTTTCAGGCTCGTGTAGCCATGACGGTAGACCGATTGCAACTAAAAGGGGACGTCCTCATCTCGACATTATACTGAGTCATTCCACTAAGTTACAACGAAATCCCTTCACAAATACAACCTGTAGTCTGTACTAAAGTTTTTCGGGTTTTGGGCGCAGGAAGCCATCATGCTTGAATGATCGTGACCAAAAGGGGACGTTGTCATCTGGGCATAATCTGGAGCGATCCTATGAAGTTACAATGAAATCCCTTCATATATATGATCTGTAGACTGTGCTCAAGGTTTTTGGGCTTAGGGCCCCTGAAGCCATCACAGTTAACCAAACACGACCAAAAGGGAATGTCATCATCTAGGCATTATATCGAATCAACCTAACAAGTTACAATGAAATCCTTCCATAAATATGACCTATAGACTATGCTGAAGCTTTTTGGGTTTTGGGCAGCCATCAAGGCTGAATGATCGCGACAAAAAGGGGACGTTCTCATCTAGACATTATTTGGAGTCATCCTACCAAGTTAAAATGAAATCCCTTCATAAATAAATATGACCTCTAGCTCGTGGTAAAGGTTTTCGGGCTTCGGGCCCCTGTAGCCGTCACAGTTGCCCAATTGCATCCAAAAGGAGACGTTTTCATCTAGACATTATATGAAGTCAACCTACCAAGATACAATGAAATCCCTTCATAAATATGACCTGTAGACTGTGCTATGGGTTTTCAGGCTTTGGGCTCGGGCAGCCTGAATGAGCACAACCAAAAGGAGACATTCTCATCTGGGCATGATCTGGAGCGATCCTACAAAGTTACAATGAAATCCCTTCATAAATATGACGTGTAGACTATGCTCAAGGTTTTCAGGCTTCGGGCCCCTGTAGCGATCACAGTTGACCAACCATGACCAAAAGTGGATGTCATCATCTAGGCATTATGTGGAGTCAACTTAACAAGTTACAATGAAATCTTTCCATAAATACGACTTATAGACTATGCTAAAGGTTTTTGGGCTTGGGCAGCCATCAAGGCTGAATGATCGTGACCAAAAGGGGACATGCTCACCCTTAAAGGATTAATTCAGTGAGATGAACAAAAAGAAACAGGAAAACTTGGGAAAACAAGAAATATTGTTAAAGTTGATGAAACAGAAAACAGCTTTTGTAGACACTATCAAATGCAAGGAATATTCAAATATTCAAGTTAACACTTGTAATTCACTGGCCTTTTATATATTCATTGTATGACAGGTCATAACAAACACACAAAGCAGGTAATAATCAAAACAAGAGGCCCCAGGGGGCCTGAGGGCGCTCACCTGACATGGTAGTCTAAATATCAAACCAGGGACTTGACTTGAATAAGCTGCATACGCCCCTCCTAAGAAAAGCATATACCAACTAGATGAAGCGATTGTGCCCACAAAATACACAGGATTTTCCTTCTATTTTCAGTCCCTGCACTTTTACATCCCAAAATTGAGATAAATGCATAAAAAACAGATTTCTTTTTATTTCTGTTCGGAAATTTTCAAAGTCCCAAACAAAAATATTTTCAGACTAAAATTTTGTTTTCTTCTTAAAATTAACCAAAACACATAAAAAACCCAAACACTAATTTCTGGATTTTGGTACAAAATTTCTAAGTCCCACCCGGACCCAAAATTTTCAGTGTGAAAAAAACAAAACATTTTTGTCTTAAAATTGACCAAAACGCATAAAAAAAACAATGAAAGTGTCAATGACACTGTAGCTCAACTTGTCAAGACAAAGACATGTACATGTATAGTATGTGACACAGCAATGACAAACATCTAGGTAATGACCCGATAACAAAGGTACGTATAAAGTATTGTAACGGTCTGGACATAAATACTGACCGTTGCTTGTAACAAATGTATAGGTAAAGTATTGTAAAGGTGGGTGACAGTCAGATGCTAAACTAGAAAAGAAAACTTTGAGTCCCAGAGTGGGTCTGACTGAACCCCAAAATATTTGTTCTCATAGCACAGTGATAAAAAAGGCACCCCAAAACACACTCGTTCCTGTCCCAAGGTGAAAACAAAGGTACCCAAGAAGTTTTGTGAAGATCAGTTCATAAATACGAGCTGTATAGAAGTTGTGACAAAAAACTGATTGGACCTAATTTCGGTACAAAATGGCCACTGGCAGCCATCTTGAATTTTGGACCGCACCCAGAAACACTCATTCTCATCCCAAGGTGATAACAAAGGTACCCAAGAAGTTTTGTGAAGATCGGTTCATAAATACAGCCTCTACCCTGATCCCTATTGACATGTGTGCTTACATTGTGTAAGTAGCACTGAATAAATCAAAGTTCATCTAATTTGCATAATTTCTGCACGAAAAAAAACCCCCTTACAATATGTGATGTATTCCATGTTACTAAACATTCATACAAAAATTTATTCAAATCAGAACTTTCATACAGAAGTTCTGTACAAAAGACTGATTGCACTAATTTTGGTACAAAATGGCTGTTGGTGGCCATCTTGAATTTCGGACCACACCCAAAAACACTCACTCTCATCCCACGGTGATAACAAAGGTACCCTAGAAGTTTCGTAAAGATTGGTTCATAAATATGGCCTCTAGTCTGAGCCGTATAGAAGTTGTGTACAAAAAAACGATTTGACCTAATTTCGGTACAAAATGGCCACTGGCAGACATCTTGAATTTTAGACCGCACCCAGAAACACTCGTTCTCGTCCCAAGGTGATAACAAAGGTACCCAAGACATTTCGTGAAGATCAGTTCATAAATACAGACTCTAGCTCGTGCCGTATTGACATGTGTACTTACTTTAAGTCGCACTGAAAAAATCAAAGTTCATCTAATTTGCATAATTTCTGCACGAGAAAAAAACACGTATTATATGTGATGTAACCCATGGTACTAAACATTCACACAAAAAATTATTCAAATCAGCGCTTTCATATGGAAGTTCTGTGCAAAAATCTGATTGCACCTAATTTTGTACAAGATGGCTACCATCGGCCATCTTGAATTTTGGACCGGACCCAAAAAACAGTCGTTCTCGTCCCGCGGTGATACTAAAGGTACCCAAGAAGTTTCGTAAAGATCGGTTCATAAATACGGCCTCTAGCCCGAGCCGTATTGGCATTTGCACTTACAGTGCCGAAAGTAACACCAAAAAACATCAAAATTAGTCTAATTTGCACAATTTACGCACGAGAAAAAAACCTGTATTATATGTGATGTATCCCATGGTACTAAACATTCATACAAGAAATTATTCAAATCAGAGCTTTCATATGGAAGTTCTGTACAAACTAGAACTATCACTGAAGGTGATTAATACCCCCGCTTTGGGTTTTTAGAGGAATGCACTTCTGATCATGTAGGCGAAGATCAAAAATTTTTGAATATGCGCATGTTCACTTAGTAGTGATGATGTTTGAAAGGTTTCTTCAAAATCGATTCTTTAATGTAGGAGGAGTTGCGCACACAAGAATTTGTTCGGATGGAAAGACGAACGGATGGACGTACAAACATACAGGGCGATTCCTATATAGCCCCCACTTCTTTAAAGCGGGGGTATAAAAACAGATTTCTGCATCGTCGGTACAAAATGGAGGCTGGCAGCCATCTTGAATTTTGGACTGCACCCAAAAACACTCGTTTTCGTCCCATGGTCATAACAACGGTACCCAAGAAGTTTTGTAAAGATCGGTTCATAAATATGGCCTCTAGCCTGAGCCGTATCCAATTGTTGACGTACGAACAGACGGACGACGGGCCATGACAAAAGCTCAAATTTGGCTTCACCAAAGTTGAGCTAAAAATATAATTTCCAGATTTTGGTCCAAAATTTCCAAGTCCGGACCGGGACCCCAAATTTTCAGCCTAAATATGAACCCACGGACTTGGCTTGAACAAACTTGAATCTCACCCCACTAAGCATGCTGCATACCAAATATCAAAAGATTCTTATTGGTAGATCTGAGATGATTTTTAAAAAATATTCCTCATACTGCACTAATTTAAATATTTGGGCTCCCATAGGAACCCAAATATGGACCGAAGGATTTGCTTTCAACAAATATGTGAATCAATGTTCCAAAGATGTTATATGTAAAATATGAAAGCTTTTGGAGCAGAGGTTTGGAAGCAAACGATTCTTTAATTTTTTCCCATTGCCCACAGTGTTAAAAAATACTGACTCAGCATTTTTTCAAAGTCCCGAAAAAGTACCTTATGACAAAACCGATGGCAATTTTTTTTACCATTCCTTTCTGTTGGTACCAAGGAAGCCTCACACCAAATAAAAATTCTCAGTGGCGTGCAATTTCAGAGATATAGACGTTTTCGCTTTTTTCTATTTTTGGCTCCTGAGGTTCCCATGGGGCTGCAGGAAATTTTTTGTGTGCATAAATCAAGTACTTATAACCCAATAATACCTCATATTAAATTTGGTTCAAATTGGCCTCTCGGTTCAGAAAATAGAAATTCTGGGCGGGGCAAAAATTCTTGCCCCTCTCAGAACAAAGGCAAATATTGCCCGTCAAACTTCTCTTGAACACATTTGAGTCTACACCTCAAATGGAAGCTGCATACCAAATATCAAGTCTCTGCTACAGCTGGTTCATGAGAAGAAGATTTTTAAAAATTTTGTGCATTTTGGCCCCCACCCCCCTCCACAATATGAGCAGAAACCTAATTTGTAGAAAAACCCAAATGCCCCTATATAACTGCTACTCATGTGAATTTGCATTGAACTGCAGCCAGTAGTTTGGGAGAAAATGACCCAAACACCACCTTCACGATGTAAGACGGACAAAAATTGATCAGAAAAGCTCACCTTGACTTTCAGTCAGGTGAGCTAATGATGCTCACACATGGTCAAATAGTTTGAAACAAACACTCCCATTCTCAAAAAAACCCCAGCTACAAACATAACACATGCATAATGAACAAGAGCAATGCTGGGCATTGCATAATATGCCTGTGGGTCATTCAAACTATACAACAGCCAATATTTTTGCAGTGGTTTTTAAAAAAAGAAAATAATTATACGGAGACCAAAAGTGGTTTTAAAAAAATGAAATAATTATACTAAGACCAAAGTATATCTTCGATGTGCTGATCTAATTCAATGCCATTGGAATAGAGCTGTTATCTTGGCCTGTTGTCTAATTTTGTAAGAAAAATATAATTAACAGGGGGTATGTGTGAGAAAGGACGGCACCACAGATCCTGTAGTCCCAGAATGACACTCATGTTACTAGATTGGTGTCTTCAGAGAAGACTTATATGTAGCTGGTATTATTCACACATCCCCTCTCCCCACCCTTCCTCTCACCCGTCAACCTGATTTTTTCGTGAAAAAAGCACCTTCTTGGAATTTCATAGGTTATTAGGTTGGATGTGTTGTGCATAAATGAATTTATCTATTTAATTAATCAGAAACCTAAACTCTTGAAAATTCTATAAAAACAAGCAAATTCAGTGAATTCATGTCTCCCGCTGGGCAGCAGTTTCAAGGGGAATTAACGCAATCAGTGGAATATAGCTGAGTTGCAAGTGGAAGTTATTTAGAAGAGACAGAACAGACAGTGATTCAGAGAGTGGTTATCAGATTTATTTTCACGGAGGTCACTGTCAAAGAAAGTAAAGTGATGTGAAGTATAACTGTGAGAATCACTAAAAATTAAGACTGTATAAGACATATTACATTAAACTGATGTGAAAAGTGTTAACCAACCTGTAAAGCTTGTGATTGGAAGTTAATGAAACCTTGGAAGTGATGTCCAGATAATATGGTGGTCTGACTTTGTAGAGTTGCAAAAGACGTAATGATGAAGTCCAAAATGAGTAGGTTCATTCACAATCTGCAGAAAATTATACCGATGAAGAAAAGTGGTAAAATGTGAATTTGATGGATCCATGTTGAAGTCAACAAGAATCATCGAAATCGGTTGACTCTAAGGATAGTTTGAGTCTGGAAACTGTCAGCCAATCAAATTTAAGGAACCTAATTAAATATGCACGGAAATAGCCCCTATTCGAAATTGGATCCACAATTGATGAAAATTATCTACTACCCAATTTTCATCGAAACCGACGGACTGTAAGGAAAGTTAGAGTCTGGAAACGAAAAACACAGAAGGTGTGCACTTACTGTGTATAAGACGTAGCACTGAATAAACCAAAGTTTCCCTAAATTGGATAATTTATGCACGAGAACAGAACCCGTATTATATGTGATGTATTATTAAACATTCAAACAAAAATTTATTCAAATCCGAACTTTCATATAGAAGTTCATACAAAAAACTGATAACACCCAATATTGGAACAAAATGGCCACTGGTGGCCATCTTGAATTTTGGACCAAACCCCAAAACACATATTCTGGTCTCACAATGATAACAAAGATACACAAGAAGTTTCATGAAGATCGGTTCATAAATACGGCTTTTGGTCCGAGGTGCGTTGATGCATGGGCAGACGGACAGGCAGACAGACAGATTTTCGGTACAAAATTTCCCACATTCGAACTTGACCTAGGTATTGATAAAAGTAATACATATATGAAATTTCATTGAAATCGGTTGACTCTAAGGAAAGTTAAGAGTTTTGAAACAAGCAACCTAATTAAATATGCGCGGAAAATGCCCATGCTTGAACTTGGACCCACAATTGATGAAAGTGATCTACTACCCAAATTTCATCGAAATCGACTGACTGTAAGGAAAGTTAGAGTCTGGAAATGAAAAACACGGAAAGTGTGCACTTACTGTGTATTATTAGTAGCACTGAATAAATCAAAGTTTCCCTAATTTGCATAATTTTTACACAAGAACAAAATCTGTATTATATGTGATGTATTGCATGTTACTAAACATTCATACAAAAATTTATTCAAATCCGAACTTTCATATAGAAGTTCTGTACAAAAAACTGATTACACCCAATTTTGGAACAAAATGGCCGCTGGCGGCCATCTTGAATTTTGGACCAAACCCCAAAACACATATTCTGGTCTCACAATGATAACAAAGATACCCAAGAAGTTTTGTGAAGATCGGTTCATAAATACGGCTTTTAGTCCGAGGTGCGTTGATGCACGAGGCAGACGGACAGGCAGACAGACAGATTTGGGGTACAAAATTTCCACATTCGAACTTGACCTAAGTATTGATAAAAGTAATCCAGATATGAAATTTCGTTGAAATCGGTTGACTTTAAGGAAAGTTAAAGTCTGGAAACCCTCAGCCAAACAAATTTCAGCAACCTAATTAAATATGTGCGGAAAATGCCCATATTCGAACTTGGACCCACATTTGATGAAAGTGATCTATTACCCAAATTTCATCGAAATCCGGTTATTGTGAGGAAAGTTAGATCCTGGAAACGAAAAACACGGAAGGACAGAAGGATGGAAGGACGGAAGGACACCCCGAATTTAATATCTCCCATTTTTTTCAAAAAACAGGAGACAATAAAGGAGGGTGCACTGATAAAAAAACATGTTTGCCATCAATGTGCCATATGTCTTGGCCCAAATCATCACCAAGCTTCCAATAGGGTAAATGGAATGAAGTACCTGTTTAAAAATTAACATGGGCCCAATTTAAAAACACACTTCAATCAAAGTCATCACATTTATTTATTTATTGGTGTTTAAGGTCACATACTTATGCACAATGGCTAATCATGACCCTGATAGTTTTACGGGTGGAGGAAGCCGGAGAGAACCACCAAGCAATGATGAGCAGCTGCCAGATCCCCAACATCGTAACTCCGCACTGTAGCACAGGCAGAGTTAGATTGGTTGAAGACATGCGTACCATCGATGTGCAGTACCCCTTAGTACATGGCGTCATCGTGCCCCCATGTGGGCAATCAGGGTTAAGTGCCTTGCCCAAGGACACAACGTGTGAGTCCGAATTGATTGCTCAGACGGTCACCCATCCGATGGTTAATGGGGCTTGACGTTGCTTAACTTTGGTGATCTGACGAGAACTGGTTACCGCAACGACACAGTGCCCCCTAGAAGTCAAAACATGCAACACAATGAGTTATCAAACCATCAGAGTGAATTTAACTGATTTTAGTCTGTGTGACGTGCCAAAGAAAGCATGCATTATTGAAAGATTGAAGGCCCCCTCGCTACAAAGAAAAACAACTTTGAACTGAGAAAAATTATGAAATGGATTTGGCCCAACAGGGTTCCTGCAAGTAAGGACTGATAAAATTCAAGGCAATTTCTCGATATATTTCAGAATTTTTCAAGGCCGTACAATGGCCAAATTGATTGATTTTCAAGGTCCTGCCTTCACTAGTTGTAACTAGGGCCTCTGATTATTACTCCCTCCTCCCACTTCCCTTCAAGGGGTAATGACTGGAGAAGGCCTTGTTAGGAATATGCCTTCACAAATTATTTATTTATTGGGGTTTAATGACACTACATGTAGGATAGCTTTACGGGTGGAGGAAGTCGGAGTACCTAGAGAAAACCTCCAAGCAGTTGCGAGCAACGGTCAAACTCCCCAATGTACTGACTCCACACAATCAGGGTTACCATTGGTTGAAGACAAGTGCACCAGCGACACGCAGGCAGTACACCTTAGTACACAGTACCACTGTGCCCCCACCTGGGGTGCCTTCACAAACTCGGGCATATAAAACAATATAATTATGATTAAATGGTTTGTCAGCATTTTTATTTTGGGAATTTTCAAGGCTTTTCAAAGCCTCCCGACACACTTTCCAGGATTTCAAGGCCTTGAATGACCCTTAAGTCAAACTGAAGGCCATTCAGTTAATTCAAGGCCCCATGGGAGCCCTGCCCAAGTTGTTGAGAGAGTCTGGATGATTTGGTTAGTAATTAGTCAAGCAGAAACTTTTATGATTAGGCATAAAGAAAACAAGAGTCAAATTTATGAATACAACAAATACTAGGTGATACATCTACCCATATCTATTTAAGCAAATCTGCTAAAATTTGGGAAATAAACTAGAAATTAGCAGTTTATTGACCACTGTATAGTTTACTGTGGAATCCATGAACTGTAAACTTATGGTTGCTTCCCCAAATTCTAACTTTTGAATAGATGTTCACTTGTTCAGGGGCTAATAATTTAATCACCTTGTGATAACTGTCACAATTAAAGACATACTTTGTGTCCAAGCACTTTCAATATGGTGAACAGAGTCAAATTACTGAGTTTTACATAAATAAGCTGTGAACTGCAAACAAAATATGTAAGAAATAAATACACTATTCTTGAGTATCCAATCTTTCAGAATTCTTTTATCCTGAAAAAAGAAATCTCCCAAAACAGGAATCAAAATAAACATATATACAGATAAAGCAATGTAATTTCAATGTTTAATACAGGTAAAGAAAAAAAAAAAAAACATTTTCCAATACAATCATGTCTTTCCACGCCAAAAGCCAAAAACTAAACCAGTTCTTCTTTTTCTCACCATTAACTGGACTATGTCAAAGAAGCTTATTTTATGAAGAGAAAGAAGATAATTTTATAACATTTTCAGGAAAATGAAATATCTCAGTTACTTTAATGGAACTATGCTGGAATAGCAACTATGCCACAGAAAAAAAAAAATATTAATAGGATTATTCATTTAACCAGAGTTTTGCCATTTCTCCACCTTTTGGTAATAAATGGCATATTTATTCGATTGTTTTTTGTTTGAGAGTTCATCGAGCTCTGTCAAACAAGATATAATATGATAAATAATTATTTTTGAAGTACTACTGAGGCGGAAACTGGTGTCATCTCCAGAAGGCAAATACCAACAAGACAATACCAACAAGGCAATTCCAACAAGAAAAAAAATTTTATTCTGAATTAATTTTAGGGATTATTTATTTACATAAATAATGTGCAAATGGAAATATTCCTATAAAAATAGTTCAAAATTATTATATTAGATGGTACATGATAAAAACTTAATTATTTATTGTTTGTTTGTTTAGGTTTAACAACAACAACAACAACAACAACAACAACAACAACACCTTTAACAACCAGGGTCATATCGTGTTAAGATAATTTTACAGGTGGAGGAAGCCATAGTATTTGCGGAGAACCACCAAGTTCAAGGTCCAAGCAACTATCAGATTCATTATCTCTGAACAAACAAAGGCAGCAGCGATTGAAGGCAGTTGCAACATTGAATTCAGTAAGCTTTAGTACACAGTTCCACCGTGTCTCCATGTGGGCAATCAGAATTAAGTGTCTTTTGAGGGTCACAACACAGTTACCACTGCTCAGGAACAAGTTGTCGACCTTTCAGTTTTATTTTTTTGTAATAATTATGTACTGTTGAGTTTTATGAGTTTCTTCACAATAAATTAGATATTTCAGACACATCGTTTTTCTGTACTTGGAAAACAAAATTCCACTTCAAACTTCCATTCTCATACACATTTGTACACAAAACTTCAAAATAAAAAGGTTGAATAATCATTTTAATTAAATTCATGTTGGGATTTGCCTTGTCAGGAATAAACCGTGAGTTGTCAGTATCATTTGTCAATTGGTTACAAGGAGTTTTTATTTCAATCAATAGGGATTAACTGGTATCCTATACTCAGTTAACATACCAAATTTGTATTGATGGTAAAAAAAATGGTTTCTGTTTGAAAATTATATAAATCTAACAGGATTATTCCATTAACTTGTACAGTGCTAAATTACTTTTGGTCACCAAAATTTGTTCATATGTGTTTGGCTTGTTGCAATTTATGGGAGAGGGCCTAAAGACACTCTCCCATAAATTGTAACAAGGCAAATCCATACAGTCTCAACAATTTCACTTAAAAGGTAATATGAACCACATCCACAGAATATGAAGCCTTTACGATATGGCACATGCACTTCACAGCAAATTCCAAATATAGGCTTCCAGCACTCTACCCGTTATTTGTTTATATTATTTATTTATTGGAGTTTTATGACTCTTTCGACAGCCAGGATCACCTTGTGTGGGACAATTTTATGGGTGAAGGAAGCCAGAGTACCCAGAGAGAACCCCCAACCAACGGTGAGCAACTGCTAGACTCCCCAATGTAGTAACACCACACAAGCAGGGTTAGCATTGGTTGAAGGCAGGTGCACCATCGACTTATAGTATGCTTTAGTACACAGTGCCACTATGTCCCCACATGGGCAATCAGGATTAAGTGCCTTGCTCCAGGGCACAATGCAGGAATCAAACCATGGCAGGGATTTAACCATAAACCTCTCGGCTTGAAGTTCAATGCCATGACCACTGAGCCGCTCCCATACTCTAACAGTTAAGTAATAGTAGTGTACAATTATGTTGGAGCAACTATAGTTCTTGTTTACAATAAGGCCAGTCAAATATAGCCCAGCAGGTGTTTCTAGACAAGAATCATCTGCCTGACACTCGACTAGAAACTGCATTCTCTGCTCATTACTAACCGCACAATCAGTGCCAGAGCAGCTGCCGCTTTACATGATGGACAAGTGGACTTGACTTAAGATTTCTTGGTGTTGAACTTACTTTAAAGTTCACTTATATCACACTGATTTCAACCAAATGATATACTATCTCTTCAACAGGAATCCACACTACCAAACTCAACAAAAAAGATGCTGAAAATTTCAACTTTCAAACAATGAGTGCAGATGAATGAGAATTAGGTTCACTGAAGTTTATCAAAGAGAATGCTGGTGTATTAACTGGTAGAGTGCTAAATTATTTTTGACCATCAAAATTTGTTCACATGTCTTTGCCTTGTCACAATTTGTGGGAGAGTGCCTTGAGGCACTCTCCCATAAATTGTAACAAGGCAAACCTATACAGACTAAATAATTTCACTTTAAAGATAATATGAAGCATATCCACTGAATATGAGTCCTTTACATTATGATCCCTGCATGTCAGAGTAAAGCCCAAATATGGGCTTCCAGCACACAACCAGTTAAAGCTTTTTCAGTTCAAAGCCACTGTCATCGGGACTAAAATGAAAAGTGTTGACACCTCAAAAAAACATTTCATATTCTTTGAATGCATTTCATTTCCATTAAGAAAACAATAATTTGATCATATGAATCAGTTCTTTTGCAATTCACTGGAAAGTGCCGATGCTATGCCGCATCATGTCTCCTTGAAGGAACGATCAGCTGATCTTTATTGTGTTGAAATGTATGCATTTAGGGTCGGGTTGGGCTGAATATTGTGCAATAAAATGTCTCTTAGCATGTGTTAAAAAAGAAAATCTACTCTATTTTTGTCAGTATCAGGAATTATCTCATGAGTGTGGACCTGAAAGTTTTATTTTTCGTGAGCGCTTGCACGAGAGAAAAATAATACTTTCAGGTCCACACGATGAATTTTTTCAGTAGCTTCCTAAATGACATTATGCTTCAGCGCATGGCATCGCCTCGAAGGAACGATCAACAGATCCTTGTTATTGTCTTGAAACTGTTTGAAGTCGAATTGGGATGAATATTACACAGTAAAATGTCATATAGCATATAATAAAAAGAAAATCTATGCTATTTTAGTAAATATTTGGAATTATCTCATTTGTGTGGACCTGAAAGTTATTCACAAAAATAGCATAGATATCCTCTATTTATTTTGATGTGTTATTTTCAACTTCTGAATTCTATCGCAATGCCAGGGTTCATCAACCCCTGAGAGCCAAAATTCTGCAGAGAAATCTCATCATGTGCTTTCCAGGATCTTTTGACTTCAATTAATTTTATACTCTTTGATGTTTGTATAGATAAAGATTAACAATTTTTATACATTTACATCCAAACAAAAAGTACCTTTACCTGGATACTGATTCCTAGAAAACTCTTCCCAAGAATCAGTATCAGGTGGAGTTAATATTTTAGAGAATAGAAAATGCCAATAAAAACCAGAGTTTTCAAGTAGACATTTTGGCCAAACTGACCGAAGCAATTACTTCAGTATATCTTTCAACCCTCTGTCAACTGATGTCAAGGCATTAAATTTCAACTTTCAAATTGTTCCCAAAATTCAACTTGAAATTTAACCAATTAAAACCTTGTCTGACACAGCTCAAGATTTAATTGGTGAAATTTCGAGTTGCTTTGTGGGAAAATTTGCTGCTTGAAATCTCTGCAGTTTGAAATCAGCATGCAGAGGGTTTAGGACTTCCATGATTTGTTCTAAGTAAGTCCATTTTTCAAGCACTTTCAAAGATTTGGCATTTCAATTTTAAAATTCAAACACATCTAAGCATTTCAAAAGACCCGTACGAATCCTGAAAGTATCTGGTGACTCTTCACTGGAATGAACTCATTCCATTCATGATCTCATTCCAGGGATGGATCAATTGATATGATTTGCAGGAAAAAAAAATGTTTTTCATTTCTTCAGGGATATGATATAAACAATATAATCAGTGCATGCAATTTGCATTTTCAGAATGCTATACAAGCTCCATATCTTGTACAGCAGCTGTATTTACTATTCCACCACTATTCCTAACATCTGTCCCTCCATTATCAGTAGGAGTTTCCTCACTGTCAGTTTGATGGACAGTTGCATCAGTTGTGGTAAAACTCTCAACCACAGTACAGTATTTCTCTTCTTTCTTTTGAGCAATCTTCATTGCAGCAGCTGCCCTGAACTCTGGATCATCAGGGGCAGACTCGATGAAAATAATATGATTGTATGTTTTCCATTTTTTGCACAGCTGAACATACATTTTACACTGTACATACATGAATACAAGTCCACCTGTGAATCCAACAGCCACAACTATGAGTTTGGTCCAGAATGGCCACTCCAATGACCCAGAAGTAATTTCTTCAGTTGTTCTATCTATCAGTACATATAAAGACCATATAACACAAGTAATTGCTATGATATGGAATGTAACAGAACATGTAAGCTTTCTTCTCTCAACTGGAGTCATTTCCATTTTTTCCCACTGAAATTAGAGATAAATAACAAAATGGATTATCTTCATACTTAACAACCATTAACCCAAGAAATCATTCAAATCAATTTGGAGCTGTACACAAATATCACCATTTAATTATATTGTGGGTTTCAATTTTTTATATACTGCAGGATGGGAGGTGGGGGTGGGTGGAAGTCTTATCTATGGATATATCATGAGCATAAGACAAGTATAAAGTTGAATTCCCCCAATCATTTATGATTATGTTTCCCATTTTAGTGGACTTGCAATACAAGCATTGATTACCAGGTCCTATTACACCAGAAAAGCAAAATCATTCTACCATAGTAAATGAAATGAAAGTGTCAATGACATTGTAGCCTAACTTGTCTGTGTGTTGTGTTTGATGAAAAGGATAATGTTCAATGTTTATGAAAGGATTATGAAATAAGACAAGAATTGTGATAATTGGGAATATGTTAATTTCTGTTCCCTGTATACTAGGTTTTTAATAAAAATAATATGAGGTCTACACTGTACTAAAGGTCGGAGGGGTGGGTTAATATGATCTTACAGTTAATGTATGTGGCCCTCACAGTTAATGTATGTCAACAAAAGTTACCAAGTTACAGTGAAATTATTCCAAAACGAGTCATCCTATCAAGTGACATTGAAATCCCTTCATAAATATTGCATGTAGACTGTGCTAAAGGTTTTCGTGCTTCAGGCCTGTGTATTTATTATTATTATTTATTGGTGTTTAAGGTCACATATTTCTGCACAATGGCTAATCATGACCACGACAGTTTTACGGGTGGAGGAAGCCAGAGTACCCAGAGAGAACCACCGAGCAATGGCGAGCAACTGTCAGCTCCCCAACATACTAACTCCACACAAGCAGGGTTAGCATTGGTTGAAGACAGGTGCACCATCGACGTGCAGTATGCTTCAGTGCACAGCGTCACCGTGCCCCCACATGGGCAATGGGGGTGAAGTGTCTTGCCCAAGGACACAACGCGGTTGCCGCAGGTAGGATTCGAACCGAGGACCTCTCAGCTTGCAGCCTGCACATCTACCTACTGAGCCACCACACGCCTCGGGCCTGTGTAGCCATGACGGTTGACCGATTACTACTAAAAGGGGACGTCCTCATCTCGACATTATACTGAGTCATTCTACTAAGTTACAATGAAATCCCTTCACAAATACGACCTGTAGTCTGTACTCAAGTCTTTAGGGTTTTAGGCTCGGCATGCCATCATGGTTGAATCATCGCGACCAAAAGGGGACGTTGTCATCTGTGCATCATCTGGAGTGATCCTACGAAGTTACAATGAAATCCCTTCATATATATGACCTGTAGACTGTGCTCAAGGTTTTTGGGCTTTGGGTCCCTGAAGCAGTCACAGTTGACCAATCGTGACCAAAAGGGGATGTCATTATCTAGGCATTATATTGAGTCAACGTAACAAGTTACAATGAAATCCTTACATAAATACGACCTATAGACTATGCTAAAGGTTTTTGGGCTCGGGCAACCATCAAGGCTGAATGATTGCGACCAAAAGGGGATGTTCTCATCTAGACATTATATGAAGTCAACCTACCAAGTTACAATAAAATCCCTTCATAAATATGATCTGTAGAATGTGCTAAAGGTTTTCGGGCTTCGAACTCAGGCAGCCATCATGGTTGAATGATCACAACCAAAAGGGATATTCTCATCTGGGCATCATCTGGAGTGATCCTATGAAGTTACAATGAAATCCCTTCATAAATATGACCTGTAGACTGTGCTCAAGGTTTTCGGGCTTCAGGCATCTGTAGCCGCTACAGTTGACCAATCACGACCAAAAGGGGATGTCATCATCTATGCATTGTATGAAGTCAACCTAACAAGTTACAATGAAATCCTTCCATAAATATGACCAAAAGACTATGCTAAAGGTTTTTGGGCTCGGGCAGCCATCAAGGCTGAATGACCATGACCAAAAGGGGACATTCTCATCTGGACATTATTTGGAGTCATCCTACCACGTTACAATGAAATTCCTTCATAAATATGACCTGTAGACTAAAGGTTTTTGGGTTTTGGGCACAGGCAGTCATCACGGTTGACAGATCGCGACCAAATGGGGAAGTTCTCATCTAGACATCATCCAGACTCATCCTATCAAGTTACAATGAAATCCCTCCATATTAAATATGACCTGCAGACTGTGCTAAAAGTTTTTAGGTTTCGGGCTTGGGCAGCCATCACGGTTGACAGATCATGACCAAAAGGGGACATTCTTATCTAGGCCTTATACAGAGGCATCCTACCAAGTTACAATGAAATTCTTTCATAAATACGACCTGTAGACTGTGCTAATGGTTTTCGGGTTTTGGGCTCGGCAGCCATACCGGTGGCCCAATCGCGACCAAAAGGGGGCGTTCTCATCTAGACATGACCCCAAACCTGCATATGAAATTTCATGATAATCAGACAAGAACTGCGGGGTGTAGCCCGTGCTAAAGGAAAATGTGAACAGACTCACAGACTAACAGACTTCCGCACGTGTGATGGCAATAGCTTATCTTGACTATGTCAAGTTAAGCTAAAAAACTGATTGTACCTAATTTCGGTACAAAATGGCCACCGGCAGCCATCTTGAATTTTGGATCGCACCCAAAAACACTTGTTCTTGTCTCAAGGTGATAACAATGGTACCCACGAAGTTTCGTAAAGTTCGAGTTTCGAACAATGGTGATGGAAAAAGGTAAAAAAGTTCAAAATATTAACATGAAAACCAACTGCTGTCCATGTATGGTACGTGTATATCAAAGATTGATGCGTGAAATGGTGAGGTGGGGGATGCTGAAATTTAAAGAAAAGAACACATTACCTTGAAAGCTGCATCTAGATTAGTCTCACTAATGCTATATGGAGTGTTACAATTTACATATTTTCTCCAACGAAGATTGTTGTGTCACTCCTTGAGCATGGACTTCATACAAGTGAACAATACCCTACTTCCCTTCAAAATCATCATTTCCAGAAAATGTGGTTAATTTCCTTCCTTAACAAAACAAACTTGCTAGAAACTAGCAGAAGCAAAACTTATCGACCTTAATTCTTTGCTTTGAGACATATTCACGATTCCAGTCTATTTTTAGGCTTCTGCAATTATATGGCCTTCAAACAGTTATTTGGGTAATTCCCCGATATACTTTATTATCCAAGCTATATTGGTTTCAACATGTATCGATAGAGTATATTTCAAGCATTACACCAACTGTTTGCAGGAACTATTTTCTGCCAGATGCTACAAGGTTTTGTTTCCTTTTTAAGAAAAGACTTTGACCGAATTATGGTTACCTGAACTGGTGCTTTGTGAATGAACTCACCAATTATCCTATCCAGGAATAAAATAATTCCATTTCTATCATGGGAATAAACATAAGAATTGAATCATGACTGTTTGAAATCTATGAGGTAATGAAGCAAAGTGATCATGCACAAATTTGCATGTGATCACTTTGTTTCATCAACTCGTGGAATATGAACAGTCATGATTCAATTCTTAAATGAATTGCTTCCAGGTATTCAAAAAAATTTCAACCAAGGTGTTTTTTCACTATTTTAAAACCTTTCTGGAGTCCGGGGACACAAAAAGTTTCAATTTTATCAGTGCCACAATTTTTCTTGCAATGGCAATAAAAAAAAGGTGTAAGTTTGACTTTGCTAACCCTTTACCCAACGCTCATGATATCAAAAATTCTTATTTTAATTATTTTAAAAAAAAAATTTCAACAAAACCTTATCATATAAGCACTCCTGGTTTTGTTGAAATTTTTTAAGTCATTTTTGTTCAACTGCACAATTTGTAAATTACATGGGGGGATGGGGCCATCTGATTCATTAGATAAATGGTTAATAAAATGCTCTTTTGCTGAATATTGTTCAAATGGGTACTCTCAAGGAACAGTTGCCTTCATTCAAAGACTGTCACAACTAGTTCCTCACATGCCCTCTCATTCTAACCCCAAAATATCCAAAGTCTTAAACCAAAAATTGATGTCCTAAGCTTTGAGTTGTTAAAGAAGATGTATGTGCCTTCAGTGAACCTTGGCTTGATGTGAGCGACAACAACTCTGATATCAAACTGCCGAACTTTCTATTGGATCTGCCGACATTGGTGTTATGTGATTAGCGGGAAGTTTGGATTCTTACCCGAAAAAGAAGACGGGAGGGCCTCCACATAAACATTAGCAATAGGTATAACAAGAAAGGAAATTTACTACAAAATTTAAATTTCTTATCAACCTACCTTACAATTGTTTTCAACAGGCTGAATAGACAACAGGAGGAGGGAATCATATAACCAACCCCCACATAACCCGACTGCACTAGAACCGTGGACAGAAGAGTTCCCTAGGCCTATAAAACCATAGTATCACTACGATTAGTAAATGAAAATAGGAGATGAGGCGTATGGCCCTGTGTGACACACAGGCAGAAAGGACGGTACCAAGAACAGGACTGGAACTGACCTTGCAAGAAAGCTAATGGCTAGGGTTGATGACAGCCAGAGCAGATGAAAAGACGCCTAAAGAAACAAGTGTTTGACCACTGAGGTGGTATTAGTCCCCTACAATTCGGCCTGGGGATGGTTCAGCTTGGAGACAATTCGGATTTCAAGACAACAGTCAACAGGAGTGTCAGACCTGGGGGGTGGTTTGGGTAAAATACAGGTTATCACACAGGATTTCAAATGTGAATGGAAACTAAAAATTGAGAATTAAATTGAGAGAAGTGTAGCTTGAACCATGTTGGAGGGAGGGGTGGTAACATAAAAATAGAGAAAAAAAAGTTTAAAAAACACAGCAAAAATGGCCGCCATTCCACCATCTTGGATTTTGAAAAAAAAATATTAAGCGTGCATCATCCCTTCAGAACCATTTATCCACTACCAAATATGAAAGGTGTAGCTTAAAGCATGTTGGAGGGAGAGGTGGCAACATAAAAACAGGCAGACAGACAGACGAACAGACAGACAGACAGATTTTAGATTTTGAAAAAAAAATATTGAGCGTGCATAATCCCCTCACAACCCTTTATCCATGTACCATATATGAACGGTGTAGCTTGAACCATGTTGGAAGGATGGGTGGTAACATAAAATAGAGAAAAAAGCTTAAAAAACACAAAAATGGCTGCCATGGCACCATCTTGAATTTTGAAAAAAAAATATTGAACGTGCATCATCCCATCACAACCCTCTATCCATGTGCCAAATATGAAAAGTGTAGCTTGAACCATGTTGGAGTGAGGGGTGGTAACATAAAATAGAGAAAAAAGCTTAAAAAAACACAACAAAAATGGCCGCCACGCCACCATCTTGGATTTTGAAAAAAAAATATTGAACGTGCATCATCCCCTCCCAACCCTCTATCCACGTGCCAAATATGCAAAGTGAAGCTTGAACCATGTTGGAGGGAAGGGTGGTAACATGAAAATAGAGAAGAAAGCTTTAAAAAACACAACACAAATGGCTGCCATTCCGCCATCTTGGATTTTGAAACAAAGATTTTGAGCGTGCATCATCCCCTCAGAACCATTTATCCATGTATCAAATATGAAAAGTGTAGCTTAAAGAATGTTGGAGGGAGAGGTGGTAACATAATGGACAGACGGACGGAGTGCAATCCCACAGTCCCCTTACGGTTCCCGTAGGGGACTAAAAAGGTCCTCCGACTGCTTCTGCAACTGACGCCGAGAGAAAGTAGAAGCATTTCTCCAGTAGGCTGCCTGCATAACATCCGACAACTGACAGCATAAGCCCAGAAGGTAGACAATAGATGCACCTTGTGGGCAGAAAAAACGATTGGTAATACAATCGTCAGTTGCCAGATGAGCATATGACGCACGAATAGCAAGACAAATCCATCTAGAAATGGGTTGAGGAGAGAACTTACCAGGGGTAAGAGAGAAAAATATATCTTTTACTGTCTTTTCTAATGAACTGTGTCTGGTTGAGGTAAATGCGAATTGCACAAAAACACACAGAGCAAAGGGCGATTACCCTCAGCAGTAGGAAGAGCCCTGATGGAGATTGGAGGTTGAGTAGTTTCTGGCATCTGATTCTTGGCCAGAAAGGAGCAATTAGTGGTAAAGTAACACTGTTGGTGGAGCTCCTGAAAAAGGCTGGATCAAGAGAGGGCGTGGTGTTCACTAACCCTAACCAAAGGCCATCAGAAAAGCCATCTTGTATGTGAGAAAATGCATATCCACTTGGGATAAAGGTTCGAATGGTGCGCCGCGCCTCCCCCTCCCCCCCCCCCCCCAAGCAAAGCAGCACCCAAGAAAGATACCACCTGAACTCCCTGCATAATCCACTGAACATCCATCCAGGGAAGAAGGTGATGATGAAGAGATGCTGGTAACTGAAGAACGAGATCCAGAGGATCGACATTCGGCCTCCAACGACTGAGTGAGAAAGTGTTGGAGAGGTCTGAAATGCAGCCGACCTAGAGGAATGAGATCCGTCACTGAACCGCAGAGACCGAGCAGCCGGAGAATACTCCGAGCTGTCACGGATGTGGACAGGGTCAGAGTCCGAGCGAAGCCGAAAGAATCACAGCCCTCACCCTGGGAATCGCCACCGTATCCAGCTAAGTATGGAAGTCCATCCCCAGATGACAAAATGACTTAGAAGGGACCAGGTCCGACTTCTCTTCGTTGACTCTGAACACTAGCGACGTGAGCAGGCTCAAGTGTGTCAACATCTGACTCCAGAAGAGCAGCACTGGAGTGCCTCTGGAGGATATCGTCCAGATACACAGAAGTAATCACCCTGGACTGAGTGTGAAGGAAGGCTATGACATGCCAGGTTGAGGCCGAAAGGCATGGCCTTGAACTGGTAAATACGCCCCAGAAAAGCGAACCTGAGATACTTTCGCGACGTCCGATGAAATCTCCATGGTGAATGGGGAGGCGAACCAATCTGAAAGTCTCCATGCTGAACTTGGGAGCAATGATAGACAGGTTCAGGATACTCAGATCGATAAGTGGTTGGAGACGGCCGTCCTTCTTCGGCACCAAGAACAGGAGGGAATAAAATCCTACTGAATGAATTTTCTTGACGACCTCGATCGCCCCCTTTGACAGGAGATTGTCTTATCTCCATGATCAAAAGTCTAAAGGAACTTGGGTTGAAAAAGGCACTCTCGACATAGTGGGGTACCTCCAAAAATATATCTGCAGATTGGATCGAACATCTAACACCCTGGAACGGATGTGATCGTGGCACAAAGGTATGCAAACTCGGATATCCCTCCTCCAACCTGAGACGAATCGAGGTGATGACCTTAATTTTGAGCCCTGGCAAGGCCTGTAAGAGGAGAAACCACCTCCTTTGCTAGATGAAGGATCCCGAGACCTCCATCTGGACTGCCGATGCTTACCCTTACCACGTGAGTAAGAGGAAGAGGCGGAAGCAGGACGATCAGCCCATGGCTTCACAGAGGAAGCAGAAGGGCGTTTGTTAGGCTTGAAACGGCCCTGGCCATCAACAGAAGGCGTATCAAGCTGGTGAAGCAGCAGCTGATCTTTGGAATAATGTAGGATGGCATCCAGGACAGTCACCACGGAATTATGGGATAGCTGTGGACCCACCAAACAAGCAGATCACAGAGCCACGCCCTGCCCTTCAGGAAGGGAGCGGCTTGTTACCAACACAGTGTCCCGGCACACTAATTCCAAAATAGCCGAGTTACAGGCATGCGTGTGAGTAAGATGCATGAGCGTCTTAGAGATCACACGCAAAGGGGCCTGTATGTCGTCAAAATTATCTGGAGGCAGATAAGCAGCCAAGGCAGAGACGACGTGATCCGAGACAGAAAGCATGCTTAAGATCTCTCTGGATAAGCCCAACATGGATTCCAAAGCTGCCATAAGAATAAGGGTCGACTTGGGCTTGGAGTCCTGATCCAAGACTGTCCAAGTCTTGCAGACCGACAGATTGGAGGAATAGTAGGAATGATGATGCACAGGGGGCAAAAAGGTATCAGCCTAGTGAAGAACGAAGTCTTCATAGCCTTAGAACTCAGCTTTGAGTCCAATGCTGCAAAAGCTTTGACCACTTGTACCGACTGGTACGGTCGAATGCACCCAGAAGCAGGTTGCTCCACAGGCTGTTGGCGCATGACCGATGATCGCAACCTGGCTGAAACCTCCGCCTGGTCTGACTGTTTGAATGAACTGAAACACAAAGTCAAGACCTGACAACAAATCAGAAGACTGATGGCTCTCAACGTCAGGTGTGTCTGACCCATCGCCTGAGTTGGAAGGTCCATGTCAGGCATACCAGCCGATGCATCCCATGGTGTAGGAATACCAAGGGATCAGAAAGCAGCAGCCTGCTTCCAATCCCGGGAGGCGGCGCTGCAGAGGTTGCCTAGAAGCCTCGCTGGAGGCAACGGGAAGGCTCTTGGATAGAACCTGTGTGAGCAAGGAGGGGCCTCCCAAAGCTCACAACCCGTATCTGCCGGAACGGCCCGGCAAAGTGGCTTCGCATCTGATCTTCTGAACCAGCAAAGAGTCACGATTTCTAGAACACCCAACGCAGGGCGACAGGTGGCAGCTGAAACATCTGAATACAGATGCTTATAGGGGTATGAAATAATGTACCCCAAGGACTTGAAGTGTGGGTATACTCAGGAGAATCGCCGCAGACATCTGAAGGACAGAAGGTCCAGGCTTCATAAAAGTGCGCCAGTCCCACAAAACTAGCCTGAAGGACCAGAGTGTGTGGATGGAATCGCAACAGAGATCACGGTGACCCCACCATGGACACCTGAATCCAAATCAAAACCTGCTGGGCTCGACAGCTGAGAGGCCGCAGCTGAGGGATCAGCCAGTTACCACTTCTGGCTTCGCCGAGTTGAAGCCAGGGAAGGTGGAGGCCGATATCCCACGTCCAAGAAGCAGAAATCCCTGCAGATCCCTGCAGGGATAAGCCAAGGCCGGTTGAAAAAGAGACCGATGATGTCACTGACAGTGTAGCAGCAAGAGAGGAAACATCAGTAGCTGTTGACAAAGGCGAAAAAGCAGAAAGAGCAAGCAAGCTCGGCTCCAAAAAAGGAGTCACTACCCTTTTGACAGCATCAGATGTCGACTGGATGGGGACAGTAGTCCTGGAACCAGGCATCTCTTTGCCAGAAATTCAGCAGCTACCGTGGTATCCACGCCATGAAAAGACTGCAAAACCCCCAGGAGGGGGTATAACTCTCTCCAGACAGAGTCAAATCGGGAGGCCCCGAACGACTGTGTTCCTCTTCCCACAGGCGTGGGAGGAAAACGTCATGTGCCCGAACTACACAATAGACGGAAGCCCAAAAGGTGGAAGACCACCCAGCCCCCAGGGTCTTTGAAAAAAAACATCCAAATAAAGTGGAGCATGAATAATGCAAACCTTCAACATGCTAAGACAACAATGAAAGTGTCAATGACACTGTAGCTCAACTTGTCTAGACAAAGACATGTACATGTATAGTATGTGACATAGCAATGACAAACATCTAGGTAATGACCTGATAACAAAGGTACATATAAAGTATTGTAACGGTCTGTACATAAATGCTGACCGTTGCCTGTAACAAATGTATATTGTAAAGGTGGGTGACAGTCAGATGCTAAACTAGAAAAGAAATCTTTGAGTCCCACAGTGGGTCTGACTGAACCCCAAAATATTTGTTCTCATAGCACAGTGATAACAAAGGCACCCCAAAACACACTCATTCCTGTCCCAAGGTGAAAACAAAGGTACCCAAGAAGTTTCGTGAAGATCAGTTCACAAATATGAGCTGTGTAGAAGTTGTGACAAAAAACTGATTGGACCTAATTTCAGTACAAAATGGCCACTGGCAGCCATCTTGAATTTTGGACCGCACCCAGAAACACTCGTTCTCGTCCCACGGTCATAACAAAGGTACCCAAGAAGTTTCATAAAGATCGGTTCATAAATACGGCCTCTAACCAGAGCCGTATTGAATTGTTGACGGACAAACGGCTGACGGACAACTGGCCATGGCATAAGCTCAAATTTGGCTTTGCCAAAGTTGAGCTAAAAATGGACACCAAGCTGAACTTCATGATCACTTCATTTAATCACTTGATTTTCACCAAGCAAATTCCTATTACACTGCTGGATATCAACAATAAAATAATTGCCTCTGACTTGGAAAAAAGAACAATCTTTCAAATATCCTCGACGGACAACTCAAATCATAACCTTCCTGAGCTCCATATCGACTTCGACCAGACTTAGCTAAATGATATTACACTAATTCCTGATGACATGCTGAAAGTTAGTACACCACCTCCTAAATAAATGCCTCCCAGTTTATATAACCCATTAACTAAAGTATTTAATACAACCATAGGGCTTCCATGATAACTAAAGGCCGCATTTGTGGCTAAGTTTGCAACACAATCAACATTACATGTGGATATTTGGTAAAGGGTGTCCCAGTCATCAATCATGTGAAGTTTCAAAACATTTGGCCTTGTAGTTTCAGAGAAGATTTTTTTCAGAATCAAAGGTACCTCTGATGGGCATGTTTTTCAAAATGAGAAACAGTTGTAGAGAACCTCCCATAGACCATTCCTGGCAAGTTTGGTTCACATCGGCTCAACAGTTCCAGAGAAGAATATAAAATCAAGAGACTCTAAAAAGCCTGTGATGACTCACCTGGCAGAACAGAAGATGAAAATGTGATTTTCCATAGGATTTCTATGGTAAATATAAGCCACAATTGTGGTCATGTTGGAAACCCAATCAACATTATATGAGGATCATTGGTAGAGGTGTCCCAGTGTATCCAACATGCGCAGTTTCAAAGCATTTGGCCCTGTAGTTTGAGAAAAATATTTTTCAAAATCAACAAATCAGAAACAAAGAATGCCTCTGGTGGGCATGTTTTTCATCCAACAGGAACAAAATGAGGTTCAGCTGTAGAGAAGCTCCGATAGACCATTTCTGCCGCTCCCATAGACCATTTCTGCCAAGTTTGGTTCACATCGCCTCAGTTGTTCCAGAGAAGATAAAAATGTGATTTCCCATAGGGTTTCTATGGTAACTATAAGTCGCAATTGCAGCCATGTTTGCAGCCTGATCAACATTACATGAGGATTATTGGTAGAGGCTGTTCCAGTCATCAAGCATGTGAGGTTTCAAAACATTTGGCATTGTGGTTTGAGAAGAAAAGATTTTTGAAAATCCACTGATCAGAATCAAAGAATGCCTCTGGGGGACCCATGTTTTTCATCCAATGGGAACAAAATGAGGGTCATTTGTAGAGAACCTCCCATAGATCATTCCTGCCAAGTTTGGTTCACATCAGTTCAATAGTTTCAGAGAAGAAGATGAAAGTTAAAAAATTTATAGTAATTTATATATTTTTTATACTTACCAATGACCCAGACATAGCTGGTGCTAATTCTCAAAATCTAGGGCCAAACACAAATTTTGCCCCCCAATCCCCAAAATTTGCATCTAAAACCGAAAAAATCATGTCCTAAATGGTCCTCCATACTTTCCCTCCACTGCACATGCGCAGTGTCAAGGAGGTCTCAAAATCGGCGCCAATTATCATTCTTACAAGCAGTGCCTGGTCAGCGCTATGTACTCAGCGGGGAAGTATGAGTTCCCAACTCCTGGGAGGGCCATCCCCGTCTGGGTCATTGGTAAGTATAAAAAATATATAAATTACTATAAATTTTTTAACATTTTTATACTGTACCAATGACCCAGACATAGCTGAATAGTAAAAAGGCTGGAGGGCCTAGGACATAGAGGAAAATCCAATAAGCTCAACTATATATAATAGAGTTATCCCCTCGAGGAGAAAAGGAGTATTAGGCTTTACATGTATCTTTCTTATTTATGATAAATTAGAAAGACACAACACCCTCCATAATTGAGCATAATAACATTCATGTTCTCTATTAACATCCAGTATAACCCTTTATACTAATTATTTTTAAAGTAAGCCAATAAATAAAGTCAGTCCAGAGAATTGAGACTCTTCATACTCTTTAAAAGTGTCCGAGGATTGTATATTAACGCCCGTTTGACACGTGACATATACAAATGCTTCACACCGAGCTACACTTTAAAAATATGACATGAATGAATTTAAACATTAACCTTACACTTTAAAACCATCCTGGTACCGACTCAGAATTACTGACTCCGGAGGAGGTATCCCCTTGCTTTTCACTATAAAGCAGGTGACCTAAGGGAACACCCTCCCCCCCCCCCCCCCCTGGGTCAAATAGCCCAGAGCGAAGAGGGCAGCAGGACAAAGTCACTGCCAGAACAGAAAGCCAGCATAACTATAGTTGCAACCGTTTAGTGGACGACATTCTGAGCAACAGATAACGGACCTAAACAATGCAGGTCTCCAGAAATGGACTCAATATTTCTGAGATAAAAATTCGTGAATGTGGATGGCGGAGACCAATATGCAGCCTTCATTAAATCTGTAATAGCAACACTATTTGCGTAAGCCCAAGACGTAGAAAGAGCTCTTACTTCATGAGCCGAAATCTTAAGTACAGACTGCTGAGATGAAGATAGATTATCATAAGCAGTACGGATAGTTAATTGAATCCATCTAGCAATAGAATGGACCGTAATGTCGTCCCTTTCTGATAAACTGAGATCTTCGTTTATAAATACGTAAAGCTCTAACCGGACAGAGTAAAGGCCTATGCCCGTCTGAAGATGGAAGAGCCTTAATAACAATAGGTTCCGGATATTTATTAGGAGCCTGATTCTTAGCCAAAAATCCAACATTAGTAGTAAAGGTAATAGTGTTCCCGACACTACGATAGTGAGAATCGTCCACAGATAGTGCATGAAGCTCACTGACTCTTCTAGCGGAAGAGAAAGCTAAGAGAAATGCTGTCTTATAAGATAAGAATTTGAAGTCCACTGTCTCAAGAGGCTCAAATGGCTTTTCTTTTAGTTTAAGAATAACCCAAGCTAAATTCCATGTAGGAATTAATCTAAGGATTCTAGGTCTATTTATCGAGAAGTTTCTAACTAATTTAGATAAAGAGACATTAGATCCAATTTGTAAACTATCATGGTGTGCATAGGTATCAGATAACATAGACCTATAACCTTTAATAGTAACAGGCTGCAGTTTGATCTCATCAAACAAGTATACTAGAAAGTTTGCAATGTCTGGAATGGAGGGATCAAAAATATCAACAGAATGATCCCTACACCAATGACAAAAGACCTTCCACTTAGCCGCATAGTTTAGCGAAGAGGAGGTCCTCCTACAGTTAGAAATTGCGTCCACTGCTCGTCCTGTAAAATGCTTGCCCTGCAAGAAGGACCGCACAACGGAAATACGTGAAGGTTGAGACCTTGCGGGTTGTGATGTAGTTGACGTGATTTCCCTGCGAAAGAAGATCCTCTCGTGGAGGAAGCTTCCGCGGTAAGTCCCACAGCAGACACCTGAGTAGATTTATCAATGGTCTCTGTGGAGACAGATATGCTACTACTAGAATTTTGCATTGAGATTGTTTTATCTTTAGCAATATCTGCTGAATCAACGCCGCTGGAGGATACGCATATCCTATCATTCCGTCCCACGAGATCGACAGAGCGTCTACTGTTTATGCTCGGGGATCCACACATGGAGACACCTACGTCTGCAACTGATTGTTGAGCTGTGTCGCAAATAAGTCTATCATTGGCCGCTCCCATTGGTAGCAAATCTGATTGAATACCTGTTTGTTGAGAGTCCATTCTGACGGCAACAAGCGACCCTTCCGTTAAAGGGAGTCTGCTAATACATTCAGACGACCAGGAATATGACGGACCGAAAGTAGAACCTGGTGTTCTAGAACAAACAAAAGGATTCTTTCGGTTAAACTGAATAACGGAACGGAATGAGTGCCTCCCTGGTTCCGAATATACGCTACTACTGTCGTATTGTCGGACAGGATTTGGACATGTGCTTTCTGAATAATGTTCATCCAATGACGTAGTGCAAGCCGACATCATTTCCTTGATGTTTATGTGCTTGCCTATAATCTGCGGATCCCAAAGACCCTGGCACTTCGAATCCGTTGGGATCAATGTTGCACCCCAACCTGTTTGACTGGCATCCGTCATAATCGTAAAACTCGGATCCGGCAACTGCAGTGGAACTCCTGAGTCAACCACTGAATGTTTGCCCAAGTCTGAATCTCTTGTTTCACTTGATTTTACAAGAGAACGTCTATATCGAGCGAATGAATCTTTACACTCCAATTCTGAGTCAAGAAAATTTGGAGAAGACGAGTGCGTAACCGCCCCATCGGAATGAGATCCGCAGCGGCTCCGCACAGACCTATCAGTCTCATGAACTCTCTCTCGCTGTGACTTTGTCTGAGTGAAGACAATAGCGAGCATAACAACTGATTAATTTCGCTCTGGTTAACGGCAGACGAACGAGATTGTTGTGTGTCTCGAAGCTCATTCCCAGATGAGTGAATGACTTGGACGGCACCAGATCCGACTTCTCCTCGTTTATTATAAAACCGAGACGTCGGAGTAATAGAAGCAGATTCTGCACATCGTTCTGAAGCGTTAACTCGTTGCCGTACCTCTGAAGAATGTCGTCCAGGTAGGTTACCGCAGACGAATGAGCTCGGAAATATATCATTACCGAGTTCATTATTCGAGTGAAAGCCCAGGGCGCTAGGTTCAAACTGAAGCACAT
Organism: Pictodentalium vernedei; assembly: GCA_031216915.1. Taxonomy (NCBI): domain Eukaryota; kingdom Metazoa; phylum Mollusca; class Scaphopoda; order Dentaliida; family Dentaliidae; genus Pictodentalium; species Pictodentalium vernedei. The sequence continues at coordinate 646,460,292 of CM062297.1, read as the reverse complement.
CGCTTCGAACTGATATACAACTCCTAGGACTGCGAAGCGTAGATACTTTCTGAATGTCGGATGTACCATGACGTGAAAGTACACATCCTTGAGATCTATGCTTGTAGCATAGTCGTTCACCCGAATACTCGCTCTGACTGATCGAATTGTCTCCATATAGAACTTCGGAGCGACGATCAGCTTGTTTATCCAGCTCAGATCTATGACTGGACGGAACGAGCCGTCTGGTTTCGGAACCAGAAACAGATGGCTGTAGAAACCCGGTGATTCCTGGTCTTCTACGACCTCTACCACGTTCTTCTTCAGAAGAGACTGTACTTCTGATAAAAGAGCATCTCTTTTCAGCGGATTTGACGGAAGCTGAGTCCATTTTGGACTTCGAATTAATGGAGGCTTTCGTCTGAAGGATATTCTTAGTCCTTCCGAAATTACCCCTCGAACCCAGGGGTCGTCCGTAATTGACGCCCAATCGTTTATAAAACTTGATAATCTTCCGCCTACCGGAACACGATAGAGGTTCAAACCATCACCTCCTGGACCTGCGAGGCTTGCGGAAGGAAAAACTACGTCCTCCAGGACCCGCACCTCGCCCCATCGACCTTGGGACGTCTGACCGGTAATCTCGGCCAGAATAACGTCCCCCACGTGAGTCGCTGCCTTGACGGTCTCTAGAATAAGACCTAGAGGACGCATAGGAACCTCTATAGGAACTTCTCTTGGGCGTACTTGTCCCAGAAGTGCCTGTCTTACTATTTTCTGCTGTATCCGACTTTTTGGAAGCGGATTTGAATAGCAGAGAATCTGAAGCTTTCTTAGTTATGTTATCATAGATTGCTGAAAGCTTGCTGTCGAAGAGAAGACATAGACGACGGTATAGACGATTACAAGTCTTCAGCCTCGTCGTCTAGACGCAGCGGAACTCTCGGTATGCCCTGTCCTGCCGTTTCGAATTTATTCCTTGAATTGATGAAAGGCAGATTTAGAGCATTTGCGGACAAGAAACCAGACTTGCCCGTGTTGGTAGCAAGCTTATATATAGCGTCATTCAATAATTCGAATGTTCTTGTGACCTTATTGGACTGTGTCGGAAACTCAGGGACGATATCCCTGAACCGATCAAAAAATTCTGTGTCCAATGACGCTATCAGTCTCTTATTCGGCATCGCAGCATTCTGGTCCGACGGAACAACCTCTGGAAGATAATGCCAGATAAAATCTACGGCAGCTTTATGTTGTTCCGAAAGGGAAAGCTCCAAATCCTCCGAATCCCTTTCGCCATCCTGTCGGACCCTATGCAGTTCTTGGTCGTCTGTACCTGATGCTTCAGCGGAGCGTACCGACCCAGTGAGAGTGACAGAGATTCTGTCGGTTGCTGGGATGCTGCGATAAGTTGTGCTATTTGGGACAGCACGTCCGTCACTGAGGCCTGTGGAGTAGCAGTCTTACGTTGCTTTTCCACTGGAAGCTCCGTGTTCGTTGACTCCTGCATACTTCTTTTATGCGAACGTCCGGAGTCTACAGGCCTCGTGTCCCTGGCTACCGGATGGCGTGACCTGGTTGCCGTGGAATCCCTGATCGGCAAAGCTGGCTGGATATCCGTGGTCACGAGGCCAAGGTGCGGTCGTGTGCACTGCCGTGAGGATGAGGAAGCCTTATCGACAGTCTCTCCGGACTGTCTATATAACGGAGCGTCCCGAGCGGCGGACGTATGCTCCGAATGCGAAATGTTTTGTACCACAACATCTGGTCCCAGATGTTGTTGTGTGAGAGGGACCTCTCTCGCTCGCAGCCCGGATGGACCTGGACGAGCTAGGAACCGGACTAATAGGCTTCCTCCGTTCTCTCCTCTGATCCGTCATCACTGGGTGTGCACTTTGTCTTATTATAGTGCTCGCATCACCCAAATCTCCTTCCTGGACCGCAACGGACGAACCCGGCTGCCGAGCCATTCGATGAATGGTCGCTACACCGGGCAAGCTAGCGGACGCCAATGCTGTCGATCCCACTAGGGACCTCTTAGGCAATTGACATATTTCCATGAGCACCTTTGCCGCTAGCTCTTCATTTAACTGTGACGACGGAGGCACACGTTTGGAAGACATCACGGAAACATCACCCTGTTCTTGTTCCTCTGAAAAAGAGATTGATAAACTAGAGTGACCCTGCGGAGAAAGGACCGGCATGGCCTTATCCCCGCTAACAACATACCGTGACACACGTTTCCAATGTTTGTCATCCCAATTGACACATACTGAACAGGAGTTAGTGCGAGTACACTGACTACAATTAATACAATGATTATGAAAGTCAGAGGAAGATTTCCTCTTATTACAATTTGAACAATATCTTTTCATTGTGAAAAGAACACAAAAAGTCCTAGTACTCGCACCAACCCCTGAAAACAAACATACATAATAACATGATCCATTAACATAGAAAAAATAATTGAAAAAAAAAAATTTTTTGAAAAAATATTTTTTCAGAAAAGCTCAAGTTTCTGAAAGTAACGTTGAGCCCCAATGGATCCCAAAAAATGCCTAAGTGTGGACAAAATTTTTTAAAATATTTCAAAAAAATTAATGCAACACTTACGTATAATAATAATGTATCTTGTTATGATTAAACTAATACAAAGACAAGAAATCCCTCTCAACAGAAACTGTTGTCAATGTAAACAAGAAGTGTATAAACACCAGAAACATGACTCCAGGCACTGATAAACATGGCCCGAAATCAGTTACCAATAACAACACTATCTGATGCAAAACAGAGACTTCCAGGGAAGAAACTGCAGAACATCAGATGGTAGATGCAGAACACAACGCCTAAACACCCATGGGTGAGGACGTAAACATGGGGAAAAAACAGAATTCATTCTGTTACCAAGCTAAAACTCCCTAGAAATTTTAGTGATAATATTACAAAAAATATGCCAAAAGCATGGGAGAATAGCAAGGGGGGACTGAAGGAAAGGGAGAGAGGAAACACTGTTCAAGTAGTGTAACTTTATAGCAAGAATGACAACAACAGACCCATGCCTTGAAATCAGGCAACATAACATAATTTCATAAAAAAAATTTAAGTTACAGCCCTGATTATTTCCTGCTACTCATTTTTCCTCTCCTCCTTCTAATTCCTCTTTAGATCCACCATTTCTCTAATATTTATGTGTCTGGCATCATTTAAACTGAGATTTACAAGCACAAATATCAGTTAGATGTGAACTGATTAAGGGCCAAACAAAGAATGATAATTGGCGCCAATTTCGAGACCTCCTTGACACTGCGCATGCGCAGTGGAGGAAAAGTATGGAGGACCATTTAGGACATGATTTTTTCGGTTTTAGATGCAAATTTTGGGGATTGGGGGGCAAAATTTGTGTTTGGCCCTAGATTTTAAGAATTAGCACCAGCTATGTCTGGGTCATTGGTACAGTATAAAAATATGTGATTTCCCATAGGATTTCTATAAGCCGCAATTGTGGCTATGTTTGCAACCCAATCAACATTAAATGGGGATCGTTGGTAGAATGTGTCCCAGTCATCAATCATGTGAAGTTTCAAAACATTTGGAGTGGTAGTTTCAGAGAAGATTTTTGAAAGTCCGCCTATCAGAATCAGAGAATTTCACTAGAGGCCATATTTTTCATCCGACAGGAACAAAATGAGTATCGTTTGTAGAAGACCTCCCATAGACCATTCCTGCCAAGTTTGGTTCAAATCGACTCCACAGTTCCAGAGAATAAGATAATAAAAATGTGAAAATTTTACGGATGACGACTCAAGCAAAGTGATAGCAATAGCTCACATGGCCCTTGTGGCCAGATGAGCTGAAAAAATCCAAGTCGAAGTAGGGGCAGGGGGAACAAAGAGCACAAGCAACACCCAGCTGTACACCGAAACAAGGTGGGACAAACTAGAGTCTAAACAGAAAGAAAGTGTCAATGACACCGTAGCTAAACTTGACTGTGTGTAAGGTATGATGAAAAGGATAATGTTCAATGTTTATGAAAGGATTATGAAATAAGACAAGAATTGTGATAATTGAGAATATGTTTAGACTGTACTAAAGAACTGAGGCCTGGGTTGATGTGGCCCTAACAGTTAATGTATGTCAATCAAAGTTACCAAGTTGGAGAAAAATCATTCCAAAACAAGTCATCCTACCAAGTTACAATCAAATCCCTTCATAAATACTAGAGGCTTCACAGAGCCTGTAATCGCTCACCTGGAACTACATATAAAAATGTGATTTTCCATAGGCTTTCCATGGCAGCTATGAGCTGCAATGGTGACCAGGTTTGCAACATTACATCAACATTACATGAGGATCATTGGTAGGTGTCCCAGTCCCTCAATCACGTGAAGTTTCAAAACATTTGAATCCATCAAACAGAATCACAGAATGTCTCTGGTGGCCATATTTTTCAACCAACATGAACAAAAAGAGGATCGTTTGTGGAGGGTCTCCTTTTGACCATTCCTGCCAGGTTTTGGTTCACGTCGGCTCAGTAATTCCAGAGGGAAGATGAAAATAGGGTTTTTCTATAGTAACTATAAACTGCAATTGTGACCATGTTTGCAACACGTTAACATTAAATGAGGAAAGTTGGTAGAGGGTGTCCCAGTCATCAACCATGCAAAGTTTCAAAACATTTGGCCCTGTGGTTTCAGAGGAGAGGAGTTTTCAAAATTGACCAATCAGAATCAAAGAATGCTTCTGGCGGCCACATTTTTCATCCAACAGGAATAAAATGTAATTCCAGAGAGAAGATGAAAATGGGATTTCCCATAGAGCTTTTCTTTTGTAACTATAAACCACAATTGTGGCCATGTTTGCAACACGATAACATTAAATGAGGAACATTGGTAGAGGGTGTCCCAGTCATCAACCATGCAAAGTTTCAAAACATTTGGCCCTGTGGTTTCAGAGGAGAGGAGTTTTCAAAATTGACCAATCAGAATCAAAGAATGCTTCTCGCGGCCACATTTTTCATCCAACAGGAATAAAATGAGTAACAGTTGTAGAGAACCTCTCATAGACCATGCCTGCCAAGTCTGGTTCACATTGCCTCAGTACTTTCAGAGAAGAAGATGAAAATGTGATTTCCTATAGGATTTCTATAGTAACTGTAAGCCACAATTGCAGCCATAATTCCAACCCAATGAAGATTAAATGAGGATCATTGGTAGAGGGGGTTACAGTCATCAGTCACATTATGTTTCAAAACATTTGGCCAAAAAGTTTCAAAGAAGATTTCTTGAAAATGCACACATTTATGAATTCTGTTTCAACACAAAAATCAGTAAAAGAAGGTTAAATATTTTGAAAATTACAATTTTTTTCAGACAGTATTCCCTTTCAAATAGCTTTGGCTAGGTAAAAGGTTACAAGAAACACATTTTACTCCAATTTTGTCATAGATTTATTTTTGCTGGACAGCTACTGTGAAAAGAAAATAAACAAAACTTCCATGCTTTTCCAAACACCTGTCATCAATCAGTATTTCAGAAAAGTAACTTGAGAGTTATAATGTATTAAAGGCACTTGTTTACAGAAGTAGTCAAAATAAGTTGTAGGATAATCCTATAAACTATGTATCTTTTCTCTTCCTACACTAATAAAACCAGAAGCTGACATCATTTTCTGGAAAGCTCTCACTGAAAGCTTTCCAGAAAATGTCAGATTCTGATCTTGTCAGGGCAGAAGCAGTAGTTTACTTAGTTTATTGCAGTTATGCTACAACTTATTTTTTAGACTTGTACTGTATACACAATATTTTTGTTTTTTTCCCCCAGTTTTCAGTGGAGAAAACTGGAACCAACCTTTACCAGATTCTCAAAAAACAAGTATTTTGCTGACAGTACTGATCTTCGTGCAGACAGAAGAGGCACTGGGTTAAGCATTAGAATATAGCCTCTGGTGGCCACATATTTCCATCCTCTCATAGACCATTCCTGCAAAATTTGGTTCACGTCGGCTCAGTAGTTCCAGAGAAGAAGATGAAAATGTAATTTCCCATACGGTTTCTGTAGTAACTATAAGCTGCAATTGTGGCCATGTTTACAACCCGATCAACATTAAATGAGGATCACTGGTAGCGGGGGTCCCAGTCATCATTTATGTGAAGTATCAAAACATTTTGTCTGGCAGTTTCAGAGAAGATTTTAAAAAATCCACCAATCAGAATCAAAGATTGCCTCTGGCGGCCATGTTTTTCAACCCACGGGAACAAAATGAGGATCGTTTGTAGAAAACCTCCCATAGACTATCCCTGCTAGGTTTGTTTTCACGTCGCCTAAGTTTTTCCAGAGAAGAAGAGGAAAATGTTATTTCCCATAGGGTTTCTATAGTAACTATAAGCCACAATTGTGGCCATGTTTACAACCTGATCAACATTAAATGTGGATCGTTGGTAGAGGGGGTCCCAGTCATCATTTATATCAAGTTTCAAAACATTTGGCCTGGCAGTTTCAGAGGAGAAGATTTTTGAAAATCCACCAACCAGAATCAAAGAATGCCTCTGGAAGCCATGTTTTTCATCCGACGGGAACAAAATAAGGATCGTTTGTAGAGTAGGGCTGGGCGGTTTTGAAATTTGCATTTCAGTTCGGTTTCAGTTTTGTACAAAAACTCGATTTTCGGTTTGGTTTTTGTTTTTTCAAAATATAATGTAGAAATCCACATTTTAGATGGTAATGTACACATAAAATGTGTCTGTATTTGTCATCCAAGTCATGAGGCTCATATAGCATGTTGAGTCATTCGGGTTACTCAGTGTTCACCACTCTTCTCAGCTAATGGACATACTGTGTTAGAGCCATGAGGTATCTAGGGAGACCTGCTCCCCCCACCCCCTTCAAAATCCCACTTGCTTCTCCCATCCCCAAATTTGAAAAGATTCTTTTTGATGTCCTGCCCTCAGTACAAGTACAGTACCATCAGTCCTGAGACCCCCCCCCCCCCCCCCCCCCCCAAATAAAAAAACCCAACTGTTCACCAGCATGGTCCACAGGATTTCAAACCATGGCTCCACCACTGGTGGGATCTGCCTTGTTCTGTCAGAGAGATTTGGGGCCTTGTCAAGACAAGATGCAGAAATTTACAGGAAAAGCTACATTTTAGCAAAAATCGACATTTCCTTATTTTTATGGAGTCGCTAAGCTCTCACCCTGGTTTTGGTGGATAATATGCAACTGTTGTGCTTATTTCGATAATTATCACATCGCTTGAAAATAGACATCGTCCATGTTTCTTGATGGTTCCTGCTTCAAATGACAGTGGAATAAGAGGAACACAAATCATATTTCTTGTGATTTTGATAACTATTATTGAATTAAGTTGTGATATACAAATCACTGTCATTGGTAACTCACTCACTCCAATGCTTTCACAATAGCTCTCCTAATTTCAACTGTAGAGGTTCGTTTTTCACTTTTATTTTGCCCAAACATAGAAATTGGGCGAAATGAGCGGTGCCAAGGCGAAGATATTACCAACTTTAGTTTGCCCTCTTGGATGATCCCTGCATTGATTTCATCTCAGTCAAGACTTTTTAATTTTTCATATTCCATCTACTAGTGGTTCTGTAGATATTGTTTAAGATGCAAGAAATTTGCTATCACTATTTGTGTGTGGGGGGGGGGGGGGGGGGGGGGGAGGATTTGTTGTCAGTCCTCTCGAAGTAAGGATAAATGGCACAGCATTTACCTTTGCCTGACATTTAAGCCTTTGGTGTGCGGAAAGCAAGTGATTGAGTGGTTATAAACTTAACCAATTCTGGGAAATTTGTTGAAACCGAAAGTCTCGGTTTTTTGTTAAGGCGGTGGTTCGGTTTCGGTTTAAAAAAAAAACGAACCGAACCAAAAAACCACCCTGCCCTATTGTAGAGGACCTCCCTTAGACCATTCCTGCCAAGTTTGGTTCACACCGGCTCAGTGGTAACAGAGAAGAAGAAGAAAATGTGATGAGAAAAGCTCACATGGCCTTTTAGGCCAGGTGAGCTAATAACTCGTAGACTTTGCTAAGGGAATCTAGGTCACATGCTGACCCGGCACTCACAGTTGACCAATCATTACAAAAATATGACAGTCTGATCTAGATATCAAACCAAGTTATCCTACCAATTTACAATGAAATCCCTTCATTAAAACAACCTGTAGACAGTGCTAAAGGAATCTAGGTCACGTGACCAGGTGGCGGTAATGGCTGACCAATCGTGACCAAAATAGGACAGTCGCATGTATACATCATACCGAGTTATGCTTCAAAGTTACAATGAAATTGCTTCATAAATATGAAATGTAGACTGTGCTAAACAAATCTAGTTCACGTGCCTATGAGCCCATCACAGTTGACCGATCATGGCCCAAATTGGATGTTCTAATCTAGACATTATACAGAGTCATCCTACAAATTTACAATGAAATCCCCCTTCATATATTCAACCTGTAGACTGTGCTAAAGGAATGTTGGTAAGATGCCCCGTGGCAGTCATGATTGATTGAACCCGACCAAAATAGGACGTTCTCATCTAAACATTATACAGACTCATCCTACCAAGTTACAATGAAGTTACTTCATAAATATGACCTGCAGACTGTGCTAGATAGAGATTTTGGGTTTCGGGCCTTTGCAGCTGTTATGGTTGACCGATCGTGAACAAAAGATGACGTTCTCATTTAGACATATGGAGTCATCCTGCCAAGTTACAGTAAAATTCCATCATAAATACGACCTATAGACTGTGCTAAAGGTTTTCGAGGTTTCAGGCAATGCAGCCATCACGGTCTGACCGATTGCAACCAAAAGGGGACGTTCTCATCTAGACATGACCTTGAACCTTTTCAAGATGATTGGACGAGAACTATGGGATGTAGCCTGTGCGAAAGAAAATGTGAACAGACTCACAGACTGCTGCATGCGTGATGGCAATAGCTTATCTTGACTTTGTCAAGTTAAGCTAAAAATCATAATCTCATACAATATTTTAAAATGGTTTGTGGTCTAGTTCCTGCTTACTCATCCAACATAATTCCCCCTGCAACCTTAGGTTCCCAACGTTCCAACCACCAGCATTGTAATCTTATTACTCAACTGTGGAGAATGCAGCCACATTACACGTCATTCCTACCTTCCACTACTTGACTATGAATGACTTACACCCTGAAGTCAGAGAAAACAACTCACTGTCCAACTTCAAATCATTCCTCTACCGAATTAGATGTACTGTTCCCTCTTATTTCTTTCGTGCACACTTTGTTTCAAGCACAGATCTTACATTATCACCTATATCTCAGCTGCAGAGGCTTGAATAACGATTTATTTAATAACTTTCTTGCCGATTCATTCTTAAGCAGTTAAGGAGAATGAGAAATAGTAGATCATAACCTTTTCCACTGCAACACATACACCCTGATATGGCTGCAAACTTCAGGCACCTTACAACACCTCATGAACACTGATATCTTATTATACAGCAGTGAACACTACAGCTCTGAAATCAACAAATCCATTTTTAAAAAGGTTCACTAATTTATCCTTCTGACCAAACAGCTTGACTGACAATCCAACCTCTTCTACAACTTCACAATGCTCTTTGGAATTTCAAGGCACATCACCTTATCAATTACTGTACTGACCCATCTCGAAGTCCAGGGGGTGCGTGCAGTAGAAAAATAAACTAGAGTCTCAAGAGAGCCTAAAACGCTCAACTGGAACAAGTTGTTCTAAACTGTAAGGGTTATGGGTATGGAGAAAATGTAATCTGAACGAACCATATGACAGATCCGCCAGCAATTTTTTTGTCCAATTGTTTCAACTGCTCAAAAGAAAGCTTCATACCAAATACAAAATCTCTAGTCCGTGCAGTTTGGGAAATATTGGACATTTCATTTTTTCCTATTTTTAGCGCCAAGTGTTCCCATGGGGAACCGCCAAAAATTTTGGGGGCATGAATGAAGTACTTAGGGTCAACTAATGCCACATATAAAATTTGATTCAAATCGCTCCATTGGTTCTTGAAATAGAAATTTTCAGGGGAGCTCAAAAGTGAGCCCATCCCCTGGAGAGCCCAAATATGGACCTATCAACTTTCTTTGGACACCTTTTAATCCTGAACACCAGAGGAAGTTTCATACCAAATATCAAAGCATTCCCACTTGTGATTCATGAAAAGAAGATATTTAAAGAATTTCATCATATCTGGGCATAAGACCACGCCCAAAAAGGGCGGGGCCCCCATTTGAACAAAATTAAAACAGAATACCCCCAAGATGATGTGGTCCATATATGTTTCAATTTAGGCCATTGGTTTGTGAGGAGAAGATTGTTTTGTAAAAGCTAACGTACGATGGACGACGGATGCCAAGTGATGGCAATAGCTCACACTGACATTCAGTCAGGTGAGCTAAAATGTGGGGGTGGGCTTCAGAACGAGTAATCAAGCCTACAAGTCAAGTCGGTGTGCATCAGAATCAGAAATGATTAATTATCCTTTGGGTATGATAAGAAAGAGTGAGTAGACTCTAAAGTAAAAAATATCCACACAATTATCTCGCACATATTTGTCAGCTGTATTAATAAGTGAACAGTTTAAAATGCTGACCAAATTGAACATGACCTTGATGTTTTGACAATAGCAGACCGTGCTGTCAAGCCATATTATTTCCAGGTATCACATGCTTTGATTGTTATTTTGCATTAAAATTTAGAGTGAAAAAGTTGATAAAAATATGAAAAATAAAATATAAATCTTATTTTCAAATAGTCGGTAAATATGTTTGAATTCAATAAGAAATAATAAAATTTTGATTATATTCCATTGTTTTCTAGCTGGGTTTCCCCAACTATCAGTGTGATGTGATGCAAACTGTAGGTAAAGTGGAGATCATGTGAGGTGCACAATGGGTTCTAATAATCAATATTACACTGCAAATATTGAAATTTTCAGAAAAAATACCTGATGAATTTTTCTAAATCTTCAGTAATAATCACTGTCAGTGTATCCAACATATGAACCCACCAATCATTGCTGCTAACATTTTTTCACACTAAAGAAAATAGATTCTGCACAAGACAACACGTGTACTTGGAAACTGAAGCACTGTTCAATATGGGTTATCCCAGTCTATAAATATTTTTATTTACAGTCTGTGGTGAATCTCCTATGCAGTTATTTCCTTTTCATCAACAGCTGATTTTCAAACTGGGACACCTCTTTGTCTGTGCTAAATAAAATGGATTTATGTCCTCATTCAGTAAACAGCGGAATAAATGAGCAAAGTGGACATCAGTATATATTTTTTAATTACAAAGTTTATCAAATAAAAGCTAAAAAAAAAAGTCACTCTAAAAATAATGAGAGTGTCAATGACACTGTAGCTCAACTTGACAAACTTGAACATGGTAAGTTTAAAGTGAAATGGCAAAATTGAAGATCATTTGTACCAATGTTATTTGGTGAAATTTCAACATAACAGCATTGTGTGTGCACAACGTCAGAGTAATCCATACGTTTTTAAATGTAAACTGTAAGACTGGCTAAAGGAAGAATGTTGATTCACAAATACAGTATGTTCCCATGTTATTATTGTATATGGGAACTTTTTTCACAGAAATGAACGCTAATCAACAGCTCTTCTCTAAAGCTCTTGCCTAATCAGCACACCAAGTTCAAAAACAATCCTATGATAAATGTGGCCTGTAGGCCATGTCAAAGAAGAATGTTGATGCACAAACGCAATAAATTCAAAGATTGTTGCTAACAGTAACAGTTTTTGATGGAAATGAAAAGAAAGTTAAAAAAATTATAGTAATTTATATATTTTTTATACTTACCAATGACCCAGACATAGCTGGTGCTAATTCTCAAAAATCTAGGGCCAAACACAAATTTTGCCCCCCAACCCCCCAAATTTGCATCCAAAACTGAAAATAACATGTCCTAAATGGTCCTCCATACTTTTCCTCTACTGCGCATGCGCAGTGTCAAGGAGGTCTCGAAATTGGTGCCAATTATCATTCTTACAAGCAGTGCCTGGTCAGCACTATGTACTCAGCGGGGAGGTACGAGTTCCCAACTCCTGGGAGGGCCATCCCCGTCTGGGTCATTGGTAAGTATAAAAAATATATAAATTACTATAAATTTTTTAACATTTTTATACCGTACCAATGACCCAGACATAGTTGAATAGAAAAAAAGGCTGGAGGGCCTAGGACATAGAGAAAAATCCAACTAGATGGTGCCATGTGTGTGCGAAGCACACTATAGTATATCCCCGCATTTGCACTTTCCTTTTTGGTTAGTGCAGGATACAGACTTGGATAAAAAGGCTTCACGCATGTGTGTGATTTAAAATGATAAAACAGTATTTAATTTCCTTCTGAAGACTCACATGTGAAACTACTTCAATATTTCAAACAAGATACTTCACCCAACATGATGTATAAAGGGTAGTGTTCTGATCACATCATTGTCACATGATTGAAAAACCACTTGGACCCAAATCAAAATTCCAAAACCTTCATGCACACCTACAGATGCTATCTGAACATGTTAACATGGTTTAAATGTTTCGAATTTAATACCCTAAGAGGCTTTGAGCGGACAAAGATTTTCTAAGGATAAAAGTGGTTCCACTGGAACCACTTGGACCCAAATCAAAATTCCGAAACCTTCATGCACATCTACAGATGCTATCTGAACATGTTAACATGGTTTAAACGTTTCGAATTCAATACCCTAAGAACCTTTGAGCGGACAAAGATTTTCTAAGGATAAAAGTGGTTCCACTGGAACTACCTGGAACCAAATCAAAATTCCGAAACCTTCATGCACATCTACAGATGCTCTCTGAACATGTTAACATGGTTTAAACATTTCGAATTCAATACCCTAAGAGCCTTTGAGCGGACAAAGACTTTCTAAGGATAAAAGTGGTTCCACTGGAACCACTTGGACCCAAATCAAAATTCCAAAACCTTCATGCACATCTACAGATGCTATCTGAACATGTTAACATGGTTTAAACTTTTCAAATTCAATACCCTACGAGCCTTTGTGTGGACAAAGATTTTCTAAGGATAAAAGTGGTTCCACTGGAACCACCTGGAACCAAATAAAAATTCCGAAACCTTCATGCACATCTACAGATGCTATCTGAACATGTTAACATGGTTTAAACGTTTCGAATTCAATACCCTAAGAGCCTTTGAGCGGACAAAGATTTCCTGAGGGTAAAAGTGGTTCCACTGGAACCACTTGGACCCAAATGAAAATTCCAAAACCTTCATGCACATCTACAGATGCTATCTGAACATGTTAACATGGTTTAAACATTTCGAATTCAATACCCTAAGAGCCTTTGAGCGGACAAAGATTTTGTAAGGATAAAAGTGGTTCCACTGGAACCACTTGGACCCAAATCAAAATTCCGAAACCTTCATGCACATCTACAGATGCTATCTGAACATGTTAACATGGTTTAAATGTTTCAAATTCAATACCCTAAGAACCTTTGAGTCGACAAAGATTTTCTAAGGATAAAAGTGGTTCCACTGGAACCACCTGGAACCAAATCAAAATTCTGAAACCTTCATGCACATCTACAGATGCTATCTGAACATGTTAACATGGTTTAAATGTTTCGAATTCAATACCCTAAGAGCCTTTGAGCGGACAAAGATTTTCTGAGGGTAAAAGTGGTTCCACTGGAACCACTTGGACCCAAATCAAAATTGTGAAACCCTCATGCACATCTACAGATGCTATCTGAACATGTTAACATGGTTTAAACGTTTCGAATTTAATACCCTAAGAGCCTTTGAGCGGACAAAGATTTTCTAAGGATAAAAGTGGTTCCACTGGAACCACTTGGACCCAAATCAAAATTCCAAAACCTTCATGCACATCTACAGATGCTATCTGAACATGTTAACATGGTTTAAACGTTTCGAATTCAATACCCTAAGAACCTTTGAGCGGACAAAGATTTTCTAAGGAAAAAAGTGGTTCCACTGGAACCACCTGGAACCAAATCAAAATTCCGAAACCTTCATGCACATCTACAGATGCTCTCTGAACATGTTAACATGGTTTAAACGTTTCGAATTCAATACCCTAAGAGCCTTTGAACGGACAAAGACTTTCTAAGGATAAAAGTGGTTCCACTGGAACCACTTGGACCCAAATCAAAATTCCAAAACCTTCATGCACATCTACAGATGCTATCTGAACATGTTAACATGGTTTAAACTTTTCAAATTCAATACCCTACGAGCCTTTGTGTGGACAAAGATTTTCTAAGGATAAAAGTGGTTCCACTGGAACCACCTGGAACCAAATAAAAATTCCGAAACATTCATGCACATCTACAGATGCTATCTGAACATGTTAACATGGTTTAAACGTTTCGAATTCAATACCCTAAGAGCCTTTGAGCGGACAAAGATTTTCTGAGGGTAAAAGTGGTTCCACTGGAACCACTTGGACCCAAATGAAAATTCCAAAACCTTCATGCACATCTACAGATGCTATCTGAACATGTTAACAAGGTTTAAACATTTCGAATTCAATACCCTAAGAGCCTTTGAGCGGACAAAGATTTTGTAAGGATAAAAGTGGTTCCACTGGAACCACTTGGACCCAAATCAAAATTCCGAAACCTTCATGCACATCTACAGATGCTATCTGAACATGTTAACATGGTTTAAAACGTTTCGAATTCAATACCCTAAGAACCTTTGAGCGGACAAAGATTTTCTAAGGATAAAAGTGGTTCCACTGGAACCACTTGGACCCAAATCAAAATTCCGAAACCTTCATGCACATCTACAGATGCTATCTGAACATGTTAACATGGTTTAAACGTATCGAATTCAATATCCTAAGAACCTTTGAGCGGACAAAGATTTTCTAAGGATAAAAATGGTTCCACTGGAACCACTTGGAACCAAATCAAAATCCCGAAACCTTCATGCACATGTACTGGTGATACCTGAACACATTAGCATAGTTTAAACATTAATGCAAGTGAATGTAACACTGGACGGACGTACGGACAGACGGACGTACGTACGTATGGACGGAGATAACGACAATATCCCCGATGAAAGCGGGGATAATAAGCTCAACTATATATAATAGAGTTATCCCCTCGAGGAGTAAAGGGGGATTAGGCTTTACATGTATCTTTCTTATTTATGACAAATTAGAAAGACACAACACCTTTCATAATTGAACATAATAACATCCATGTTCTCTATTAACATCCAGTGTAACCCTTTATACTAATTATTTTTAAAGTAAGCCAATAAATAAAGTAAGTTCAGAGAATTGAGACTCTTTATACTCATTAAAAGTGTCCGAGGATTGTATATTAATGCCCGTTTGACACGTGACATATACAAATGCTTCACACCGAGCTGCACTTTAAAAATATGACATGAATGAATTTAAACATTAGCTTTACACTTTAAAACCATCCCGGTACCGACTCAGAATTACTGACTCCGGAGAAGGTATCCCCTTGCTTTTCACTATAAAGCAGGTGACCTAAGGGAACAACCTCCCCCCCCCCTTCCCCTGGGTCAAATAGCCCAGAGCAAAGAGGACAGAGTCACTGCCGGAACAGAAAGCCTGCATAACTATAGTTGCAACTATTTAGTGGATGACATTCTGAGCAACAGATAACAGACCTAAACAATGCAGGTCTCCAGAAATGGACTCAATATTTCTGAGACAAAAATTTGTGAATGTGGATGGCTGAGACCAATATGCAGCCTTCATTAAATCTGTAATAGCAACACTATTTGCGTAAGCCCAAGATGTAGAAAGAGCTCTTACTTCATGAGCCGAAATATTAAGCACAGACTGCTGAGTTGAAGATAGATTATCATAAGCAGTACGGATAGTTAATTGAATCCATCTAGCAATAGAATGGACCATAATGTCCTTTCTATTAGGCATCAGAGACAGAAAGAAGCGTTTTCGCCCCTTTCTGATAAACTGAGATCTTCGTTTATAAATACGTAAAGCTCTAACTGGACAGAGTAAAGGCCTATGCCCGTCTGAAGACGGAAGGGCCTTAATAACAATAGGTTCCGGATATTTATTAGGAGCCTGATTCTTAGCCAAAAATCCAACATTAGTAGTAAAGGTAATAGTGTTCCCGACACTACGATAGTGAGATTCGTCCACAGATAGTGCATGAAGCTCACTGACTCTTGTAGCAGAAGAGAAAGCTAAGAGAAATGCTGTCTTATAAGATACGAGTTTGAAGTCCACTGTCTCAAGAGGCTCAAATGGCTTTTCTTTTAGTTTAAGAAGAACCCAAGCTAAATTCCATTTAGGAATTAATCTAAGGGTTCTAGGTCTATTTATCGAGAAGTTTCTAACTAATTTAGACATTAGATCCAATTTGTAAACTATCATGGTGTGCATAGATATCAGATTATAGACCTATAACCTTTAATAGTAACAGGCTGCAGTTTGATCTCATCAAACAAGTATACTAGAAAGTTTGCAATGTCTGGAATGGAGAGATCAAAAATATCAACAGAATGATCCCTACACCAACGACAAAAGATCTTCCACTTAGCCGCGGGGTTTAGCGAAGAGGAGGTCCTCCTGCAGTTAGAAATTGCATCCACTGCTCGTCCTGTAAAATGCTTGCCGTGCAAGAAGGACCGCACAATGGAAATACGTGAAGGTTGAGACCTTGCGGGTTGTGATGTAGTTGACGCAATTTCCCCTGCGAAAGAAGATCCTCTCGTGGAGGAAGCTTCCGCGATATGTCCCCTAGCAGACACCTGAGTACATTTATTCACGGTCTCTGTGGAGACAGAGATGCTACCAACAGAATTTTACATTGAGATTGTTTTATCCTTAGCAATATCTGCTGAATCAACGGCGCTGGAGGATACGCATATCCTATCATTCCGTCCCACAAGATCGATACAACGTCTACTGCATATGCTCGAGGATCCGGACATGGTGACACATACGTCTGCAACTGATTGTTGAGCTGTGTCGCAAATAAGTCTATCATTGGCCGCTCCCATTGGTAGCAAATCTGATTGAATACCTGTTTGTTGAGAGTCCATTCTGACGGCAACAAGTGACCCTTCCGTGAAAGGGAGTCTGCTAATACATTCAGACGACCCGGAATATGACGGACCGAAAGTAGAACTTGGTGTTCTAGTACAAACAGAAGGATTCTTTCCGTTAAATTGAATAACGGAATGGAATTAGTGCCTCCCTGGTTCCGAATATACGCTACTACTGTCGTATTGTCGGACAGGATTTGGACATGTGCTTTCTGAATAATGTTCATCCAATGACATAGTGCAAGCCAAATTGACATCATTTCTTTGATGTTTATGTGCTTGCCTAGAAACTGCGGATCCCAAAGACCCTGGCACTTCAAATCCGTTGGGATCAATGTTGCACCCCAACCTGTTTGACTGGCATCCGACATAATAGTAAAACTCGGATCCGGTAACTGCAGTGGAACTCCCTGAGTCAACCACTGAATGTTTGCCCAAGTCTGAATCTCTTGTTTCACTTGATTTGACAAGAGAACGTCCATACCGAGCGAATGAATCTTTACACTCCAATTCTGAGTCAAAAAAATTTGGAGAGGACGAGTGCGTAACCGCCCCATCGGAATGAGATCCGCAGCGGCTCCGCACAGACCTATCAGTCTCATGAATTCTCTCGCTGTGACTTTGTCTGAGTGAAGACAATAGCGAGTGTAACAACTGATTAATTTCGCTCTGGTTAACGGCAGACGAACGAGATTGTTGTGCGTCTCGAAGCTCATTCCCAAGTGGGTGAATGACTTGGACGACACCAGATCCGACTTCACGTTTATTATAAAACCGAGACGTCGGAGTAATAAAAGCAGATTCTGCACATCGTTCTGAAGCATTAACTCGTTGCCGTACCTCTGAAGAATGTAGTCCAGGTAGGCTGACGTTACTGCAGACGAATGAGCTTTGAAATGCATCATTACCGAGTTCATTATTCGAGTGAAAGCCCAGGGTGCTAGGTTCAAACCGAAGCACATCGCTCGGAACTGATATACAACTCCTAGGACTGCGAAGCGTAGATACTTTCTGAATGTCGGGTGTACCATGACGTGAAAGTACGCATCCTTGAGATCTATGCTTGTAGCATAGTCGTTCACCCGAATACTCGCTCTGACTGATCGAATTGTCTCCATACAGAACTTCGGAGCGACGATCAGCTTGTTTATCCAGCTCAGATCTATGACTGGATGGAACGAGCCGTCTGGTTTCGAAACCAGAAACAGATGGCTGTAGAAACCCGGTGATTCCTGGTCTTCTACGACCTCTACCGCGAACTTCTCCAGAAGAGACTGTACCTCTGATAGAAGAGCGTCTCTTTTCTGCGGATTTGACGGAAGCTGAGTCCATTTTGGACTTCGAGTTAATGGAGGCTTTCGTTTGAAGGATATTCTTAGTCCTTCCGAAATTACCCCTCGAACCCAAGGGTCGTCCGTAATTGACGCCCAATTGTTTATAAAACTTGACAATCTTCCGCCTACCGGAACACGATAGAGGTTCATACCATCACCTCCTGGACCTGCGAGGCTTGCGGAAGGAGAAACTACATCCTCCACGACACGCACCTCGCCCCGTCGACCTAGGGACGTCTGACCGGTTATCTCGCCCAGTATAACGTTCCCTACGTGAGTCGCTGCCTTGATGGTCTCTAGAATAAGGCCTAGAGGACGCATAGGAACCTCTATAGGAACTTCCCTTGGACGTACTTGTCCCAGAAGTGCCTGTCTTACTCTTTTCTGCTGTATCCGACTTTTTAGAAGCAGATTTGAATAGCAGAGAATCTTTCTTAGTTATCTTATCATGGATTGCTGAAAGCTTGCCATTGAAGAGAAGCTCTCCGGAGACCGGAGCAACTCTGAGAGAGTTTTTCACCTTACTATCCACGCGCGTGGATGTAGCTAGGGCCGCGTCACGTCTAACCAACTCCAGGTTTGCCACTGAAAGGGCGGAGTTACACGTGGAATAATCTATGGCCCTCGAAAGAACTCTTAAGGAGGATTGTATATCCTGGAATTCTTTCCCTTGAAGACGTAATGATAACGCTTTAGTAAGGTGATCTGCGTATGATAAAGTGTCTAAGTTAACTCTATTAGACATTATTGTCGTTTCCAACGTCGTGGTTGGAATTGACATAGACGACGGTATAGACAATTCTAGGTCTTCAGCCTGGTCGTCTACACGCAGAGGAACTCTCGGTATGCCCTGTCCTGCCATTTCAAATTTATTCCTTGAATTGATGAAAGGCAGATGTAGAGCATTTGCGGACAAGAAACCATACTTGCTCGTTTTGGTAGCAAGCTTATATATAGCGTCATTCAATAGTCCAAATGTTCTTGTGACATTATTGGACTGTGTCAGAAACTCAGGGACGATGTCCCTAAACCGATCAAAAAATTCTGTGTCCAGTGACGCTATCAGTTTCTTATCTGGCATCGCAGCATTCTGGTCCAACGGAACAACCTCTGGAAGATAATGCCGGATAAAATCTACGGCAGCTTTATGTTGTTCCCGAAAGGGAAAAATCCAGATCCTCTGAATCCCTTTCGCCATCCTGTCGGACCATTTGAAGTTCTCGGTCGTCCGTACCTGATGCTTCAGCGGAGCGTACCGACCCAGCGTCGTCGGATAATTCCTGATCTGACAGAGATTCTGTCGTCTGCTGGGATGCTGCGATAAGTTGTGCTATTTGTGATAGCACGTCCGTCACTGAGGCCTGTGGAGCAGTGGTCTTACGTTGCTTTGCCGCTGGAAGCTCCCTGGACGTTGACTCCTGCATATTTCTTTTATGCGAACGTCCGGAGTCTACAGGCCTCGTGGCTACCGGATGGCGTGACCTGGTCGCCGTGGAATCCCTGATCGGCAAAGCTGGCTGGATATCCATGGTCATGTAGCCAAGGTGCGGTCGTGTGTGCTGCCGTGAGGATGAGGAAGCCATATTGACAATCTCTGCGGACTGTTTATATAACGGAGCGTTCCGAGTGGCGGACATATGCTCCGAATGCGAAACGTTTTGTACCACAACATCTGGTCCCAGATGCTGTTGTACGAGAGAGGGACCTCTCTCGCTCGCAGCCCGGATGGACCTGGACGAGCTAGGAACCGGACTAATAGGCTTCCTCCGTTCTGATCCGTAGTCACTGGGTGTGCACTTTGTGTTATTATAGTGCTCGCATCACCCAAATCTCCTTCCTGGACCGCAACGGACGAACCCGGCTGCC
This sequence comes from Pictodentalium vernedei, assembly GCA_031216915.1. Taxonomy (NCBI): domain Eukaryota; kingdom Metazoa; phylum Mollusca; class Scaphopoda; order Dentaliida; family Dentaliidae; genus Pictodentalium; species Pictodentalium vernedei. The sequence continues at coordinate 646,439,986 of CM062297.1, read as the reverse complement.
GAGCCATTCAATGAATGGTCACTACACTGGCCGAGCTAGCGGATGCCAATGCCGTCGATCCTACTAGGGACCTCTTAGGCAATTGACGTATTTCCATGAGCACTTTTGCCACTAGCTCTTTATTTAACTGTGACGACGGAGGCACACTTTTGGAAGACATCACGGAAACATCACTCTGTTCTTGTTCCTCTGAAAAAGAGATTGAAAAACTAGAGTGACCCTGCGGAGAAAGGACCGGCATGGTCTTATCCCCGCTAACAACATACCGTGACACACGTTTCCAATGTTTGTCATCCCAATTGACACACACTGAGCAGGAGTTAGTGTGAGTACACTGACTACAATTAATACAATGATTATAAAAGTCAGAGGAAGATTTTCTCTTATTACAATTTGAACAATATCCTTTCATTGTGAAAAGAACACAAACAGTCCTAGTACTTGCACCAACCCCTGAAAACAAAGATACATAATAACATGATCCATTAACATATAGAAATAAAAGAGTCAATGACTCTGTAGCTCAACTTGGATATGACAGGAATTAGTATTTGCTGTGACCAAGACAACTGAATAATGAATATGACAGGAATTAGTATTTGTTTTGGCCCAGTCAACAATAATAAAAGAATTACAAGGTGACTGTAATGGACTACAGATTAAGACCAATCATTGTAGATCATTATTTTTGTGTGGAAATTTTCAGTCCCAAACAAAATATTTTCAGACTAAAATTTTTTCTTCTTCTTCTTAAAATTGACCAAAATGCATCAAAACACAAAAAAATAATTTCCGGATTTTGGTCAAAAATTTTCTAAGTCCCACCCGGACCCCTAATTTGCATAATTTATTCACAAGAAAAACTCTGTATTATATGTAATGTATCCCATGGTACTAAACATTCATACAAAAATTTATTCAAATCAGATCTTTCATTTGGAAGTTCTGCGCAAAAATCTGATTGCACTTAATTTTGAACAAAAGCTAGTGGCCATCTTGAATTTCGGACTGGACCCAAAAACACTCCTCGTCCCACAGTGATAACAAAGGTACCCAAGAAGTTTCGTGAAGATCGGTTCATAAATACGGCCTCTAGCCCGAGCCGTATTGGGATTTGCACTCACAGTGCTGAAAGTAACACTAAATAAATCAAAGTTAGCCTAATTTGCATAATTTACGCACAAGAAAAAAACCTGTAATATATGTAATGTATCCCATGGTACTAAACATTTATACAAAAAATTATTCAAATCAGAGCTTTCATATGGAAGTTCTGTACAAAAAACAGATTTCGGCATCGTCGGTACAAAATGGCTGCTGGCAGCCATCTGGAATTTGGGACTGCACCCAAAAACACTCGTTCTCGTCCCACGGTCATAACAAAGGTACCCAAGAAGTTTCGTAAAGATTGGTTCATAAATACGGCCTCTAGCCCGAGCCATAGCAGCTTGGCACTTACAGCTCTGAAAGTAACACTAAATAAATCAAAGTCAGTCTAATTTGCATAATTTACGCACGAGAAAAAAAACTGTATTATATGTGATGTATCCCATGGTACTAAACATTTATACAAAACTTTATTCAAATCAGAACTTTCATACAGAAGTTCTGTACAAAAAACTGATTTTTGCATCATCGGTACAAAATGGCCACAGGCAGCCATCTTGAATTTCGGACCAAACCTAAAAACACTCGTTCCCGTCCCAGGGTCATAACAAAGGTACACAAGAAGTTTCGTAAAGATCGGTTCATAAATACGACCTCTAGCCCGAGCCATAGCCAATTGTTGACGTACGGACAGATGGACAGATGGACGGACGGACGACGGGCCATGACAATAGCTCAAATTTGACTTCGTCAAAGTTGAGCTAAAAATAAATGAAATCAAAAAATTTTTGGAAAAAATATTTTTTCAGAAAAGCCCAAGTTTATGAAAGTAACGTTGAGCCCCAATGGATCCCAAAAAAGCCTAAGTGCGGACAAATTTTTTAAAAATATTTCAAAAAAATTAATGCAACACTTACGTATAATAATAATGTATCTTGTTATGATTAAACTAATACAAAAACAAGAAATCACTCTCAACAGAAACCGTTGTCAATGTAAACAAGAAGTGTATAAAAACTGGAAACATGACTCCAGGCACTGATAAACATGGACTGAAATCAGTTACCAATTAAAACACTATCTGATGCAAAACAGAGACTTCCAGGGAAGAAACTGCAGAACATCAGATGGTAGATGCAGAACACAACGCCTAAACACCCATGGGTGAGGACGTAAACATGGGGAAAAAACAGAATTCATTCTGTTACCAAGCTAAAACTCCCAAGAAATTTTAGTGATAATATTACAAAAAATATGCCAAAAGCATGGGAGAATAGCAAGGGGGGACTAAAGGAAAGGGAGAGAGGAAACACTGATCAAGCAGTGTAACTTTATAGCAAGAATGACAACAACAGACCCATGCCTTGAAATTAGGGAACATAACATAATTTCATAAAAAAATTTTAAGTTGCAGCCCTGATTATTTTCTGCCACTAATTTTTCCTCTCCCCCTTCTATTTCCTCTTTAGATCCACCATTTCTCTAATATTTATGTGTCTGGCATCATTTAAACTGAGATTTACAAGCACAAATATCAGTCACATGTGAACTGATGAAGGGCCAAACAAAGAATGATAATTGGCGCCAATTTCGAGACCTCCTTGACACTGTGCATGCACAGTGGAGGAAAAGTATGGAGGACCATTTAGGACATGTTATTTTCGGTTTTGGATGCAAATTTTGGGGATTGGGGGCAAAATTTGTGTTTGGCCCTAGATTTTTGAGAATTAGCACCAGCTATGTCAGGGTCATTGGTACAGTATAAAAATATTGGTAGCTCCCATCTTTGTCACCCTGCATAAGCATACAAAGTTTCAAAACAACCTAATAAAATGAATGTGCCCTCTGAGGCATGCCAAAGAAAGATGTTAATGCACAAATGCTCTAAATTTGAAGGTCATTGCTTGTGGCAATGTTTTTTTTCTCTCTTTTTTATGGAAATTCATAAATATATCCTGCAGAGAGTGCAAAAGGGATAAGTTGCTGTACAAATGCAGTAAGTTCAAAGGCTGGTTCTAACGACAATGAGTTTTTATGGAAATGAAAAATGAAAGTGTCAATGACACTGTAGCTCAACTTAAGACATGTACATGTATAGTATGTGACACAGCAATGGCAAACATCTAGGTAATGACCTGATAACAAAGGTACATGTAAAGTATTGTAACGGTCTGTACATAAATGCTGACCGTAGCCTGTAACAAATATATAGGTAAAGTATTGTAAAGGTGGGGGTGACAGTTAGATGCTAAACTAGAAAAAATCTTTGAGTCCCAGAGTGGGTCTGACTGAACCCCAAAATATTTGTTCTCATAGCACAGTGATAACAAAGGCACCCCAAAACACACTCGTTCCTGTCCCAAGGTGAAAACAAAAGTACTCAAGAAGTTTTGTGAAGATCAGTTCATAAATATGAGCTGTATAGAACTTGTGACAAAAAACTGATTGGACCTAATTTCGGTACAAAATGGCCACTGGCAGCCATCTTGAATTTTGGACCGTACCCAGAAACACTCATTCTCATCCCAAGGAGATAACAAAGGTACCCAAGAAGTTTTGTGAAGATCGGTTCATAAATACAGCCTCTACCCTGAGCCTTATTGACATGTGTGCTTACATTGTGTAAGTAGCACTGAATAAATCAAAGTTCATCTAATTTGCATAATTCCGGCACGAAAAAAAAACCCCTTACAATATGTGATGTATTCCATGTTACTAAACATTCATACAAAAATTTATTCAAATCAGAACTTTCATACAGAAGTTCTATACAAAGACTGATTGCACTAATTTTGGTACAAAATAGCTGCTGGTGGCCATCTTGAATTTCGGACCACACCCAAAAACACTCGCTCTCATCCCACGGTGATAACAAAGGTACCCAAGAAGTTTCGTAAAGATTGGTTCATAAATATGGCCTCTAGTCTGAGCTGTATAGAAGATGTGTACAAAAAACTGATTAGACCTAATTTCGGTACAAAATGGCCACTGGCAGCCATCTTGAATTTTAGACCGCACCCAGAAACACTCGTCCTCGTCCCAAGGTGATAACAAAGGTACCCAAGACATTTCGTGAAGATCAGTTCATAAATACAGACTCTAGTCTGAGCCGTATTGACATGTGTACTTACTGTGTGTAAGTCGCACTGAAAAAATCAAAGTTCATCTAATTTGCATAATTTCTGCACGAGAAAAAAACCTGTATTATATGTGATGCATCCCATGGTACTAAACATTCACACAAAATAATTATTCAAATCAGGGCTTTCATATGGAAGTTCTGTGCAAAAATCTGATTGCACCTAATTTTGTACAAAATGGCTGCCATCGGCCATCTTGAATTTTGGACCGGACCCCAAAACACTCGTTCTCGTCCCACGGTGATACCAAAGGTACCCAAGAAGTTTCGTAAAGATCGGTTCATAAATACGGCCTCTAGCCCGAGCCGTATTGGCATTTGCACTTACAGTGCTGAAAGTAACCCCCAAAAACATCAAAATTAGTCTAATTTGCACAATTTACGTACGAGAAAAAAACCCGTATTATATGTGATGTATCCCATGGTACTAAACATTCATACAAAAAATTATTCAAATCAGAGCTTTCATATGGAAGTTCTGTACAAAAAACAGATTTCTGCATCGTCGGTACAAAATGGCGGCTGGCAGCCATCTTGAATTTCGGACCGCACCCAAAAACACTCGTTCTCGTCCCACGGTCATAACAAAGGTACCCAAGAAGTTTCGTAAAGATCGGTTCATAAATACGGCCTCTAGCCCGAGCCATAGCAGCTTGGCACTTACAGCTCTGAAAGTAACACTAAATAAATCAAAGTCAGTCTAATTTGCATAATTTACGCACAAGAAAAAAACCCGTATTATATGTGATGTATCCCATGGTACTAAACATTTATACAAAACTTTATTCAAATCAGAACTTTCATACAGAAGTTCTGTACAAAAAACTGATTTTTGCATCATCGGTACAAAATGGCCACTGGCAGCCATCTTGAATTTCGGACCACACCTAAAAACACTCGTTCCCGTCCCAGGGTCATAACAAAGGTACACAAGAAGTTTCGTAAAGATCGGTTCATAAATACGACCTCTAGCCCGAGCCATAGCCAATTGTTGACGTACGGACAGACAGACAGACGGACAGACGGACGGACGGATGGACGGACGGACAGACAGACGGACGACGGGCCATGACAATAGCTCAAATTTGACTTCATCAAAGTTGAGCTAAAAATAGATAGCTCCCATCTAGAGGTCACTCCAAACAAGCATACCAAGTTTCAAAGTGATCTTGTAATAAATGTACCCTGCAGGTTTGTGCCAAATGGAAATTTTGATGCATAACTACACTAAGTTCATCAAAGGTCATTGCCAGCGTCAACATTTCTTGGCGGATATCAAAGAAAATCGACAGCTCCCATCTAGAGGTCACCCCAAACAAGCATGCCAGGTTTCAAATCAATCTGATCATCCCTGTACGGCGTGCCAAAGGAATACATTGATGCCTGACTAAACTAAGTTCTAAGAGTTCATCAAAGGTCATTGCCAGCGGCAACATTTTTTAATGGAAATTGAAGTCGATAGCTCCCATCTAGAGGTCACTCCAAACAAGCATACCAAGTTTCAAAGCGATCTGATCATAAATGCAACCTATGAGGTGTGCCAAAGGAAATTGTGTACATATGTACGTACACAGACGGATGAGAAGTGATGGCAATAGCTCAGCTTGACTTTGTCAAATTGAGCTAAAATCTCCAATATCCAGTCCTGGTAAGTAGAATGTTGCAAAAAGTCACCTATTTACGTTTCACTCACCTGAAATTGACATTTCAGCCAACTCGTTAGTGACAAGTCCATAAATGTGACAGAAATTATCCGAATGACATGCACTATTGAGAGGGTGTAGACATCATGAAGATACACTTGCATACCAAGTATGGTGTCATTCCTAGTATTTTAGGAGTTATGGTGTTTTTTCAACTCATTGGTGACAGTCAGACAGACAGACAGACAGACAGACAGACAGACAGACAGACAGACAGACAGACAGACAGACAGACAGACTTTCAGACAGACAGACAGACAGACAGACAGACAGACATATAGAGCGGTGTAGACATCATGAAGATACACTTGCATACCAAGTATGGTGTCATTCCATCAAGTATTTTAGGAGTTATGGTGTTTTTTAAACTCGTTGGTGACAGACCGACAGAGAGACAGACCGATATTGCCACATATAAAGTGGTGTAGACATCAAGTATGGTGTCATTCCATCAAGTATTTTAGGAGTTATGATGTTTTAAAACTCGTTGGTGAAAAAAAAAACTTGTCAGTGACAAAAAAACTCGTTGGTGACAAGTGAATAAATGTGACAGAAATTATCTCCGAATGACATGCACGATGGAGAGGATGTAGACATCATGAAGATACACTTGCATACAAAGTATGGTGTCATTCCATCAAGTATTTTAGGAGTTATGGTGTTTTTTAAACTCATTGGTGACAGACTGACAGACAGACACTGCAACATGTAGAGCTGCTCGTCACAGCTAAAAAATACTGAAATGAACGTGTCAATGACACTGTAGCTCAACTTGACAAACTTGAACTTGGTAAGTTATAAATGAAACGGCAAAATTGAAGATGATTGGTACCAATGTTATTTGATGAAATTTCAACCTAACAGCATTGTGTGTACACAACGTCAGAGTAATCCACGCAATTTTTAAATGTAAACAGTAAGACTGGCTAAAGGAAGAATGTTGATACACAAATGCAGTATGTTCAGAGGTTATTGTAAATGGGAACTTTTTTCACAGAAATGAATGCTAATCAATAGCTCTTATCTGAAGGTCTTGCCTAATGAGCACACCAAGTTCAAAAACAATCCTATGATAAATGTGGCCTGTAGGCCATGTCAAAGAATGTTGATGCACATATGCTATAAATTTAAAGATTGTTGCTAACAGCAACAGTTTTTGATGGAAATGAAAAGAAAATCAATAGCTCCTATCTTTGCCACCCTTCATAAGCATACAAAGTTTCAAAACAACCTGATAATGAATGTGCCCTCTGAGGCATGCCAAAGGAAGATGTTAATGCACAAATGCACTAAGTACAAGGTCATTGCTTGTGGCAATGGTTTTTTTTTTTTGGGGGGGGGGGGGGGGGGGGGGGTATGGAAATTCATAAATATACCCTGCTAAGAGAAACGTGTGATAAAGGGAAATATTGAGGCCTGATTAAACTAAGTTCAAAGGTCAGCAGCAATATTTTTTGACAGACATGGAAGAAAATTGACAGCTCCCATATACATGTCACCCCACATAAGCACACCAAGTTTGCAAGTGATCCAATCATAAATGTGCCCTGCAGGATGTGTCAAAGGGAAATATTGATGCTTAACTGCACTAAGTTTTTAATAAGTTCAGCAAAGGTCATTGCCAGTGGCAACATTTTTTGATGGAAATCGAAGAAAATCGATAGCTCCCATCTAGAGGAAACCCCAAACAAGCATACAAAGTTTCAAACCGATCTGATCATAAATGGGGCCTGTAGGGCATGCCAAAGGAATATATTGATACCTTACTAAACTACGTTCAAAGATCGTTGCCAAAGGCAAAATTTTTTGACGGACAGAAATGGAAGAAAATCGATAGCTCCCATCTACAGGTCACCCCAAACATGCATGCCAGGTTTCAAAGCAATCCAATCATAAATGTGCCCTGTAGGGTGTGCCAAAGGGAAACATTGAGGTCTGACTAAACTAAGTTCTAAGAACGTTGGCCGTGGCAACATTTTTTGACGGAAATGGAAGAAAATCAATAGCTCCCATTTAGAGGTCACCCCAAACAAGCATGCCATGTTTCAAAGCAATCCGATCATAAATGTGCCCTGTAGGGTGTGCCAAAGGAAAAGATTGACATCTGACTAAACTAAGTTCTAAGAACGTTGGCCGCGGCAACATTTTTTGACGGAAATGGAAGAAAATCGATAACACCCATCTAGAGGTCACTCCAAACAAGCATGCCAGGTTTCAAAGCAATCCAATCATAAATGTGCCCTGTAGGGTGAGCCAAAGGAAAATATTGAGGTTTGATTAAACTAAGTTCTAAGAACGTTGACCTCAGCAACATTTTTTGACAGAAATTGAAGAAAGTTAAAAAATTTATAGTAATTTATATATTTTTTATACTTACCAATGACCTAGACTTAGCTGGTGCTAACTCTAAAATATCTAGGGCCAAACGCAAATTTTACCCCCCCCCCCCCCCCCCAATCCCCCAAATTTGCATCTAAACTGAAAATTACATGTCCTATATGATCCTCCAAACTTTTACTCCACTGCGCATGCGCAGTGTCAAGGAGGTCCTGAAAATGCCGCCAAAAGTCATTCTTACGACCAGTGCCTGGTAAGCATTATGTACTCAGCGGGGAGGTATGAGTTCCAACTCATGGGAGGGCCATCCCCGTCTGGGTCATTGTAAGTATCAAAAATAAATTACTATAAATTTTTCAACATTTTTATACTGTACCAATGACCCAGACTTAGCTGAATAGTAGAAAGGTTGGAGGGCCTAGGACATAAGGAAAATCCAATAGACTCAATTACCCATAACAGACCTATTCCCGTAAGGAGAAAAGAAGAGATAGGCTTACATGTATCTTTCCTATTTGTATCAAAAAAGAAAGACACAACACTATTCTGTAATTGAGCACAATAACATCAATGATCTCTATAAACATCCAGTATAACCCTTTATACTAATATTTTTTTAAGGAAAGCCAATAAATACGGGAGTCTAGATAAATGAGGCTCTATATACTCATTTAAAAGTATTCAAGGATTGTATATTAACGTCCAATTAATCATGTGATATATACAAATGTTTCACACCAATCAATACTTAAAAATTACACAGATGAGTAAACATAGGCTTTACCCTAAAAATCACCTCGGAACAGACTTGGAATTACTGACTCCAAGGGAGGTATTCCCTTGCTTTACACTATAAAGCAGGTGACCTAAGGGAACACCCGCGCCCCCCCCCCCCACCCCCCCCCCACCCCCACCCCCTGGCCTGGTTCAAATACTCCAGAGCAAAGAGGGCAGCAGGACAGAGTCATTGCCGGAACTAAAAGCCTATACACACATAGTTGCCATTGTTTTAGTAGACGACATTTGGAGTAAAAAATAACGGACCTAAACAATGTAGATCTACAGAAAACTAAAGCGCAGACTGCTGATTGAAGATATAATCATAAGCAGTACTGATAGTAAATTGAATCCATCTGGCCATAGAATGGACAGAAATGTGGAGGAAGCCACAGCATGTCCCACAACAGACGCCTAAGTAAATATGTCCACAGTCTTTGCGGAGCTAGAGAAGCTACCAACAGAATTTGCACTGAAAAAATGACACCAGAGCAATATCTGCTGAATCAACGGCGCTGGAAGATATGCACATCTTATTATTCCGTCTCACAAAATGGATGGAGCGTTTACTGCAAACGCTAGAAGATCCAAACATTGACACATACGTCTGCAACTGATTGTTGAAATGCATCGCGAATAAGTTGATCATAGACCGCTCTCCTTGGTAGCAATCTGATAGAATACTCGTTTGTTGAAAGCCCATTCTGGCGGCAACAAACGGCCCCTCCGTGAAGGGAGTTCGCTAATCAGACGACCCGGAAAATGATGGACCGATAAGAGGACTTGATGTTCTAGTACCAACCGAAAGATTCATTCCGTTAACGTGAATAACAGGATGGAATTAGTGCTTCTATAATTCCGAAAATACGCTAATACCGTCAAGTTGTCGGACAGAATTAGCATATGAGCATTCTGAATAACGTTATCCAATAACGTAGTGCAAGCCAAAATGACATCATCCTTGATGTTTGAGGGCTTGATAAGGAACTACAGAATCAAAAGACCCTGGCACTTCAAATCGGTTGGGCTCAATGAAACGACCCAACGTGTTTGAGTGGCATCCGTCAAAACTGTAAACCAGATCCGACTTCTCGTTTACTTAAGAAACCGATACGTCGGATCAATAGAAGCAGAATCTGCAGACCGTTCTGAAGCGTTAACTCATTGCCATACCTCTGAAGAATGTCGTCCAGGTAGGCCGACGTTACCGCAGACGAATGAACTCGGAAATGAGTCATTACCGAGTTCGATATTTGAGTGAAAGCCCAGGGGCTAGATTCATACCGAAACACATTGCTCGGTGCTGATACAAAATTCCTATGATCAAGATGCAAAAATACTTTCTAAATGCCTGATGTACGATGACGAGAAAGTATGCAACTAGAAATCTATGCATGTAGCATAGTCGTACACCCGAATACTCGCTCTGACCGATCGGAAAGACTCCATATAGATACTTGGAGCCACATTCAGCTTGTTATCCAGCTCAGATTATGAGTGGATGGAATGAGCTGTCTGGTTTGGAACCAGAAAGGATGGTGGTAGAAACCTGGAAATTCTTAGATTTCTACGATCTCTACCGCGATCCCACCAAAAGAGACTGGACTTCTAGTGGAAGCGAGCCTCTTTCCTGCGTACTGGACGGAAACTGAGTCCATCTTGGACTTTGAGTTAACGTAAGTTGCGTTTGAAGGACAATATAGTCCTACCGAAATCACCCTTCGAAGGGACGTCCGTAAACTACTCCCAAAAGTTTGAGAAACTTGACAGTCTTCCACTCACTGTACACGATAGAGGATAAAACCAATACCTCCTGGCCCTGTGAGGCTAGCGGAAGGAGCAACCATGTCTTCTTCCACAGCCCGCACCTCACCCTTTCGACCTAGGGGCGTCTGACCGGATGTCTCGGTCAGAATTACAGCCCCTACCTGAGTCGCTACCCTGATGGTCTCTAGAGTAAGACCTAGAGGATGCATAGAAACCTCTATAGGATCTTCCCTCGGGCATATTCGCTCGAGAAGTGCGTGTCCTACTTTCTCCGCTGAATCCGACTATAGGAAGCGGATTTGAATAGCAGAGAGATTAAGCTTTCTTAGTTATCTGATAACATATTGCGGAAAGCCTGCCGTCGAAGAGAAACTCTCCGGAGACCGGAGCGACTCTGAGAGAGTTTTTCACCTTACTATCCACACGTGTGAATGTAACCAGGGCCGCATCACGTGTAACCAACTCCATATTGCCATTAAAGGGCGGAGTTCTACATGAGGCCCTTGAAAGAATTTATAAGGAGGAAATACATCCTGGAATTCTTTTCCCTTGAGGAGTAATGATAACGCTCTGGTAAGGTGATCTGCGTACGATAATGTGTCTAAGCTAGCCGTATTAGACGATATTAACGTTTCCAACATGGTTGGAATAGACATAGACGAAAGTATAGACAACTCTTTCTTTATTAGGACTTAGACCTGGTTGTCTAGACGCAGAGGAACTCTCGGAATGCCCTGTCCTGCCGTTTCAAATTATTCAATAAATTGATGAAAGGCAGATGAAGAGCACTTGCCGATATGTGACCGGACTTGCTCTATTAATAGCAAGTTATATATAGCGTCATATAAAAATTCAAATGTCTCCGAGACATTTCTGTACTGAGACGGAAACTGAGGGACGATGTCCCTGAACCGATTAAAGAAATCTGTGTCCAGTGGCGCTATCAGTCTTTTATTCAGCAATGCAGCATTTTGGTTCGGAGGAACAACGTCAGAAAATTGAAGCTGGATAAACTCCACGGCGATTATGTTGTTGCGAAAGGGAAAATTTCAACTATTCTGTATCCCTTTTGCCACCCAGTCGGACCACTTGTAATACTTGGTCGTCCATGTCTGCGCCTGCAGTGGAACGTAGCGACCCAGCTTCTACGGATAATTCCTGATCCGACAGTGTTTCTGCCGGTTGCTGGGATGCTGCGACAATTTGTGCTAACTGCAGTAGCACGTCCGTAACGGAGGCCTGTGGAGCTGCGGTCTTACAATATTTAGCCGCTGGAAGCTCCTAAGACATTGACTCCTGCATACTTTTTAATGCGAACGTCCAAAGTATGAAGGCCTCATATCCTTGGTAACCGGATGGCGTGACCTGGTCGCCGTGAATTTCTGGTTGGCAAGATTGGCTGGATATCACTGGTCACGTAGCCAAGGTGAGGTCGTGTGCACTGCGTGAGGATGAGGAAGCCAATAAAGCAGTCTCTATGAACTGTCTATATCACGGAGTGTCCCGAGCGGTGGACGTATGCCCCGACTGAGGAACATTCTGTACGACAACATCTGTACCCAGATTTGTTGTACGAGAGAGGGACCTCTCTCGCTCGCAGCCCGTGCAGAGCTGGACGAGCTAGGAACCGGACTAATAGGCTTCCTCCGTACCATCCTCGTATCCGTCGTCACTGGGTGTGCACATGTATTTATAGTGATCGCATCACCCAAACATCCTCCTGGACTGCAACGGACTAACCCGGGTGTCGAGCCATTCGCTGAATGGTTGCTACACCGGGCGAGCTAGCGGACGCCAAAGCCGTCGATCCTACTTGGGACCTCTTAGGCAATTGACGTATCTGCATGACCACTCTTGCCGCTAGCTCTTCATTTGACTGTGACTACGGAAGCACACTTTGAAGACATCACGGAAACATTACTCTGTTCTTGATCATCAAAGAGACCTGTGGAGCCACGGTCTTACGTAAATAGCCACTGGAAACTCCAGGGACATTCATTCCTGCATTTATATAATATGCGAATGTCCCAACTGGAAAGGCCTCATGTCCTTGGCATGCAGATGCAGTGACCTGGTTGACGTGGAATCCCTGGACGGCGAAGCAGAAGATCCCGGAACGTTTCTTCCTGCCTTATATCATATATGAACGTCTTCCGGAATCTGTGGTCACAAAGCCAAGGTGTGGTAGTGTGTGCTGACGTGAGGATGAGTAAGCCAATAGAACAGCCGCGTCGGACTGTCTATGCGACGGAGCGTCCCGAGCAGGAGTGGACATATGCTCCGACTATCAAACGAACATACAACAACATCGCGATGCAGATGTTGATGTAAGAGAGAGGGGGCCTCTCGTGCTCGTGGTCCGGATGGACCTGGACGAGCTAGGAACCAGACTAACAGGCTTCCTCCATACTATCCTCAGTTCCGTAGTCATTGGGTGTGCACATGGTATGTTTATAGTGCTCGCAACACCCGAAATTCCTTCCTGGACCGCAACGGACGAACCCGGGCGCTGACCAATTCGGTAAATGGGGGCGACTTCGGGCGAGCTAGCGGACATGACGTCAACGCCGTCGACCGTACTAGGGGCCTTTTAGGCAATTGGCGTATATCCATGAGCACTTTTGCCGCTAGCTCTTCATTGTGATGACGGAAGCACACTCTTGGACGACATCACGGAAACATCACCCTGTTCTTGTTCCTCTGAAAAAGAGAGTGAAAAACTAGAGTGACCCGGCAGAGAGAGGGCCGCATGGTCCTCTCCCCACTAACAACCTACCATGACACACGCCTCCAATGTTTGTCATCCCAATTAATACACATTGAACAAGGGTTAGTGCGAGTACGTTGACTATAATTAATACAGAAATCAGAGGAAGATTTCCTCCCATTACAATTGAACAATAAATTTTTCAAAATGAAAAAGTAAACAGACATAGTACTCACACCAAACCCTGAAAACAAAGATACATAATAAAATAATCCATTATAACATTGCGAAAAAATTATTCAAAAAGAAAAAAATTAAAAAAAAAAAATTTTTTCCGAAGAGCCCAAGTTCCCAATGGGAACCCTGAGCCAAAATGGATCCCCAAAAAGCCTAAGTGTGGACAAAAATTTAAAATCATTTTGAAAAATTAATGTAACACTTACGGACAATATTAATGTATCTCACTATAAACTAAATCAAGCAGAAGACAAGTAATCACTGTCAGAAGAAACAGTTGTCAACATAAGCAATCGTGTCAACAAACCGGAAACATGACTCCAGGCACTGAAACAAACATAGCCCGAAATCAGTTACGAATTAAAACACTATCTGATGCAAAACAGAGGCTTCCAGAGAAGAAACTGTAGAACATCAGACGGTAGATGCAGACCAAAAATGCCTAAACACCCCTAGGGTGAGGACGTAACATGGGGAAAAAACAGAAAATAATTCTGTTACCAAGCCAAAACTCCCAGGAAATTTTAGTAATAAACATTACAAAAATAAGCCAAAAGCATGGGAGAATAGCTAGGGGGGAATAAAGGAAAGGGGAGAGAGGAAACACTGATTAAACAATGGAACATTCATAGCAAGAATGACCACAACAAGGCCATGCCTCGAAAATAGGTAACATGAATAATTTCGTAAAAAAAAATTATAAGTTACAGCCCTGAACATTTGTATCCACTGTTTTTTCCTCTCCACCTTCTATTTCCACCATATATCCACTAATTCTCTCATAATTATGCATCTGGCATCTTAAAACTGAGATTTACAAGCACAAATAACAGTGAAGTGTAACTGTATTGAGGGCCAAACAAAAAATGACTTTTGGCGGCTATTTTGAGACGTCCTCGACACTGAGCATGCGCAGTGGAGTAAAAGTATGGAGGACCATATAGGACATGTAATTTTCGGTTTTAGATGCAAATTTTGGGGATTGGGGGGTAAAATTTGCGTTTGGCCTAAGATATTTTAGAGTTTGCACTAGGTAAGTCTGGGGCATTGGTACAGTATAAAAATATCGATAGCTCCCATCTAGAGGTCACCCCAAACAAGCACACCAAGTTTCAAAGCGATCCAATCTTAAATGTGCCCTGTAGGGTGTGCCAAAGGGAAATATTGAGGTTTGACTAAACTAAGTTCTAAGAACTTTGGCACGGCAACATTTTTTGACGAAAATTGAAAAAAATTGATAGCTCCCATCTAGAGGTCACCCCAAACAAGCATACCAAGTTTCAATGCAATCCAATCATAAATGTACCCTGTAGGGTGTGCCAAAGGGAAATATTGAGGTTTGACCAAACTAAGGTCTAAGAACGTTGGCCGCGGCAACATTTTTTGACGGAAATTGAAGAAAATCGATAGCTCCCATCTAGAAGTCACCCCAAACAAGCATACCAAGTTTCAAAGCGATCCAATCATAAATGTGCCCTGTAGGGTGTGCCAAAGGGAAATATTGAGGTTTGACTAAACTAAGTTCTAAGAACGTTGGCCGCGGCAACATTTTTTGACAGAAATTGAAGAAGATCGATAGCTAACATCTAGAGGTCACCCCAAACAAGCATACCAAATTTCAAAGCGATCTGATCCTAAATGCGACCTGTGAGGTGTGCCAAAGGAAATTGTGGATGTACGTACTAACAAACTAACATACTAACGTAAGTACGACGGACGAAAAGTGATGGCAAAACCTCAGCTTGACTTTGTCAAGTTGAGCTAAAAACTAAACCTAAACCAGAGGCTCAAGTAAGCCTAAAACGCTCATCTGGCTCAAGTTGTCAAGAGATGAGTATATCAGTAAGTGACTGGCATACAGAGCCCAAATACTATCCCATGGATACGATTTGAACACTTTTGAATCTGATACCCCTAGAAATGTCACACACAAATATGAAAAGATTCTAACTGGAGGATCCGAAGAAGATTTTTCAAGAAATTTCCTCACATTGCATGGAGTTAAACTATGGACCCCAATAAAGAGCCCAAATATTAACCCAAGGGCCCAATTTGAACAAAATAACCCAAGGACCCAATTTGAACAAAACTGAATCTGATATTGTAGCAATAACAAATTGTTGCAATAACAAATTCTGTACATATTCCTAACAAAGACCCAAATGTGTGGGTGTAATGCGATGATAGGCACTGCTAAATAAATATAAACACTACAATTATCAATGAAATAATTCTGATTATTGTAATTAATCCAGCATCCCACAATTAATGAAACTGTCAATGACACTATAGCTTAACTTGTCTGTGTGTTGTGTTTGATGAAAAGGATAATGTTCAATGTTTATGAAAGGATTATGAAATAAGACAAGAATTGTGATAATTAGAAATATGTTAATTTCTGGTCCCTGTATGCAATGTTTTTAATAAAAATAGGCCGATGAAATCATCAGATGTGTATCCATATGCGCAACTAGTAGAAAGCTGTTTGATGGAGGGCCACCCCGGATGCCGACATTATGTACACCATACATGGTATGGGTACATATAGAAATGGATTGGAGGAGTTCCTAATTTGATGGATAAAGGGTTAATATCTCATGATCAAATTATCAGATTTACACCAAAAAGTATACAGCTCAGCACATCAGTAACCTGAACACAAATATAAAGTAACTTCACAAGCCAAGCAATATTTTTCAAGTTATCGAATGCCAAAGGGATTCGAGGAATTTTCAATTTGAAGGATAAAGGGTTAATATCACAGGATCAAATTATCAGATTTACACCAAAAACTATACAGCTTGGCACATCAGTAACCTGAACACATATATGAAGTAACATGACAATCGGATTGATATTTTTTGAGTTATCTCATGCCAAAGTGATTGGAGGAATTTTCAATTTGAAGGATAAAGTGTTAATATCTCAGGATCAAATTATCAGATTTACACCAAAAACTATACAGCTAGGCACATCAGTAACCTGAACACAAATATAAAGTAACTTGACAGTCCAAGCAATATTTTTCAAGTTATCGAATGCCAAAGGGATTGGAGGAATTTTCAATTTGAAGGATAAAGGGTTAATATCTCAGGACCAAATTATCAGATTTACACCAAAAACTATACAGCTCGGCACATTAGTAAGCTTAACACAAATATAAAGTAACTTGACAATCCAAGCAATATTTTTCAAGTTATCCAATGCCCAAAAAATGGATACAGACGCTGGCCGGCCGGACAGACAGACAAACGGACAGACAAAGGATGGACGAATGACAAAAGGCCACCCCGGATGACGGCATTATGTGTACCATACATAGTATGGGTACACATAAAAATAATATCAGGTGTACACTGTACTAAAGCCGGCATTATGTGTACCATACATAGTATGGGTACACATAAAAATAATATAAGATGTACACTGTACTAAAGAGCTGACGGGTGGGTTAATATGACCTCACAGTTAATGTATGTGGCCCTCACAGTTAACGTATGTCAACGGAAGTTACCAAGTTACAGTGAAATTATTCCAAAACGAGTCATCTTATCAAGTTACATTGAAATCCCTTCATAAATATGATCTCTAGACTGTGCTAAAGGTTTTCGGGCTTCAGGCCTGTGTTGCCATGACAGTAGACCAATTGCAAGTAAAAGGGGACTTTCTCATATCAACCTTATACTGAGTCATTCTACTAAGTTACAATGAAATTCCTTCACAAATACGACCTGTAGTCTGTACTAAAGGTTTTCAGGTTTTGGGCTTGGGAAGCCATCATGGTTGAATGATCGCAACCAATAGGGGCATTGTCATCTGGTCATAATCTGGATGAGCCTATGAAGTTACAATGAAATCCCTTCATATATATGACCTGTAGACTGTGCTCAAGGTTTTCCGGCTTCGGACCCCTGAAGCCGTCAAAACGGGATGTCATCATCTAGGCATTATATGGAGTCAACCTGACAAGTTACAATGAAATCCCTCCATAAATATGACTTATTTGAACAAATTAGGTTATTATGCTAAAGGTTTTTGGGTTTTGAGCTTGGGCAGCCATCAAGGGTGAATGATCGTGACCAAAAGGGAACGTTCTCATCTAGACATTATTTAGTCATCCTACCAATTTACAATGAAATCCCTTCATAAATATGACCAGCAGACCATGCTAAAGGTTTTTGGGCTTCGGCAACCTGTAGCCGTCACAGTTGCCGAACCGTGTCCAAAAGGGGACGTTCTCATCTAGACATCATATGAAGTCAATCTACCAAGTTACAATGAAATCCCTTCATAAATATGACCTGTAGACTGTACTAAAGGTTTTCGGGATTTGGGCTTGACCAACCATCATGGTTGAATGATCGCAACCAAAAGGGGACATTCTCATCTGGGCATCATCTGGAGTGATTCTAAGAAGTTACAATGAAATACCTCCATAAATATGACCTGTATACTGTGCTAAAGGTTTTCGGGCTTCAGGCCCCTGTAAGCTATCACAGTTGACCAATCACGACCAAAAGGGGATGTCATCATCTAGGCATTATATGGAGTCAACCTAACAAATCTGCCTATCGGTTATGCAGATTTGTTTTCAGGCGAACGCTCGATCGGTTAACCAAAAATCACAACGATGGCCGACAAAGTTAGTTGTTACAGGATGAGAAAAGTTTTCAACGTTTTTCCTCCCACTGATTCAAAAGAAGCACTGCAGTGAACAAAACGAAAACAAAATGTGCATGCTTATCAGCGTGTTTCAATCATTACTGTACTTTTGGGGGTATAAATCTATAGTATTTGCGGTACTAAAGATCTGCAGTACCAACTCGCAGCGACCTCTGGCTCTCGAAACAATTAATTTATTTTGATTCTGAGAAAGACGATTGTCTGTTACAGCTAAAGGGAGCTAACTGTTTTGTTAATACATTTGCCGCATGTGAGGTTTTAACTCTCGCACTGCACGAAGGTGAAAAAAAGTCTTCAATACAATAAAAAGGAGACATATTGAAAATCAAATCAGCTGTTAATTATTTGCATTCAGCCCCTTTTTACCCTACAATCCATGATAGAAATTTTCAAACACATTATGGGTACGTCTTTTATTCACCAATGCTTACTTCTTGTTTACATGCTTATTCCATTTGAGTAAACAGCCAGCATGGTTGTGAACATGGGTTTTTCCAAATGATTTCGAACACTGTGGCACAAATGAAATTTTAGTTTGGAATTTTGGATTACATTCTCCGGATTCCGAAATGTAGGGGAAGGTTGATGCGATTTACAATTATTTCTTTTCCAATGTTAATCAGAGACTGCCAATGCAACTCCCATGCCCTAAAGTTCAATGTATTCATAATACAGATGTCCATCGATGGTATTTGATCCCATCCTCACACAATTGCCCAATTCCCAGTCCCAGTTCGAGACAAATGCGTTTGGGTTTCTGAAATAATAAGCCACGCAGCAAAATAAACAATTACAATTCGTTAATTTTCATTAGACACAAAAATCATATAAAGCAAAGAACAACAAATGTTAATGCGTGCATACGTGAATGTGCATGTGTATGGGGCGTGTCTATGTACCTGTTTTGTACTTCGCCTGCCTTTTGTCTAAACACCAAACTAATTTGGGAGGAACTGTAGTTGGGTATGTCAGAAGCTTTGTCAGTATTAATACTTTTAATGCAATGGTTAACCAATGGGTTTATGAAATGAAAGTGTCAGTGACACTGTAGCTCAACTTGTCAAGACATGTACATGTATAGTATGTGACACAGCAATGACAAACATCTAGGTAATGACCTGATAACAAATGTACATATAAAGTATTGTAACAGTCTGTACATAAATACTGGTTGTAGCCTGTAACAAATGTATAGGTAAAGTATTGTAAAGGTGGGTGACAGTCAGATGCGAAACTAGAAAAGAAATCTTTTGAGTCCCAGAGTGGGTCTGACTGAACCCCAAAATATTTGTTCTCATAGCACAGTGATAACAAAGACACCCCAAAACACACTCATTCCTGTCCCAAGGTGAAAACATAGGTACCCAAGAAGAAGTTGTGACAAAAAACTGATTGGACCTAATTTCGGTACAAGATGGCCACTGGCAGCCATCTTAAATTTTGGACCGCACTCAGAAACACTCGTTCTCGTCCCAAGGTGATAACAAAGGTACCCAAGAAGTTTCGTGAAGATCAGTTGATAAATACAGCCTCTAGCCCGAGGCGTATTGACATGTGCACTTACAGTGTATAAGTAGCATAAAATAAATCAAAATTCATCTAATTTGCATAATTTCTGCACGAGAAAAAAACCTGTACTATATGTGATGTATTCCATTTTACTAAACATTCAGACAAAAATTTATTCAAATCAGAACTTTCATATAGAAGTTCTGTACAAAAGACTGATTGCACTTATTTTGGTACACAATGGTTGCTGGTGGCCATCTTGAATTTTGGACCACACCCCAAAACACTTGTTCTCATCCCACGGTGATAACAAAGGTACCCAAGAAGTTTCGTAAAGATCGGTTCATAAATACGGCCTCTAGCCTGAGCCGTATAGAAGTTTTTACAAAAAAATGATTAGACCTAATTTCGCATAATTTTTGCTAATTTTTCAAGCCATCTTGAATTTTGGATCGCACTCAGAAACACTCATTCTCGTCCCAAGGTGATAACAGAGATACCCAAGAAGTTTCGTGAAGATCGGTTGATAAATACAGCCTCTAGCCCGAGCCGTATTGACTGTGTGTAAGTAGAACTGAAAAAAATCAAAGTTCATCTAATTTGCATAATTTGTGCATGAGAAAAAAATGCGTATTATATGTGATGTATCCCATGGTACTAAACATTCACACAAAAAATTATTCAAGTCAGCACTTTCATATGGAAGTTCTGTGCAAAAATCGGATTGCGCCTATTTTGTACAAAATGGCTGCCATCTGCCATCTTGAATTTCGGACCGCACCCCAAAACACTCGTTCTCGTCCCACGGTGATATGAAAGGTAACCAAGAAGTTTCGTAAAGATCGGTTTATAAATACGGCCTCTAGCCTGAGCCGCACTTACAGTGCTGAAAGTAACACTAAATACATCAAAGTTAGTCTAATTTGCATAATTTACGTACGAGAAAAAAACCTGTATTATATGTAATGTATCCCATGGTACTAAACATTCAAAAAAAAAATTATTCAAATCAGCGCTTTCATATGGAAGTTCTGTACAAAAAACAGATTTCTGCATCGTCGGTACAAAATGGCGGCTGGCAGCCAACTTGAATTTCGGATCGGACCCAAAAACACTCATTCTCGTCCCACAGTCATAACAAAGGTACCCAAGAAGTTTTGTAAAGATCGGTTCATAAATACGGCCTCTAGCTTGAGCCGAATTGAATTATTGACGGACAGACGGACGACTGGCCATGGCATAAGCTCAAATTTGGCTTCGCCAAAGTTGAGCTAAACAAGAGGCCCCACGGGGCCTGAGGGCGCTCACCTGATACTGGCCGAGTCATATCACCAAAATAGCAAGGGATTCTGCCTTGTGGTTATTATCAGTTTTTCAACATAAAAGTGTTTTCTCTACTTAGTAACCCAGAGTGTTCATATGTTAGATCCCCATATTGGGTACTCAATAATTTATCTATTTATTTATTGGAATTTAAGGTCACTTTCTAAGGCTACATCATTACAGAGGCATAATTATAATATCAGGTTTGGTCAATCGTTTATGCCTATCACTGCCCACTTTACAGGGCTTTCAATGCAGGAATTGGTTACTACTGGGCCCAATTTTATCAATAAAGCAGAACTTGAACAAACTTCAATTTGCCACTTCTAAGAAAATCAAAAATCAAATATCAAAAGATTCTGACAGGAGTAACAGAAAAAAAAGATTTTTTAAGAATATTTCTCATACTGAACTAAGTTATACATGGGCTCCCATAGGGAGCCCAAAAATAAAAGCTTCTGAAGCAGTGTTTTGGGAGAAGAAGATTCTTCAACGTTATTCCCATTAGCTACACTGTTAAAAAATGATGACTCGGCACTTTTAGTCCTAGAAAAGAACCTTATGATAAAATTTTTACCATTTTTTTCTTCCGGTCCTAAGGAAGCTTCACACCATATAAAAATTCTCAGTGCCATGTAGTTCTGGAGATATGGGCATTTAAAAAGAAAAAAATTTTTTAGCTCCTGCAGTTCCCGTGGGGGACAGGAAAACAATTTTCGGCATAAATTAGGTACTTATGACCCAATAAGCCCTCATATCAAATTTGGTTCAAATCGACTTTTTGGTTTGGAAAATAAAAATTTTGGTATAATTTGGGCTCCCACAGTGAGCCCAAATATGAACCCAGGTACTTGGCTTTACCAAACTTCACTCTCAGCCCCTAAGAATGCAGTACATCAAATATCAAAACATTTTGACTGGTGGATCTGAAAAAAAAATTTTTTTTAAAGAATATTCCTCATATTGAACTAAGTTATAATTTGGGCTCCCACAGGGAGACCAAATATGAGCCGAAGGACTTGACTTGAACAAACTTGAATCTCACCTCCCTAAGCATACTGTATACCAAATATCAAAAGATTCTGACCGGTGGATGCGAAGAAGAAGATTTTAAAAGAATATACCTCGTATTGCACTAAGTTACAATTTGGGTTCCCAAAGGGAGTCCAAATATGAACTCAGGGACTTGGCTTGAACAAACATCAATCTCACCCCCCTAAGGATGATGCATAGCAAATATCAAAAGATTCTGATTTGTGGATCCGAAGAAGAAGATTTTTAAAATATATCCCTCATATTGCACTAATTTGAACATTTGGGTTCCCATAGGGAACCCAAATATGGACCGAGGAATTTGATTTCTACAAATATGTGAATCAATGTTCCAAAGATGTTATATGTAAAATATGAAAGCTTTTAGAGCAGTGGTTTGGAAGAAAACAATTCTTTATTTTTTTCCCATTGCCTACTGTGTTAAAAAATACTGACTCAGCACTTTTTCAGAGTCCCGAAAAAGTACCCTATGATAAAACCGATAGCAATTTTTTTTTACCAATCCTTTCTGTTGGTCCCAAGAAAGCTTCACACCAAATAAAAATTCTCACTGCCGTGCAGTTTTTGAGATATAGGCGTTTTAATTTTTTTCTATTTTTAGCTCCTGTGGTTCCCACGGGGCTACAGGAAAAAAAATTTCTGCATAAATTAGGTACTTATGACCCAATAAGCCCTCACATAAAATTTGGTTCAAATTGGCCTCTCGGTTTAAAAAATAGAAATTTGGGGTGGGGCCAAAATTTTTGCTCCTCCCATAACATCGCCAAGTATAGACCTACAAACTTCTCTTGAACAAATTTGAGTCTACACCTCAAAAGGAAGCTGCATACCAAATATCAAGTCTCTGCTATTGCTGGTTCTTGAGAAGAAGATTTTTTAAGAATTGGAGCATTTTTGCCCCACCCCTCTGCTCAATATGAGCCGAAACCTAATTTGCCCAAAAATCAAAATGCCGCTATATAACCCCTACTCACATGAAATTTCATTAACATGCGGCCAGTGGTTTGGAAGAAAAAGACCCAAACACCACCTTCACGCCGGACGACGGACGACGGACGCCGGACGACGGACGAAAAGTAATCAGAAAAGCTCACCCTGACTTTCAGTCAGGTGAGCTA
The DNA here is from genome assembly GCA_031216915.1 of Pictodentalium vernedei. NCBI lineage: Eukaryota > Metazoa > Mollusca > Scaphopoda > Dentaliida > Dentaliidae > Pictodentalium > Pictodentalium vernedei. Next base: position 646,416,526 of record CM062297.1, on the reverse strand, counting down.
AAAATCTAGGTAACCGATCAACAGGTTAACCATTGTCAAATGAGGTAACCTGCTGGAAGGTTTATCAAAATCTTATTATTTCGAGGCCTGGTAGACTGTGCTAAAGGTTTTCGGGCTTCAGGCTCGGGCAGCCAACATGGTTGAATGATTGCAACCAAAAGGGGACATTCTCATCTGGGCATCATCTGGAGTGATCCTACAAAGTTACAATGATATCCCTTCATAAATATGACCTGTAGACTGTGCTCAAGGTTTTCGGGCTTTGGGCGACTGTAGCCATCACAGTTGAACAATCATGACCAAAAGGGGATGTCATCATCTAGGCAATATGTGGAGTCAACCTAACAAGTTACAATGAAATTCTTCCATAAATACGACCTGCAGTCTATGCTAAAGGTTTCTGGGCTCGGGCAGCCATCAAGGCTGAATGATCGCGATCAAAAGGGGACATTCTCATCTAGACATTATTTGGAGTCATCCTACCAAGCTACAATGAAATCCCTTCATAAATATGACCTGTAGACTGTGCTAATGGTTTTCGGACTTCGGGCCCCTGTGGCCATCACAGCTGCCCAATCATGTCCAAAAGGGAACGTTCTCATCTAGACATTATATGAAGTCAACCTACCAAGTTACAATGAAATCCCTTCATAAATATGACCTGTAGACTGTACTAAAGGTTTTTGGGCTTCAGGCACGGGCAGCCATCATGGTTGAATGATCACAACCAAAAGGGGACATTCTCAACTGGGCATCATCTGGAGTGATCCTACCAAGTTACAATGAAATCCCTCCATAAATATGACCTACATGTAGACTGTGCTAAATGTTTTCGGGTTTTGGGCTCGGGTAGTCGTCACGGCTGACAGATCGCAACCAAATGGGGAAGTTCTCATCTAGACATCATACAGAGTCATCCTACCAAGTTACAATGAAATCCCTCCATATTAAATATGACCTGCAGACTGTGCTAAAAGTTTTGGGTTTTCGGACTTGGGCAGCCATCACGGTTGACAGATCATGGCCAAAAGGGGACGTTCTCATCTAGGCATTATACAGAGGCATCCTACCAAGTTACAATGAAATCCCTTCATAAATACAACCTGTGGACTGTGCTAATGGTTTTCAGGTTTTGGGCTCGACAGCCAGATCGGTTGACCGATCACGACCAAAAGGGGACATTCTCTTCTAGACATGACCCCAAACCTGCATATGGAATTTCGTTACGATCAGACAAGATATATGGGGTGTACCTGTGCAAAAGGAAAATGTGAACAGACTCACAGACTAACAGACTACATGTAACAGACTTCCGCACGCGTGATGGCAATAGCTTATCTTGACTTTGTCAAGTTAAGCTAAAAAAAAAAATAAACTCAGAATTTCTGTTTCAAGCAGTAAAATTACAATACCTGACGAAATGGTTTGACCTTTGAGGTCATGATAAAATCAAAGTGACAAAGTTCACATGATTTCTTCTCTCCACTCTTGATCCATTTCTGGAGGCACTTTTGATGTACAAACTTCATGCTTCCTGAACAAAGACATGGCCCAATCAGTTTGGCCTCAGGCTCTTCCTCACAATGACAGATGCGGCAAATCTCTGCCGCACCCGACATTGTTGATAAACTGGACTCACATCTGTCAGTGGTGCAATTGGGTACAGTGTCTAGATGCAGTGTTTCCTAGAAAATAAAAACAAAATAAGTTTAACAAGAGCTGGACTGTCGTCCGGTGCATACCCCCATGTGGTGTACCGCCTAGTGTGTGCAAGCCGATGACCAACAAATATTATAGAAAATTATAATTTACTTAAGTTATGAATATTCTCGGACGGACCCACACACGGACGGATGGATGGATGAATGCACAGATGGATGGACGCATGTAATCCAGTATACCCCCATTTTCTTCGAAAGTGGGGGTATAATTATCTAATAAAATAAAAAAAATTATCTGACACACCGAAATTCATTCCAGTCATGGGCAATGTTACATAATTGCCTAGTAAGTTTCATTTAATTCCATAATGATTTACTTAAGTTATGAATATTCTCGTACGGACTGACAGATGGATGCACAGACAGAAAGACGCAATCCAGTATACTGCCCCCCCCCCTCCATTTTCTTCGAAAGTTTTCAACAATTTCTAAGTCAAAAGGTATGGTAAATTGTTTGCTGTTTGGAAGTTTCATGCAATGAGGCAGAAGCCTTTGTCATAGCCAAACTGCATGCCATATTTCACTGAAATCTGATAACCCATACCTGAGATACAGGCTGTACAGACAAATAATGTCTATTTCCTACAAATTCTAAGTCAAAAAAGGGGGATAACTCTAAAAAGGAGAATATGAGAAATATCGTTGAATCCTTCTTTAAAGCCTATACCATAAGCAGTGTTCACAGCAAATTTCATTGCAATAGAATATTCGATACCCGAGATACAGGCTGAACAGACAAAATTTGGCTCGGACGGACACAATTTCTAAGTGAACAAGTAATAAAAAAAATCAAAATAACTAGTGTGGGCATACCTATGACCAACAAGTATTATAAAAGATAATAATTTACTTAAGTTATGAAAGTTAAGAATATTCTAGGACAGACTCAAACACGGATGGATGGATGGATGGACAGACGGACGCACAGACGGACACATGTAATCCAGTATCCCCTCATTTTCTTCAAAAGTGGGGGTATGATTACTTTCAAGAAAAGCTTCAACATTTTGCTTCACAACTAAGTTTTTAACACTGAATGCTAGTAATAGCACTTCCACACTCTGCAACTATACAGTTCCATCAACCAACTGATAAATTCAATCTCAACTAAATGCCTGCATGCCAGCGGTTTATTTACCATTTTACCTGAAGAAGACAACACTTGAAAAATCATTTATTCAATAACTATAACTTTTTCTGTTCACAAAAACAAAGCTTATGACGCTCACATAAATAGGAAACAAACTCAACAAGCTCAGTCCAAACAAGAGTCATAAGCTATTTTTTGAGGCAAACAGATGAAGGAAGATGGTTGGGTGTTGCCTGCAAGGATTTTCTTGAGTATTTTTTCCCTTTTCTCAGGTCTGCACGATAGCCAGTGGAATTTTGTTTCATGATTCATCTAAAAGGCTTTCTCTCTCATAATTCCTTTCTGATGATAATACAAACCTCTGACACAGATTCTTAATTGATAAATTTATATGAAGTTGAGAAATGATTTTGGGAACAACATAAAATCTGTCCAGACTGGTTTGGACTTTTCTGCTCTCCTCAGTGGATTTGTTGTGGGTATTTGGGTCACAGCCTTGCTAAATTTATTTTGTAAATAACAATTTTTGTACATATATTCCGAAGCATTTGGAGATGGGCAGTATTAAAAATTTGAGTTTGTTATCAGTATCAGTATTTTTTTCTGTGAAATACAGTGGTACGGTTCAGTATCGGTATTATTCCAAGATCCATTACCATCGTGTAACAGGGCAGTGGGGGAAGGGCAAATAAAACAAGAGGCCCCAAGGGGCCTGAGGGCGCTCACCTGACATGGTAGCCTAAATATCAACCCAGAGAATTGATTTTAACAAGTTGCATCTGCTCCTCCTAAGAAAAGCTTATACCACATATCCTGATCAGTGGATCTAAAAAAAAAGAAGATTTTTAAAGAATATTCCTCGTATTGAACTAAGTTATAATTTGGGCTCCCATAGGGAGCCCATATATGAACCCAGGGACTTAGCTTTAACAACTTGAATCTCCCCCCCCCCCCCCCCCCCCCCCCTCCCCCCAAGGATGCAGCACACCAAATATCAAAACATTCCGAAGGCTGGATCTGAAGAAGAAGATTTTTAAAGAAAATTCCTCATTTTGAACCAAGTTACAATTCGAGCTCCCACAGTGAGTCCAAATATGGACCTAGGGACATGGCTTGAACAAACTTGAATCTCACCCCACTAAGGATGCTGCATACCAAATATGAAAACATTCTGACTGCTGGATCTGAAGAAGATTTTTAAAGAAAATTCCTCATTTTGAACTAAGTTATAATTCGGGCTACCACAGTGAGCCCAAATATGAACACGGGGACTTGGCTTGAACAAATTTGAATCTCACCCCCCTAAGTATGGTGCATACCCAATATCAAAAGATTCTGCCTGCTGGATCTTGAGAAGAAGATTTTCAAAGAAATTTTCCTGAAATGCACTAAGTTTGAATTCGAGCTTCTATAGTGAGCCCAAATATGAATCTAGGGAGCCGATTTGAACAAACTTGAATCAGATTCACCCCACAATGTTGCATACCAAATATCAAAACATTCTGCCTGCTGGATCTGGAGAAGATTTTAAAAAAAATTTGCCTGAAATGCACTAAGTTCGAATTCGGGCTTCTATAGTGAGCCCAAATATGAATACAGGGGGGCCGATTTGAACAAACTTGAATCAGATCCACCCCACAATGTTGCATACCAAATATCAAAAGATTCTGCCCGCTGGAACTGGAGAAGAAGATTTTTAAATAAATTTGCCTGAAATGCACTAAGTTCGAATTCGAGCTTCTATACTGAGCCCAAATATAAACCCAGGGGGCCGATTTGAACAAACTTGAATCAGATCCACCCCACAATGTTGCATACCAAATATCAAAAGATTCTGCCTGCTGGATCTGGAGAAGAAGATTTTTGAAGAAATTTGCCTGAAATGCACTAAGTTTGAATTCGAGCTTCTATACTGAGCCCAAATATGAACCCAGGGGGCCAATTTGAACAAACTTGAATCAGATCCACCCCACAATGTTGCATACCAAATATCAAAAGATTCTGCCTGCTGGAGCTGGAGAAGAAGATTTTTGAAGAAATTTTCCTGAAATGCACTAAGTTTGAATTCGAGCTTCTATAGTGAGCCCAAATATGAATCTAGGGAGCCGATTTGAACAAACTTGAATCAGATTCACCCCACAATGTTGCATACCAAATATCAAAAGATTCTGCCTGCTGGATCTGGAGAAGAAGATTTTAAAAAAAATTTGCCTGAAATGCACTAAGTTCGAATTCGGGCTTCTATAGTGAGCCCAAATATGAATACAGGGGGCCGATTTGAACAAACTTGAATCAGATCCACCCCACAATGTTGTATACCAAATATCAAAAGATTCTGCCTGCTGGAACTGGAGAAGAAGATTTTTAAATAAATTTGCCTGAAATGCACTAAGTTCGAATTCGAGCTTCTATACTGAGCCCAAATATAAACCCAGGGGGCCGATTTGAACAAACTTGAATCAGATCCACGCCACAATGTTGCATACCAAATATCAAAAGATTCTGCCTGCTGGATCTGGAGAAGAAGATTTTTGAAGAAATTTGCCTGAAATGCACTAAGTTTGAATTCGAGCTTCTATACTGAGCCCAAATATAAACCCAGGGGGCCGATTTGAACAAACTTGAATCAGATCCACCCCACAATGTTGCATACCAAATATCAAAAGATTCTGCCTGCTGGATCTGGAGAAGAAGATTTTTGAAGAAATTTGCCTGAAATGCACTAAGTTCGAATTCGAGCTTCTATAGTGAGCCCAAATATGAATCCAGGGGGCCGATTTGAACAAACTTGAATCAGATCCACCCCACAATGTTGCATACCAAATATCAAAAGATTCTGCCTGCTGGATCTGGAGAAGAAGATTTTTGAAGAAATTTGCCTGAAATGCACTAAGTTCGAATTTGGACTTCTATAGTGAGCCCATATATGAATCCAGGGAGCCGATTTGAACAAACTTCAATCAGATCCACCCCACAATGTTGTATACCAAATATCAAAAGATTCTGCCTGCTGGATCTGGAGAAGAAGATTTTTAAAGAAATTTGCCTGAAATGCACTAAGTTTGAAATCGGGCTCCTATACTCAGCCCAAATATGAACCCAGGGGGCCGATTTGAACAAACTTGAATCAGATCCACCCTACAATGTTGCATACCAAATATCAAAAGATTCTGCCTGCTGGATCTGGAGAAGAAGATTTATTAATCTTTTTCCCATTGCCTACGGTGTTAAAAAGTGCTGACTCAGCACTTTTTCAAAGTCCTGAAAAAAGTACCTTGTGATCAAATCAATAGGGATTTTTTTTTTTTTTAACCATTCTATTCTACTTGATAAAAGTAAGCTTTATACAAAATAAGAATTCTGTGTGCAGTGTAGTTTTAGAGATATGGCAGTTTTAAGGTTTTTTCTATTTTTAGCTCCCGAGGTTCCCACGGGGCAATGAGAAAATTTTTTTTTGCATCAATCAACTACTTATGACCCATTATCATCTCATATCAAATTTGGTTCAAATCGACCTGACAGTTCTGAAAATAGAAATTTCAGGCGTGGCCAAAATTTTTGCCCCTCCCATAACGAAGGCAAATAATGCCCGACAAACTTGTCTTGAACAAACTTGATTCTAAACCTCAAAAGGACTCTGTATACCACATATCAAGTTTCTGCTACTGGTGGTTCATTAGAAGAAGATTTTCAAAAAATTTGGCCATTTTTTCCCCACACCTCTGCTCAATATGAGCCGAAACCTATTTTGGATAAAAATCAAAATGCCCCTATATAACCAGTACTTACATGAAATTTAATTAAAATGTGGCCAGTGGTTTAGGAGAAAGAGGCTCAAACACCACCTTCACGACGGACGACGGACGAAGAGTGACAAGAAAAGCTCACCCTGACTTTCAGTCAGGTGAGCAAAAAACTAATTTCCGGATTTTGGTCCAAAATTTCTAAGTCCCACCGGGACCCCAAATTTTCAGTGTAAAAAGAAAAATATGTTTTTGTCTTAAAATTGACCGAAATGCATAAAAACTCATTTCCGGATTTTGGCAAAAAATTTCGGAGTCTGAACCAGGCCCCCAAATTTTCAGCCTAAATATGAACCCAGGGACTTGGCTTGAACAAACTTGAATCTCACCCCCCTAAGGATGCTGCATACCAAATATCAAAAGATTCTTATTGGTAGATCTGAAGAAGATTTTTAAAGAATATTCCTCATACTGCATTAATTTAAACATTTGGGCTCCCATAGAGAGCCCAAATATGGACCCAGGGAATTGATTTCCATAAACATGTGAAACAATCTTCCAAAGATGTTATATGTGAAATTTGAAAGCTTTTGGAGCAGTGGTTTGGGAGAAAAGTAGTCTTAAATGTTTTTCCCATTACCCACCGTGTTAAAAAATGCTGACTCAACACTTTTTCAAAGTCCCAAAAAAGTACCCCATGATAAAACCGATAGCAATTTTTTTTTACCATTCCATTCTGTTGGTCCTAAGGAAGCTTCACACCAAATAAGAATTCTCAGAGCCGTGTAGTTTTGGAGATATGGGCATTTTAATTTTTTTCTATTTTTAGCTCCTGTGGTTCCCATGGGGTGACAGGAAAAAGAATTTGGGCGTAAATTAAGTACTTATGACCCAATAAGCCCTCATATCAAATTTGGTTCAAATCTGCCTCTCGGGTTGGAAAATAGAAATTCTTTTGGGGGGGGGGGGGGGGGTGGCAAAAATTCTTGCCCCTCCCATAACGACGGCAAATATAGCCCCACAAACTTCTCTTGAACAAATCTGAGTCTACATCTCAAAAGGAAGCTGCACACCTGATATCAAGTCTCTGCTACTGCTGGTTCATGAGAAGATTTTTTAAGATTTAAGCACACTTTTTGGGCATGCCCCTACCATGGGGCTAGGCAACTTGATTTGAACAAAATCAAATTGCGATGTCATAACAAACTATTATCTCAAATATCAATTAAATTGGTTCAACGGTGTGGGAGGAGAAGATGCAAACGCCTTGTTCATGGACGACGGTCAACGGACGGTGAGTGATCACTATAGCTCTCCTGACTGAAAGTCAGGTGAGCTAAAAATAGTGACAGCCCTAGTAAAGTAAAGATTCAATACCAGGTCAAGAGAACAACGGAAAACTCTCGAAGATATTTATGAGAATCAATGCCAGAAACTCCGACTGACAACAAAGAATAAACGATATTATTTTTTTTTTGTGACTGGACAACTACTTATTTCAGTTAATACTGTATTTCAGACTTAGAAACAATTCTCACTGAACAGACCTAACACAAGCAGGAAGCTTTCTTTAAATTCAAACCAATCAGATTCAATGGAGTCCCAAGATCAATGAACATGGGAAAAATCATGGACCTACACACTGAAATCACAGATACACATGGAGACAATACTATTGATAAGTAAATACCTTTGTTTCTTCAGATTTTTTTGATTTTGATGGGCTTGATTTACTCTTCAGTGATTTATGGTTGGGTCTTCCTCCAACAGGTGATACAGAAATGCGCTGCATTGGCATTCTGTTATTAAGAGCTTGTGTGGAAGGTCTTCTCACCCAGCATGATCTGTAAATAAAAACAGTTTTCTATGAATATTAAAAAGTTAAAAACAAGTGCACCGCCAGGCGGTGGATCAATATACGGCCACCTATGAAGAAATTGCATTGGTGAAGAATTTTTTAGTTGAACAAAAGGTCAATAATTCCTTCAAAAATAATTGTACATTCCTGGCTTACGACCCATACAACCCATTAAAGTTGAATATATTGTTTTCAAGTTATCGCATGGAGAATCAAAAGGCACCTAAACTCCCAGATGGTTGCCATGGTAGCCATATTGAATATGCCAGAATGCTGGTTATCGAAAGGAACCATCTTCTAGTCATGACTAATCAACCATAAAAAACAGTATCTGTTGGATGTATTGTTTTCAAGATAACGCATGGACAAACAAAAGTGAAAAGATAGATGAACAGATGGATGGATGGACATATGGACACTGATGCTCGTTATTGAAAGGAACCATCCTCTAGTCAAGAATAATCAACCATAAAAAAACCCAGTATCTGTTGGATTATCACTTGGACAATCAAAAGTCCCTGAAAATCCAAGATGGCTGACATGGCAGCCATTTTGGTCATGCCAGAATGCTGGATATAGAAAGGAACCATCCTCCAGTCATGATTAATCAATCATAAAAAAAGTAGGATCTGTTGGATTTATAGTTCTCAAGTTATCGCGTGTACAATCAAAAGTCCCCGAAAATCCAAGATGGCTGCAGTGGTGGCCATATTGGATATGCCAGAATGATGGTTATCGAAAGGAACCATCCTCTATTCATGACTAATCAACCATAAAAAAACAGTATTTGTTGGATGTATTGTTTTCCAGTTATCATGAGGACAAACAAAAGCTAATGGATGGACAGACAGACGGACAGATGGACATTGCCATACCATAATATGGCCTGCTCATATGAGTGGCCGTATAAAAAGTCTGATCGAAACTATAATCGCAGGTGCATAAGAGCCCAGGGTAGTAAATATCTATTCCAAGTTTCAAGGGATTCGACCTATAAACATCTCAGAAAATTTCCTGACAATATCTGCACATTCTAAGAAGAAAAGAGGCATAACTCTGGCAAAAAAAGGTGCAATCAAAACTATAACCACAGGTGCACAGAATCTCATGATAGTAAACATCCTAAGTTTCACAGGAATCGACCCATAAATGTCATAGAAAATCTCCGGACAAAATTCTAGGCCTGCTATTTCAAGTTTAAACTAGAAGTGTTTTAGCACACTAAAACATATGTCTCCCCTTTCTTTTGAGGTCAGAGGTCAAGGTCACATGCAGTTCATCAAGGTAGTGGACATGTGGTTTCATGGTGACACATCCACATGTCAAAAAAAAAAAAAATCTGGTCTGGACAATTACTCCCTATTTAAAGTACATAAATTTGACCTTGAGGTCAAGGTCACATGAAGGTCATGATTACATGTGACATGCGGTCTAATTGCAATACATCCACATGTCAAATATCTAAGTCCTAGGTCAAAAAACAAAAAAGTTCTGGTCTGGATAATTATTCCCTATTTGAAGTACATAAATTTGACCTTAAGGTCAGAGGTCAAGGTCACATCGAGGTTGACAACATGCGGTCTCATGGTGACACATCCACATGTCAAATAACCAAGTCCTAGGTCAAAAAACAAAAAAATTCTGGTCTGGACAATTACTCCCTATTTGAAGTACATAAATTTGACTTTGAGGTCAAGGTCACATGAAGGTCACAATGGTATGCGACACACCGGCTCATGGTGATACATCCATGTGCCAAATACCTAAGGCCTGGCTCAAAAGACAAACAAGTTTTGGTCCGGACAAAGTTTCCTTGAGAAAAAAACACAAATCTGACCTCAAGGTCAAGGTCACATGAAGGTCACAATGATACGCTCCACACCGGCTCATGGTGATACATCCACATGCCAAATATCTAAAGCCTGACTTGAAATACAAAAAAGTTCTGGTCCAGACAGTTTCCCTTAAAAAAGCGCATAAATCTGACCTTCAGGTCAAAGGTCAAGGTCACATGAAGGTCACTATGGTACACTGCACACTGGTTCATGGTGATACATCCACATGCCAAGTATCTAAGGTGTAAGTCAAAAGACAAAAAAGTTATGGCCCGGACAAAGTTTGTGTGATGTTTCCCTTAAAAAAACACATAAATCTGACCTTCAGGTCAAAGGTCAAGGTCACATGAAGGTCACTATGGTACACTGCACACTGGCTCATGGTGATACATCCACATGCCAAGTATCTAAAGTGTAGGTCAAAAGACAAAAAAGTTATGGCCCGGACAAAGTTTGTATGAGAAGAAGAAAAAGAAGAAGAAGAAGAATATGCACTAAAACAATATGTCTCCCTTCTGGGAAGGGGAGACATAACTAGAGAAACAAAATTTACTGCCACCAGTAAATTCAAGTCTGTGTGAAAAGGGTTAAAGTATCAGGAATAAACTGTAGAGAAAGAGAATTCATGAAGACTTATTTTCTGGAGTAAAATATTTTTTAACAAATCAGAAATGGGTTTTCGTTAGTAGTATATTCATACAAGAATCAGAACATTTTTATAAGAAACCAGAAACGGCATATATGCAACCAGCATTCAAAGGGTTTGATACACAAATCAGAAATGGACATTTTTGGCTCTGCCCACTAATTTGAGTGATGAAATACATTCCTAAACTTTAGAAATGCATTAAGGTGTAATGAAATTCATTTCCCAGTCTTTCTGAATAATGCCTCCATATTAAGATCTTCAGAGGGTTAAAATACTCCCTTTAAATACTCTAGTTGGTGGAAGGGCAGGCTGCAAGGCGAGAGGTCCTCACTCTGCCCTTGGACAAGACACTTCACCCCATTTCCCATGTGAGTGCATGGTGGTGCTGTGTACTAAAGTGTACTGCACATCAATGGTGCACCTGTCATCAACCAATGCTAACCCTGCTTGTGTGGAGTCAGTATGTGGGGGATCTGACAGTTGCTCGTTGCTGCCTGGTGGTTCTTCCCGGGTACTCTGCTTCCTCCACCCAAAAAACTGTCGCGGTCATGATTAGCCACTGTGCAGAAATATGTGACATTAAACACCACTGAATAAATAAATAATCCTTTAAAAAATGAGTTCATTCCAATAAAGGGTCATAAGCTATGTTTTTCAAGCAAAAATGAAAAAGTAATTAAAACTGAATAGACATTTCTGTGAATAATGTTGACCAGTTTTAGCCATTATGTTGGCTAAAGGGTTAAGAGAATCCCTTAATTTGGAAGGCATGCTGAAAAGGTGTCCCATTCCACATAGAAAGAATTAAATGTTACAGAAAATAAAGCGAAACACATTAAGTTTCTCAGCTGACAGTACCTGCTTTCATACTCCGGAGGGATGAAACGGCACAAATCAGTCACTCTCTTAATGGCACTTTGGTACCAAGGTTTTCTGAACTCTCGATGAGACCGAGCCGAGCACAGTGAAAGACTACAGACCTCCTCTAATAAATGAGTTTTAAGCAGTCATAGCACTAACACAGTTAACAGTACAGTCGACCATGTCAGTATTGCATTGTTACCGGCATCCTGACAGTTTTGTGATAGGTTTCAACAATTATTCAGAGCAGTTTTATGGAAAGGGTTAACTTTATTCTGTCTGAAATAAAATATGTCTTGAGAGGGTTAAAAGCATTGAACGAATAATTTATAATTTATATCCCTGCAAGGCAAAGGGTTTCTCTCAACTTACTCCCGGGAACTTACATCCCATTATCATAACAAGATTACATTTCATTTTTTGACAGCTAACTCCACTGATGTTTACATTGTCTCCAGTGTGAATAACATAGCATAGTATTGCTTGGGGAGAATTTACTGTATCAGGAAAATGGAGACTGTGAAAACCCTGTGGCCATACTCAATGGCTCTTGCGACCTGAAAAACATAGGTGGCCGAGAACTTTTGACTGTCTACCGATATGCCAAAAATCAGAGAGATAGAAAGATTCGTTTTCGAGTTATCGTGAGGACAAGGAAGTGCATAGAAGACAGAAGACAGGAGAATAAGAAGAGGAAGAAGAAGAAGAAAAAAAAAAGAAACCGTACAAAAACAACAGTCTGTGTGTTTCACACAGACTAAAAAGGCATAATTCTGGAAAAAATAATCCGACCAGAACTATAATCAGATGGATGGATGGATGGACGGACAGATGGATGGAGATGGACAGAGAGACAAGGTGATTTCAGTTTACCCCTCTCACCCCCTCCCCAACTCGTTGCAGGTGGTATAAAAAGCCAAAAAATTTGGGGAATATCGAACTTGACTGAGATCTGCTCATGGAAATCTGATTATATTTGTTCAAGTTATCACATTCACAAAGTCACTGTCTCACAAAACCCAAATTTCCAACAAAAAGGGGCCTTACTCCTATAAACGGCGAGGACATCTGGTGAATAGCAAACTTGACATATCTTTTAACAATGTATGCTTGTAGCTAGCTTCGAGAAAATCTCAATACATTTGTTCATGTTATCACATTCACAAAATGTGTGGCTGGGACCCATTTCTTTATCTCGTGCCCAAACAGTCTGCCGAGGGATAAAACAACCAAACTACCTGCTATCCCTGGGTTTGAGAACATTCCTGTATTTTGGGCACATCGGTTTCTGCTGTGAATAAGGGGAGATTCAAGGCCTGTTGTGTGTTTACAGCAAGGCTCAATTTAACAGACTACACAGTGTCACAATTGCAAACGTAGGGTTTATAGTCACTTTCATCATCTCTGGCTCTTATTTATTGGTTGGTAAAGTCATTTTAGCATCTATGGCTATATCTTGACTGCAACACAGGTATGAGGCCTGGCAATCTAGAAAATCAAGGAGTGCAAAACAGTTGCCCTCCTCAGATTGCTTGGGAGTGCAATTGCACCTGAAATTTTCAATGCAAAAACTTGTATGCTATTTTGGTTATATTCACTTCAAGGTATTAATAATGTCACTGAAAAATTGTACTACATTCAGCTACATAGTGGAAAAATTGGCACACACATCTTCTCATCATTCAAAAAGTTGCATTCAAGTTTTATGTGACTGCCTCCTACACTCGAAATGTGACAAAGAATTGATCAAAAATTATTGTGAATCAATGCAACAAAGGGTGTGAACACCTGTGATACTGGGTAATAATGTAAGTTAGAGAGCACTGTGGTGGATTCTAGACGTTAACATTGGATTATTATTATTGACAAATCGTCCCGAGTTCCGATGTGTTCTCTATGCCCGTAGGCACAGAGAACACATTTGAACTCAGGGGATGAAATGATAATAGATTTTAAAGGCAGTCCCAAACAGGTCTGGCATTTCAGAAAATCGAGGGGTGCAAAAAATTGCCCTCCTCAATTTTTTCTAGGCGTGCAGCACTCCTGCACTCCTAAAGAATGCCAGGACTTAGGTATGAAAGCAAGTTTAGCCAATTGTTTATACCTATGCTTCCAAATGGAACGCCCACCCCAGGCAATGCCTATTGGGACCTATTTCACAAGTAAAAAGAAAAACTTGTTTACAATAGTAAATAGGCGGTGCTCCACTTCCCTGGGGTATCTGGCTGTAATGTCACAGAAACATAAGTATGAAGTAGAGTGGGGCGATTTGGAGGTTTTCTAGTTTGGCTCTAGTTTTTGCTAAAACACAACACCAAGACCCAACAACAACATGCTGAATGGTTCTACTGTGTGTGTGTGCATTAAATGATCCTACTGGGAGGGAACTTGACTATTGGCCCCTACAGACTCACATCACTTACTCTATCTGGCAAAGGGGCGAATATGTCACGTTCTCATTGTCACATTTTCTCCCTTGCAGACTCCTACACCCAAGTAAATAGAGGTGAAACTGTGACAATAAGAACACAACATTGGTTAGATGAACCTTAATCATTTGTTACCCTAATTTATGTTTTTTTATGACTCGATAGACATAGTAACTGATCCCCTAGAACTATTAAAAATAATCAAAGGGAAGTTAGGCTGAACCCAATGGCGAGTGGTTTTGTACAAACTGTTGCAAATTTTTTCCAAGTGAACTCTTTACCAAACGTAATGGCCAAAACAAGCCAGCTCTGATCTCAAAAATCGCCAATTAATTTTCATTATTTTTTCATTTTTTGTCTCTAAAACATAGGTTATGACCCCCTCATTGGAACGAGCTCGTTGAGCTCGTTCCAATGAGGGGTCATAACCTATGTTTTTGATACAAAAACTGAAAATAATAGTTATTCAAGAATTTTTTTTGCAAGTGTCTGCTTTTCATGTGAGGCAAAGGGTTACAGAGTCTGAAGTGATATTTACTGTATGTTCTTTACACATAGAAAATCGGAACCGAAACAGTTTTTTTCCTGAAACCAAACCCAAACCAAATCTGAAAAATCAAAACCCTAGCTCAAGTATGAAGTCAAGTTTAACCACTGCTCCACTTGGGAACCCTAGTTGTTGCAGGTGTCATTAAATCTAACAAATGAACATATACTTACCCAAGGGAGTGCTAAAAAAATCATTAACAGAGATCTCACACCTCCATGATAATAAGCATGTATAGATATTTTCCACATGCAATCAGCTCCAGATTTCTGAACAAACTGATATTTATTTCATAAATGTCACCAGGTGGGGATGTGTAAGTTGTGACAGTGTAAGATAGTGCTAATCATCTTCTGAACGATAATGACAGCATGAAATGTGATACAAATAATTTCAGTGGCACAATTGTGGACATTGATTTTCCAGCATAACACATGCAAAGAAAGAGTAATCATCAAAACAGGCAGTTGCAAACTGACACAGTCAGAAGTCATGCACCTGGTAATAACATCACTTTTGTACCTTCTGAAATGATGACGTCCACACATATTTAACTGTGTTCATGCTAAGATGGATCTGATAGATCTAATCTATCTGGAGATTCTGTGCCTGTAGAAATTAGATGCCCATTCTTTAATCCATCGCCTGCCTCAAAGAAATTCAGCATTTTTCATTCGCTGGCATCACTTGACTTCTGCTCAGACAAATAGTGACGAGGTTTAACCCTTTACCCAATGTAATGGCAAAAAGCTAACAGTGCTATTCACAATGAAAGTGTCAATGACACTGTAGCTCAACTTGTTAAGACATGTACATGTATAGTATGTGACACAGCAATGACAAACATCTAGGTAATGACCTGATAACAAATGTACATATAAAGTATTGTAACGGTCTGTACATAAATACTGACCGTAGCCTGTAACAAATGTATAGGTAAAGTATTGTAAAGGCAGGTGACAGTCAGATGCTAAACTAGAAAAGAACTCTTTGAGTCCCAGAATGGGTCTGACTCAACCCCAAAATATTTGTTCTCATAGCACAGTGATAACAAAGGCACCCCAAAACACACTTGTTCCTGTCCCAAGGTGAAAACAAAGGTACCCAAGAAGTTTCGTGAAGATCAGTTCATAAATACGAGCTGTATAGAAGTTGTGACAAAAAACTGATTGGACCTAATTTCGGTACAAAGTGGCCACTGGCAGCCATCTTGAATTTTGGACCGCACCCAGAAACACTCGTTCTCGTCCCAAGGTGATAACAAAGGTACCCAAGAAGTTTCGTGAAGATCGGTTCATAAATACAGCCTATAGCCCGAGCCGTATTGACATGTGCACTTACAGTGTACAAGTAGCACTGAATAAATCAAAGTTCATCTAATTTGCATAATTTCTGCATGAGAAAAAAAACCTGTACTATGTGATGTATTCCATGTTACTAAACATTCATACAAAAATTTATTCAAATCAGAACTTTCATACAGAAGTTCTGTACAAATGACTGATTGCACTAATTTTGGTACAAAATGGCTGCTGGTGGCCATCTTGAATTTTGGACCACACCCCAAAACAGTCGTTCTCATCCCACGGTGAAAACAAAGGTACCCAAGAAGTTTCGTAAAGATCGGTTCATAAATACGGCCTCTAGCCTGACCTGTATAGAAGTTGTGTACAAAAAAACTGATTAGACCTAATTTTGGTACAAAATGGCCACTGGCAGCCATCTTGAATTTTGGACCGCATCCAGAAACACTCGTTCTCATCCCAAGGTGATAACAAAGGTACTCAAGACGTTTCGTGAAGATCGATTCATAAATACAGACTCTAGCGAGAGCTGTATTGACGTGTACTTACTGTGTGTAAGTAGCACTGAAAAAATCGAAGTTCATCTAATTTGCATAATTTCTGCACAAGAAAAAAACCTGTATTATATGTGAAGTATCCCATGGTACTAAACATTCACACAAAAATCAGCACAAACACAAATCAGCGCTTTCATATGGAAGTTCTGTGCAAAAATCTGATTGCACCTAATTTTGTCCAAAATGGCTGCCAACGGCCATCTTGAATTTCGGACCGGGTCCAAAAACACTCGTTCTCGTCCCACGGTGATACCAAAGGTACCCAAGAAGTTTCGTAAAGATTGGTTCATAAATACGACCTCTAGCCTGAGCCGTATTGGCTTTTGCACTTACAGTGCTGAAAGTAACACTAAAAACATCAAAGTTAGTCTAATTTACATAATTTACGCACAAGAAAAACCCGTATTATATGTGATGTATCCCATGGTACTAAACATTCATACAAAAAATTATTCAAATCAGCGCTTTCATATGGAAGTTCTGTGCAAAAATCTGATTGCACCTAATTTTGTACAAAATGGCTGCCAGCGGCCAACATGAATTTCGAATCGGACCCAAAAACACCCGTTCTTGTCCCACGGTCATAACAAAGGCACCCAAGAAGTTTCGTAAAGATCGGTTCATAAATACGGCCTCTAGTCCAAGCCGTATTGAATTGTTGACGGACAGACAGCCAGACGGACGACTGGTCATGGCATAAGCTCCAATTTGGCTTCGCCAAAGTTGAGCTAAAAAAATGATTACAAAAATCACCACTCAATTTTCTTTTATTTTTTGTCTCAAAAACAAAGCTTGTGATCCATCACTGGAACAAGCTTGTTGAGCTTGGTCCAATGAAGGGATGGGTCATAACCTATGTTTTTGACCCCAAAAAAATTAAAAAAAATAGTTTTTCAAGAATTTTGTTTACATGTGTCGTCTTTCAAATTAGGTAAAGAGTTGAACGAACCACTCAAATAAGAGGAGCCCTGTTAATTGATCGAATTGCCTTAGAAAATTATTCAACTGACAGTAGTGTTCAATTAACAGGGATTTGATTACTTTCCTGTATTCCAGATATATATGAGCATTCTATTATATCTTGTTTGAGAGATCTCAAGGAGATCTGTCAACCAAGCAAGATTTAACAGATTAAATGATAGTATTGGATGCACTGAGACAATTTCTCGACATATGAACAACATTTTTTATTCAATTAACAGGAGTTTATAAGCTATATGCAATAAACAGATCAACTTTGTACTGAAAATAGGGTAAACAGTTTTGTGTTTGGAAGTAATATTCAATTAGCAGGATTATTCAATTAAGAGATATCCAATTAAGCAGGCTCCACTGTGTATCCAAGAAGTGTGTTTCTTCCCTTCGGAATTGTGAGATTGATGAGTCCGATTGATTAGAGATTTTGAGGTGGGAAATATCACGCTCACATCTCAAAGGGAAATGGGCCCATATTCAGCCCATCTTGTCACCCAAACTACGATATTAAAAACAGCTAGCACACATTACAGAACCTATCTGTCAGAGCTTGAGATCAGGTTAAAAAAAAAGAAAAAAAAAAGATAAAAACAAAAATTTGAATTTGTTATCTTCCCAATGTATGCATATTTATCTTCCCAACATATGCGAGTGAAGAAAAAGGAGAACTCTAGGGATCAAATTCTCTTCAGACTGATTTGAGCCTACCATTTTATGACTGGAGATGTTTCTTTTTTTCTGAATTAAAAGGATCTGTGAATATCTTGTTCTTGCCTGAAGAAAACACAATAGTTGGCTGAATAACTTTTACATTATCAACGTCTCCTCAAAGACTACTGGACCAAATTGAACTAAATTTGGTATGCATGTTTCTTACCGTAGTAGGAGACTTGTTCACATTCACAGAAACTAAGTGTGAAGGTTGACTAGTTTGGATTGCATCCATATTCAAATTCACACATGAGGAAACATTGTTGCAGTTTTTAAGATATTTTATGATGCTGATCGTGATTTATGATTAGAATTAGTGATAGAGGAAATATTCTTCTGGCCAGTGATCTGCATGGTCTGGGTTAAAAGAATGTTTGATTCACTCAGCTTTTTGACAAGATGCTTATCAGCACTATAGTCTGTTTCTTCCTGGATGACAAGCCAGCTGATTTTGCCATTCTCGTCATTATTGTGGAAAGTTTATTGATGCCAACGGGCTATTATTTAACTGGTAGACTGCTGGAAGCCCATATTTGGGCTTTAATCCAATCCATGGTGACCCCAAATAAAGGCTTCATATTCGATGGACATGCTTCATATTATCTTTTACATGAAATTATTTGTTCTGTAAGGATTTGCTGTATTACAGGCACTCTCCCTTAAATTGTAACAAGGCAAAGACTAGTGAATAAATTCTGATGACCAAAAATAATTTTGCACTCTACCAGTTACACCACTGGTCGTCCATGCCCATTTTGTCCTGATATGTATGCAATATATAGATTGGATCGGTAGGTTTATGGTAATTACAGGGCCAAAGTTCAGCATAATTCTTGTAAACAGCCACAGGGCAATGGTCAACATTTGTGTTTTCTAAAATTTTAGGCTGCACCACCCTCACGACATTAGGATTTTCAGTTGTGTTTTAGTTTGACGTTCCTCAAATTCCAAAGATTCCTGGCCAAGATACTCCTCACAGTTTAATGTCACCCCAACACATGTTACAATTCTCAGCTGACCCTCTCAGACTTAAAAGCACCATTGTATAGTACCAAGGTGTTAATTATGGTGTCTGGGGTAGAGGCACCAAAACAAGAATATTGCCAAAGCCTCTCAATTCCATAACTGTTTATTGGATCTGCTTTTTGGACACGATTTCCTGGATCTTGACTTTTGAGGCTCTTTTGTTTGGCCTTCAAAACCTCTCCCAACTTTCATGAATTCATTGCTGGTGGATATTTGCCACCTATAGTCACGCCTTTTAGGCTCCATGTCAAAGCTGGCCAAAAAACCATGGTGTGTTGACAGTTCGTACTCCACTCTGCTTTGCTTCATGTCAACGATAAAGAATTTGCACAAAATCAAACAGCCATGCTGGTGAATTTTCATAGAAGGGTCTTTTCTCATTAATCTGAGGGATATTCATAAAAGTTCAATGTCATAAAGTGTTTTGGAATATGTATTATTGGCCTGGCGATCGACATAGTCCTGAATTTTGAGTGAAGGGAAAGATTTTGTCATCACTGTATACATTCTGATGCCAATGAAGAGACCATTTGTCATCTGGAAGAGTGACAACTAGTCTTCAGTTAACTTCAATGCAATTCCATCTAATTTTACAAAATAAACAGTTCCATGTGTCAACTGACTGAATTCTATCTATTCTCTTCATGGTCGTTTCTGACAAACAAGCCTACATTGTAACTTTGTGTATCATAAATCTGCTGTCAACATATTTATTTTTTAAAACAAACCAGAAATAGTATCACAATTAGTGTCATGATGTCATTGCACACAGCCATATGACACACTTGTCTTATTAACAGAGAAGCTGATGATCAGGGGATAATTATTTGTTAATAGAGGATCTCCAATGAGTCAAAATTTCATATGAAATTTCTGTACCAAGTTCACTAAAATCGATCAGAGCCAAGGTTTTTCGAGACTCAAATCAATTTTAGTAAATGAGGTTAAGAAATTTCATGTCAGATTGAGATGAATCTGAGATTCTTTTTATAGCGTAATGTATTATTTAACTTCTAACCTATCCTAACAAATAAAACTGACCAGCACTGTTCACAAAAATCACCAGCCAATTTTTATAAAAAAAATTACCAATTTTTGCCTTAAAAACACAGTTTATGACTCTGCACAGAAACAAGATTGTTCCAATGAGGAGTCATACATGTAAGCCAGGTTTTCAAGACAAAAATGAAAATACTTACTTATTCAGGAAGAATTTTCAGCAAAACTTGCAATGTTGCAACCCCGATGTCATATCCGTAATATTTCCATAATGAGCTATTTGATGGTAATTATGTGATAAAGGCGTACTTCTCGTGCCTTCTGGGGACACTCACCCTTTGGCACTAGTTATCAGTTAATATTATACAAGTAAAACAGAACTTGTTTACCACAGTAATCAAGCACTGGAGGAGCCACTTCTCAGGTTCCAATGTGGGAAGTTGTATTCAGCAAATAAGCTATAAAGCAACAAATTAACTGATCCATTGTTCTAAAATTGTCATAGGGTCTGTTGGGATAAATAGAGCAAGGAAGTTCAGGTCTGATAATTTTATGAGCACAAAGGATTTGGGTGCAAATCCACTTGCAAACAAATTGTCATCCAGCATGAATGATTAAGCCTTTACAAGGTAAAGCTGAAGAATAGGGGACTTTTCATTTTATGTAAAAACAACGCATATTTCTCACCTTTTTTCTACATTTTCCTATTATCAGTCATGTTTTCGATGAAATGACTGAAACATATTCACTTATGACTAAGATTAGAGATAATTTAAACCCTTTTAATGTCACGGTGCCGGAGATTCTTCTGCATTCTCGCCATTTTGAAGTGCGTGTTTACATAACTTTCGCTTTCTCTTTGGCTGGCGATTGTAGGTCTAGGGTCAGTGTAGTGAGGGTTAGGGTTGGCTTACCGGTAAGCTAACCCTAACCCTCACTACTCTGACCCTAGACCATGTCGAGAACAGAACAAACAAGTGTACCAAAAACTACCAAAACACAGAGCAGACGCCAAAAAACACAAAAAACATGGAGGAAAGATAAACGCGAATGTCACAAATCGCACCGGTAAAAAACGTGCGTTGGGCGGTTATAATTGCCAGTAAAAGTGAATATCTTTAGGTAATTTTATCGAAAACATGACTAGTAATAGGAAAATGTAGAAAAAGGGTGAGAAAAGTGCGTTGTTTTTACGTAAATGGAAAAGTCCCCTATTCTTCAGTTTTACCCTTTACAAAATTTGCTGTCTTTGTGTTATCTAAAACAACTTCCTGTAAATTTTAACCACAGAAAAATGTACTTTTTGCTTGTAAATAAGAACCTGAGATCTGAAAAAAAAACCTTTACATAATGAATCAGACTCACCATTTCCTTTTTACAAATGCCATGACAAAACATTGTCCCAAATTTCATTCATGTTTTGAGCAAACCATCAGCATTACATACCACAACACATCCTCTATTTTAACTCTTTAACCAATGTAACGGCAAAATCCAGCCAGCGCTATTTACAACAAGAGGCCCCAGCGGGCCTGAGGCACTCAGCTGACATGGTAGACTAAATATCAACACAGAGAATTGATTTCAACAAGTTGCATCTGCTCCTCCTAAGAAATAGAGGATATGGAATGAGTGTTTTTCTCATATAATATTTATGAAACGAGTCTAAGAATTTTCCATTTGGGCGAGTCTCTGGCAAGCCCAAACGGAAAATTTGGACGAGTTTCATAAATATTATATGAGAAAAACACTCATTTCATATTCTATTTATCATATGACACACACACACGCACAAATTACCCACTTAGTATGACTTTTTAACCCTCACCTAACTTGAGTTGCAGACGGCACTTCGAAAAAACATCCTCGTATAACTAAAATTTTTCATTTTTTGCTTCCAAAACAAAGGTTATGACCCCTCCTTGGAACGAGCTCGTCGAGCTTGTTCCAATGAGGGGTCATAACCTATGTTTTGGAGGCAAAAAGAGAAAATATAAAAAAAATGAATGGCGTTTTTCTTGTAGGTAAAAGATTAATACAATATAACTCACCCTAAATAGGACAGATAACGTAAATTCTCCCTACTGAAATTATGTAAATGTAACCCAGCTGTATTTTGTTTAGCCAATCAAATTGTCCAGTTTTGAAATTGGCCAATGAAAGCTCCCAACTCTAATTATGCAAATTATGAAAATGTGGCCCAGTTGTATCAAATGTTTTAAAGTGAACAAAACGGACGAGTCATATGATAAAAGCTTATACCAAATATCCAAAGATTCTGACCAGTGGATCTAAAAAAAAAGATTTTTAAAGAATATTCCTCATATTGAACTAAGTTATAATTCGGGCCAATATATGAACCCAGGGACTTGGCTTTAACAAACTTGAATCTCACCCCCCCCCCACCCTCCCAAGGATGCTGCACACCAAATATCAAAACATTCTGACTGCTGGATCTGAAGAAGATTTTTAAAGAAAATTCCTCATTTTGAACTAAGTTACAATTCGAGCTCCCACAGTGAGCCCAAATATGGACCTAGGGACATGGCTTGAACAAACTTGAATCTTACCCCCCTAAGGAAGTTGCATAAAAAATATCAAAAGCATTCATCTGCTGGATCAGAAGAAAATTTTTAAAGAAAATTCCTCATTTTGAACTAAGTTGTCATTCGGGCTCCCATAGTGAGCCCAAATATGAACCAAGGGACTTGACTTGAATAAACTTGAATCTCACCCCCCTAAGGTTGCTACATGCCAAATATCAAAACATTCTGGCCACTGAATCTGAAGAAGATTTTTAAAGAACAAGAGGCCACAAGGGGCCTTAATCGCTCACCAGCCAAAGTGGTTCAAAGAAGTGTTTGGGGTCACATTCAGTTGGACATGGTTCATCAACACTACAAATGAATGAAGCCATGCAAAGGCAAATTTTATGGAAATGGATCTGAACAAACCTGAACCTAACATGCTCCCCCTGCGCCCCCCTCCCAACCCTGCCCATTGAGAGCCAAAATAATAAGCCAGGGACTCAAACTGAACAAACTTGAATCTGATCCCTCTTGAGATGTTACAAATGTATATACCAAATATGAAAGAATTCTGACTGGTGGATCTTTAAGCAAATGTCCTCACATTGCATTAAGTTAAATTTTGGGCTCAAATAGGAAGCCAAAATATTAACCCAGGGAACCGAATTGAACATACTTGAATCTGACCCACCTAGAGATGTTGTATACCAAATATGAAAGGATTCTGATTGGTGGATCTGAAGAAGAAGACTTTTAAAAGAAATTTCCTCGTATTGCACTATGTTAAAATTCGGGCTCCCACAGGAAGCCAAATATCAACCCATTGACCAGATTTGAACAAACTTGAATCGGACCCTCCTAGAGATGTTGTATACCAAATATGAAAACATTCTGACTACAGGGTCCAAAGAAGAGGATTTTTAAAAAAATTCCCTATATTGCACTAAATTGATATTTGGGCTCCCAAAGGGAGCCCAAAAATTTACCCAGGTAAGCAATTTGAACAAACCTGAAACTGACCCACCTCAAGATGTTGTATACCAAATATGAATGCATTATGACTGGTGGATCTGAAGAAGAAGATTTTTAAAGAAATTTGCTCAAATTGCACCAAGTTAAAATTCAGGCTCTCATAGGCAGCCCAAATATAAACCCAGGGCCTTGCTTTGAATAAACTTGATTCTGACTCCCCTATAGATGTTGTATACCAAACATGACAGGATTTTGACTGTTGGAGCTGAAGAAGATTTTTAAAGAAATTTACTCAAATTGTATACCAAGTTAAACTTTGGGCTCCACTAAAGAGCCCAAATACTCACTCAGGGACCCGATTTGTACAAACTTGAATCTGACCCCCCTATAGATGTTGTATACCAAATATGAAAGCATTCTGACTTGTGGATCTGAAAAAGAAGATTTTTAAAGAAATTTCCTCATATTTCACTAAGTTAAAATTCAGGCTCCTACAGGGAGCCCAATTATTAACCCAGGGACTCGATTTGAACAAACTTGAATCTGACCCCAATAGAGATGTTATATACCAAATATTAAAAGATTCTAAATGATGGTTCTGGAGAAGAAGATTTTTTTAATTAAAAAAAAAGAATTATGGGTGCTATCAGAGTAATGCCCCTTGTAGGGCCCCCTGTGGAAGCGGAAAGTTTATTTGTACCAGCTTGAATTGACATATGATAAGGAACATGCACACCAAATTTGGTTCAATTTGGTCCAGTAGTTTGGGAGGAGAAGTCGATAATGTAAAGTTCATGATGGACGACGACGACGGACGGCAAGTGATAAATTAAGCTCCCTTCGGTGAGCTAAAAATTCCTCATATTGACTAAGTTATAAGTCGGGCTGTGGAGCCCAAATATGGACCCAGGGACTTGGCTTTAACAAACTTGATCCCCCCCCCCCCCCCCTCTAAGGATGCTACACACCGCATATCAAAACATTCCGACTGCTGGATCTGAAGAAGATTTTTAAAGAAAATTCCTCATTTTGAACTAAGTTATAATTTGGGCTACCAAAGTGAGCCAAAATATGAACCCAGGGACTTGGCTTGAACAAACTTGAATCTCACCCCCCTAAGCATACTGCATACCCAATATCAAAAGATTCTGCCTGCTGGATCTTGAGATGAAGATTTTCAAAGAAATTTGCCTGAAATGCACTATTCAAATTTGGGCTCCTATACTAAGCCCAAATATGAACCCAGGGGGCCGATTTGAACAAACTTGAATCAGATCCACCCCACAATGTTGCATACCAAATATCAAAAGATTCTGTCTCCTGGATCTGGAGAAGAAGATTTTTTAAGAAATTTGCCTGAAATGCACTAAGTTTGAATTTGAGCTTCTATAGTGAGCCCAAATAGGAATCCATTTCCATAATTGCACTAAGGAAAAATTCATGCCCCTATAGGGAGCCCCAATATTGATCAAGGGACTCGATTTGAACAAACTTGAATCAGACCCATACCAAGATGCTGCATACCAAATATCAAAATATTCTGCCCATTGGTTCTGGAGAAGAAGATTTTTAAAGAATGTTTCTTAAATTGCACTAAGTAAAAATTCACACCCCCATAGTGAGCCCCAATATTGGTTGAGGGACTTGATTTGAACAAACTTGAATCAGACCCATACCAAGATGCTGCTTACCAAGTATCAAAAGATTCTGCCCACTGGTTCTGGAGAAGATTTTTTAATAATTTTTCTATAATTCATACAGTGATATCAGAGTTATGTCCCATACAGAGCCGCAAAGGGACATGGCCATTTCATTTGAACAAACATGAATTGCCATATAGTAATGAACATCCACATGAAGTTTCGTGAAAATTGGACCAGTGGTTTCAGAGGAGAAGTCGTTTGAAAAATGTTCACGATGACGGACGGCAAGTGATAAGTTAAGCTCCCTTCGGTGAACTAAAAATGCTGATAAGATCACCGATCCAATGTAGAGTTGTGATAGCACAAAAGTGGGTTTAATCATTATCAACTTATCGTCCGGAAACCAATTGTTTACAATTTACTATGTGAAGGGTCATCGTGACCCTGACCTTTGACCTAGTGATTCCAAAATAAATAGGGCTCTTTCTTGCACCAATGCCAACCTACCTATGAAGATTAATGAACGTGGGTGGAACCATTGTCAAATTATCATCTGGAAACCAATTGTTGACGATTTATTATGTTCAAGGTCACTGTGACCTTGTCCACTGACCTAGCCAGTCCAAAATAAATAGGGGTCTTCCACTCACCTAGGCCAACCTACCTATGAAGTTTCATGAATGTGTGTCAAACCATTATCAAGTTATCATCCAGAAGCCAATTGTTTACAATTTACTATGTTGAAGGTCACTGTGACATTGACCTTTCACCTAGCGAGTACAAAATAAATAGGGTTTTTCCTCTCACTGATGCCAACCTACCAATGAAGTTTCATGAACGTGGGTCAAACCATTATCAAGTTATCATCCGGAAACCAATTGTTTTGATTTACTATATTCAAGGTCACAGTGACCTTGACCTTTGACCTAGTGAGTATAAAATAAACAGGGTTCTTCCTCTCACAAAGGCCAACCTACATATTAAGTTTCATGAAAGTGGGTAGAACCATAGTGAAGTTATCATCTGGAAACCAATTGTTTATGATTTACTATGTTCAAGATCACTATGACCTTGACCTTTGACCTAACAAGTTCAAAATAAATGGGGTACTTTCTCTCACCGATGCCAACCTACCTATGAAGTTTCATGTTATCAAGTTTCCTATCAAGTTATCATCCGGAAACCAATTGTTTACGCCCACCCAACTGCCCGCCATTGATCAAACTTATTAGTCGGGTTGGACATCATCACAACCCGACTAAAAATTAGTTATTCCAGGTTATTCATGAATTTTATTTGCAAGTGTCGTCTGCCTTTTGTGGTAAAGGGTTAAATCTTATCAACATTAAACAAAACAGCAATCCAACAACTGATAAATTTAATTAACCCACAATGACATGAAGTTAATCATTTCAACCCACTGGAAATTCAGTCTGGAATTTACGGTAGGTCATTGACGTCACTCGCTATCTGTGCACTAAGAATGACTTGAATCCTTATTTGTTCTGGAGCTGGACTATTCTCTCTATTGTAGATTTCACCTCCAAATACTGCGAGAGTTTTGCTTGAAAGCTGGGCATTAAGTGGGAATTTAACAAATACTAACAAGAGCACCGCTGGGCATTGCATCATACGCCCGTGAACTGTTCAAATTGTACCATTTTAACACATTTGCAATTTTTTTAGAGTGCGAGAAATTTATACTGGCATATATATATATGTTACGGTCAGACTTTGAAATCAGTGATTTTGTGAAATGACTAAATTTTTCAGTCATTTGAGAAAAAGACTAACAAGTTTGAAGCCAATCGAAAAACAAATACTAAAGTTATCATCCGGAAACCAAATATTTGACGAAGAATTCTAAGTCCAACAGGGGCCATAATTCAGGCAAAAATTGTTCAGACTGACCCCATATTCGAACTTGACCTGTATTTTGTTGTGATTAAACCACATACCAAGTTTGGAGCCGCTCGGAAAACAAATACTAAAGTTATCACCTGGAAACCAAATATTTGACGAATTCTAAGTCCAACAGGGGCCATAATTCAGGCAAAAATTGTTCAGACCGACCCCATATTCGAACTTGACCTGTATTTTGTTGTGATTAAACCACATACCAAATTTGGAGCCAATCGGAAAACAAATACTAAAGTTATCATCCGGAAACCAAATATTTGACGAATTCTAAGTCCAACAGGGGCCATAATTCAGGCGAAAAATGTTCGGACCGACCCCATATTCGAACTTGACCTGTATTTTGTTGTGATTAAACCACATACCAAATTTGGAGCCGATCGGAAAACAAATACTAAAGTTATCATCCGGAAACCAAATATTTGACGAATTCAAAGTCCAACTGGGGCCATAATTCAGGCAAAATTTGTTCAGACTGACCCCATATTCGAACTTGACCTGTATTTTGTTGCGATTAAACCACATACCACATTTGGAGCCGATCGGAAAACAAATACTAAAGTTATTGTTCGGAAACCAAACGGACGGACGGACGGACGGACGGACAGACGGACAACGCCATACTATAATACGTCCCGTTTTTCAAACGGGCGTATAAAAAGACACATTTGCTGATGGCGTTGGAGACATGTTCACATTAATAGAAACAAAGCGTGAAGGTCCACAAGTTTGGATTGTATCCATATTTGAATTTACACAAGAGGAAATATCATAGCTCAGTATTTCAGATATTTTATAAAGCTGTTCATGATTTATTTGGCTTTTCCTAAAAGGAAAAGACATTTGTTATTGTACCCGAAAAAAATTATTATTTGGCTTTTCCTGAAAGGAAAAGACATTTATTATTCTTCTTGAAAAAAAATATTTGTTTTTTTTCTACTTTCTTTTGGCTTTTATTTTCAGGAAAAGACATTTGTTATTCTTCTCAAAAAAAATTCTTTATTTTTTTTTTTTGCTTTTCCTGAAAGGAAAAGACATTTGTTATTCTTCTCAAAAATGAAAGTGTCAAGGACACTGTAGCTCAACTTGTTTAAGACATGTACATGTATAGTATGTGACACAGCAATGACAAACATCTAGGTAATGGCCTGATAACAAAAGTACATGTAAAGTATTGTAAAGGTCTGTACATAAATGCTGACCGTAGCCTTAACAAATATATAGGTAATGTGTTGTAAAAGTGGGGTGACAGTTAGATGTTAAACTAGAAGAGAAATCTTTGAGTCCCAGAGTGGGTCTGACTGAACCCAAAAATATTTGTTCTCATAGCACAGTGATAACAAAGGCACCCCAAAACACGCGTTCCTTTCACCAGGTGATAACAAAGGTACCCCAAGAAGTTTTGTGAAGATCAGTTCATAAATACAGACTCTAGCCCGAGCCATATAGACATGTGCACTTACTATGTATAAGTAGCACTTAATAAATCAAAATTCATCTAATTTGCATAATTTCTGCACGAGAAAAAGACCTGTACTATATGTGATGTATTCCATGTTACTAAACATTTATACAGAAATTTATTCAAATCAGAACTTTCATACAGAAGTTCTGTACAAAAAACTGATTGCACTAATTTTGGTACAAAATGGACACTGGCAATGACACTGTAGCTCAACTTGTCAAGACAAAGACATGTACATGTATAGTATGTGACACAGCAATGACAAACATCTAGGTAATGACCTGATAACAAAGGTACATATAAAGTATTGTAACAGTCTGTACATAAATACTGACTGTTGCCTGTAACAAATGTATAGGTAAAGTATTGTAAAGGTGGGTGACAGTCAGATGCTAAACTAGAAAAGAAATCTTTGAGTCCCAGAGTGGGTCTGACTGAACCCCAAAATATTTGTTTTCATAGCACAGTGATAACAAAGGCACCCCAAAACACACTCATTCCTGTCCCAAGGTGAAAACAAAGGTACCCAAGAAGTTTCGTGAAGATCAGTTCACAAATATGAGCTGTGTAGAAGTTGTGACAAAAAACTGATTGGACCTAATTTCGGTACAAAATGGCCACTGGCAGCCATCTTGAATTTTGGACCGCACCCAGAAACACTCGTTCTCGTCCCAAGGTGATAACAAAGGTACCCAAGAAGTTTTGTGAAGATCGGTTCATAAATACAGACTCTAGCTCGAGCCGTATTGACATGTGTACTTACTGTGTGTAAGTAGCACTGAAAAAATCAAAAGTTCATCTAATTTGCATAATTTCTGCACGAGAAAAAAACCCGTATTGTATGTGATGTATCCCATGGTACTAAACATTCACACAAAAAATTATTCAAATCAGCGCTTTCATTTGGAAGTTCTGTGCAAAAATCTGATTGCACCAAATTTTGTACAAAATGGCTGCCATCGGCCATCGTGAATTTCGGACTGGAATCAAAAACACTCGTTCTCGTCCCACGGTGATAACAAAGGTACCCAAGGAGTTTCGTAAAGATCGGTTCATAAATACGGCCTCTAGCCCGAGCCGTATTGGCATTTGCACTTACAGTGCTGAAAGTAACACCAAAAAACATCAAAGTTAGTCTAATTTGCATAATTTCTGCACAAGAAAAAAACCTGTACTATATGTGATGTATTCCATGTTACTAAACATTCATACAAAAATTTATTCAAATCAGAACTTTCATACAGAAGTTCTGTACAAAAGACTGATTGCACTAATTTTGGTACAAAATGGCTGCTGGTGGCCATCTTGAATTTCAGACCACACCCAAAAACACTCGTTCTCATCCCACAGTGATAACAAAGATACCCAAGAAGTTTCGTAAAGATCGATTCATAAATACAGCCTCTAGCCTGAGCCGTATAGAAGTTGTGTACAAAAAACTGATTAGACCTAATTTCGGTACAAAATGGCCACTGGCAGCCATCTTGAATTTTGGACCGCACCCAGAAACACTCGTTCTCGACCCAAGGTGATAACAAAGGTACCCAAGACGTTTCGTGAAGATCGGTTTATAAATACAGACTCTAGCCCGAGCCGTATTGACATGTGTACTTACTGTGTGTAAGTAGCACTGAAAACATCAAAGTTCATCTAATTTGCATAATTTCTGCACGAGAAAAAAACCCGTATTATATATGATGTATCCCATGGTACTAAACATTCACACAAAAAATTATTCAAATCAGCACTTTCATATGGAAGTTCTGTGCAAAAATCTGATTGCACCAAATTTTGTACAAAATGGCTGACATCGGCCATCTTGAATTTCGGACCGGACCCAAAAACACTCGTTCTCGTCCCACGGTGATAACAAAGGTACCCAAGGAGTTTCGTAAAGATCGGTTCATAAATACGGCCTCTAGCCCGAGCCGTATTGGCATTTGCACTTACAGTGCTGAAAGTAACACCAAAAAACATCAAAGTTAGTCTAATTTGCATAATTTACGCACGAGAAAAAAACCCGTATTATATGTGATATATCCCATGGTACTAAACATTCATACAAAAAATTATTCAAATCAGAGCTTTCATATGGAAGTTCTTTACAAAAAAAAAATTTCTGCATCGTCGGTACAAAATGGCTGCTGGCAGCCATCTTGAATTTCGGACTGCACCCAAAAACACTCGTTCTCATCCCACGGTCATAACAAAGGTACCCAAAAAGTTTCGTAAAGATTGGTTCATAAATATGGCCTCTTGCCCGAGCCATAGCAGCTTGGCACTTACAGCTCTGAAAGTAACACTAAATAAATCAAAGTCAGTCTAATTTGCAAAATTTACGCACGAGAAAAAAACTCGTATTATATGTGATGTATCCCATGGTACTAAACATTTATACAAAACTTTATTCAAATCAGAACTTTCATACAGAAGTTCTGTACAAAAAACTGATTTTTGCATCATCGGTACAAAATGGCCGCTGGCAGCCATCTTGAATTTCGGACCACACCTAAAAACACTCGTTCCCGTCCCAGGGTCATAACAAAGGTACACAAGAAGTTTCGTAAAGATCGGTTCATAAATACGACCTCTAGCCCGAGCCATAGCCAATTGTTGACGTACGGACAGATGGACGGACGGACAGACGGGCCATGACAATAGCTCAAATTTGACTTCGTCAAAGTTGAGCAAAAAATAAATCAAAGTTCATCCAATTTGCATAATTTCTGGATGAGAAAAAAACCCGTATTATATGTGATGTATTCCATGTTACTAAATATCCATACAAAAAAATAAATCAAAGTTCATCTAATTTGCATAATTTCTGCACGAGAAAAAAAACCTGTACTATGTGATGTATTCCATGTTACTAAACATTCATACAAAAATTTATTCAAATCAGAGCTTTCATCCAGAAGTTCAGTACAAAAAACTGATTGCACTAATTTTGGTACAAAATGGCTGCTGGTGGCGATCTTGAATTTTGGACTGCACCCCAAAACACTTGTTCTCATCCCACAGTGATAACAAAGGTACCCAAGAAGTTTTGTAAAGATCGGTTCACAAATACAGCCTCTAGCCTCAGCCGTATAGAAGTTGTGTTAAAAAAACTGATTGGACCTAATTTCGGTACAACATGGCCACTAGCAGCCATCTCGCATTTTGGATCATACCCAGAAACACTTGTTCCTGTCCCAAGGTGATAACATAGGTACCCAATAAGTTTCGTGAAGATCGGTTCATAAATACAGACTCCAGCCCTAGCCGTATTGACATCTGCACTTACTGTGTATAAGTAGCACTGAATAAATCAATCAAAGTTCATCTAGTTTGCATAATTTTTGCACGAGAAAAAATGTTACTAAACATTCATACAAAAATTTATTCAAATCAGAACTTTCATAAAGAAGTTCTGTACAAAAAACTGATTGCACTAACTAAAGTACAAAATGGCTGCTGGTGGCCATCTTGAATTTCAGACCACACCCAAAACCACTCATTCTCGTCCCATGGTGATAACAAAGGTACCCAACAAGTTTTGTAAAGATCGGTTCATAAATATGGCCTCTAGCCTGAGCCGTATTGGCATTTGCAGTTACAGAGCTGAAAGTAACATTAAATAGATCAAAGTTAGTCTAATTGGCATAATTTATGCACGAGAAAAAAACCCGTATTATATGTTATGTATCCCATGGTACTAAACATTCGCACAAAAAATTATTCAAATCAGCGCTTTCATATGGAAGTTTGGCGCAAAAATCTGATTGCACCTAATTTTGTACAAAATGACTGCAAGTGGCCATCTTGAATTTCAGACCGGACCCCAAAACACTCGTTCTCATCCCACGGTGATAACAAAGGTACCCAATAAGTTTTGGAAAGATTGGTTCATAAATACGGCCTCTAGCCTGAGCTGTATTGGCTTTTGCACTGGAAGTAACACTAAATAAATCAAAGTTAGTCTAATTTGCATAATTTACGCACGAGAAAAAAACCCTTATTATATGCGATGTATCCTATGGTACTAAACATTCATTCAAAAAATTATTCAAATCAGAGCTTTCATACGGAAGTTCTGCGCAAAAATCTGATTGCACCTAATTTTGTACAAAATGGCTGCCAGCGGCAGTCTTGAATTTCAGACCGGATCCAAAAACATTTCTCGTCTCATGGTGATAACAAAGGTACCCAAGAAGTTTCGTAAAGATCGGTTCATAAATACGGCCTCTAGCCCAAGCCGTGTTACGGTGTGACGGACAGACAGACGGACGACGGGCCATGACAATACCTCAAATTTGGCTTCGCCAAAGTTGAGCTAAAAATAATTATTTCTCTTTTTCTTTTTTTTTGGCTTTTCCTGAAAGGAAAAGACATTTATTATTCTTCTCGAAAAAAAAATTTGTTTTTTGGCTTTTCCTGAAAGAAAAAGACATTTGTTATTCTTTTTTTAAATTTTTTTTTTTTTTTTTAAATTTTTTTTTTTATTCTTCCAACACTTTGGAGACGACGTTTTCTCGAATGCTCTCGTATAGATTTTCCTGAAAGAAAAAGACATTTGTTATTCTTTTTTTAAATTTTTTTTTTTTTTTTTAAATTTTTTTTTTTATTCTTCCAACACTTTGGAGACGACGTTTTCTCGAATGCTCTCGTATAGATTTTTCTGACATTTTGCTTAGTCATTGACGTATATAAGTTGTAGGTCTGTTAAGCTTTTGACCTTCAAAACACCCCAAAAATGCCCTAACTTTCATTGACCAATATCTCCTGGCCTGAATGAGTTATTGACCTGAAATTTCTACAGATTTGTCATAAATACATTTTTCAACAAGGAACTGGTAACAAAAGTTTACAAACAAAAAATTTTCTGCCCAAATTTTCCAAAACATCAAAAAAAGACCTGAAAATCAGACATTTTGGCCTACAATCTCTGCACTGTGAATTAGCAGGACACCCGTAACAGACTGAATAGCAAGAATGTGATGTTTCGTTATCATAAATGCAAATTTTTTTTTATTTTATCCACAATGAGTCCAAAATGGCCGCCAAACCTTGAAAAAAAAACAAACAAAATTTTCATTGACCAATATCTCCTGCTCCGATTGGGTTATTGACCTAATCTTTTCACAGCTGTGCTAATGGGAAGAACGTTCGTAACACTGACACATGCTGATGCAGGTTAACGGAATTCACCTACTGGAGTTCATATTACAGGAGACAAAGATTACAACTAAACCACCATGGAAGGGTATTTTCCACCCAGCAATTATTTTCGGTTTAAGGGATTGAAGACAGGTGCACCATTGACGTGCAGTACGCCTTGGTACACAATGCCACCATGCCCCCACATGGGCAATGGGGAGTGAAGTGTATTGACCCAAGACACAACGCTGTTGTCGTGGGTGGGATTCAAGCCAAGGACCTCTTGCAGCCTGCACCTCAACCTACTGAGCCACATATATAAAAACTGACAAATGATTGGTAAACATATGTCACATCACCGTACCAGGACAACATGAAACAACCAGAATATAGTGGTTGCTCACCAACCATAGTAGTGGCTGATGTGCGATCAGCGAAGTTTGAGTGTATGACTCTGTGACGTTGAATCTCGAGGTAGCTGTGGATGTTGGGAATGTTCACAGTACTATGCAATCCTCACCGTACCTAGGTGTAAAATAGGTACCCATTGAGGCGCTTGAATTTCGTGTTCGTCTGTGGACCACAAGCGGTATGCTCTGAGGAGTTGAGCTGAGAATGTCATGGAATGATCAAAGGGTATGTACTCCTATGATACGGGGTAATAGTCCGGCCGCCGAGGCACTGAACCTGGTTTTGTTGTATTAAGTTTTTTCTCGGCGGATTATTATGCTATAGGGTCTCCTTGATGAGATTTTTCTTACTGGACAGCTGACAGTGTTGAGCAATTTTTTTTTATTCGACAAAATCCAAGATGGCCGCCAAGGTGGCCGCAATGAAAAAATACAATATCACCATATAACTTAGATCGGAATTTTTGGTAAGATAATATGGAATTTTGAAGATTTTTCTTCTTGATTCATCGTACACATATATAATTGTTACTTATTGGCCAAAATACGATTACCAAAATCCAATATGGCGGCCAAGATGGCCCCCCCAATGTGTCACACTTTTCTCTTTTTTTTGAGATTTCACCACATATCCTTCATATTGTTGCTAAGATGTTGACAATTATGCATGCTTGTATAATTTTATTTACCAGAGGGGCCAT
This sequence comes from Pictodentalium vernedei, assembly GCA_031216915.1. NCBI lineage: Eukaryota > Metazoa > Mollusca > Scaphopoda > Dentaliida > Dentaliidae > Pictodentalium > Pictodentalium vernedei. Next base: position 646,381,446 of record CM062297.1, on the reverse strand, counting down.
TTCTGTACACACTGGTACTCTAATATCCACCAGAAGTGGATTGTTGCTCACTGTATCACGTTATTTATAAATGCCGGTATAACCTAGACAATCCGAAAAAAGTTGCGAATTATGTTAAGTCCGTCGGAATTAACCGATATTATATGTATAAACAATGAAAGGTATATACACATATCGGCACATTTTCATGAACCTACTGTTATTCTCATGTGTCATATGAAAAATATTCTCTCAAAACCCAAGATGGCGTCCAAAATGGCCGCAAATATGGAAAAAATCATCATTTCTTACAAATATGAGCGGCTATTAGGCGCTATTATTTTGAAATGTCCAACCATGATTACCGATATGAATTAGCCATATGGGGTGATGCTCTTTTGTTATATATGATCAAAGGAATTGTTTGAGAAACCCGATATGGCATCCAAAATGCCCCCAAAATTGGAAAAGTAACAAAGCAATTACAGTCTACACTCATCTGCCCATAGTTCAGTCGCCAATACACTTAACCTGTTTTTTTTCTCGGTGCATTATTGTATCACTATATCCAATAACTATATGGTCTCCTCGTGCAATTCCTTTTACTGGGCAGCTGACAGGGTTGATCAATTTCCTTATAACCGCCAAAACCTAAGCTGGCCCCAAATCCAAGTTTCCGCCGATACCATTGAAAATATTGAAATTGAAAGTCAAAAATCTTTACTAAATAATTCAGTACAGCACGCCATTTCCAACTGATTGTGTTGGTCACAAAGCAGGTCAGCCTATCCCCAGATTTTCCAGAAAAAATCAAAATGGCTACCAAAATTATTAACATTTTGCTATTTTCAGCAGTAGTGTTAAAGACTCCAAAATGGAGGTGGGAACTGAAATGTATGAGAAATTGTAACAAGAGAGATGTTTGCAAATATCATTGGTGAAGTACTTTATAAGGACCACACAAGATGTAGTGAATATCAAGTTGAATGACTGTGTAGTTCCTTAGATCGACTCATCACTACGCATTACTGCCAGCGATGTCTGTTCATTGCAGCAGTCCTCTGAAACACTGCACACACAGAAAATGGTACAAGCTATGTTTGCTGCATTGCACTTACACCTCGAATATTTGCATGGCGTTTTACTCGAGCACGTGCACCTAATCATCTTCAGTATTTCATCAGGTGCCAGCTTGACGTTGGACGCGACTGTCACAGGGTTCAAAGATTTTGTATTCACGTCTTTCTCGAATCCAAATAGAATTGGGTCCATCTGCGGTGGGTTAGGTTGAAGGGCATGCTTCCATATACAAGTTTGCAAGTGGGCCCGCTTAACATTCTCAGTAAAAGCCTCTGTTGTGGGTGGTAGGCTGCACAATTTAGGAGCAGATGTTGCAGTCGGATTCCCAATTCCTGTTCTCCATATGCACAAACGAGCATCGGACATTGATGTTGATTTAGGAGATCTATAGCATAATGCTATGAACTTGGTGGCTTGTTCTAGAACATCCGATATCTCCATGTTATTCTCACCAGGTGATTCCAGTGCCCCACCAATTTGCAGAACCTTCAGTACACGCCCTTTGCCGATACCAAAGTATCCCCCTACAGTATCGCACCCGGAAAGTGCATGAGAAGTGAGCAATTGAGGAACAATTTTCTTGTGTGTATCAACTGCGGCAGGTATATCTATCACCACCCGTCCATGGATTGGTGACTCCATAGTCATTGCAACCATCAAGTGTTGTTCAAGGTAGTGATGCAGCAACAACAAATAGCTGTCAAGTGTCGTCAGCAACAACCACAATCTCATTACATTCAGCTGCAGCAAACAATATTGCCTTTTGAATTAAAATGTTGTCAGCTTCCTCGTGACTAGTTGCCATATCTACTCTATCTGTAACCGATCCACAACTAACCTCAACCGGAACATCATGTTGGCCAGTAATTACAAGTTTGTGAGTTCGTGTGTTTTGCTCAGCAAAACTTTTGTCCGTGGTAAGTTGATCACATATAATAGAGATCAGTTGCTTTTTGTTCTCCACTGCGGTCAGCACCTGTTTTTGTGGTGGTAGCAGGAAGGTGAGTACAAGTTGAAACACCCGGCAGCTATCGGCCTTTCTGTGTGCCCTTGTCATGCACTCGGTGCTGTAGTCAACATATCTGTCAAATATCAAATACACATCACTCGATCGCAACTTCTATTCGATGTTGTCTTTAAACGATGTAATGAAGTCTAGAACAGTTGCCGGTCTGGTTTTGGTAGACACGAGCCAATGAGGTATCCAGAGCAGTGCACAGCCATCGATAACAATTGCAGATTTCTTATCACACCATAATTCATGCCCAAGAAAAATCTGTATGATATGTTATCTTATGCCGCTACACCTCCATAATTACTGAAATCGGAAAAGTCATTTAGAAGTTCAAAGCAGAAAACTAATTACACACAATTTCCAACAATGAAAGTGTCAATGACACTGTAGCTTAACTTGTGTGTTGTGTTTGATGAAAAGGATAATGTTCAATGTTTATGAAAGGATTATGAAATAAGACAAGAATTGTGATAATTGGGAATATGTTCATTTCTGTTCCCTGTATGCTATGTTTATGATAAAAATAATATGAGGTGTACACTGTACTAAAGATCTGAGGGGTGGGTTAATATGACCTCACAGTCAATATATGTGGCCCTCACAGTTAACGTATATCAACAAAAGTTACCAAGTTACCGTGAAATTATTCCAAAACGAATCATCCTATCAAGTTACATTAAAATCCCTTCATAAATATGGCCTGTAGACTGTGCTAAAGGTTTTCGGGCTTCGGGCCCCTGTAGCCGTCAGTTTCCCAATTGCGTCCAACGGGGACGTTCTCATCTAGACATTATATGAAGTCAACCTACCAAGACACAATGAAATCCCTTAATAAATATGACCTGTAGACTGTGCTAAAGGTTTTTGGGCTTTGGCAGCCATCATGGTTGAATGATCGCAACCAAAAGGGGCCATTCTCATCTCAGCATCATCTGGAGTGATCCTACAAAGTTACAATGAAATCCCTTCATAAATATGACCTGTAGACTGTGCTCAAGGTTTTTGGGCTTCGGGCCCCTGAAGCCATCACAGCTGACCAATCACGACCAAAAGGGCATGTCATCATCTAGGCATTATATGGAGTCAAACTTACGGGTTACAATGAAGTCCTTCCATAAATATGACCAATAGACTATGCTAAAGGTTTTGGGTTCGGGCAGCCATCAAGGCTGAATGATCGCGACCAAAAGGGGACGTTCTCATCTAGACATTATTTAGAGTCATCCTACCAAGGTAAAATGAAATCCCTTCATAAATATCAACTGTAGACTGTGCTAAAGATTTTCGGGCTTTGGGCCCCTGTAGCCAACACAGTTGCCTAATGGTGTCCAAAAGGGGCTGTTCTCATCTAGACATTACATGAAGTCAACCTACCAAGTTACAATGAAATCCCTTCATAGTATGATCTGAAGACTGTGCTAAAGGTTTTCAGGCTTTAGGCTTGGGCAGCCATCATGGTTGAATGATCGCAACTAAAAGGGGACATTCTCATTTGACATCATCTGGAGTGATCCTATCAAGTTACAATGAAATCCCTTCATAAATATGACCTGTAGACTGTGCTCAAGATTTTCGGTCTTCAGGCACCTGTAGCCATCACAGTTGACCAACCACGACAAAAAGGGGATGTCATCATCTAGGCATTATATGGAGTCAACCTAACAAGTTACAATGAAATCCTTCCATAAATATGACCTACAGACATGCTAAAGGTTTTTGGGCTCGGGCCGCCATCAAGGCTGAATGATTGTAACCAAAAGGGGACGTTCTCATCTGGACACTATTTGGAGTCATCCTACCAAGCTACAATGAAATCCCTTCATAATTATGACCTGTAGACTATGCTAAAGGTTTTCAGGCTTTGGGCCCCTGAAGCCGTCACAGTTGCCCAATTGTGTCCAAAAGGGGACATTCTCATCTAGACATTATATGAAGTCAACCTACCAAGTTACAATGAAATCCCTTCATAAATATGACCTGTAGACTGTGCTAAAGGTTTATGGGCTTCGGGCTCGGGAAACCATCATGGTTGAATGATCGCAACCAAAGGGAACAATCTCATCTGGGCATATTCTGGAGTGATCCTAAGAAGTTACAATGAAATCCCTTCATAAATATGACCTGTAGACTGTGCTCAAGGTTTTCGGGCTTCGGGCACCTGTCGCCATCACAGTTGACCAATCACGACCAAAAGGGGATGTCATCATCTAGGCATTATATGGAGTCAACCTAACAATGTTACAATGAAATCCTTCTATAAATATAACCTTTTGCCTATACTAAAGGTTTTTGGGCTCGGGCACCCATCAAGGCAAAATGATCACGGCCAAAAATGGGACGTTCTCATCTAGACATTATTTGGAGTCAACCTACCAAGTTACAATGAAATCCCATCATAAATATGACCTGTAGACAGTGCTAAAGGTTTTCGGGCTTCGGGCACCTTTAGCCGTCAAAGTTGCCCAATCATGTCCAAAAGGGGACGTTCTCATCTAGACATTATATGAAGTCAACCTACCAGGTTTTCGGGCTTAGGGCTCGGGCAGCTATCATGGTTGAATGATCGCAACCAAAGGGGACAATCTCATCTGGGCATCATCTTGAGTGATCCTATGAAGTTACAATGAAATCTCTTCATAAATATGACCTGTAGACTGTGCTCAAGGTTTTTGGGCTTCAGGCACTTGTAGATATCACAGCTGACCAATCATGACCAAAAGGGGATGTCATCATCTAGGCATTATATGGAGTCAACCTAATAGGTTACAATGAAATCCTTCCATAAATATGACCTTTTACCTATGCTAAAGGTTTTTGGGCTCGTGTACCCATCAAGGCTGAATGATCGCGATCAAAAGGGGATGTTCTCATCTAGACATTATTTGGAGTCATCCTACCAACTTACAATGAAATCCCCTCATAAATATGACCTGTAGACTGTGCTAAAGGTTTTTGGGCTTCGGGCACCTTTAGCCGTCACAGTTGCCCAATCATGTCCAAAAGGGGACGTTCTCATCTAGACATTATATGAAGTTAACCTACCAAGTTACAATGAAATCCCTTCATAAATATGACCTGTAGACTGTGCTAAAGGTTTTTGGGCTTCGGGCTCGGGCAGCCGTCACGGCTGACAGATCGCAACCATAGGGGACAATCTCATCTGGGCATCATCTGGAGTGATCCTAAGAAGTTACAATGAAATCCCTTCATAAATATGACCTGTAGACTGTGCTCAGGGTTTTTGGGCTTCGGGCACTTGTAGCCATCACAACTGACCAATCACGACCGAAAGGGGATGTCATCATCTAGGCATTATATGGAGTCAACCTAACAGGTTACAATGAAATCCTTCCATAAATATGACCTTTTGTCTATGCTAAAGGTTTTTGGGCTTGGGCACCCATCAAGGCTGCATGATCGCGATCAAAATGGGACGTTCTCATCTAGACATTATTTGGAGTCATCCTACCAAGTTACAATGAAATCCCTTCTTAAATATGACCTCTAGACTGTGCTAAAGGTTTTCGGGCTTCGGGCTCCTGTAGCCGTCACAGTTGCCCAATCACGTCCAAAAGGGGACGTTCTCATCTAGACATTGTATGAAGTCAACCCAGCAAGTTACAATGAAATTCCTCAATAAATATGACCTGTAGACTGTGGTAAAGGTTTTCGGGTTTTGGGCGCGGGCAGTCGTCACGGTTGGCAGATCATGCCCAAATGGGGATATTCTCATCTAGACATCATAAGGAGTCATCCTACCAAGTTACAATGAAATCCCTCCACATTAAACGTGACCTGCAGACTGTGCTAAAAGTTTTTGGGTTTCGGGCTTGGGCAGCCATCACGGTTGATAGATCATGCCCAAAAAGGGACGTTCTCATCTAGGCATTATACAGAGGCATCCTACCAAGTTACAATGAAATCCCTTCATAAATACAACCTGTAGACTGTGCTAATGGTTTTCGGGTTTTGGGATCGGGCAGCCATACCGGTTGCCCGATCGCGACCAAAAGGGGACGCTCTCATCTAGACATGACCCCCAAACCTGCATATTAAATTTCGTGACGATCAGACAAGAACTGCGGGGTGTAGACCGTGCTAAAGGAAAATGTGAACAGACGTCACAGACTCACAGACTAACAGACTTCCGCACGCGTGATGGCTATAGCTTATCTTGACTATGTCAAGTTAAGCTAAAAATGACCGTCAATTGGCCATCTTGACTTTTTTTCGCAAAAAAATGACATGCGTCAACTTTCCATAATGTCTTATTAATGTTGAAAATTTGAAATGCCAACATTCAACCAACTCGGAGATACAGGTGGTACCAGGTAAAAGGGACAGACAGACTAAAAAGTGAGCAGGCTGTATTTCACTATTCAAACAAGAGGCCCCAAGGGGCCTGAGGGCGCTCATCTGACATGGTATCCTAAATATCAACCCAAAGAATTGATTTCAACAAGTTTCATCTGCTCCTCCTAAGAAAAGCTTATACCAATGAGCATCAACGAGCAACTGTCAGCCCAACATTCTAATTATGTTCAAGCTCCGCTGAAGCAGGGTACCAGCGGTTGAAGACATGTGCACCATTGACATGCAGAACGCCTTAGTACATGGCATCATTGTGCCCCCATGTTGGCAACCGGGATAAAGTGCCTTGCCCAAGGACATTACGTGGGTCGTCCCAGACAGGGATCAAACTCGGGACCTCTATCATAGAAGTCAAACAGTCTATCACTGAGAAAATGTGCTTCCTTTCTTGGCGATATTCATATCTGTACGGCCAAACTGGTGTTGGATAACAAGGAACACCAAAACATATAACACAAAATTTGTTCCCCATTGATTTTTGAAAGCAGTTATGGAAAGCACAACGAGCTCTTTACTTTTTGTTTTTGGACAAGTGAATATTCACTCAGTCATTTTTTGCAGACAGTGCTATTTTTTAAGTGACCAAAGCACATGTTTCATTAAGTCCCAGAACATAACTAAAGCCGGATTTATTGATTAAACATCTCTGCATATAGCAAAGCAAAGTGTCTCAAATTAACCCATTCCAAAATGATAGCAGAGAGTAACTAAAGTTGGATAATTTAGGTATTTCCAAATGGTACTCTTATTCTCGCTCTCATTGTGCTTGGGGGTTAAATCTGAGATTGAAAAGATATACCAATCTTACTCAGGGAAGGTGAGTACAGAAAAGTACGAAATTAATCAGAAAATGAATTTTGTCTGACGGTACTAATATTTGTATGAGCAAAACTGGTACTGGATTTATTTATTTATTTATTTATTTATTTATTTATTTATTAGGGTTTAACAGCACATTAACAGCCAAGGTCATATTATGTCGGTGACAGATGTATGGGTGGCGCAAGCCGGAGTACTCAGAGAGAACCACCGAGCAATGACGAGCAGCTGCCAGCTCCCCAACATAGTGCCTCCGCATTGTAGCACAGGCAGGGTTAGATTGGTTGAAGACAAGCGCACCATCGACGTGCAGTATGCCTTAGTACACGGCGTCTAGACCAGTGAAGGCAGATGCACGAAATCTTCAGAAGTTGTTCTACTATTCCTGCTCGACAGAACAGTATCTTTGTCAAATGGCGTGAGCGCGTGGGAACAACGTGGATCGTGTAGAAACTGCGGGGACGATTCGTTCCTACTCTATTCCCAATGCAATGCCGTTTCCATTCACTATTTACCTATCACCGGTCGAGTTTGGCATTATTTCTGTCTATTTGATGAACTGTCCAGCTTTAAATATTCGCACATTCATAAGGGACAGAAAGTTTTGAGTTAAACTGCTTATTTTAGACCGTCCCGGCCGAAACTAACAACTCGATCCGGTGGAGAATTTATTTATTTATTTATTGGTGGTTAAGGTCACGTATTTATGCACACTGGCTAATCATGACCGCAACAGTTTTACGGGTGGAGGAAGCCGGGGTACCCGGAGAGAACCACCGAGCAACGGCAAGCAACTGTCAGCTCCCCAACATACGAACTCCACAGAATCAGGGTTAGCATTGGTTGAAGACAAGTGCACCATCGACGTGCAGTACGCCTTAGTGCACAAAGCCACTGTGCCCCCCACACAGGCAGTGGAGATGAAGAGTCTTGCCCAAGGACACAACGCGGTTGCCGCAGGTGGGATTATTCGGTGGAGAAAAAGCCGTCATCTGGCTAATTTAACATTCAAATTGAACAGCTACAATGTCGGATATACTCCAATTATGTCCCGACCATATAAGGCAGCAACTTGAAATTCTCAGAATGTTTTCTACTGTCCCTGCTCGACAGTTTAGTATCTTTGTCAAGTGCCGCGCGTGGAAATATCGTGGATCAGGTGGAAACCGAGGGCACGATTCGTCCCTACTTTATTCTCAATTCACGACTTTTCCATTCATTATTTACCGGTCACCGGCTGAGTTAGGCATTATATCTATTTGATGAACTTTTCAACCTTAACTATTTGCGGCTTCATGTAGCACCATCGAAAGGCCACTGCACGGTTACCAATATATTCAGGGATTGATTTTACGAAAATAACAATTATTCTGACTATATCCACATGGGAACTCCTAAATATGCCAAGGGTTAAACTATTGATAATAACGTATAAAACAGAAGTTGTCATGCTATGCTTGCTGCATGCAGGAATAGAAAACATTCAGCGCTCAATGAATTAGGAATGGAGTAAATTGTCACTTAAACCTACGGAATTCTGAAAATGAAAGTGTCAATGACACTGTAGCTCAACTTGTCAAGACAAAGACATGTACATGTATAGTATGTGACACAGCAATGACAAACATCTAGGTAATGACCTGATAACAAAGGTACATATAAAGTATTGTAACGGTCTGTACATGAATACTGACCGTTGCCTGTAACAAATGTATAGGTAAAGTATTGTAAAGGTGGGTGACAGTCAGATGCTGAACTAGAAAAAATCTTTGAGTCCCAGAGTGGGTCTGACTGAACCCCAAAATATTTGTTCTCATAGCACAGTGATAACAAAGGCACCCCAAAACACACTCGTTCCTGTCCCAAGGTGAAAACAAAAGTACTCAAGAAGTTTTGTGAAGATCAGTTCATAAATACGAGCTGTATAGAACTTGTGACAAAAAACTGAATGGACCTAATTTCGGTACAAAATGGCCACTGGCAGCCATCTTGAATTTTGGACCGTACCCAGAAACACTCATTCTCATCCCAAGGAGATAACAAAGGTACCCAAGAAGTTTTGTGAAGATCGGTTCATAAATACAGCCTCTACCCTGAGCCGTATTGACATGTGTGCTTACATTGTGTAAATAGCACTGAATAAATCAAAGTTCACCTAATTTGCATAATTTCGGCACGAAAAAAAACACCTTACAATATGTGATGTATTCCATGTTACTAAACATTCATACAAAAATTTATTCAAATCAGAACTTTCATACAGAAGTTCTATACAAAAGACTGATTGCACTAATTTTGGTACAAAATGGCTGCTGGTGGCCATCTTGAATTTCGGACCACACCCAAAAACACTCGCTCTCATCCCACGGTGATAACAAAGGTACCCAAGAAGTTTCGTAAAGATTGGTTCATAAATATGACCTCTAGTCTGAGCTGTATAGAAGATGTGTACAAAAAACTGATTAGACCTAATTTCGGTACAAAATGGCCACTGGCAGCCATCTTGAATTTTAGACCGCACCCAGAAACACTCGTTCTCGTCCCAAGGTGATAATAAAGGTACCCAAGACATTTCATGAAGATCAGTTCATAAATACAGACTCTAGTCTGAGCCGTATTGACATGTGTACTTACTGTGTGTAAGTCGCACTGAAAAAATCAAAGTTCATCTAATTTGCATAATTTCTGCACGAGAAAAAAACCCGTATTATATGTGATGCATCCCATGGTACTAAACATTCACACAAAATAATTATTCAAATCAGGGCTTTCATATGGAAGTTATGTGCAAAAATCTGATTGCACCTAATTTTGTACAAAATGGCTGCCATCGGCCATCTTGAATTTCGGACCGGACCCAAAAACACTCGTTCTCGTCCCACGGTGATACCAAAGGTACCCAAGAAGTTTCGTAAAGATCGGTTCATAAATACGGCCTCTAGCCTGAGCCGTATTGGCATTTGCACTTACAGTGCTGAAAGTAACCCCAAAAAACATCAAAATTAGTCTAATTTGCACAATTTACGTACGAGAAAAAAACCCGTATTATATGTGATGTATCCCATGGTACTAAACATTCATACAAAAAATTATACAAATCAGAGCTTTCATATGGAAGTTCTGTACAAAAAACAGATTTCTGCATCGTCGGTACAAAATGGTGGCTGGCAGCCATCTTGAATTTCTGACCGCACCCAAAAACACTCGTTCTCGTCCCACGGTCATAACAAAGGTACCCAAGAAGTTTCGTAAAGATCGGTTCATAAATACGGCCTCTAGCCCGAGCCATAGCAGCTTGGCACATACAGCTCTGAAAGTAACACTAAACAAGAGGCCCCACGGGGCCTGAGGGCGCTCACCTGATACTGGCCGAGTCATATCACCAAAATAGCAAGGGATTCTGCCTTGTGGTTATTATCAGTTTTTCAACATAAAAGTGTTTTCTCTACTTAGTAACCCAGAGTGTTCATATGTTAGATCCCCATATTGGGTACTCAATAATTTATCTATTTATTTATTGGAATTTAAGGTCACTTTCTAAGGCTACATCATTACAGAGGCATAATTATAATATCAGGTTTGGTCAATCGTTTATGCCTATTACTGCCCACTTTACAGGGCTTTCAACGCAGGAATTGGTTACTGGGCCCAATTTTATCAATAAACCAGAACTTGAACAAATTTCAATTTGCCGCTTCTAAGAAAACTAAAAATCAAATATCAAAAGATTCTGAGAGGAGTATCAGAAAAAAAAGATTTTTTAAGAATATTTCTCATACTGAATTAAGTTATACATTGGGCTCCCATAGGGAACCCAAAAACAAAAGCTTCTGAAGCAGTGGTTTGGGAGAAGAAGATTATTCAACGTTATTCCCATTACCTACAGTGTTAAAAAATGATGACTCGGCACTTTTAGTCCTGGAAAAGTGCTTATGATAAAACCAATGGCATTTTTTTCACCATTCCTTTCTCCCGGCCCTAAGGAAGCTTCACATTGTATAAAAATTCTCAGTGCCATGTAGTTCTGGAAATATGGGCATTCAAAAAAAAAAAATTTTTTTCAGCTCCTGTAGTTGCCGTGGGGGACAGGAAAACAATTTATGGCATAAATTAGGTATTTGTGACCCAATAAGCCCTCATATCAAATTTGGTTCAAATCGACCTCTTGGTTTGGAAAATAAAAATTTTGGTATAATTTGGGCTTCTACAGTGAGCCCAAATATGAACCAAGGGACTTGGCTTTAACAAACTTCACTCTCAGCCCCCCCCCCCCCTCCCCCCCCCCCCCCCCCCCCCCCCCCCCCCCTACGAATGCTGTACATCAAATATCAAAAGATTTTGACTGGTGGATCTGAAAAAAAAATTTTTTTTAAAGAATATTGCTCATATTGAACTAAGTTATAATTTGTGCTCCCACAGGGAGACCAAATATGAGCCGAAGGACTTGACTTGAACAACTTGAATCTCACCTCCCTAAGCATACTGTATACCAAATATCAAAAGATTCTGACCGGTGGATGCGAAGAAGAAGATTTTAAAAGAATATACCTCGTATTGCACTAAGTTACAATTTGGGTTCCCAAAGGGAGTCCAAATATGAACTCAGGGACTTGGCTTGAACAAACATCAATCTCACCCCCCTAAGGATGATGCATAGCAAATATCAAAAGATTCTGATTTGTGGATCCGAAGAAGAAGATTTTTAAAATATATCCCTCATATTGCACTAATTTGAACATTTGGGTTCCCATAGGGAACCCAAATATGGACCGAGGAATTTGATTTCTACAAATATGTGAATCAATGTTCCAAAGATGTTATATGTAAAATATGAAAGCTTTTAGAGCAGTGGTTTGGAAGAAAACAATTCTTTATTTTTTTCCCATTGCCTACTGTGTTAAAAAATACTGACTCAGCACTTTTTCAGAGTCCCGAAAAAGTACCCTATGATAAAACCGATAGCAATTTTTTTTTACCAATCCTTTCTGTTGGTCCCAAGAAAGCTTCACACCAAATAAAAATTCTCACTGCCGTGCAGTTTTTGAGATATAGGCGTTTTAATTTTTTTCTATTTTTAGCTCCTGTGGTTCCCACGGGGCTACAGGAAAAAAGATTTCTGCATAAATTAGGTACTTATGACCCAATAAGCCCTCACATAAAATTTGGTTCAAATTGGCCTCTCGGTTTAAAAAATAGAAATTTGGGGTGGGGCCAAAATTTTTGCTCCTCCCATAACATCGCCAAGTATAGACCTACAAACTTCTCTTGAACATACTTGAGTCTACACCTCAAAAGGAAGCTGCATACCAAATATCAAGTCTCTGCTATTGCTGGTTCTTGAGAAGAAGATTTTTTAAGAATTGGAGCATTTTTGCCCCACCCCTCTGCTCAATATGAGCCGAAACCTAATTTGCCCAAAAATCAAAATGCCGCTATATAACCCCTACTCACATGAAATTTCATTAACATGCGGCCAGTGGTTTGGAAGAAAAAGACCCAAACACCACCTTCACGCCGGACGCCGGACGACGGACGAAAAGTGATCAGAAAAGCTCACCCTGACTTTCAGTCAGGTGAGCTAATAAATCAAAGTCAGTCTAATTTGCATAATTTACGCACGAGAAAAAAACCCGTATTATATGTGATGTATCCCATGGTACTAAACATTTATACAAAACTTTATTCAAATCAGAACTTTCATACAGAAGTTCTGTACAAAAAACTGATTTTTGCATCATCGGTACAAAATGGCCACTGGCAGCCATCTTGAATTTCGGACCACACCTAAAAACACTCGTTCCCGTCCCAGGGTCATAACAAAGGTACACAAGAAGTTTCGTAAAGATCGGTTCATAAATACGACCTCTAGCCCGAGCCATAGCCAATTGTTGACTTACGGACAGACGGACAGACGGCCAGACGGACAGACGGACGACGGACGACGGGCCATGACAATAGCTCAAATTTGACTTCGTCAAAGTTGAGCTAAAAATGAGAGGTTTTTTTCGACGGCACCAATTTTTATGCATTTGAGACAGGGATGGAGTTAAACTTTACAGCAACCTTATAACAGAAAATATTCTTGGAATTGTCACTGTGAATCCGAATTTCGAAAGCATTTTCGGATATTCTATTCCAAACTATCTTATCAATATTCAGTGATTTTATGAAAATATCAATTATTCCGACCGTACCCATATGGGCAGTCTCGAATCTGCCAACGGTTAAACTTTTAATAATGACATATAAAACAAAAGTTGTCATACTATGACTGCTGCATACAGCCATAGAAAACGTTCAGCGCTCAATCAATTAGGAAAGGAGTAAATCGTCACTTAAACTTACCAAATTCTGAAAAACGATAGTTTTTTTTGGACTGCACCTATCATTATGCAAACAGGACGAGCATAGGGTTAAACTTTACAACTAGACTTACAACAGCAAATATGCTCGGTAGGCAATTGTAAATACAAACATGTAAATCATTTTTCGATATTCCTTTCGAAAATGGAAGAAAAGTGAGCTCCAAATTAGCCAATTTTATGAAGAATTTTAGGGCACTCAAATTCAAGGCCAGAAAACTGGGTGAAGGTTAAATCTTTGAATAAAATATATAACAGCAAAGTTGTTCTTGGATGAAGGCCCAATCCTCTCATGGAAAAGGTTTTGAGACAATATGGCTCCAGTGCTGAGAAAGTGCATGTAAACGTTGGCGAAAATAACAATTATTCCGACTGTACCCTTATGGGAAGTCTAAAATCTGCCAAGGGCTAAACTTTTAATAATAATATATAGAACAAAATTTGTCATACTTTGACTGCTGCAAGCAGCTATAAAAAAAATTCTGAGCTCAAGCTATTAGGAATGAAGTAAATCGCCACCTAAAGTTACCAAATTCTGAAAAATTGGAGTTTTTTTGGAAGGTACCTACTTTTTTATGCAACCAGTATGGGATAGGGTTAAACTTTACAACCAAACTTACAACAGCAAATATGCTCAGTAGTCAATTGTGAATACGTACATGAAAAGTTTTGAAATTAACCCTTTCCAAAATGATAGAAAAAGCAACCAAAGTTGGCTAATTTTGGCACTTTCAAACGGTACTCTTATCCTCGCCCTCATTGTGCTTGAGGGTTAAATCAGAGATTAAAAAGTAAACAGTAACTTTATTCCGCAATCATTGTTGCATCTATCCAACCCCAAATAATTGTTACAACTACCTTGTTATTAGAGAAATCTGCCCTTGAAGTTGGTCAATTTTGAAGAAAAAATCTATATTCATGTCATTTTTGGCCAGTGGGGGTTAATGTTGAAAGATTTGAGTGGTGATTGTGGTGTATCATATTATGCTGTAAATGTGTGGAAAATTTGAGCGAAATAACTGTAAACAATTTTGAGACATTCAAAAAATGGTGAAATTTTGAAGGTTTTGGCAGAATATTTTGAAAATACGCGTTTTCACAGATATGACGATACCGCATTTCACTAGATTTTATGACATTACATAAGTGTGCCAAATTTGGTCAAAATCGTACAACTTGTTTTCGAGCAGTTCAACAGACAAAATTCAGGGAGGAAAAAAAAAAAAAAAAAAAAAAAAAAAATAGAGAAGAAAAATTTTGAAAAAGAAGAATAACAATAGCCTTTCCCAAACTGGGTTTGGGAAAGCCTAAATATCCAAAGATTCTGACCAGTGGATCAAAAAAAAAGAAGATTTTTAAAGAATATTCCTCATATTGAACTAAGTTATAATTCGAGCCCATATATGAACCCAGGGACTTGGCTTTAACAAACTTGAATATTCCCCCCCCCCCCCCCCCCCCAAGGATGCTGCACACCAAATATCAAAACATTCCGACTGCTGGATCTGAAGAAGAAGATTTTTAAAGAAAATTCCTCATTTGAACTAAGTTACAATTCAAGCTCCCACAGTGAGTCCAAATATGGACCTAGGGACATGGCTTGAACAAACTTATATCTCACCCCCCTAAGGATGCTGCATATGAAATATCAAAACATTCCAACTGCTGGATCTGAAGAAGATTTTTAAAGAAAATGCCTCATTTTGAACGAAGTTATAATTCGGGCTACCACAGTGAGCCCAAATATGAACCCAGGGACTTGGCTTGAACAAACTTGAATCTCTTCTCACCCCCCCCCCCCCCCCCACCCCCGAAGAAGATTTTCAAAGAAATTTGCCTGAAATGCACTAAGTTCGAATTCAAGCTTCTATAGTGAGCCCAAATATGAATCTAGGGAGCCGATTTGAACAAACTTGAATCAGATCCACCCCCACAATGTTGCATACCAAATATCAAAAGATTCTGCCTGCTGAATATTGAGAAGATTTTTTAAGAAATTTGCCTGAAATGCACTAAGTTCGAATTCGGGCTTCTATAGTGAGCCCAAATATGTATCCAGGGGGCCGATTTGAACAAACTTGAATCAGATCCACCCCACAATGTTGCATACCAAATATCAAAAGATTCTGCCTGCTGGATCTGGAGAAGAAGGTTTTTTAAGAAATTTGCCTGAAATGCACTAAGTTCGAATTCGAGCTTCCATAGTGAGCCCAAATATGAATCCAGGGGGCCGATTTGAACAAACTTGAATCAGATCCACCCCTCAATGTTGCATACCAAATATCAAAAGATTCTGCCTGCTGGATCTGGAGAAGACAATTTTTTAAGAAATTTGCCTGAAATGCACTAAGTTCGAATTCGGGCTTCTATAGTGAGCCCAAATATGAATCAAGGTGGCCGATTTGAACAAACTTGAATCAGATCCACCCCACAATGTTGCATACCAAATATCAAGATTCTGCCTGCTGGATCTGGAGAAGATTTTTTAAGAAATTTGCCTGAAATGCACTAAGTTCGAATTTGAGCTTCTTTACTGAGCCCAAATATAAACCCAGGGGGCCGATTTGAACAAACTTGAATCAGATCCACCCCACAATGTTGCATACCAAATATCAAAAGATTCTGCCTGCTAGATCTGGAGAAGAAGATTTTTGAAGAAATTTGCCTGAAATGCACTACCGGTAAGTTCGAATTCGAGCTTCTATACTGAGCCCAAATATAAACTCAGGGGGCTGATTTGAACAAACTTGAATCAGACCCACCCCACAATGTTGCATACCAAATATCAAAAGATTCTGCCTGCTGGATCTGGAGAAGAAGATTTTTTAAGAAATTTGCCTGAAATGCACTAACTTCGAATTCAGGCTTCTATAGTGAGCCCAAATATGAATCCAGGGGGCCGATTTGAACAAACTTGAATCAGAGCTACCCCACAATGTCGCACACCAAATATCAAAAGATTCTGCCTGCTGGATCTGGAGAAGATTTTTGAAGAAATTTGCCTGAAATGCACTAAGTTCGAATTCGAGTTTCTATACTAAGCCCAAATATAAACCCAGGGAGCCGATTTGAACAAACTTGAATCAGATCCACCCCACAATGTTGCGTACCAAATATCAAAAGATTCTGCCTGCTGGATCTGGAGAAGAAGATTTTTTAAGAAATTTGCCTGAAATGCACAAAGTTCGAATTTGAGCTTCTTTACTGAGCCCAAATATAAACCCAGGGGGCCGATTTGAACAAACTTGAATCAGATCCACCCCACAATGTTGCATACCAAATATCAAAAGATTCTGCCTGCTAGATCTGGAGAAGAAGATTTTTGAAGAAATTTGCCTGAAATGCACTAAGTTCGAATTCGAGCTTCTATACTGAGCCCAAATATGAATCCAGGAGGCCAATTTGAACAAACTGAATCAGAGCTACCCCACAATGTCGCATACCAAATATCAAAAGATTCTGCCTGCTGGATCTGGAGAAGATTTTTTAAGAAATTTGCCTGAAATGCAACAAGTTCGAATTCGGGCTTCTATAGTGAGCCCAAATATGAATCCAGGAGGCCGATTTGAACAAACCTGAATCAGAGCTACCCCACAATGTCGCATACCAAATATCAAAAGATTCTGCCTGCTGGATCTGGAGAAGAAGATTTTTGAAGAAATTTGCCTGAAATGCACTAAGTTCGAATTCGAGCTTCTATACTAAGCCCAAATATAAACCCAGGGAACCGATTTGAACAAACTTGAATCAGATCCACCCCACAATGTTGCATACCAAATATCAAAAGATTCTGCCTGCTGGCTCTGGAGAAGAAGATTTTTTAAGAAATTTGCCTGAAATGCACTAAGTTCGAATTCGGGCTTCTATAGTGAGCCCAAATATGAATCCAGGAGGCCGATTTGAACAAACTTGAATCAGATCCACCCCACAATGTTGCATACCAAATATCAAAAGATTCTGACTGCTGGATCTGGAGAAGAAGATCCACCCTACAATGTTGCATACCAAATATCAAAAGATTCTGCCTGCTGGATCTGGAGAAGGAGATTTTTTAATCTTTTTCCCATTGCCTACAGTGTTAAAAAGTGCTGACTCAGCACTTTTTCAAAGTCCTGAAAAAAGTACCTTGTGATCAAACCGATAGGGATTTTTTTTAACCATTCTATTCTACTGGATAAAAGTAAGCTTTATATAAAATAAGAATTCTCTGTGCCATGTAGTTTTGAAGATATGGCAGTTTTAAGGTTTTTCCTATTTTTAGCTCCCGAGGTTCCCAGGGGGCAATGAGGAAATTTTTTTTTGCATCAATCAACTACTTATGACCCATTATCATCTCATATCAAATTTGGTTCAAATCGACCTCACGGTTCTGAAAATAGAAATTTTAGGCGTGGCCAAAATTTTTGCCCCTCCCATAACGAAGGCAAATAATGACCGACAAACTTCTCTTGAACAAACTTGATTCTAAACCTCAAAAGGACTCTGTATACCACATATCAAGTCTCTGCTACTGGTGGTTCATTAGAAGAAGATTTTCAAATGAAAGTGTCAATGACACTGTAGCTTAACTTGTGTGTTGTGTTTGATGAAAAGGATAATGTTCAATGTTTATGAAAGGATTATGAAATAAGACAAGAATTGTGATAATTGGGAATATGTTCATTTCTGTTCCCTGTGTGCTATGTTTATGATAAAAATAATATGAGGTGTACACTGTACTAAAGAGCTGAGGGGTGGGTTAATATGACCTCACAGTTAATATATGCGGCCCTCACAGTTAACAAATATCAACAAAATTACAATGAAATTATTCCAAAATGAGTCATCCTATCAAGTTACATTAAAATCCCTTCATAAATATGGCCTGTAGACTGTGCTAAAGGTTTTCGGGTTTCGGGCCCCTGTAGCCGTCAGTTTCCCAATTGCGTCCAAAGGGGACGTACTCATCTAGACATTATATGAAGTCAACCTACCAAGTTACAATGAAATCCCTCCATAAATACGACCTGTAGACTGTGCTAAAGTTTTTCGGGCTTCAGGCACCTGTAGACATCACATTTGACCAACCACGACCAAAAGGGGATGTCATCATCTAGGCATTATATGGAGTCAACCTAACAAGTTACAATGAAATCCTTCCATAAATACGACCTACAGACATGCTAAAGGTTTTTGGGATCGGGCAGCCATCACGGCTGAATGATCGTGACCAAAAGGGGACGTTCTCATCTGGACACTATTTGGAGTCATCCTACCAAGCTACAATAAAATCCCTTCATAATTATGACCTGTAGACTGTTCTAAAGGTTTTCGGGCTTCGGGCACCTGTAGCCATCACAGTTGACCAATCACGACCAAAAGGGGATGTTATCATCTTGGCATTATATGGAGTTAACCTAACAATGTTACAATGAAATCTTTCTATAAATATAACCTTTTGCCTATGCTAAAGGTTTTTGGGCTCGGGCACCCATCAAGGCTGAATGATCACGGCCAAAATGGGACGTTCTCATCTTGACCTTATTTGGAGTCAACCTACCAAGTTACAATGAAATCCCTTCATAAATATGACCTGTAGACAGTGCTAAAGGTTTTTGGGCTTCAGGCACCTTTAGCCGTCAAAGTTGCCCAAACATGTCCAAAAGGGGACGTTCTCATCTAGGCATTATATGAAGTCAACCTACCAAGTTACAATGAAATCCCTTCACAAATATGACTTGTAGACTGTGCTTAAGGTTTTTGGGCTTCGGGTTCGGGCAGCCATCATGGTTGAATAATCGCAACCAAAGGGGACAATCTCATCTGGGCATCATCTGGAATGATCCTATGAAGTTACAATGAAATCCCTTCATAAATATGGCCTGTAGACTGTGCTCAAGGTTTTTGGGCTTCGGGCACTTGTAGCCAACACAGCTGACCAATTACGACCAAAAGGGGATGTCATCATCTAGGCATTATATGGAGTCAACCTAATAGGTTACAATGAAATCCTTCCATAAATATGACCTTTTACCTATGCTAAAGGTTTTTGGGCTCGGGCATCCATCAAGGCTGAATGATCGCGATCAAAAGGGGACGTTCTCATCTAGACATTATTTGGAGTCATCCTACCAAGTTACAATGAAATCCTCTCATAAATATGACCTGTAGACTGTGCTAAAGGTTTTAGGGCTTCGGGCACCTTTAGCCATCACATTTGCCCAATCATGTCCAAAAGGGGACGTTCTCATCTAGACATTATATGAAGTTAACCTACCAAGTTACAATGAAATCCCTTCATAAATATGACCTGTAGACTGTGCTAAAGGTTTTCGGGCTTCGGGCTCGGGCAGCCATCATGGGTGAATGATCGCATGTTCTCATCTAGACATTATATGAAGTTAACCTACCAAGTTACAATGAAATCCCTTCATAAATATGACCTGTAGACTGTGCTAAAGGTTTTCGGGCTTCGGGCTTGGGCAGCCATCATGGGTGAATGATCGCAACCATAGGGGACAATCTCATCTGAGCATCATCTAGAGTGATCCTAAGAAGTTACAATGAAATCCCTTCATAAATATGACCTGTAGACTGTGCTCAAGGTTTTCGGGCTTCGGGCACTTGTAGCCATCACAACTGACCAATCACGACTGAAAGGGGATGTCATCATCTAGGCATTATATGGAGTCAACCTAACAGGTTACAATGAAATCCTTCCATAAATATGACCTTTTACCTATGCTAAAGGTTTTTGGGCTCGGGCACCCATCAACGCTTCATGATCGCGATCAAAATGGGACGTTCTCATCTAGACATTATTTGGAGTCATCCTGCCAAGTTACAATGAAATCGTTTCATAAATATGACCTCTATACTGTGCTAAAGCTTCGGGCTCCTGTAGCCGTCACAGTTGCCCAATCACGTCCAAAGGGGGACTTTCTCATCTAGACATTGTATGAAGTCAACCCACCAAGTTACAATGAAATTCCTCAATAAATATGACCTGTAGACTGTGCTAAAGGTTTTCGGGTTTTGGGCTCGGGCAGTCGCACGGTTGGCAGATCATGCCCAAATGGGGAAATTCGTATCTAGACATCATAAGGAGTCATCCTACCAAGTTACAATGAAATCCCTCCACATTAAACATGACCTGCAGACTGTGCTAAAAGTTTTTGGGTTTCAGGCTTGGGCAGCCATCACGGTTGATAGATCATGCCCAAAAGGGGACGTTCTCATCTAGGCACTATACAGAGGCATCCTACCAAGTTACAATGAAATCCCTTCATAAATACAACCTGTAGACTGTGCTAATGGTTTTCGGGTTTTGGGCTCGGGCAGCCATACCGGTTGCCCGATCGCGACCAAAAGGGGACGTTCTCATCTAGACATGACCCCAAACCTGCATATGTAATTTCGTGATGATCAGACAAGAACTGCGGGGTGTAGCCCGTGCTAAAGGAAAATGTGAACAGATGTCACAGACTCACAGACTAACAGACTTCCGCACGCGTGATGACAATAGCTTATCTTGACTCTGTCAAGTTAAGCTAAAAATTTGGCCATTTTTCCCCCACACCTCTGCTCAATATGAGCCGAAACCTATTTTGGATAA
Source organism: Pictodentalium vernedei (assembly GCA_031216915.1). Taxonomy (NCBI): domain Eukaryota; kingdom Metazoa; phylum Mollusca; class Scaphopoda; order Dentaliida; family Dentaliidae; genus Pictodentalium; species Pictodentalium vernedei. Next base: position 646,360,226 of record CM062297.1, on the reverse strand, counting down.
AAATCAAAATGCCCCTATATAACCACTACTTACATGAAATTTAATTAAAATGTGGCCAGTGGTTTAGGAGAAAGAGGCTCAAACACCACCTTCATGCAGGACGACGGACGACAGACGACGGACGACGGACGAAGAGTGATAAGAAAAGCTCACCCTGACTTTCAGTCAGGTGAGCTAAAAAGTGGACAGAACAAATGACTTATGGACCCGGGACCAAACACCAAATGATTGAAATGAGTCTAAACTCAAAATATGAGTCAAGGTCACTGAGGTCATATAGGAGTCATCAAGTGCTTTTTCAGAATTACTGGAGATCACATTTTGTGAACTGCTAATACATTCTCTAAGTCCATACATGCAGTTTTACACTAAAAAAGTGGGCGAGGCCAAACATTTTGAAAGTGGGTCACCCTCATATCTCAAGGATGGTATGACCTATGGACCTGGGAACAACACCAAATATGTCAAAATATGGGTCATGGTCAAAATATGAGTTGAAACTCAATGGAGGTTCAAAAGGTGGGTCACGGCCACTAAGGTCACCCATGGGTGAGTGCATTTTCAGAATTTCAGTAAATTACATTTTATGACCCCCCCCCCCCCCCCCACACTAGTTTCCCGAAGTTGTGTTTTTACATTCAAATAAAAGTGTCAATGACACTGTAGCTCAACTTGTCAAGACAAAGACATGTACATGTACAGAACGTGACACAGCAATGACAAACATCTAGGTAATGACCTGATAACAAAGGTACATATAAAGTATTGTAACGGTCTGTACATAAATACTGACCGTTGCCTGTAACAAATGTATAGGTAAAGTATTGTAAAGGTGGGTGACAGTCAGATGCTAAACTAGAAAAGAAATCTTTGAGTCCCAGAGTGGGTCTGGCTGAACCCCAAAATATTTGTTCTCATAGCACAGTGATAACAAAGGCACCCCAAAACACACTCATTCCTGTCCCAAGGTGAAAACAAAGGTACCCAAGAAGTTTCGTGAAGATCAGTTCACAAATATGAGCTGTGTAGAAGTTGTGACAAAAAACTAATTGGACCTAATTTCGGTACAAAATGGCCACTGGCAGCCATCTTGAATTTTGGCCCGCACCTAGAAACACTTGTTCTCATCCCAAGGTGATAACAAAGGTACCCAAGAAGTTTTGTGAAGATCGGTTCATAAATACAGCCTCTAGCCCGAGCTGTATTGACATGTGCACTTACAGTGTATAAGTAGCACTGAATAAATCAAAGTTCATCTAATTTGCATAATTTCTGCACGAGAAAAAAACCTGTACTGTATGTGATGTATTCCATGTTACTAAACATTCATACAAAAATTTATTCAAATTAGAACTTTCAAACAGAAGTTCTGTACAAAAGACTGATTGCAATAATTTTGGTACAAAATGGTTGCTGGAGGCCATCTTGAATTTTGGACCACACCCAAAAACACTCGTTCTCATCCCACGGTGATAACAAAGGTACCCAAGAAGTTTCGTAAAGATCGGTTCATAAATACGGCATCCAGCCTGAGCCATATAGAAATTGTGTACAAAACAAGAGGCCCCTCGGGGCCTGAAGCACTCATCTTGTACAGAACACAATTTAAACAGAGTCCAAGAATGAGTCTACATTAAGCAAACCATCTCCATAGGCTACACTGTCAATCCTTGAGTCCCTCAGGAGTGACAAAAATAATCTAGGCATCATGCCTTTTCTTCAGTTGATCGTAAGTAAAATGTAGAGCTCCCCTATGAAGCCCCTTGATACAACCTATGTGGATTAATCTTAGTACCTCTAGAGGGTACTGAATACAAAATTTTTAATTCTTCAGCAAAATGGCCAATTCCGGCTCCCATAGAGAGCCCAAATATTAACCCAGGCTCTTGATTTGAACACAGTTAAATCTTACTTCCCTAGAGATGTTATGTACCGAATATGAAAGCATTCTGACTGTTGGATCTGAAGAAGAGAAATTGTAAAGAAATTTCTTCGAATTGCACTAAGTTCAAATATGGGCTACCATAGCGAGCCCAAATATTGACCTATGGATCCGATTTGAACAAACTTGAATCTGACCCCCCTAGAGATGTTGTATACCAAATGTGAAAGCATTCTGACAAGTGAATCTGAAGAAGAAGATTTTTGAAGAAATTCCCTCATATTGTACTAAGTTAAATTTCATGTTCCCATATGGAGCCCAAATATTAACCTAGGCACTCGAATTGAACAACCTGGAATCTGACCCCCCCTAGAGATGTTGTATACCAAATATAAAAGCATTCCGACTGGTGCATCTGAAGAAGATTTTTAAAGAAATTTTCTCATATTGCACTAAGTAAAAATTTGGGCTACCATAGTGAGCCCAAATATATACCTAGGGATCTGATTTGAACAAACTTGAATCTCCCCCATAGAGATGTTGCATACCAAATATCAAAGCATTCTGACTGATGGATCTGAAGAAGAAGATTTTTTTAAATTACCCTCCATATTGAACAAAGATAAAATTTGGGCTTCCATAGGAAGCCCAAATATTAACCTAGGGACTTGGTTTGAACAATCTAGAATCTGACCCTCATAACAATGATGTATACCAAATATTAAAAGATTCTGACTGGTGGTTCTGAAGAAGAAGATTTTTAAAGAATATTCCCCATATTACCCTATGTTAAAACTTAGGGCTCCTGTAGAGAGCCCAAATATGAACCAATGAGCTTTATTTCAACAAACTTTTATCTGACCCCCCTATGAATGCTGTATACCAAATATCAAAAGATTCTGATGATTGGTTCTGGAGAAAAGATTTTTAAAAATTTTTGCAAATAATATGCTGACTCAGCATTTTTTTGATGCCCATTACAGAACACCCTAACATAACCGATGGCAATTTTTTTTTACCATTCAATGCTACTGGTCATAAGGATACTTCATACCAAATAAAAGCTCTCTGTTCCATGGGGTTTGGGAAATATGGGCGTTTGAAAATATTTCTATTTTTAGCTCCCAGGGTTCCCATGGGGATGTGGGAATTTTTTTTTTTTGCATGGGTCAAGTACTTATGACCCAATACTACCACAAACCAAATTTGGTTCATACCAGACCATCGGTTCAGAAAATAGAAATTTTGGGCGGGGCCAAAAATCTTACCCCTCCTATTACAAAGCCAAATATTACTTCACGAACTTCGTTTGAACAAACTTGATTCTACACCTCATATGGAAGCTCCATAGCAAATATCAAGTCATTGTACACACTGGTTCTTGAGAAGAAGATTTTTAAAATATTTTGGAGCATTTTCCCCCACTCCCTCCCTATGGGGCTGGGCGTGCTGAGTTGAACAAAAATGAAATGCCCCTTTGGGACCATCACTCACACAAACTTTCACTTGAATTGGCCCAGTGGCTTTGGAGGAGAAGACCAAAACATGGTGTTGACGGACGACGGATGGCAAGCGATGAGATTAGCTCAGCTTGACTTTGTCAAGATGAGCTAAAAACTAATTAGACCCAATTTCGGTACAAAATGACCACTGGCAGCCAGCTTGAATTTTGGACTGCACCCAGAAACACTCGTTTTCGTCCCAAGGTGATAACAAAGGTACCCAAGACGTTTCGTGAAGATCGGTTCATAAATACAGACTCTAGCCCGAGCCGTATTGACATGTGTACTTACTGTGTGTAAGTAGCACTGAAAAAATCAAAGTTCATCTAATTTGCATAATTTCTGCACGAGAAAAAAACCCGTATTATATGTGATGTATCCCATGGTACTAAACATTCACACAAAAAATTATTCAAATCAGCACTTTCATATGGAAGTTCTGTGCAAAAATCTGATTGCACCAAATTTTGTACAAAATGGCTGCCATCGGCCCATCTTGAATTTTGGTCCGGACCCAAAAACACTCGTTCTCGTCCCACGGTGATAACACAAAGGAGTTTCATAAAGATTGGTTCATAAATACGGCCTCTAGCCCGAGCCGTATTGGCATTTGCACTTTCAGTGTTGAAAGTAACACCAAAAAACATCAAAGTTAGTCTAATTTGCATAATTTACGCACGAGAAAAAAAGACGTATTATATGTGATGTATCCCATGGTACTAAACATTCATACAAAAAATTATTCAAATCAGAGCTTTCATACGGAAGTTCTCTACAAAAAACAGATTTCTGCATCGTCAGTACAAAATGGCGACTGGTAGCCATCTTGAATTTCAGACCACATCCAAAAACACTCGTTCTCGTCCCACGGTCATAACAAAGGCACCCAAGAAGTTTCATAAAGATCGGTTCATAAATACGGCCTCTAGCCCGAGCCGTATCCAATTGTTGACGGACAGACGGACGATGGACGGCGGGCCATGGCATAAGCTCAAATTTGGCTTCGCCAAAGTTTGAGCTAAAAAGTGGGCTGGGGCCAAGCATTTTGAAAGTGGGTCAAACTCATTTCTCAAGAATGGTTTGACCTATGGACTTGGGACATCACCAAATGAGTTGAAGCTCAATGGAGGTTCAAAGTATTGGTCAAGGTCACAGAGGTCACCTAAGGGTCATTGAGTGTATTTTTAAGAATTGCTGGGAACTGCATTTTAAGTGACCCTCTAATGCATTCTTGAAATTCATACATGTATTTCATCACTTAAACAAGAGGCCCCACGGGGCCTGAAGCACTCATCTTGTACAGAACACAATTTAAACAGAGTCCAAGAATGAGTCTACATTAAGCAAGCCATCTCCATAGGCTACACTGTCAATCCTTGAGTCCCTCAGGAGTGACAAAAATAATCTGGGCATCATGCCTTTTCTTCAGTTGATCATAAGTAAAATGTAGAGCTCCCCTATGAAGCCCCTTGATACAACCTATGTGGATTAATCTTAGTACCTCTAGAGGGTACTGAATACAAAATTTTTAATTCTTCAGCAAAATGGCCAATTCCGGCTCCCATAGAGAGCCCAAATATTAACCCAGGCTCTTGATTTGAACACCGTTAAATCTGACTTCCCTAGAGATGTTGTGTACCGAATATGAAAGCATTCTGACTGTTGGATCTGAAGAAGAGAAATTGTAAAGAAATTTCTTCGAATTGCACTAAGTTCAAATTTGGGTTACCAAATATTAACCTATGGATCCGATTTGAACAAACTTGAATCTGACCCCCCTCTAGAGATGTTGTATACCAAATGTGAAACATTCTGACAAGTGAATCTGAAGAAGATTTTTGAAGAAATTCCCTCATATTGTACTAAGTTAAATTTCATGTTCCCATATGGAGCCCAAATATTAACCTAGGCACTCGAATTGAACAACCTGGAATTTGACCCCCCCTAGAGATGTTGTATACCAAATATAAAAGCATTCCGACTGGTGGATCTGAAGAAGAAGATTTTTAAAGAAATTTCCTCATATTGCACTAAGTAAAAATTTGGGCTACCATAGTGAGCCCAAATATATACCTAGGGATCTGATTTGAACAAACTTGAAACTGACCCCCATAGAGATGTTGCATACCAAATATCAAAGCATTCTGACTGATGGATCTGAAAAAGAAGATTTTTTTAAATTACCCTCCATATTGAACAAAGATAAAATTTATGCCCCCGTAGGAAGCCCAAATATTAACCTAGGGACTTGGTTTGAACAATCTAGAATCTGACCCTCATAACAATGATGTATACTAAATATTAAAAGATTCTGAAGAAGAAGATTTTTAAAGAATATTCCCCATATTACCCTATGTTAAAACTTCGGGCTCCTGTAGAGAGCCCAAATATGAACCAATGAGCTTTATTTCAACAAACTTTTATCTGACCCCCCCCCCCCCCCCCCCCCCTATGAATGCTGTATACCAAATATCAAAAGATTCTGATGATTGGTTCTGGAGAAAAGATTTTTAAAAAATTTTTGCAAATATGCTGACTCAGCATTTTTTCAATGCCCATCACCAGACATGTTAACTCTCCCGGAATGCCCGGGAAAATCCCGGAATTTCAGTGTAGTTCCCGGCCTCCCGGACGGGAATCAGTTTTGGACCAAAAATCCCGGAAAACAACAGTCAAATATTTCGTTCCCATTGTAACTTATGAAAAACGTTCATATTCAAATCACATGCATTTCAAACTCTAGTAAAAACTCACGAAGCAGTAAAATATGGATTTAAGTTAAATTTATTTAAGAAAAGGCTATTTTATGATATATATTTCAACTGTGTTCATGTTTATTTCTGGGGTTTTTCTTCGGAGATTCGTGATAAATGTGCGAGTGTCGAAGTGAAAATAGGTGACTTACTTTAAAAAAATTGAAAACTCCACCTTCATTTAAATGCAGTTTTTTGAAATTGAAATATATGAAAAGGAATTAAATAATATGTATTTATTTATTCCTTCATATAATAGCTTTAATTTTCAGCCCTTTTCCAAAATCAAAACGTAAACAACAACTATTTAGCACAGCTTAAAAGTAGGTTAATGTTGCTTAGGATGCCGAAAAATTATGACAGCAAATTTAAACACAATGGACTTTTTTTCTAACACCAGATTTATTCTGTTGTGCTGACCACAGAACTGTTAACTGTTGGCCATCTGTAACCAGAAAATTTCGAATGGAATTAAACAAAAATGCTTCAATGATGAAAAGAAAAGTTTTGTGTAGGCCACAAGCGTCCCAATGCATGAAGTTTGATGAAGATACTTTCTGAGTACTGATGTTCTTGAAGTAACTGAACATCAGGACATCTTTTCCTGTTAACATTTCCAGACTTGGGAAATTATTAGCTATGTAGACTTTGATAAGAGCAAACCACAGGAGGATGTGCTCTGTGGGACAATGTGGGTGGGTGGTGGTGGGGAGGGGCTGGGGGGGGGGGGGCTCCTGAAGAAGAGGATCCCAGTGGAGGGGGGGGGGGGGGGTCAAATCGACAGTTATTTTATGATTTTTTAACATAGCATACATGCATCAGCATAGTTGACAACTAATTCTGGATATAACCTGGTGTTAATAGTAGTCCGTGAGCTGAAAATTCACAAGTTTTTCTTTTATTTTGCCCCCGCACGAAATTTTCCCTGAAATCCATCCCATTTCCCTGAAAATCACCCTCAGGTTCCCTGAAAAATTATTCTGGAGGTTAACATGTCTGCCCATCACAGAACACCCTAACATAACCGATGGCAATTTTTTTTTACCATTCAATTCTACTGGTCATAAGGATACTTCATACCAAATAAAAGCTTACTGTTCCGTGGGGTTTGGGAAATATGGGCGTTTGAAAATATTTCTATTTTTAGCTCCCAGGGTTCCCATGGGGATGCGGGAATTTTTTTGGCATGGGTCAAGTACTTATGACCCAATACTACCACAAACCAAATTTGGTTCATACCAGACCATCGGTTCAGAAAATAGAAATTTTGGGCGGGGCCAAAAATCTTACCCCTCCTATTACAAAGCCAAATATTACTTCACGAACTTCGTTTGAACAAACTTGATTCTACACCTCATATGGAAGCTCCATAGCAAATATCAAGTCATTGTACACACTGGTTCTTGAGAAGAAGATTTTTAAAATATTTTGGAGCATTTTCCCCCACTCCCTCCCTATGGGGCTGGGCATGGTGAGTTGAACAAAAATGAAATGCCCCTTTGGGACCATCACTCACACAAACTTTCACTTGAATTGGCCCAGTGGCTTTGGAGGAGAAGAGCAAAACATGGTGTTGACGGACGACGGACGGAGAGCGATGAGATTAGCTCAGCTTGACTTTGTCAAGATGAGCTAAAAAGGGGGCAGAGAAAAATATCCATTTCTGATTTCTTTATAGAGCACATTGAGTGTTGTGCACAGGAGTTATATCTGATTTTTTGAAAAATTATGTCTGATTCTCGTATAAAAATCTTTAAATATGAGTCACTTTTCTCCATAAATTATCTTTCTATATAATATATTTCTGATGCTTCAAAAATTTTTGCATAGTCTCGATTTACTCATCACAGTTTATAAACTGATTTGTAGTGTCCCTGTAATCGAATATAGAAAAAAAGTTCTAACACTTTTCTTCTTTATATCTCTTAACCCTCTGCACTCTGATGTCAAAATGCCAATGTTTTCAGTAGCAAATATTTCCCACAATGCAGTTTGATAAATATTTAACCAAATATATCTTGTTTGACAGAGCTCATAGAGCTCTGTCAAACAAGATATACTTGGTTAAATTCATAGTCAAACAAGAGAAAAACAGATTGATTGCCGAGCATTCCATTCTACTACCAGAGTGCTAGGGGTTAATGGGGACTTCAAAGAATTGAGATTTGATAAAAAAACAAAACAAGAGCAATACCAGTGGTGGATCAATATACGGCCCGCCTATGAAGAAATTGCGCTTGCAAAGAAATCTTTAGTTGAACAAAAGGTCAATAATTCCTTCAAAAATCATTGTACATTCCTGGCTTATGACACGTTAAACTTGAATATATTGTTTTCAAGCCACTGGGAGGAGAATCAAAATTCGCGAAAACTTCCAGATGGTTGCCTTGGCGGCCATATTGGACATGCCCGAATGCTGGTTATCAAAAGGAACCATCCTCTAGTCATGACTTATCAACCATAAAAAAACAGTATCTGTTGGATGTATTGTTTTCAAGTTATAGCATGGACAAATAAAAGTTAACGGATGGATGGACAGACGGACACGGATGGACGGACACGGACAGATGGTTGGACATTGATGCTGGTTATTGAAAGGAACCATCCTCTAGTCATCCTCTAGTCATGACTAATCAACCATAAAAAACAGTATCTTTTGGATGTATTGTTTTCAAGTTATCACGTGGGCAAACAAAAGTTAATGGACAGATGGACAGACAGAGACAGAAAGACAGACAGATGGACATTGATGCTGTTTATCGAAAGGAAGCATCCTCTAGTCATGAATAATCAATCATAAAAAAACAGTATCTGTTGGATTATCAAATGGACAATCAAAAGTCCCTGAAAATCCAAGATGGCTGCCATGGTGGCCATACTGGATATGCCAGAATGCTGGTTATCGAAAGGAACCATCCTCTAATCATGACTAATCAACCATAAAAAAGAAGCATCTGTTGGATTTATAGTTTTCAAGTTATCGCTGTGGACAATCAAAAGTCCCCGAAAATCCAAGATGGCTGCCATGGTGGCCATATTGGATAGGCCAGAATGCTGGTTATCGAAAGGAACCATCCTCTAGTCATGACTAATCAACCAAAAAAACCCTATCTCTGTTGGATGTATTGTTTTCAAGTTATTGCGTGAACAAACAAAAGCTAACTGACGGACGGATGGACAGATGGCCATTGCCATACCATAATACAGCCCGCTCATATGAGCAGCCGTATAAAAATCTATCAAATATAATTTTTTCCTACCTCTTATTTTAAGTCGATCACCAGTTGTTAATGCTTCACTTAACAAACTGGCTGCATCTGCCCACGTAATTTCCAAATTGAGCTGTTTGAAAACAGAATTATTTTTCAAAAAATTTTAGCAAAACCATATCAGGTTACCCTGACTGAAATGAGCTTGTCTAGCACATTCCAATGGGGTCTGGGGGGGGGGGGGGGCGGGGGGGGGGGGGGGGGGGGCATGATATGCTTTGTTAAAATACTTTGAAAAAAATGCCGCTCAGGATCACAGATCCAATGTCGAGTTGTGACCTTGACCTTTGACCTGGCGAGTCCAAGGTCAATAGGGTTCTTCCTCGCACCAAGGCCAACACACCTATGAAGTTTCATGACTCTAGGTTGAACCACTATCAAGTTCTCATCCGGAAACCAATTGTTGCGATATACTATGTTCAAGGTCACTGTGACCTTGACCTTTGACCTGGTGAGTCTAACATCAATAGGGTTCTTCTCGCACCAAGGCCAACACGCCTGTAAAGTTTCATGGCTCTAGGTTGAACCACTATCAAGTTATCATCCGGAAACCAATTGTTGCGATATACTATGTTCAAGGTCACTGTGACCTTGACCTTTGACCTGGTGAGTCCAAGATCAATAGGGTTCTTCCTCGCACCAAGGCCAACATACCTATGAAGTTTCATGACTCTAGGTTGAACCACTATCAAGTTATCATCCGGAAACCAATTATTGCGATATACTATGTTCAAGGTCACTGTGACCTTGACCTTTGACCTGGTGAGTCCAAGATCAATAGGGTTCTTCCTCGCACCAAGGCCGACACACCTATAAAGTTTCATGACTCTAGGTTGAACCACTATCAAGTTATCATCCGGAAACCAATTGTTGCGATATACTATGTTCAAAGTCACTGTGACCTTGACCTTTGACCTGGTGAGTCCAAGATCAATAGGGTTCTTCCTCGCACCAAGGCCAACACACCTATGAAGTTTCATGACTCTAGGTTGAACCACTATCAAGTTATCATCCGGAAACCAATTGTTGCGATATACTATGTTAAAGGTCACTGTGACCTTGACCTTTGACGTAGCGAGTCCAAAATCAATAGGGTTCTTCCCCTCACCAAGGCCAATCTACCTATGAAGTTTCATGAATGTGAGTTGAACCATTATCAAGTTATCATCCGGAAACCAATTGTTTAAGATTTACTATGTTCAAGGTCACTGTGACCTTGACCTTCGACGTAGCATGTCCAAAATCAATAGGGTTCTTCCTCCCACCAAGACCAACCTACGTATGAAGTTTAATGAATGTGAGTTGAACCACTATCAAGTTATCATCCGGAAACCAATTGTTTACGCCCGCCGCCCGCCCGCCCGCCCGCCCGCCCGCCCGCCCGCCCACCCGCCCGCCCGCCCGCCATTCACCAAACTATAAGTCGAGTTTGACTTCGTCACAACTCGACTAATAATTAAAATAACAATTTTTTATATGGTGTGCATTGGGTAAAGGGCTAAAGACAGATGGACAGACGGCCATTGCCATACCATAATACAGCCCGCTCATATGAGCAGCCGTATAAAAATCTATCAAATATAATTCTTTTCCTACCTCTTATTTTGAGTCGATCACCAGTTGTTAATGCTTTACTTAACAAACTGGCTGCATCTGTCCACGTAATTTCCAAATTGAGCTGTTGAAAACAGAATTATTTTTCAAGAAATTTCAGCAAAACCATATCAGGTTACCCTGACTGAAATGAGCTTGTCTAGCACATTCCAATGGGGTCTTGGGGGGGGGGGGGGGGGGGGGGGGGGGGGGGGACATGATATGCTTTTGTTAAAATACTTTGAAAATAATTAAAATAACAATTTTTTATATGGTGTGCATTGAGTAAAGGGTTAATCAACTGATCAAATATGATGTTGCCAAAATGCAATGGGGGAATTACCACTTGAGACTAAAGCAAATTATTTAAACTATGTTTTCAAGGGGTAAAAAAAGCTTTGCTAAAAACACTAAAAAGAACTTAGATGTGAATCTTCCATGGAAGACGTGTGTCGCCTGGTGTTTCAGACAGAATTCTAAGTGGAAAAGGGGCATAACTCTGGGAAAAATACAGCGGATCAAAAAATAAAATAGGAGGTGCACAATGCCATTATGTGATAAAGAATCACTGAAAGTTTCATCAAAATCCATTCATAGGTTAAAGAGGAGTGGCGGATAAGAGAAAGTGTGACGTGGACGACGCAAGACGACAAAAGTAATCCCTATATGTCGCTCCTCACTTCGTGGGGCGGCGACACAACAAGACAACAAAAGTAATCCCTATATGTCGCTCCCCACTTCGTGGGGCGGCGACACAAAAACTCCAATGATGGGATAAAGAATCACTGAAAATTTCATCAAAATCCATTCATAGGTTAAAGAGGAGTGGCGGATAAGAGAAAGTGTGACGCGGATGACGCAAGACGACAAAAGTAATCCCTATATGTCGCTCCTCACTTCGTGGGGCGGCGACACAACAAGACAACAAAAGTAATCCCTATATGTCGCTCCCCACTTCGTGGGGCGGCGACACAAAAACTCCAATGATGGGATAAAGAATCACTGAAAGTTTCATCAAAATCCATTCATAGGTTAAAGAGGAGTGGCGGATAAGAGAAAGTGTGACGCGGACGATGCAAGACGACAAAAGTAATCCCTATATGTCGCTCCCCACTTCGTGGGGCGTCGACACAAAAACTCCAATGTACAGATCACAGATCCATATGTCAAGTTGTGAAACATCATTTTTTAAAATAACAGTACCATTGCTAAAAACCAAAAAGTGATATTTTTAGTAACAGTCACCTTGACCTTTGATCAAGGAATTTAAAAATCAAAAGGGTTCTGCTCCTTCAGAAGTAACCAACCTGAAAATTTTGTGGTTCTCAGAGTCAAAATTTTGCAAAATTTTGGGTGCATCTAAGTGGATTTTCGAGAAATGGATCTCACACAAATCCTGGGAATAATACTGCAAAGCAACCTCTGTCTATATGTAGTATATATGAAAACTAATTACCAAATGATTATAATGAAATTGACACTGTAGCTCAACTTGACAAACTTGAACTTAAGTTACAGGTGAAATGGCAAAACTGAAAGTCAATGGTTCCAATGTTATTTGGTGAAACTTCAACACAACAGCATTGTGTGCACACAATGTCAGAGCAACCTATGCATTTTTAAATGTAAACTGTAGGGCTGGTTGAAGAAAGAATGTTGATACACAAATGCAGTAAGTTTAAAGTTCATTGTGAAAGTCAACTTTTTTCACAGAAATGAATGCTAATCGATAGCTCTTATCTAGAGGTCTCGCCTAATGATCACACCAAGTTCTAAAACAAACCTATGATAAATGCATGTGCCCTGTGGGACATGTCAAAGAAGAATGTTGATGTACAAATGCACTAAATTCAAAGGTCATTGCTAACAGCAACAGTTTTGGACAGAAATGAAAAGAATATTGATAGCTCCTATCCAGGTCACCCTAAATAAGCATACTAAGTTTCAAAACAACCCAATAATGAATGTGCCCTCTGAGGCATGCCAAAGGAAAATGTTAATGCACAAATGCACAAAGTTTGAAGGTCGTTGCCAGTGGTAGTATTTTTTCTATTATTGATGGAAATTCATAAATATGTCCTGAAGGGAGTGCAAAAGGGATAAGTTGTGGCACAAATGCACAAAGTTGAAACGTTGGTGCTAACGACAATGTTTTTTGATGGAATTGAAAGCTGAAAGTGTCAATGACACTGTAGCTTAACTTGACTGTGTAGTGTTTGATGGAAAGAATAATGTTCAATGTTTAAGAAAGGATTACGAAATAGGACAACAATAGTGATAAGTGAGAATATGTTAATTTCAGTTCCCTACATGCTATGTTTTCAATAAGAATAATTTGAGGTGTAGACTGTACTAAAGAATTGAGGCCTGGGCTGATGTGGCCCTCACAGTTCACGTATGTCTACCAAAGGTACCAAGTTACAGTAAAATCATTCCAAAATGAGTCATCCTACCAGGTTACAATGAAATCCCTCCATAAATATGACCTGTATACTTTACTAAAGGAATCTAGGTCACGTGACAGTCCGGCAGTCACGGCTGACCGATCATGACCAAAATAGGACAGATATCATGCCAAGTTATGCTACCAAGTTACAATGCGGGACTTTTTTTTTTTGGCATGAGTCAAGTACTTATGACCCAATAATACCACATACTGAATTCCGTTCAAATCGGATCATCGGTTCAAAAAATAGAAATTTTGGGCGGGGCCAAAAGTTAAAAAATTTATAGTAATTTATATATTTTTTATACTTACCAATGACCCAGACATAGCTGGTGCTAACTCTTAAAATATAGGGCCAAACACAAATTTTGCCCCCCAATCCCCAAAATTTGCATCTAACACTAAAGAAAACATGTCCTGAAAGGCCCTCCACACTTCGCCCCTACTGCGCATGCGCAGTGTCAAGGACGTTCCGAAATTGGCGCCATTAATCATTCTAATAACCAGTGCCTGGTAATCGCTATGTACTCAGCGGGGAGGCAAGAGTTCCCAACTCCTGGGAGGGCCATCCCCGTCTGGGTCATTGGTAAGTATAAAAAATATATAAATTACTATAAATTTTTTAACATTTTTATACTGTACCAATGACCCAGACATAGCTGAATAGTAAAAAGGCTGGAGGGCCAAGGACATAGAGCAAAATGGAATACGCTCAATAAAATAAAATAGAGTCATCCCCTGTAGGGAAAAAGAAGTAATAGGCCTTACATGTATCTTTCTTATTTATGATAAATTAGAAAGATACAACACCTTACAAAATTGAGCTTCATACATCCATGTACTCTATTAATATCCAATATAATCCTTATACTAATAATTTTTAAAGTAAGCCAATAAATAAGGTAAGTCTAGAGAATAGAGACTCTTATACTCCTAAAAGTGTCTGAGGATTGCATAATCATGTCCGTTAACATATGCAATATTCAAAAGCTGTACTTTAAAAACTAAGACTTGAATGAATTTTAAAAACCTAAACTTCTCACTAAACAACCATCCCAATAACAGCTCAGAATTACTAACTCCGGAGGAGGTATCCCCTTGTTTTCATAGTAAAACAGGTGACCCAAGGGAACACCCTCCCCCCCCCCCTTTTTCTTGCCCTGGGTCAAATAGCCCAGAGTGAAGAGGGCAGCCGAACGGAGACACTGCCGAAACAGACAGCCTACCTAGCTATAGTAGCAACTGTTAAGTGAATGACATTCTGAGCAGTAGATAATAGACCTAACAATAGAGGCCTCCAGAAATGGACTCGATATTTCTGAGATAAAATTCATGAATGTGGATGGCTGAGCGCAATGAGCAGCCTTCAAAAATCTATAATAGCGACACTATTAATGTAAGCCCAAGAAGTAGAAGAACTCTTACTTCATGAGCCGAAATCTTAAGCACAACTGCTAAGTCAATGATATACCATAAGCAGTACCGATAGTTAATAGAATCTATTAACAATAAAATGGAGCGTAACGTCCTTCTACTAGACATCAAAGACAGTACCCGGAAAGAGTAAAGGCCTATGCCCATACGAAGACGGAAGGACCTTAAAATAAAAGGTTCCGGATAATAGGAGCCTAACTCTTATGCAACAATCCAACCTAAATAGTAACGGAAGTAGTGATTCCGAAACAACGAAAGTGAAAATCATCCATCGATAGTGCATGAAACTCACTGACTCTACAGTAAAAGAGAAACCAACAGAATTACTGTCTAAAAGGTCAGAATTTGAAAACTACTGTTTCCAGAGGCTCAAATGATTACTTTGCTAAATAAGAACCGAAGTTAAAATCCATATAGGAATTTAATCTAAAGATTCTAAGTCTATTTATCAAAAGTTACTAACTGACTTAGATAAAGAGACAAAAGACTCAATTGTAAACTATCGTAGAGTGCATAGGTATGAGGTAACATAAACGTATAACCTAAATAATAACAGGCTGCAGTAGATCTTGTGAAACAAGTATATATTAAAAAATAGCAATGAGTAGTACGGAGGGATCAACAATATGAACATAATGATCCCCACACCACGACGGAAGAGCCTCTACTTTAGCCGCATAGAATAGCGAAGAAGAGGATCTCCTATAGTAAGAAATCGCGTCCAAAGCTCGTCCAGTACAGTGCTTACAATGCAATACGGACCACACAACGAATACATGAAGGTTGCGACCTTGCGGGTTGTGATAAAGATGACACGATTAACCCAGTGAAAAAAGATCCTCACATAGAGGAAGATTTCACGTTAAGACCCACAGTAGACAAGAGAGTAAATTACCCATGATCTCTGTGAAGATAGAAATGCTATCAACAGAAATGTATTGTGGTTGTTTATCTTAGCAATACCTGCTGAAACAACAGCGCCGGAGGATACGCGTATCCTATCATTCCGTCCTATAGATCAATAGAGCGTTAACAACATTAGCTCAGAGATCTGGACAAGCCAACACATACGTCTGCAATTGATTAGCAAGCTGTGTCATAAATAAATCATCATTGGGCGCTCCCATAGATAGCAAATCTGATTGAATACTTGTTTGTTGAGAGTCCATTCTGACAGCAACAAGCGACCCGTAAGAGAACGGGAGTCCGATAAAACAATCAGACGACCCAGAATATGACGGACCAAAACTGAACTTGGTGTACTATAACCAACAGACGGATTCTTTCCATTAAATTGAATAACGGAAACAAAAGAGTGCCTCTCTGGTTCCGGAGATACGCCACTACTGTCGAATTAAAGGACAGGAATTTGGGCATGCGTTTCTGAATAATGTTCATGCAATGACAAAAAGCAAGCCTAAAAAACATTATTCCGCGGAAGAAAACTGATTGCTAAGAGACTGCGGAACCCAAAGACCCTGGCACTTCGAATCCGTAGGGATCAGTATTATATCCCAATCTGTTTGACTGGCAACCGTCATAACAGCCACACTCGGGTCCGGCAACTGCGGTGGCACTCTCTGAGTCAACCACCGAATGTTTGCCCCAGTCTAAATCTCTTGTAACACTAGATAGACAAGAGAACGTGTAAATCGAGCAATTCATGGATTGCCGAAAAGTTGCCGTCGAAGAGAAGCTCCTCCGAGAACGAAGCGACTCTGAGAGAGTTCTTAACCTTACTATCCACGCGTGTGGATGTAGCTAGGGCTGCGTCACGTCTAACCAACTCCAATCAGCCACTGAAGGGCGGAGTTATACGTGAACAAACCACTGCCCTCAAAAGAAATTACATTGAGAATAATATCCCGTAAATCTTTTCTTGAAGACGTAATGATAACGCCTCAGTAAGGCGGATTACGTATGATAAAGCGTCTAAGTTAAGTCTACTATACATCATGTCGTTCCCAACATTGAAATTGGAAAAGACATAAACGGCGAAAAAGAATATATCTTTAATCACACCGTCTAGACGCATATGAACTCTCGGTATGCCCTGCTCTGCCAAAATAAACTATTCGTATAATGATAAAATGGCAGAAATGAGCAACGCGGACAAGAAACTAAACTATCATGCTTGGTAGCAGGCTTGTATATATATATATATAGCGTCGAAAAATAAAACACATGTTGTAATGACAATATTGGACTGCGTCGGTAAGTCAGGGACAATGTCCCTGAACCGATCAAAAAATCCGAGTCCAATGACGCTATAAGTCTCTTATCCAAGATCGCAGCAATGAAGTCCGAAATAACAATCACTGGAAGATAATGCCAGAAGATATGAAAGGCATCTTCCGATACTACTAAAGAGAAAACTCGAAATCTTTCGAATCCCTTTCGCCATCCTGTCGGACCCTATAAAGCGTTCGGTCGTCCGTACCTGATGCAACCGCGGACCGCACCGACCCAGCGCCGTCGGATAATTCCTGATTCGACCGAGAAACAGTCAATTGCTGGGATGCTGCGAAACAACTGTGCTAACTCGGATAGCACGTCCGTCACTGAGGCCTGAGGAGAAGCGGTCTTACGATGCATTGCCGCTGGAAGCTCCATGATCGTTACCCCGTGCATACTACCAATATGCGAGCGAACGGAGTGTATAGGCCTCATGTCCCTTGGCTACCGGATGGCGCGACCTACTCGCCGTGGAATCACTGAATGCCGAAACTGATCGGATACTCGAGGTCACGTAGCCAATGAGCGGTCGTGTGCTCTGCTGTGAGGATGAGGAAGCATCAAGGACAGTCTCTCGGACTGTCAATATAACGGAGCGTCCCGACCGACGGACATATGCTCCGAATGTAAAATATCTGAACTACAACATGCGGTCCCCTATGTTGTTGGACGAGAGAGGGACCTCTCTCGCTCACAGCCCGGACGGACCTGGACAAGCCAGGAACCGGACTAACAGGCTTCCTCCGATCTGTCCTCAATCTGCCGTCACTGGGTGAGTACTAAAGTAAATAAAGTGCTCGCATCACCCAAATCTCCTTCCTAGACCGCAACGGACGAACCCGGCAGCCGAACCATTCGATGAATGTACGCTACACCGGGTGAGCTAGCGAATGTCACTCCGTAGGCAATAGACATATTCCATGAGCACTTATTGCCGCTAGCTCTTCATTAACTATGACGACAGAGGCACACTTTTGAAAGACATCTCCATAACTCTTCGAACAAGAAACCAGAAATGCTTGGTTAGCAAGCATAAAATAATAATATATATAGCGTCGTTCAATAATTCGAAAGTTTGTGTGACATTATTGGACTATGTCGGAACTGAGGGACGATGTCCCTGAACCGAACCAAAAATTTCTAAGTCCACCGACGCTATCAGTTTCTTATCCGGCATCGCAGCATTCTGGTCCGACGAAAGAAGCTGTAGAAGACCAAGTCAGATGACATACACAACAGCATATGTTGTTCCGAAAGGGAAAGCTCGAAATCCTCCGAATCCCTTTCGGTATCCCGTCGGACCGGATGAAACTTTCGGACGTCCGTACCCGCTTCCGCGGAGCGTCCCGACCCAGCATCGTCGGATAAAATATATGCGACAGATTCAGTTGATGCTGAGATGCTGCGATAAACTGTGCTATTAAGGAAAGCACGTCCGTTCCCGAGGCCTGTGCAGTAGCGGTCTTACGATGTATTGCCGCCGGAAGCTCCGTGTACGTTGACTCCCGCACACTTCCTATGCGAACGTCCGGAGTCTGCAGGCCTCGTGTCCCTGGCTACCGGATGGTGTGACCTGGTCGCCGAAGAATCCTTGATCGGCGAAGCTGGTAATATATCGGCGGTCACGCAGCCAAGGTGCGGTCGTGTGCGATGACGAGAAGAGGAAGCCTTAGCAGTCTCCGCGGACTGCCTATACAACGGAGCGTCCCGAGCGACGGACGTATGCTCCGCTTGCGACACATTTTGTACCACAACATCTGGGGCCAGATGTTGTTGAACGCTTGCCGTCCGGATGGACCGGAACGAGCTATGAACCGGACTAAAAGGCTTCCTCCGCTCTCCCTCCGATCCGCCGTCACTGGGTGTGCATTAGGTTAATTTATAGTGCTCGCATCACCCCAAAATTCCTTCTAGACCGCAACGGACGAACCCGGCTGCCGAACCATTCGGTGAATGGACGCTACACCGGGCGAGCTAGCGGACGTCAAAGGCCGTCGAACCTACTAGGGTCCTCTTAGGCAATTGGCGTATTTACATGAGCACTTTTCCGCTAGCCCTTCATTAATTGTGACGACGGAGGCACACTGTTGGAAGACATCACGGATACATCACCCTAATCTTGATGGTCTGAAATAGAAATTGATAAAGTAGAGTGACCCTGCGGGGAAAGGACCGGAGTGTCCAAATCCCCAATAACATACCGTGACATACGCTTCCCATATTGTCATCGAAATCATACGATACAGAACAGGAGTTAATGCGAGTACACTGACCACATATAGAATGATAATAAAATCAGAGGAAGACTTCCTCTTAAAACAATTGATCAATATCCTTTCAATGTGAAAAGAAAACAAGTCCCGGTACTCGCACTAACCCCTGGCAATCAAGATACATAATAATAATATGATCCATTAATATAGAAAAAATAATTGAAATCAAAATATTTTGAAAAAATATTTTTTCAGAACAGCCCAAGTTTCTGAAAAGTAACATTGAGCCCCAATGGATCCCAAGCCTAAGTGTGGACAAAAATTTTAAAAATATTTTAAACAATTTATTCAACACTTACGAACAATAATAATGTATCTAGTTATGATTAAAATAACATCAAGATATTATTTTTTAGAAATCCCCCCCTCTCACAGAGGGCTGTTGAAAATGTAAACAATGAGTGTAAAAACACTAAAATAAGACTCCAGGCACCCAGGCCCGAAATCAGTTACCAAAATACACTATCTGATGCAAAACAGAGACTTCCAGGGAAGAAACTGCAGAACATCAGATGGTAGATGCAGAACACAACGCCTAACCACCCGTAGGTGAAGACGTAAACATGGGGAAAGAACAGAATTCATTCTGTTATTCAGCTAAAACTCCCAAGAAAATTTAGTAATAATAATTACAAAAACTATGCCAAAAGCATGGGAGAATAGCAAGGGGGGACTTAAAGGACAGGGAGAGAGGAAAACACTTAAAAAACAGTGTAACTAAATAATCAGAATGACAACAAAATGGCTGCTGCCTCGAAAATAGGTAACTTAACATAATTTCATTAAAAAATTTTAAGTTACAGCCCTGATAATATTCTGTCACACATTTTTTTCCTCTCCTCCTTCTCTATCCTCCTTAGAATCACCATTTCACTAATATTTATGTGTCTGGCATCATTTAAACTGAGATTTAAAAGCACAAAGATCAGTCAGATGTTAACTGATGAAGGGCCAAACTTAGAATGATTAAAGGCGCCAATTTCGGAACGTCCTTGACACTGCGCATGCGCAGTAGGGGCGAAGTGTGGAGGGCCTTTCAGGACATGTTTTCTTTAGTGTTAAATGCAAATTTTGGGGATTGGGGGGCAAAATTTGTGTTTGGCTCTATATTTTAAGAGTTAGCACCAGCTATGTCTGGGTCATTGGTACAGTATAAAAATATCTTACCCCTCCCATTACAAAGCCAAATATTACTTCATGAACTTCGTTTGAACAAATTTGATTCTACACCTCAAAAGGAAGCACCATAACAAATATCAAGTCATTGTACCCACTGGTTCATGAGAAGAAGATTTTAAAAATATTTTGGAGCAGTTTCCCCCACCCCCCTCCCGATGGGGCTGGGTATGTTGAGTTGAACAAAAATGAAATGCCCCTTCAGGACCATCACTCACACAAACTTTCACTTGAATTGGCCCAGTGGTTTTGGAGGAGAAAACCAAAACATGGTGTTGACGGCGGACGACGGACTGAGAGCGATGAGATTAGCTCAGCTTGACTTTGTCAAGGTGAGCTAAATATTTCTAATTCTTCAGCAACATGGCCAATTCCGGCTCCCATAGGGAGCCTAAATATTAACCCAGGCACTCGATTTGAACAAACTTGAAGCTCACACCACTAGTGATGTTGCATACCAAATATGAAAGCATTCTGACAGGTGGATCTGAAGAAGAAAATTTTTAAAGAAATTTCCTCATATAGCGAGCCCGAATATTAACCCAGGCACTTAATTTGAACAAGGTAGAATCTGACTGCCCCTCCCTCACCCTCTACAGATGTAGTATACCAAATAAGAAAGCATTCTGACTGGTGGATCTGAAGAAGAAAATTTTTAAAGAAATTTTCTCATATTTCACTAAGTTAAAATTCAGGCTCCTACAGGGAGCCCAATTATTAACCCAGGGACTCGATTTGAACAAACTTGAATCTGACCCCAATAGAGATGTTAGAAATGAAAGAAATTTCCTCATATTGCACCAAGTTAAAATTTGGACTACCATAGTAAGCCCAAATATTAACCTACAGACCCGATTAAAACAACTTGAATCTGACCGACCCCCCTCCCCCCCCCCCCCCCCCAACTCCATAGGGAGCCCAAATATTAACCAAGGTATCTAATTTGAACAAACATGAATCTGACTCCCCTAGAGATGTTGTAAACCAAATATAAAAGGATTGTGACTGGTGAATCTGAAGAAGATTTTAAAAGAAATTTCCTCATATTGGAAGTTAAAAGTCGGGTTCCAACAGGGAACCCAAATATTCAGCCCCCCCCCCCCCCCCCCCCCCCCACTTCCCCCAGGAGATGTGGTATACCAAATATGAAAGCATTCTGACTGGTGGATCTTAAGAAGAATATTTTTAAAAATTATTACCCATATTGCATAGGAAGCCCAAATATTAACCTAAGGACTTGGTTTGAACAATCTTGAATCTCACCTTCATAACAATGATGTATACCAAACATTAAAACATTCTGACTTGTGGTTCTGAAGAAGATTTTTAAATATCAAAAGATTCTGACCATTGGTTCTTGAGAAAGTTTTTAAAAATTTGTTTGCAAATATGCTCAGCATTTTTTCGATGCACGACCCCCCCCCCCCCCCCCAAACGGAACCACCCCCCACCCCGAACACGCTGAAACAATTGATGGCAATTTTTTTTTTACCATTCAATTCCACTGATCCTAAGGATGCTTCATACCAAATAACACTTCTCTGTTTCATGTGGTTTGGGAAATGTGGGCATTTGAAAATATTTCTATTTTTAGCTCCTGCGGTTCCCATGAGGACAGAGGAATATTTTTTTGGCCATGGGTCATGTATTTATGACCCAATAATACCACATACCAAATTTGGTTCAAATCGGACCATCAGTTCAGAAAATAGAAATTTTGGGCAGGGCCAAAAAATCTTGCCCCTTCCCTTCCCAATGGGGATGGGCATGTTGAGTTGAACAAAAATGCAATGCCCCATTCACTCAAACAAACTTTCACTTGAATTGGTCCAGTGGTGATGGACGACATCTCATAATAAAGTGAGAAATAATACCTCAGGTATTATTCCATAGGGTAGAAAGATTTCTTCCATCGGCCGAAGAATAATAAACATCTTCATTCCGGTGATTAAGTACACTAACCAATGAGCAGTAAATTAAAGAAATACATTGCTCAACAACCACAAATCCCAAACGGTTTCAGATATAAAACACCTATACTCGTGTCCGACAGTAAAGGCTTTACGATAAGAAATGCCTGTCAAGATAATGAATTTCCAATCGAATAATGGTGCAAAGCAGGAGCACGAACATCAGAGCTCGTAGATATCATTGAGGAACGTTTGGTAAAGGCCATAAAAAGACACACTCAAGACATTCTGTACTTGTGGTCAGGAACCTGTGACTTAACAGTCAAAAGGGGGAAATTCATTGAGCTGAGACACCAAAACAACAGCACCATAGAATCAGTGGCAGAACAATACAAGAGGGCCATCAAAATAGTCAGCAGATATCCGGCAGCAAAGATTAAATTTATAGACTGCCCAATATTATCAACTGTAAAATACAACAAATACAAAGGTCATCCTAACCCAGAACGGTATAAAGTAGATGATTTTCTGGTAACAAGACAAATCAAACAACTAAATAAAAGAATAACAGAAGTAAATGAAAGATTAAACCAAAACACTGTCAACATCAGCAGATATTTCTTCCGAGGCAGGAAAACGAAAGGAGGCACTGCAAGAAAATCGGTCAAAATCTCAATAAACAAGAAAGATGGTGTACACCCAGTACATTTGCTAGGCCTGGCAATTACAAAACACATACTGTTGGACACCTACACTGAATGTTACCACATTAGGCAAGAATCTGAACTCCTGCAACTTGCGGTGGAGGAAGCTGAGCTGTTATCCCAATTCTAACCACTCCAATCATGCATGAGTATTGAACTGTGAGAGGGTGACCAGGCCAAAGGAACTTTTTGCTGCAGGGGGTATAGGTGAGTTTATCTTATCAGTCCTTGCGACAAAACACAGAATTCAGACCAACCTTTCCCACACTCTTCAACAGTATAAATCGCAAGAATTTTGGAGGACACTTGTAGGATAGACACACCACACCATAATATGTTAATGCTTTATCTTATATGGCTGGTAATAGCTACTGACATATTCAAATGGACAAATAATGATAGTACACAAACCATCAATAATACCTACATCCCGATAATAGTAAATGCTAAACTCAATAGGACACGGGAAATTCTTGTCCTAAACTCTTACCACCTACTGAAGAAGAGATTTCTAGATAAAACAGTGAACAGCAAGCGGAGACAGTCATTAACATACCTGGCTCTTCTCCTAATAAAAACATCAAATGATGTAAATCCAAACCCTGGACCTGAGACCACCATTTACGCATGTTGGACATGTGATAAACCAGTTACATGGGATGATAGAGGAATTGTGTGTGATACATGTAACCAGTGGTACCATGTCCTGTGCCAGTCAATGAACACAAGATCATACAATGAATATGCAAACGACAGTGCAATAGCATGGGACTGCATCATGCGTGGCTGTCCAAACTACTCGGCCGTGTGCTACTCACTTGTTCTTAGTACATCAAATCATTACAGTGTTTTATCTGACACCTCTATAACCAGCCCAACAACATCAGGCAATATTAAACCGGTACATACATCAACACCGGACAGGACCAAAAGTAGGAGGACTGAGAAAACTGCTCCTATAAGGGTACTAAATGTAAATTTCCAATCAATCAAAAGTAAGCAAGGCCAAGTACTGAACCTTCTTAACAGCACAAACCCAGACATAATCTTTGGAACAGAAACATGGGTAGATGCAAAGATCACTGATAATCAAATATTTCCTCCCGGTTACAATATCTTCCGGAAAGACAGAAACTCTGGAGGAGGCGGCGTTCTAATTGCTGTAAAAAACTCTTACATAACAACATCTGTCCCTGAATTAGATACAGGCTGTGAGATCGTCTGGTGCAAACTAGAAATTGTTGGACAAAGAGCTGTATACCTAAGCTCATTCTACAACCCCAAAACAACAAATGAGAATGGTTACCTAGAACTCGAGAAAAGTTTAAACAGAGCCAGCTAAA
Source organism: Pictodentalium vernedei (assembly GCA_031216915.1). Classification (NCBI taxonomy): domain Eukaryota; kingdom Metazoa; phylum Mollusca; class Scaphopoda; order Dentaliida; family Dentaliidae; genus Pictodentalium; species Pictodentalium vernedei. The sequence goes on along the minus strand of CM062297.1, from coordinate 646,335,706 downwards.
TAAATAATGGGTTCATCATTGCAGCGGGTGACTTTAACCTACCAGGCTGGAATTGGAAGACCAAGTCACTGAAACCAAATTCCCAGCATGCTAATATACATCATAAGTTCACAGACATATTAGATGATCATGGTCTAGTGCAAATGGTAAAAGAACCAACAAGAGAATCAAACATACTGGATCTCATCATAACAAATTATCCAAATTGTTTCAACAGGATAGAAATAATACCAGGCATATCTGACCATGATGTAGTTTTTGCAGAAATCAACACCATATCAACAAAAAAAACCCCAAAACCAAGAAAGATACCACTCTAAAAGAAAGCAAAATGGGAAAACATCAAAGAAATGAAAGTGTCAATGACACTGTATTGTTTGTTTGTTTGTTGGTGGTTAACGTCACATATTTATGCACCATGGCTAATCGTGACACAACATGGAGATGAAGTCAAGTTTAGTCAATCGTTGATCAACATGTTGCCCATTTTAGAGGACTTTCACCCCAAGCATTGGTGACTGGGTCCTATTTTACTAGTAAAGCGGAACTGGTTTACCACAGTAAACAAGTGCTGCCTACTTCCCGGGGTTTCCACGGGGACAATGACACTGTAGCTCAACTTGTTAAGACATGTACATGTATAGTATGTGACACTACAATAACAAACATCTAGGTAATGACCTGATAACAAAGGTACATATAAAGTATTGTAACTGTCTGTGCATAAATACTGACCGTAGCCTGTAACAAATGTATAGGTAAAGTATTGTAAAGGTGGGTGACAGTCAGATGCTAAACTAGAAATGAAATCTTTGAGTCCCGGAGTGGGTCTGACTGAACCCCAAAATATTTGTTCTCATAGCACAGTGATAACAAAGGCACCCCAAAACACACTCGTTCCTGTCCCAAGGTGAAAACAAAGGTACCCAAGAAGTTTCGTGAAGATCAGTTCATAAATACGAGCTGTATAGAAGTTGTCACAAAAACTGATTGGACCTAATTTCGTTACAAAATGACCACTGGCAGCCATCTTAAATTTTGGACCGCACCCAGAAACACTCGTTCTTGTCCCAAGGTGATAACAAAGGTACCCAAGAAGTTTTGTGAAGATCGGTTGATAAATACAGCCTCTAGCCCAAGCTGTATTGACATGTGCACTTTCAGTGTTTTAGCAGCACTGAATAAATCAAAGTTCATCTAATTTGCATAATTTCTGCACAAGAAAAAACCCCGTACTATATGTGATGTATTCCATGTTTCTAAACATTCATACAAAAATTTATTCAAATCATAACTTTCATACAGAAGTTCTGTACAAGACTGATTGCACTAATTTTGGTACAAAATGGCTGCTGGTGGCCATCTTGAATTTTGGACCACACCCAAAAACACTCGTTCTCATCCCACGGTGATAACAAAGGTACCCAAGAAGTTTCGTAAAGATTGGTTCATAAATACAGCCTCTAGCCTGAGCCGTATAAAAGTTGTGTACAAAAAACTGATTAGACCTAATTTCGGTACAAAATGGCCACTGGCAGACATCTTGAATTTTAGACCGCACCCAGAAACACTCGTTCTCGTCCCAAAGTGACAACCCAAGATGTTTCGTGAAGATCGGTTAATAAATACAGACTCTAGCCCGAGCCGTATTGACATGTGTGCTTACTGTGTGTAAGTGGCACTAAAAAAATCAAAATTCATCTAATTTGCATAATTTCTGCACGAGAAAAAAAACTGTATTATATGTGATGTATCCCATGGTACTAAACATTCACTCAAAAAATTATTCAAATCAGCGCTTTCATATGGAAGTTCTGTGCAAAAATCTGATTGCACCTAATTTTGTACAAAATGGCTGCCATCGGCCATCTTGAATTTCGGACCGGACCCAAAAACACTTGTTCTCGTCCCACGGTGATACCAAAGGTACCCAAGAAGTTTCGTAAAGATCGGTTCATAAATACGGCCTCTAGCCCGAGCCGTATTGGCATTTGAACTTATAGTGCTGAAAGTAACACCAAAAAACATCAAAGTTAGTCTAATTTGCATAATTTACGCACAAGAAAAAAACCTGTATTATATGTGATGTATCCCATGGTACTAAACGTCATACAAAAAATTATTCAAATCAGAGCTTTCATATGGAAGTAATGTACAAAAAACAGATTTCTGCATCATCGGTACAAAATGGCAGCTGGCAGCCATCTTGAATTTCGGACCGCACCCAAAAACACTTGTTCTCGTCCCACAGTCATAACAAAGGTACCCAAGAAGTTTCGTAAAGATCAGTTCATAAATGCGTCCTCTAGCCCGAGTCATATCCAATTGTTGACGTACGGACAGACAGACAGACAGACAGACGGACAACAGGCCATGACAAAAGCTCAAATTTGGCTTCACCAAAGTTGAGCTAAAAATGAAAGCAGTCGAATCAGAATTAGAGAAAATGAGACAACAAGGTAGTACTACTCAAGATCTCTGGAACTACTTCAAGGACAACCTGGAATCCAGTGTAAAAGACAACATCCCGAAGAAAGAAGCCAGGACAAAGGACGGAAACACCTGGATTACAATAAATATTAAACGCTTAATTCTGAAAAGGGACAGACATTACAAGAAACAAAAGAAATCTGCTGATCCAAAACATAACAGGAAATACAAGGCCCTGAAAAGGCTGGTTCAGCGAAAAATAAGACGAGCCTACTGGAAGTACATTGAGGACATCATAACACCTGACCCTAAAGATAAACAACCAAATTCTACGAAACGATTCTTGGACATTTATAAAACACAAACGGTCAGATGGAAACGAAATCTCACCACTGCGAAGTAATGGGTCACTACATCCTGACCCAGTAGAGAAGGCAAACATCTTGAATAAACAATTTCAATCGGCGGTCTCCAAGAAAGAAGATTTCTTGGAAGAAGAATTTCGAACCCGATGCAAGATGACTAAATCTCCTTTTCCGGTAATACAAGATCTAAACATTACTGAGAATGGTATAGCTAAATTATTATCCAACCTAAATCCACACAAGGCGGATGGTCCAGACAAAATAACTTCAAGAGTGCTAAAAGAACTATCAACAGACATCACACCAATCTTAACTATGATCTTTAGGCAGTCCTACGAAACAGGAGAATTACCCAATGTATGGAAACAGGCAACGTAAGCCCAATATTTAATAAACAGCTGCACCATGAGCGCATGATACGCCCGTTATTAATTACAAGAGGGAAACACACAATATGAGTATACATGTGTACTTGTCAGGTTTTTTTTATATTCTTGTACAATAATCATAAACAACAACATACTGTGTTCAATAATTTGGAAAGAAAATTATTTGAATTTCGTGTATATATCTTATGTCTATAGAGATCATAACTTCAAGAAAAAATCAACGATTTTCTAAGTAATAAAGTCCCATAACTCTGGAATGACTAATTGAACGGCGACACCAACCGAAAGGGAGCTTCCTTCCATCAACATAAACCACCTACCAAAAAATCGTGAAAATCTCTGGAAGCGTTCTCGAGTTACCGTACGACGTGTAAAAAATCAACAATTTTCTAAGTAATAAAGTCCCATAATTTTGGAATGACTAATCGAACGGTGACACTACATGAAAGAGAGCTTTCCTCCATCGATATACACCACCTACCCACAAATCACGAAAATCTCTCAACGCATTCTCGAGTTATCGTACGACGTGTAAAAAATCAACAATTTTCTAAGTAATAAAGTCCAATAACTCTGGAATGACTACTCGAATGGCGACACTAAACGAAAGGGAGCTTCCCTCCATCGATATACACCACCTACCCAAAAATCACGAAAATCTCTCAAAGCGTTCTTGAGTTATCGTACGACGTGTGACCGGACAGACGGACAATGGTATAACATAATACGACCCGTTTTTTCAAAACGGGCGTATAAAAAGGGCAAACGGTTTGAGGCAGTAAACTACTGCCAAGTCTCAGTAACATGTATATGCTGTAAAATCATGAACATATAGTAACGAGCCACATCATGAACTATGCAGACAAACACAATATACTTGACCCACTACAACATGGCTTCAGGAAAGGCCTCTCCTGTGAAACCCAACTAATAGAATTTAGGAACGATATCACCGGTAATGTGGACGCAGGAAAACAAACCGACTGCCTAATCATGGACTTCTCGAAAGCATTCGACAAAGTCAGCCACAGTTTGCTAATGCACAAACTAAATTACTATGGCATTGGAGGCAAGACAAATAAGTGGATCCAAAACTTCCTATCTGACAGGAAACAAGTGGTAGTTGTAGAAGGGGAAAAATCAGACACAACTGACGTAGACTCAGGCGTCCCAAAAGGCTCCGTACTAGGACCCAGTCTATTCCTCTTCCAAACGACATGCCAGAAGGGATTCGCTCCAGGGTCAGACTCTTTGCCGATGACACTACTGTGTACCTTACCATCACATCGGACAGTGACAGCACATGCCTACAAGAAGACCTTGATAAACTGACAGAATGGGAAACGAACTGGAAAATGAAATTTCATCCGGACAAGTGCAACGTCCTGACAGTAACAAGAAAACGAAACCCGATAATAAGAGAATACAAGTTGCACGGACACATCTTGCAAACAGTGAAATCAGCAAAGTATCTAGGCTGTACTAACAGTTTAGACCTCAGATGGAATGAGCACTTCAACAATATCTGCAACAAGGCAAATAAGGCCATGGGATTTCTAAAACGGAACCTGAACATAAATAATACCAAACAAAAGGAAACAGCATACCAATCTTTAGTGAAACAAACCTTAGAATACGCAAGTGCAGTCTGGGACCCGTACCATCAGAAAAACATCCACCGGCTTGAAATGGTACAAAGGAGGGCAGCGAGATATGTAACAAATTGTCACCATAACACCTCGTCTGTTAGCTCCATGATTGAGAGTCTAAACTGGAAAGCCCTGAAAGACCGTAGAAAAATAGCTAGGCTGACAATGTTACACAAACTTATCAATGGAACAGTCTATGTAGACACAACAAAAAGTCTCATTCCATCAGACAGAACATCACGTGGGACAAATGTAAAAGGGTTCCAATTACCATCCTGTCGTACTGAAGTTAGGAAAAATTCCTTCTACCCCAGGACCATAAAGGACTGGAACACATTACCAAGTGCGAGCGTCACCACCAACATGAGTCTTGATAACTTCAAGACTCAATTACACAGGATTATTTAGCCATAGATTATGATGCTTTTAACCTCGCACAAAACATGCACATCTTCTCAAGTGGCATAATAAACAATGTGTTGATGTTGGCCACTCATTGGTAGAAGTAGAAGTAGAAGACAGATGGAGAGCAATTAGAAAAGCTCAGCTTGCTTTCATCAAGGTGAGCTAAAAAGTATTATTTTTCACCTTTGGTCACCGCAAAAATGACATAGGATTCTTTCTCTCCAACTGGGAAGAATGTGACATAAACAAGAAGCCCCAAGGGGTCTCAGAGTGCACACCTGACACTGGCAACTATCAACCGAGGGTCCTGATTTGAACAAACTTTCATCTGCCCCATTAAGAATAAGAAAACCATATACCAAATATCAAAACATTCTGACCAGTGGATCTAAAAAAAAGAAGAAGATTTTCAAAAAATATTCCTCATATTGAACAGGGAGCTGAAATATGAACCCAGGGACTTGGCTTGAATAAACTTGAATCTCACCTCACCAAGGATGCTGTATACCAAATATCAAAACATTCTGACTACTGGATCTGAAGAAAAATATTTTTAAAGAGTATTCCTCATATTGAACTAAGCTATAATTTGGGCTCTCACACGGAACCCAATTAAGAACCCAGGCCCTTGGCTATAACAAATTTAAATCTCACCTCTCTAAGGATACCGTATACCAAATATCAATAGATACTGACTGGTGGATGTGAGAAGATTTTTAAAGAATGTTCCTCATACTGAACTAAGTTATAATTCGGTCTCCAACACGGAGCCCAAATATGAACTCAGAGACTTGGCTTGAACAAACTTGAATCTCACCCCCCCCCACCCCCCCCCCCCCCCCCCCCCCCAAAGGATGCTGCATACCAATTATCAAAACATTCCGACTGCTGGATCTGAATAAGAAGATTTTTAAAGAAAATTCCTCATTTAGTTATAATTCGGGCTCGGACAGTGAACCCAAATATGAACCCAGGGACTTGGCTTGAACAAACATGAATCTCACCCCCTAAGGATGCTGCATACCAAATATCAAAACATTCTCACTGGTGGATCGATCTGAAGAAGATTTTTAAAGAATATTCCTCATACTGCACTAATTTCAACATTTGGGCTCCCATAGAGAGTCCAAATATGGACCCAGGGATTTGATTTCAACAAACATGTGAAACAATCTTCTAAAGATGTTATACGTGAAATTTGAAAGTTTTTGGAGCAGTGGTTTGGGAGAAGAGTCTTTAATGTTTTTCCCAGTACCAGCAGTGTTAGAAAATGCCGACTCAGCATCTTTTCAAAAGTCCTGAAAAAGTACCTATGATAAAACCGATAGCATTCCATTCTGTTGGTCCTAAGGAAGTTTCACACCAAATAAGAATTCTCAGTACTGTGTAGTTTTGGAGTTATGGGTGTTAGAAATTTTTTCTGTTTTTAGCTTTTGTGGTTCCCACGGGGCATTTTGAAAAAAAAAAATGGACATAAATCAAGTACTTATGACACATTAATACTTCATATCAAATTTAGTTCAAATCGGACTCTCGATTTGGAAAATAGAAATTTTGGGTGGGGCAAACATTCTTTCTCCAAAAGGAAGCTGTATACCAAATATAAAGTCTCTGCTACAGCTGGTTCATGAGAAGAAAATATTTTAAAAAAATTTGGGCATTTTGGCCCCACCCCCTCCTTAATACGAGCAGAAACCCAATTTGAAGAAAAGCCCAAATGCCCCTATATAACCACTACTCATGCGAAATTTCATTAAAATGTGGCCAGTGGTTTGGGAGAAAAAGACCCAAACGTCACCTTCATGACAGACGGCGGACGAAAAGTGATCAGAATAGCTCACCCTGACTTTCAGTCAGGTGAGCTAAAAACAAAAGTTAACCCTTTACCTAACGAATCGCCCGCATCCGCCATTGTAATATGCAAATTGGGCAGTTGAAAAAATTAAATTTTTCAAAATATTTCAACTAAACCATATCATGTGACCCCCTCATTGGAATGAGCTCATTGAGCTCGTTCCAATGAGGGGTCACATGATATGGTTTTGTTGAAATTTTTTGAAAAAATTAAAAAATTGATATTTAAAATAATAAATTTTGATATCGTCTGCCTTGGGCAAAGGGTTGAAGCCCAAAATCCAAGTTCTATTTATAGTAACAGTCAAGTGACCTTCTTTTTGGCAAAGCTATTTCTACCCCTTTAAAATATAGCCTAAATGATTTGCTTATGTCTCAAATGGCAATTCACTCATATCATTCTGGCAACATGATGTCGGATCAGCTGTTTAAACTTTTACCCAATGCACATATAAATGAAAGTGTCAATGACACTGCAAGCTTAACTTGATGGTGAGTTGTATTTTATGAAAAGGATAATGTTCAATGTTTATGAAAGAATTATGAAATACAAGAATTGTGATAACTGAGAATATGTTAATTTCTGTTCCCTGTATGCTATGTTTTCAATAACAATAATTTGAGGTATAGACTGTACTAAAGAAGTGAGGGGTGGGTTAATGTGGCTCTCACAGTTACTGTATGTCAACCAAAGTTACCAAGTTACAGTGAAATTATTCCAAAATGAGTCATCTTATCAATTTACTATGAAATCCTTTCATAAATATGACCTGCAGTCTGTGCTAAAGGTTTTCGGGTTTTGGGCTTGGGCAGGTGTTACGGTAGAATGATCATGATCAAAAGGAAATGTTCTCATCTAGACATTATCTGGAATCATCCTACCAAGTTACAATGAAATCCCTTCATAAATACGACCTGTAGACTGTGCTAAAGGTTTTCGGGCTTTGGGCCTCTGTAGCCATCACAGTTGACCAATCGTGACCAAAAGGGGACGTTCTCATCTAGACATTATGTAGAGTCATCCTATCAAGTTACAATGAAATGCCTCCATTAATACGACCTGTAGACTGTGCTAAAGGTTTTTGGGCTCGGGAAGTCGTCGCAGTTAACAGATCGCGACCAAATGGGGAAGTTCTCATCTAGACATCATGCAGAGTCATCCTACCAAGTTACAATGAAATCCCTCTGTATTAAATATGACCTGTAGACTGTGCTAAAAGTTTTTTGGTTTCGGGCTTGGGCAGCCGTCACAGTTGACAGATCATGACCAAAAGGATACGTTCTCATCTAGATATCATAGAGTCATCCTTCCAAGTTACCATGAAATCCCTTCATAAATATGACTTGTAGACTGTGCTAAAGGTTTTCGTGTTCTGGGCTCAGGCAGCCATCATGGTTGACCGATTGCGACCAAAAGGGGACATTCTCATCTAGACATGACCTTAAACCTACATATGAAATTTTGTGACAATCGGACAAGAACTACAGGGTGTAGCCCGTGCTAAAGGAAAATATGAACAGACTCGCAGACTCGCAGACTCATAGACTCACAGACTAACAGTCTTCCAAACGCGTGATGGCAATAGCTTATCTTGACTGTCAAGTTAAGCAAAAAATTGTTATTTGACCCTGCGGCTACCATATCGAAAATCAACAAAATCCTTTACTCTCCACATACGATCACTTTCTGCAACTTTGGTTTAGCTGTGTTAAATTGAAATCAACTTATCTCCTAGAAGCCAATAAGTGCTATTTTTAGTAAATGTGACCTTCATCTTTGGTTGCTGCAAAATCAGCAGAGGATTTTTATTCTGCTTTAGGGGGTGCCTAATTTGTCAATCTTGTGAACGTGTGACATACAAAACAAACCTTATAGCCCAAACTCCAATTTTCCGACAAAGTTCTATTTATAGTAACAGTTGCATAACCTATGACCTTACAGCTACCATGTCCAAAATCCATAGAGTTTTTCACCGTCCACATTTGATTACTTTTTGTAAGTTTGATTTCGCTGTAAGAAAAGAACTCAATTTATTGCCCAGAAACCAAAAGGTGCTGTTTTGAGTAAGTGACTTGACCTTGGGTTGACAAAACAGAAAATCAATATGGTTATTCCTCTCTCATAAGGGTACCAACCATGAACATATGGGGGACCTGCATTAAAAAAAAAAAAAGAAGCTATTGCCCGGAACCAATTGTTTACACCCAGATATCTACCCCAGTACCTGCCTTCATCAAACTCTTTGTCACTATTCGACTAAAATAGAAAATAGTCTTTACAAGAAAATCTTAACTGGAGCTCTAAACAGGTACATCTCCTTAAACTCAAAGTATTAAATGATCACATGATTCAAGGAGGTACTTTTTACTTCTGGTAATTGAATGTCAAATATAAATAAATGGGTTAGCAGTTCATCGGAACATTTCAGAAAAGAAATATTTTTTTTATTTTTAAAAACAATGAGAAATGCTGCACAAAACAAAAAGGGGATGATCTTTCAGGAAATTACATGTATATCTGAATGATCTTGGGCAATTTTTTTATTTCACCTTCTGTTCAATCAATACTTCTCAGCTGAATCAAATGATCCGCATGCACTTCTATTCACTGTATTAAGTACAATTCTTTATATACCAGAGAAAACACATTGATAAACAATAGTACCTGTAAGTTTGAATATATCTGTCTGATTGCCTGCACTCACCATAAATGTTACACTTCTTGAACTAGCACATCCTGAGTACCTAAGCACAAGTATGTTGATACATAACCAGGAAATGGCAAGAAAGTGGTTAATATTTGGCTCTATAACATACACATAGAGTATCTGTAAAAATAAACTGTAGGATTTCTAGTAAATTCCTCTGTTTTCAGCCCCGATAAAACAAGGCCTTGCGGGCATGGACGAAGAAAGCCAATTTGGCTATGTCATCGCCCAGCAGCGTGTCAATTAATTCTGATCACAATTTGAATGAAAGTGTCAATGACACTGTAGCTTAACTTGTCTGTGTATGTTGTGTTTGATGAAAAAGGATAATGTTCAATGTTTATGAAAGGCTTATGAAATAAGACAAGAATTGTGATAATTGGGAATATGTTAATTTCTGTTCCCTGAATGCCATGTCTTCAATAAAAATAATATGAGGTGTAGACTGTACTAAAGAATGGAGAGGTGGGTTAATGTATCCCTCACAGTTAATGTATGTCAAAGAAAGTTACCAAGTTACAGTGAAATTATTGGAAAACGAGTCATCCTATCAAGTTACAATGAAATCCCTTCATAAATACGGCCTGTAGACTGTGCTAAAGGTTTTCGCGCTTGGGGCTTGTGTAGCCATCACAGATGGCCGATCGCAACCAAAGGGGGGGGGGGGGGTGGCCTCATCTCGACATTATATGGAGTCATCCTACCAAGTTACAATGAAATCCCTTCATAAATATGACCTGTAGTCTGTGCTAAAGTTTTTCAGGTTTTGGGCTTGGGCAGCCATCATGGTTGAACAAGTGTTTGACCACCGAGGTGGTATTAGTCCCCTACGGCGCTTTTGTGACATAAGGTGTTTTTGTCACAGAAGACACTAGAGTATATAAGCATCTTGGATTTTAAAAAAAAAAATATTGAGCGTGCATAATCCCCTCACAACCCTTTATCCATTTACCATATATGGAAGGCGTAGCTTGAACCATGTTGGAGGGAGGGGTGGTAACATAAAATAGAGAAAAAAGCTTAAACAACACAACAAAAATGGCCGCCATTCTGCCATCTTGGGTTTTGAAAAATAAATATTGACTGTGCATCATCCCCTCAGAACCATTTATCCATGTACCAGAGATGAAAGGTGTAGCTTGAAGCATATTAGAGGGAGAGGTGGTAACATAAAAACAGACAGACAGATGGACAGACAGACAGATGTTAGATTTTGAAAAAAAAATATTGAGCGTGCAACATCCCATTACAACCCTCTATCCATGTGCCAGATATAAAAAGTGTAGCTTGGACCATGTTGGAGTGAGGGGTGGTAACATAAAATAGAGAAAAAATCTTAAAAAAAACACAACAAAAATGGCCGCCATGGCGCCATCTTGAATTTTGGAAAAAAAATATTGAACGTGCAACATCCCATTACAACCCTCTATCCATGTGCCAGATATAAAAAGTGTAGCTTGAACCATGTTGGAGTGAGGGGTGGTAACATAAAATAGAGAAAAAAGCTTAAAAAACACAACAAAAATGGCCGCCATGTCGCCATCTTGGATTTTGAAAAAAAAATATTAAACGTGCATCATCCTCTCCCAACCCTCTATCCATGTGCCAAATATGCAAAGTGTAGCTTGGACCATGTTGGTGGGAAGGGTGGTAACATGAAAATAGAGAAAAATGAAAGTGTCAATGATACTGTAGCTCAACTTGTCAAGACAAAGACATGTACATGTATAGTATGTGACACAGCAATGACAAACATCTAGGTAATGACCTGATAACAAAGGTACATATAAAGTATTGTAACGGTCTGTACATAAATACTGAGCGTTGCCTGCAACAAATGTATAGGTAAAGTATTGTAAAGGTGGGTGACAGTCAGATGCTAAACTAGAAAAGGAATCTTTGAGTCCCACAGTGGGTCTGACTGAACCCCAAAATATTTGTTCTCATAGCAGAGTGATAACAAAGGCATCCCAAAACACACTCATTCCTGTCCCAAGGTGAAAACAAAGGTACCCAAGAAGTTTCGTGAAGATCAGTTCACAAATATGAGCTGTGTAGAAGTTGTGACAAAAAACTGATAGGACCTGATTTCGGTACAAAATGGCCACTGGCCGCCATCTTGAATTTTGGACCGCGCCCAGAAACACTCGTTCTCGTCCCAAGGTGATAACAAAGGTACCCAAGAAGTTTTGTGAAGATCGGTTCATAAATACAGCCTCTAGCCTGAGCCGTATTGACATGTGCACTTACAGAGAATAAGTAGCACTGAATAAATCAAAGTTCATCTAATTTGCATAATTTCTGCACGAGAAAAAAACCCGTACTATATGTGATGTATTCCATGTTACTAACATTCATACAAAAATTTATTCAAATCAGAACTTTCATACAGAAGTTCTGTACAAAAGACTGATTGCACTAATTTTGGTACAAAATGGCTGCTGGTGGCCATCTTGAAATTCGAACCACACCCCAAAACACTCGTTCTCATCCCACGGTAATAACAAAGGTACCCAAGAAGTTTCGTAAAGATCGGTTCATAAATACGGCATCTAGCCTGAGCCGTATAGAAGTTGTGTACAAAAAACTGATTAGACCTAATTTCGATACAAAATGGCCACTGGCAGCCATCTTGAATTTTGGACCGCACCCAGAAACACTCGTTCTCGTCCCAAGGTGACAACAAAGGTACCCAAGACGTTTCGTGAAGATCGGTTCATAAATACAGACTCTAGCCCGAGCCGTATTGACATGTGTACTTACTGTGTGTAAGCAGCACTGAAAAAATCAAAGTTTATCTAATTTGCATAATTTCTGCACGAGAAAAAAACCGTATTATATGTGATGTATCCCATGGTACTAAACATTCACACAAAAAATTATTCAAATCAGCGCTTTCATATGGAAGTTCTGTGCAAAAATCTGATTGCACCAAATTTCGTACAAAATGGCTGCCATCGGCCATCTTGAATTTCGGACCGGACCCAAAAACACTCGTTCTCGTCCCACGGTGATAACAAAGGTACCCAAGAAATTTCGTAAAGATCGGTTCATAAATACGGCCTCTAGCCCGAGTCGTATTGGCATTTGCACTTACAGTGCTGAAAGTAACACCAAAAAACATCAAAGTTAGTCTAATTTGCATAATTTACGCACGAGAAAAAAACCCGTATTATATGTGATGTATCCCATGGTACTAAACATTCATACAAAAAATTATTCAAATCAGAGCTTTCATATGGAAGTTCTGTACAAAAAACAGATTTCTGCATCGTCGGTACAAAATGGCAGCTGGCAGCCATCTTGAATTTCGGACCGCACCCAAAAACACTCGTTCTCGTCCCACAGTCATAACAAAGGTACCCAAGAAGTTTCGTAAAGATCGCTTCATAAATACGACCTCTAGCCCGAGCCGTATCCAATTGTTGACGGAATGACGGACAGACGGACGACAGGCCATGGCATAAGCTCAAATTTGGCTTCACCAAAGTTGAGCTAAAAAGCTTAAAAAACAACAAAAATGGCCGCCATTCCACCATCTTGGATTTTGCAAAAAAAATTTTGAGCGTGCAAAAGATATTGAGCGTGCAACATCCCATTACAACCCTCTATCCATGTGCCAGATATAAAAAGTGTAGCTTGAACCATGTTGGAGTGAGGGGTGGTAACATAAAATGGAGAAAAAAGTTTAAAAAAACACAACAAAAATGGCCGCCATGGCGCCATTTTGAATTTTGGAAAAAAAAAATTGAACGTGCAACATCCCATTACAACCCTCTATCCATGTGCCAGATATAAAAAGTGTAGCTTGAACCATGTTGGAATGAGGGGTGGTAACATAAAATAGAGAAAAAAGCTTAAAAAACACAACAAAAATGGCCGCCATGCTGCCATCTTGGATTTTGAAAAAAAAATATTGAATGTGCATCATCCCCTCCCAACCCTCTATCCATGTACCAAATATGCAAAGTGTAGCTTGAACCATGTTGGTGGGAGGGGTGGTAACATGAAATGAAAGTGTCAATGACACTGTAGCTCAACTTGACAAACTTGAACTTGGTAAGTTATAAATGAAATGGCAAAATTGAAGATCATTGGTACCAATGTCATTTTTTTTGCCAGTGGCAACATTTTTTGACAGAAACCGAAGAAAATCGATAGCTCCCATCTAGAGGCCTCCCCAAACAAGCATGCCAGGTTTCAAAGCAATCCGATCATAAATGTGCCCTGCAGGGTGTATAAAACGGAAATATTGTGGTCTGACTAGACTAAATTCTAAGAACGTTGGCCGTGGCAACATTTTTGACGGAAATGAAAGAAAATCGATAGCTCCCATCTAGAGGTCACCGTAAATAAGCATACCAGGTTTCAAAGCAATCTAATCATAAATGTGTCCTGTAGGGTGAGCCAAAGGGAAATATTGTGGTCTGACTAAACTAAGTTCTAAGAATGTTGGCTGCGACATTTTTTGATGGAAATTGAAGAAAATCGATAGCTCCCATCTAGAGGTCACCCCAAACAAGCATGAAAGGTTTCAAAGCAATCCGATCATAAATGTGCCCTGTAGGGTGTGCCAAAGGGAAATATTGAGTCTTCTGACTAAACAAAGTTCTAAGAACGTTGGCCGCGGCAACATTCTTTGACGGAAATGGAAGAAAATCGATAGCTCCCATCTAGAGGTCTCCCCAAACAAGCATACCAGGTTTCAAGGCAATCAAATCATAAATGTGCCCTGTAGGGTGTGTCAAAAGTTAAATATTGTGGTCTGACTAAACTGAGTTCTAAAAACGTTGGCCGCGGCAACATTTTTTGACGGAAGTTAAAAAATTTATAGTAATTTATATATTTTTTATACTTACCAATGACCCAGACATAGCTGGTGCTAACTCTTAAAATATAGGGCCAAACACAAATTTTGCCCCCCAATCCCCAAAATTTGCATCTAAAACTAAAGAAAACATGTCCTGAGAGGCCCTCCACACTTCGCCCCTACTGCGCATGCGCAGTGTCAAGGACGTTCCGAAATTGGCGCCATTTATCATTCTAATAACCAGTGCCTGGTAAGCGCTATGTACTCAGCGGGGAGGCAAGAGTTCCCAACTCCTGGGAGGGCCATCCCCGTCTGGGTCATTGGTAAGTATAAAAAATATATAAATTACTATAAATTTTTTAACATTTTTATACTGTACCAATGACCCAGACATAGCTGAATAGTAAAAAGGCTGGAGGGCCAAGGACATAGAGCAAAATGGAATACGCTCAATAAAATAAAATAGAGTCATCCCCTGTAGGGAAAAGAAGTAATAGGCCTTACATGTATCTTTCTTATTTATGATAAATTAGAAAGATACAACACCTTCCAAAAATTGAGCTTCATACATCCATGTACTCTATTAATATCCAATAATCCTTATACTAATAATTTTTAAAGTAAGCCAATAATAAAGTAAGTCTAGAGAATAGAGACTCTTATACTCCTAAAAGTGTGTGAGAATTGCATAATCATGTCCGTTGACATATGCAATATTCAAAAGCTATACTTTAAAAACTAAGACTTGAATGAATTTTATAAACTTAAACTTCCACTAAACAACCATCCCAATAACAGCTCAGA
The DNA here is from genome assembly GCA_031216915.1 of Pictodentalium vernedei. Taxonomy (NCBI): domain Eukaryota; kingdom Metazoa; phylum Mollusca; class Scaphopoda; order Dentaliida; family Dentaliidae; genus Pictodentalium; species Pictodentalium vernedei. The sequence continues at coordinate 646,320,292 of CM062297.1, read as the reverse complement.
ATTACTAACTCCGGAGGAGGTATCCCCTTGTTTTCATAGTAAAAACAGGTGACCCAAGGGAACACCCTCCCCCCCCCCCCTTTTTCTTGCCCTGGGTCAAATAGCCCAGAGCGAAGAGGGCAGCCGAACGGAGACACTGCCGAAACAGACAGCCTACCTAGCTATAGTAGCAACTGTTAAGTGAATGACATTCTGAGCAGTAGATAATAGACCTAACAATAGAGGCCTCCAGAAATGGACTCGATATTTCTGAGATAAAATTCATGAATGGATGGCTGAGCGCAATGAGCAGCCTTCAAAAATCTATAATAGCAACACTATTAATGTAAGCCCAAGAAGTAGAAGAACTCTTACTTCATGAGCCGAAATCTTAAGCACAACTGCTAAGCCAATGATATACCATAAGCAGTACGCTAGTTAATAGAATCCATTAACAATAAAATGGAGCGTAACGTCCTTCTAGACATCAAAGACAGAAGAAGCTTACGCCCTTGTAATAAACAGATATCTGTTTATAAATACATAAACTGTACCCGGAAAGAGTAAAGGCCAATGCCCATACGAAGACGGAAGGACCTTAAAATAATAGGTTCCGGATAATAGGAGCCTAACTCTTATGCAACAATCCAACCTAAATAGTAACGGAAGTATTGATTCCGAAACTATGAAAGTGAAAATCATCCATCGATAGTGCATGAAACTCACTGACTCTACAGTAAAAGAGAAACCAACAGAATTACTGTTTAAAAGGTCAGAATTTGAAAACTACTGTTTCCAGAGGCTCAAATGATTACTTAGCTAAATAAGAACCTGAAGTTAAAATCCGTATAGGAATTTAATCTAAAGATTCTAAGTCTATTTATCAAAAAGTTACTAACTGACTTAGATAAAGAGACAAAAGACTCAATTGTAAACTATCGTAGAGTGCATAGGTATGAGGTAACATAAACCTATAACCTAAATAACAACAGGCATCACTAGATCTTGTGAAACAAGTATACTAAAAAATAGCAATGAGTAGTATGGAGGGATCAACCATATGAACATAATGATCCCTACACCACGACGGAAGAGCCTCCACTTTAGTCGCATAGAATAGCGAAGAAGAGGATCTCCTATAGTAAGAAATCGCGTCCAAAGCTCGTCCAGTACAGTGCTTACAATGCAATACGGACCACACAACGGAATACATGAAGGTTGCGACCTTGCTGGTTGTGATAAAGATGACACGATTTACCCAGTGAAAAAAGATCCTCACATAGAGGAAGATTTCACGTTAAGATCCACAGTAGACAAGAGAATAAATTACTCATGATCTCTGTGAAGATAGAGATGCTATCAACAGAAATGTATTGTGGTTGTTTATCTTAGCAATACCTGCTAAAACAACAGCGCCGGAGGATACGCGTATCCTATCATTCCGTCCTATAGATCAATAGAGCGTTAACAGTATTAGCTCAGAGATCTGGACAAGCCAACACATACGTCTGCAATTGATTAGCAAGCTGTGTCATAAATAAAACATCATTGGGCGCTCCCATAGATAGCAAATCTGATTGAATACTTGTTTGTTGAGAGTCCATTCTGACAGCAACAAGCGACCCGTAAGAGAACGGGAGTGCGATAAAACAATCAGACGACCCAGAATATGACGAACCAAAACTGAACTTGGTGTACTATAACAAACAGACGGATTCTTTCCATTAAATTGAATAACGGAAACGAAAGAGTGCCTCCCTGGTTCCGGAGATACGCCACTACTGTCGAATTAAAGGACAGGAATTTGGGCATGCGTTTCTGAATAATGTTCATGCAATGACATAAAGCAAGCCTAAAAAACATTATTCCGCGGAAGTTAAACTGATAGCTAAAAGACTGCGGAACCCAAAGACCCTGGCACTTCGAATCCGTAGGGATCAGTATATATCCCAATCTGTTTGACTGGCAACCGTCATAACAGCCACACTTGGGTCCGGCAACTGCGGCGGCACTCTCTGAGTCAACCACCGAATGTTTGCCCCAGTCTGAATCTCTTGTAACACTAGATAGACAAGAGAATGTATAAATCAAGCAATTCATGGATTGCCGGAAAGTTGCCGTCGAAGAGAAGCTCCTCCGAGAACGAAGCGACTCTGAGAGAGTTCTTAACCTACTATCCACGCGTGGATGTAGCTAGGGCTGCATCACGTCTAACCAACTCCAATCAGCCACTGAAGGGCGGAGTTATACGTGAACAAACTACTGCCCTCAAAAGAAATTACATTGAGAATAATATCCCGTAAATCTTTTCTTGAAGACGTAATGATAACGCCTCAGTAAGGCGGATTACGTATAATAAAGCGTCTAAGTTAAGTCTACTATACATAATGTCGTTCCCAACATTGAAATTGGAAAAGACATAAACGGCGAAAAAGAATATATGCAGTCTTTAATCACACCGTCTAGACGCATATGAACTCTCGGTATGCCCTGCTCTGCCAAAATAAACTATATGTAAAAAAGATAAAATGGCAGAAATGAGCCACGCGGACAAGAAACTAAACTATCATGCTTAGTAGCAGGCTTGTATATATATATAAATATATAGCGACGAAAAATAAAACACATGTTGTAATGACAATATTGGACTGCGTCGGTAAGTCAGGGACAAAGTCCCTGTACCGATCGAAAAATCCGAGTCCAATGACGCTATAAGTCTCTTATCCAAGATCGCAGCAATGAAGTCCGAAAAATAATCACTGGAAGAAATGCCAGAAGATATGAAAGGCATCTTCCGATACTACTAAAGGGAAAACTCGAAATCTTTCGAATCCCTTTCGCCATCCTGTCGGACCCTATAAAGCGTTCGGTCGTCCGTAGCTTGATGCAACCGCGGACCGCACCGACCCAGCGCCGTCGGATAATTCCTGATTCGACCGAGAAACCGTCAATTGCTGGGATGCTGCAAAACAACTGTGCTAACTCGGATAGCACGTCCGTCACTGAGGCCTGAGGAGCAGCGGTCTTACGATGCATTGCCGCAGGAAGCTCCGAGATCGTTACCCCGTGCATACTTCCAATATGCGAGCGAACGGAGTGTATAGGCCTCGTGTCCCTTGGCTACCGGATAGCGCGACCTATTCGCTGTGGAATCACTGAATGCCGAAACTGATCGGATACTCGAGGTCACGTAGCCAATGTGCGGTCGTGTGCCCTGCTGTGAGGATGAGGAAGCATTAAAGACAGTCTCTCGGACTGTCAATATAACGGAGCGTCCCGAGCAACGGACATATGCTCCGAATGTAAAATATCTGAACCACAACATGCGGTCCCCTATGTTGTTGGCTTCCTCCGATCTGTCCTCAATCTGCCGTCACTGGGTGAGTACTAAAGTAATTAAAGTGCTCGCATCACCCAAATCTCCTTCCTAGACCGCAACGGACGAACCCGGCAGCCGAACCATTCGATGAATGTACGCTACACCGGGTGAGCTAGCGAATGTCACTCCGTAAGCGATAGACATATTCCATGAGCACTTATTGCCGCTAACTCTTCATTAACTATGACGACAGAGGCACACTTTTGAAAGACATCTCCATAACTCTTCGAACAAGAAACCAGAAATGCTTGGATAGCAAGCATAAAATAATAATATATATAGCGTCGTTCAATAATTCGAAAGTTTGTGTGACATTATTGGACTATGTCGGAACTGAGGAACGATGTCCCTGAACCGAACCAAAAATTTCTAAGTCCACCGACGCTATCAGTTTCTTATCCGGCATCGCAGCATATGTTGTTCCGAAAGGGAAAGCTTGAAATCCACCGAATCCCTTTCGGTATCCCGTCGGACCGGATGAAACTTTCGGACGTCCGTACCCGCTTCCGCGGAGCGTCCCGACCCAGCATCGTCGGATAAAATATATGCGACAGATTCAGTTGATGCTGGGATGCTGCGATAAACTGTGCTATTAAGGAAAGCATGTCCGTTCCCGAGGCCTGTGCAGTAGCGGACTTACGATGCATTGCCGCTGGAAGGTCCGTGTACGTTGACTCCCGCATACTTCCTATGCGAACGTCCGGAGTCTGCAGGCCTCGAGTCCCCGGCTACCGACCCAGCGCTGTCGGATAATTCTCGATCCGACACCGTTTCTGTCGGCTGCTGGGATGCTGCGATAAGCTGTGCTATGTGCACAAGAATGTCCGGCGTCGAGACCTGCGGAGGCGCAGTCTATCGCTGCTTCGCCGAGGGTAGCTCCGCATCAGATGGCTCCCGCATACTTTTCCTATGCGAACGTCCGGAGTCCATCGGTCTCGAATCCCTGGCTGCCGGATGGTGTGACCTGGTCGCCGAAGAATCCTTGATCGGCGAAGCTGGTAATATATCGGCGGTCACGCAGCCAAGGTGCGGTCGTGTGCGCTGACGAGAAGAGGAAGCCTTAGCAGTCTCAGCGGACTGCCTATACAACGGAGCGTCCCGAGCGACGGACGTATGCTCCGCTAACGACACATTTGTACCACAACATCTGGGGCCAGATGTTGTTGAACGAGAGAGGGGCCTCTCTCGCTTGCCGTCCGGATGGACCGGAACGAGCTATGAACCGGACTAAAAGGCTTCCTCCGTTCTCCCTCCGATCCGCCGTCACTGGGTGTGCATTAAGTTAATTTTATAGTGCTCGCATCACCCCAAAATTCCTTCTAGACCGCAACGGACGAACCCGGCTGCCGAACCATTCGGTGAATGGACGCTACACCGGGCGAGCTAGCGGACGTCAAAGGCCGTCGAACCTACTAGGGTCCTCTTAGGCAATTGGCGTATTACATGAGCACTTTTCCGCTAGCCCTTCATTAATTGTGACGACGGAGGCACACTGTTGGAAGACATCACAGATACATCACCCTAATCTTGATCGTCTGAAATAGAAATTGATAAAGTAGAGTGACCCTGCGGGGAAAGGACCGGAGTGTCCAAATCCCCAACAACATACCGTGACATACGCTTCCCATATTGTCATCGAAATCATACGATACAGAACCGGAGTTAATGCGAGTACACTGACCACATATAGAATGATAATAAGGTCAGAGGAAGACTTCCTCTTAAAAAAATTGATCAATATCCTTTCAATGTGAAAAGAAAACAAGTCCTGGTACTCGCACTAACCCCTGGCAATCAAAATACATAATAATAATATGATCCATTAATATAGAAAAAATAATTGAAATCAAAATATTTTGAAAAAATATTTTTTCAGAACAGCCCAAGTTTCTGAAAAGTAACGTTGAGCCCCAATGGATCCCAAGCCTAAGTGTGGACAAAAATTTTAAAAATATTTTAAACAATTTATTCAACACTTACGAACAATAATAATGTATCTAGTTATGATTAAAATAACATAAAGATATTATTATTCAGAAATCCCCCCCTCACACAGAGGGCTGTTGTAAATGTAAACAATGAGTGTAAAAACACTAAAATAAGACTCCAGGCACCCAGGCCCGAAATCAGTTACCAAAAATACACCATCTGATGCAAAACAGAGACTTCCAGGGAAGAAACTGCAGAACATCAGATGGTAGATGCAGAACACAATGCCTAACCACCCGTAGGTGAAGACGTAAACATGGGGAAAGAACAGAATTCATTCTGTTATTCAGCTAAACTCCCAAGAAATTTTAGTAATAATAATTACAGAAATTATGCCAAAAGCATGGGAGAATAGCAAGGGGGAACTTAAAGGACAGGGAGAGAAGAAAAACACTTGAAAAAACAGTGTAACTAAATAATCAGAATGACAACAAAATGGCTGCTGCCTTGAAAATAGGTAACTTAACATAATTTCATTAAAAAATTTTAAGTTACAGCCCTGATAATATTCTGTCACACATTCTTTTCCTCTCCTCCTTTTCTATCCTCCTTAGAATCACCATTTCACTAATATTTATGTGTCTGGCATCATTTAAACTGAGATTTAAAAGCACAAAGATCAGTCAGATGTTAACTGATGAAGGGCCAAACTTAGAATGATAAATGGCGCCAATTTCGGAACGTCCTTGACACTGCGCATGCGCAGTAGGGGCGAAGTGTGGAGGGCCTCTCAGGACATGTTTTCTTTAGTTTTAGATGCAAATTTTGGGGATTGGGGGGCAAAATTTGTGTTTGGCCCTATATTTTAAGAGTTAGCACCAGCTATGTCTGGGTCATTGGTACAGTATAAAAATATTGAAGAAAATCGATAGCTCCTATCTAGAGGTCACCCCAAACAAGCATGCCAGGTTTCAAAGCAATCCAATCATAAATGTATGCTGTAGGGTGTGCCAAAGGGAAATATTGAGTCTTCTGACTAAACTAAGTTCTAAGAACGTTGGCCGCGGCAACATTTTTTGACGGAAATTGAAGAAAATCGATAGCTCCCATCTAGAGGTCTCTCCAAACAAGCATACCAGGTTTCAAAGCAATCTGATCATAAATGGGCCCTGTAGGGTGTGCCAAAGGAAAATATTGAGGTCTGACTAAACTAAGTTCTACGAACGTTGGCCGTGGCAACATTTTTTGCCAAAAATTGAAGAAAATTGATAGTTCCCATCTAGAGGTCACCCTAAATAAGCCTACCAGGTTTCAAAGCAATCAAATCATAAATGTGCCCTGTAGGGTGTGCCAAAGGGAAATATTGAGGTCTGACTAAACTAAGTTCTACGAACGTTGGCCATGGCAACATTTTTTGCCAGAAATTGAAGAAAATCGATAGCTCCCATCTAGAGGTCACCCTAAATAAGCATACCAGGTTTCAAAGCAATCTGATCATAAATGTGCCCTGTAGGGTGTGCGAAATGGAAATATTGAGGTCTGACTAAACAAAGTTCTACGAACGTTGGCCGCGGCAACATTTTTTGACGGAAATTGAAGAAAATCGATAGCTCCCATCTAGAGGTTACCCCGAACAAGCATGCTAAGTTTCAAAGTCATCTGATCATAAATGCGACCTGTGAGGTGTGCCAAAGGAAATTGTGGACGTACGTACTAACGTACGTACGTACGCACGCCAACGGACGAGAAGTGATGGCAATAGCTCAGCTTGACTTTGTCAAGTTGAGCTAAATAGAGAAAAAAAGCTTAAAAAACACAACAATGAAAGTGTCAATGACACTGTAGCTCAACTTGACAAACTTGAACTTGGTAAGTTTTAAATGAAATGGCAAAATTGAAGATCATTGGTACCAATGTTATTTGATGAAATTTCAACATAACAGTATTGTGTGTGCACAACGACAGAGTAATCCATGCATTTTTAAATGTAAACTGTATGACTGGCTAAAAAAAGAATGTTGAAACACAAATGCAGTATGTTCAGAGGTTATTGTAAATGGCAACTTTTTTTCACAGAAATGAATGCTAATCAATAGCTCTTATCTAAAGGTCTTGTCAAATGAGCACACCAAGTTCAAAAACAATCCTATGATAAATGTGGCCTGTAGCCCATGTCAAAGAATGTTGATGCACAAATGCAATAAATTCAAAGATTGTTGCTAACAGAAACAGCTTTTGATGGAAAGGTCATTGCCAGTGGCAACATTTTTTGACGGAAATCAAAGAAAATCGACAGCTCCCATCTAGAGGTAACCCCAAACAAGCATACAAAGTTTCAAACCGATCTGGTCATAAACGTGTCCGGTAGGGCATGCCAAAGGAATATATTGATGCCTGTCTAAACTAAGTTCAAAGATCGTTGCCAGCGGCAACATCTTTTGAAAGACGGAAATGGAAGAAAATCGATAGCACCCATCTAGAGGTCTCCCCAAACAAGCATGCCAGGTTTCAAAGCAATCCGATCATAAATGTGCCCTGTAGGGTGTGCCAAAGGGAAATATTGAGGTCTGACTAAACTGAGTTCTAAGAACGTTGGCCGTGGCAACATTTTTTGACGGAAATTGCAGAAACTCGATTGCTCCCATCTATAGATCACCCCAAACAAGCATGCCAGGTTTCAAAGCAATCCGATCATAAATGTGCCCTGTAGGGTGTGCCAAAGGGAAATATTGAGGTCTTCTGACTAAACTAAATTCTAAGAACGTTGGCTGTGGCAACATTTTTTGACGGAAATGGAAGAAAATCAATAGCTCCGATCTAGAGATCACCCCAAACAAGCATACAAGGTTTCAAAGCAATCCAATCATAAATGTGCCCTGTAGGGTGTGCCAAAGGGAAATATTGAGGTCATCTGACTAAACTTAGTTCTACGAACGTTGGCCGCGGCAACATTTTTTGACGGAAATTGAAGAAAATCGATAGCTCCCATCTAGAAGTCTCCCCAAATAAGCATACCCGGTTTCAAAGCAATCCGATCATAAATGTGCCCTGTAGGGTGTGCTAAAGGGAAATAATGTGGTCTGAGTAAACTAAGTTCTAAGAACGTTGGCCGTGGCAACATTTTTTGACGGAAATTGAAGAAAATCGATAGCTCCTATCTAGAGGTCACCCTAAACAAGCACACCGGGTTTCAAAGCAATCCAATCATAAATGTGTCCTGTAGGGTGTGCCAAACGGAAATATTGTGGTCTGACTAAACTAAGTTCTAAGAACGTTGGCCGCGGCAACATTTTTTGACGGAAATTGAAGTAAATCGATAGCTCCCATCTAGAGGTCACCCCAAACAAGCATGCCAGGTTTCAAAGCAATCCGATCATAAATGTGCCCTGTAGGGTGTGCCAAAGGGAAATATTGAGGTCATCTGACTAAACTTAGTTCTACGAACGTTGGCCGCGGCAACATTTTTGACGGCAATTGAAGAAAATCGATAGCTCCCATCTAGAGGTCTTCCCAAACAAGCATACCAGGTTTCAAAGCAATCCGATCATAAATGTGCCCTTTAACGTGTGGCAAAGGGAAATATTGAGGTCTGACTAAACTAAGTTCTAAGAACGTTGGCCGTAGCAACATTTTTTGACGGAAATTGAAAAAAATCGATAGCTCCCATCTAGAGGTCACCCCAAACAAGCATGCCAGATTTCAAAGCAATACAATCATAAATGTGCCCTGTAGGGTGTGCCAAAGGGAAATATTGAGGTTTGACTAAACTAAGTTCTAAGAACGTTGGCCGCGGCAACATTTTTTGACGGAAATTGAAGTAAATCGATAGCTCCCATCTAGCGATCACCCCAAACAAGCATACCAAGTTTCAAAGCGATCTGACCAAAAATGCGACCTGTGAGGTGTGCCAAAGGAAATTGTGGATGTACGTACTAACGTACTAACATACTAACGTACGTACGTACGCCGACGGACGAGAAGTGATGGCAATAGCTCAGCTTGACTTTGTCAAGTTGAGCTAAAAATGGCCTCCATTCCGCCATCTTGGATTTTGAAAAAAAAAATTTGAGCGTGCATCATCCCCTCAGAACCATTTATCCATGTACCAAATATGAAAGGTGTAGTTTGAACCATGTTGGTGGGAGGGGTGGTAACATGAAAATAGAGAAAAAAAAGCTTAAAAAACACAACAAAAATGGCCGCCATTCCGCCATCTTGAATTTTGAAAAAAAAATTTTGAGCGTGCATCATCCCCTCAGAACCATTTATCCATGTACCAAATATGAAAGGTGTAGTTTGAACCATGTTGGTGGGAGGGGTGGTAACATGAAAATAGAGAAAAAAAAGCTTAAAAAACACAACAAAAATGGCCGCCATTCTGCCATCTTGGATTTTTGAAAAAAAAATTTTGAGAGTGCATCATCCCCTCAGAACCATTTATCCATGTACCCAATATGAAAGGTGTAGCTTAAAGCATGTTGGTGGGAGGGGTGGTAACATGAAAATAGAGAAAAAAAGCGAAAATGGAGAAAAAAAAGCTTAAAAAACACAACAAAAATGGCCGCCATTCCGCCATCTTGGATTTTGAAAAAAAAATTTTGAGCATGCATCATCCCCTCCGAACCATTTATCCATGTACCGAATATGAAAGGTGTAGCTTAAAGCATGTTGGTGGGAGGGGTGGTAACATGAAAATAGAGAAAAAAAAGCTTAAAAAACACAACAAAAATGGCCGCCATTCCGCCATCTTGGATTTTGAGAAAAAAATTTTGAGCGTGCATCATCCTCTCCAAACCATTTATCCATGTACCAAATATGAAAGGTGTAGCTTAAAGCATGTTGGAGGGAGAGGTGGTAACATAAAAAACAGACTGACAGACAGACAGATGGACGGACGGAGTGCAATCCTATAGTCCCCTTACGGTTCCCGTAGAGGACCAATAATCGCGACCAAAAGGGGACGTTTTCATCTAGACACTATATGGAGTCAACATACCAAGTTACAATGAAATCCCTCCATAAATGCGTCCTATAGACTATACTAAAGGTTTTCAGGTTTTGGGCTTGGGAAGCCATCACGACTGAATGATCTTGACCAAAAGGGGACTTTCACATCTAGACATTATTTGGAGTCATCCTACCAAGTTACAATGAAACCCCTTCATAAATATGACCTGTAGACTGTGCTAAACGTGTTCTGGCTTCGGGCCCCTGTAGCATTTACAGTTGACCAATCGCGACCAAAATAGGACATTCTCATCTAGACATTATATGAAGTCAACCTACCAAGTTACAATGAAATCCCTTCATAAATATAACCTGTAGACTGCGCTAAAGGTTTTCAGGTTTTGTGCTTGGGCAGTCGTCAGGGTTGACAGATCGCGACCAAATGGGGAAGTTCTCATCTAGACATCATACGGAGTCATCCTACCAAGTAACAATAAAATCCCTCCATATTAAGTATGACCTGCAGACTGTGCAAAAAGTTTTGGGGTTTTGGGCTTGGGCAGCCATCACGGTTGACAGATCATGACCAAAAGGGACGTTCTCATCTAGTTATTATACAGAGGCATCCTACCAAGTTACAATGAAATCCCTTCATAAATACGACCAGTAGACTGTGCTAAAGGTTTTCGGGTTTTGGGCTCGTGCAGCCAGCACGGTTGACCGATCACACGACCAAACAGGGACGTTCTCATCAAGACATGACCCCAAACCTGCATATGAAATTTTGTAATGAACGGACAAGAACTACAGGGTGTAGCCTGTACTAAAGGAAAATGTGAACAGAATCACAGACTTACAGACTAACAGACTTCAGCATGCGTGATGGCAATAGCTTATCTTGACTTTGTCAAGTTAAGCTAAAAATCTAAATGGTTCATTTATGGATGCTGCAAACTAAATTCTTCTTCTGCTGCAAACTAAATTCTGCTTCTCCTTTGTCTTCTTATTACTACAAAATGCTAATTTGATTGTTATCATAACTTCTGTTAGGGTTCTTAAAACATTGAGAATTCTACTCATTTTTTGCACCAATAAGGCAACACTCTGACTGACCAGTGGTGTCTAGTGAAGTCTTTCAGGGCTACATAGGCAGCCAAGACTTCACTAGAAACTGCTATCAAGGGGCTGTAACTTGAACTTCCATCAGCAAGACCACCAAAAGCTTGTATGTTGGAACATGTGTTCTACATGTCCATGTAAGACAAGAAACCCAACAAAATTGGAGCTACGCTCTTTAGGGTTAAACACTAGTCAATATATATTGATTTTAGGGCCATGTGAACCAGACTTTTTCTGTTTGAATCAAATACGAATTGAATCACATGTTTAAGGTTCGATTTGGAACCGAATTCAGTATATGTGGTGAGAGATTTTTGTACGCAGCTTTCATGATTCCAAATAAACGTACACATGGGGAAGATAGTAGTTTTTTTTTGACACAGATAACACTGTAAGTTCCTAAGGATTGAGACGGAAAAGGAAGTGATTGGTAGTTGTATAATGATATGGAATACATCACTGGAACAAAATTGTGATCAATACTGTCCACGTTTATGCAAACAAAGATTCATTTGAGGAAACAAATTTAATAAATATCAAAACGATTTCACAAAGTTGCAAATTAGCAAAAATAACTGCCACACATGTCAGAACAGTGAGATGAATGCAAAATCATTCGTTTAAACAAATCTCAAACTGTCCAGCATCTTTCAGAATGTTTGAACTGAAACCTCCTTTGATTAATATGTGTGTAGGCTCTGGATAGATTCTCACTCCCAACGTCAAAAAACAAACATCAATTCCAAAATAAAGTTTCTGCAGTACCAACTTTGACTTTTAAAATAATAACCACCAAACACCTCTGACTGACCAGTTTATTGTAATATTCTTGATATTAAAGTAATTGGCATGAAAAAATGACCATAAATAATGATATAAAAGATATAAGTTTCTGTAATCGCCATTGGGATATTTGATTTCAGTATTTGGCAATCAGGTATTCGTAAATCAAATGGAATCAAATTTGACGATTCAAATTTCAAATCGAATTCGAAGATTCGCAAGACCCTCTTTTATTTATTGGTGTTAAAGTTCACTTTCAGCATCTTTGGCTACAAAATGACTGCAACATTGGTACGAAGTAAAGTTTAGCCAGAAATATAAGTGGAAAATGCAAAAAATCCCAGAAAGTTAAAAAATTTATAGTAATTTATATATTTTTTATACTTACCAATGACCCAGACTTAGCTGGTGCTAACTCTAAAATATTAAGGGCCAAATGCAAATTTTACACCCAAATCCCCCAAATTTGCATCTAAAACCAAAAATTACATGTCTATATGGTCCTCCATACTTTTACCCCACTGCGCAGGCGCAGTGTCAAGGAGGTCTCGAAATTGCCGCCAAAAATCATTCTTACAACCAGTGCCTGGTAAGCGTTATGTACTCAGCGGGGAGGAATGAGTTCCCAACTCATGGGAGGGCCATCCCCGTCTGGGTCATTGGTAAGTATAAAAAATATATAAATTACTATAAATTTTTTAACATTTTTATACTGTACCAATGACCCAGACTTAGCTGAATAGAAAAAAGGTTGGAGGGCCTAGGACATAAGGAAAATCCAATAGACTTAATTACCTATAACAGACCTATCCCCTTAAGGAGAAAAGGAGAGATAGTCTTACATGTATCTTTCTTATTTGTAACAAAAAAGACACAATACTATTCTGTAATTGAGCACAATAACATCAATGATGTCTATAAACATCTAGTATAACCCTTTATACTAATATTTTTTAAGGAAAGCCAACTAATGTGGAAGTCTAGAGAAATGAGACTCTATATACTCATTTAAAAGTGTTCGAGGATTGTATATTTACGCTCAATTAATCATGTGATATATACGAATGCTTCACACCAATCAGCATTAAAAAATATTACACAGATGAGTAAACATAGGCTTAACCCTAAAATCATCTCGGAACCGACACAGAATTACTAAGTCCAAGGGAGGTATTCCCTTGCTTTACACTATAAAGCAGGTGACCTAAGGGAACACCCGCCCCTCCCCCTTTCCCTTGCCCTGGATCAAATACTCCAGAGCAAAGAGGGCAGCAGGACGGAGTCACTGCCGGAACCAAAAGCCTAAACACACATAGTTGCCACTATTTAGTAGACGACCTTCAGAGTAAAAATTAGCGGACCTAAGCAATGTAGATCTGTAGAAAAGGACTCAATATTCTCAGATACAAAATCGTGAAAATGGAGGGCTAACACTAATATGCAGCTCTCATTAAATCTGTAATAACCATATTAATAGCTTAAGCCCATGAAGTAGAAGAACTCTTACTTCATGAGCTTAAACTAAAACACAGACTACTGAATGAAGAAATAATCATAAGCAGAACTGACAGTAGAATGAATCCATATGACCATAGAATGGACCGAAATGTGGAGGAAGCTTCCACGGCATGTTCCACTACAGACGCCTGAGTAAATAGTCCACAGTCTTGTGGAGCTAGAGAAGCTACGAACAGAATTTGCATTGAAATAATTACACTAGAGCAAAATCTGTTGAATCAACAACGCTGTAAGATACGCAAATCTTATTATTCTATCTAACAAGATCAATAGAGCGTTTATTGCAAACGCTCGAAGATCCAAACATAATGACACATACGTCTGCAACTAATTGTTGAAATGCGTCGCGAATAAGTCAATCATTGGCCACTCGCCATGGTAGCAATCTGATTGAAAACTCGTTTGTTGAAAGCCGAATCTGTCGGCAACAAACGGCCCCTCCGTAAAGGGAGTCCGCTAATACATTCAGACGACCCAGAATATGACGGACTGATAGGAGAACTTGATGTTCTAGTAGCAACCGAAGATTCATTCCATTAACATGAATAACAGGATGGAATGAGTGCCTCTATAATTCCGAAAATACGCTAATACCGTCGAATTGTCGGACAGAATTAGCATATGAACATTCTGAATTACGTTATCCAATAACATAGCAAGCCAAAATGACATCATACTTGATGTTTGAGTGCTTGATAAGGAACTACGGAATCAAAAGACCCTGGCACTTCAATCCGTTGAGCTCAATGAAAACGACCCAACCTGTTTACTGGCATCCGTCAAGACTGTAAAACTCGGATACGGCAGTTGCAGTGGAACTACCTGAGTCAAGCCCAGAAAACTTGCCCAAGTCTGAATCTCTCATTGACTTGATTCGACAAGACGATGTCCGTATTGAGCGAAAGAATCTTCACCCTCCAATACTTAATTAAAGAAATTTGGAGAGGACCAATGCGTAACCGCCCCATCGGAATAAAATCGCGGCAGTCCCGCCTCAGTCTCACAGGATCTCTCGCTGAGAATTGTCTGAGCAAAGACAATAGTGAGCACAACAACTGAATAATTTCGTTCTGGGTAACAGCAGATGAACAAAAAAGTTGTGCGTTACGAAGCTCATCCCCCGGTGGGAGAATGACTTGGATGATACCAGATCCGACTTCTCGTTTACTATTTATTTATTTATTGATGTTTAAGGTCACATATTTATGCACAATGGCTAATCATGACCGTGACAGTTTTTACGGGTGGAGGAAGCCGGAACCGAGCAACGACGAGCATCTGCCAGCTCCCCAACATCGTAACTCCGCACTGCAGGATAGGCAGGGTTAGATTGGTTGAAGACATGCGTACCATCGACGTGCAGTACGCCTTAGTACACAGCGTCATCGTGCCCCCACATGGGCAATGGGGGTGAAGTGTCTTGCCCAAGGACACAACGCGGTGGTTGCCACAGGTGGGATTCGAACCGAGGACCTCTCGGCTTGCTGCCTGCACCTCTACCTACTGAGCCACCGTGCCCCCCTCCTCGTTTACTTAAGAAACCCGAGACGTCAGAGTAATAGAAGCAGATTCTGCACATGGTTCTGAAGCATTAACTCATTGCCATACCTGTATGAATGTTGTCCAGGTAGGCCGATGTTATCGCAGACGAATAAGTTCGGAAATGAGTCATTACCGAATCCGTTATTCGAGTGAAGGCCCAGGGGGCTAGATCCAGACCAAAGTATATTGCTCGGAACTGATATACGACTCCTATGATAAGGAAGCGAAGATACTTTCTGACGCCTGATGTACCATGGCGTGAAAGTACGCATCTTGAGATCTATTCATGTAGCATAATCGTAGACCCGAATACTGGCTCTGACCGATCGGGTGGACTCCATATATAAACTTGGAGCCACGATCAGCCTGTTTACCCAGTTCCGAATAATGAGTGAACGGAACGAGCCGTCTGGTTTTTGAACCAGAAAAGGATAGTTGTAGAAACCTGGAAATTCCTGGATTTCTACGATCTCCATCGCGATCATTCCAGAAGAGACTAGACTTCTAATGGAAGCGAGCCTCTATCCTACTGACTTGGAGGAAGCTGAGTCCATCTTGGACTCCGAGTTGACAGAGGATTTTGTTTGAGGAACAATTTAGTCCTTTCGAAATCACCCCTTGAATCCAAGGGACGTCCGTAATCTATTCCCAAATAATTGAGAAACTTGCCCGATTTCCGCTCACTAGTACACGATAGAGGTTAAAACCATTACCTCCAGATCCTGCGAGGCTTGCGGAAGGAGAAGCAATGTCCTCCACGGTCCACACCTCGCCCCGTTGACCTAGGGACGTCTGACCGTAATTACGGCCCCTATATGAGTCGCTACCCTGATGGTCTCTAGAATAAGACCTAGAGGATGCATAGGAACCTTATAGGAACTTCCCTTGGACATATTCATCCCAGAAGTGACTGTCCTACTCTTCTCTGCTGAATCCGACTATATGGAAGCAAATTTTAATAGCAGAGAGTCTAAAGCTTTCTTAGTTAACTGATCATAGACTGCTGAAAGCTTGCCGTCGAAGAAAACTCTCCGGAGACCGCAGCGACTCTGAGAGAGTTTTTCACCTTAGTATCTACACGCGTGGATGTAGCCAGGACCGCGTCACGTCTAACCACTAAAGGACGGAGTTTTACGTGAGGCCCTCGAAAGAACTCTTAAGGAGATTGTGCATCCTGGAATTCTTTTTCCTTGCGACATAGTGATAACGTTCTGTAAGGTGATCTGCGTACGATGATTCGTCTAAGCTGACCCTGCTAGATGATATTGTTATTTAAAACATCGTGGTTGGAATTGACACAGACGACAGTATAAAACAATACTAGGTCCTGACCTGGTCGTCTAGACACAGAGAACTCTCAGAATGCTCTGTCCTGCCGTTTCAAAATATTCATTGAATTGATGAAAGGCAGATGTAGAACATATTGCCGATGAGAAACCTGACCTGCCCATTTAGGTAGCAAGTTAAATAATACAGCGTCATTGAACAGATCAAATGTCTGTGAGACATATCTGGACTATGTCGGAAACTGAGGGATGATGACCCTAAACCGATTAAGAATTCTATGTCCAGTGGCGCTATCAGTCTCTTATCTGGCAACGCAGCATTTTGGTCCGGAGGAACAACGTCAGAAGACAATGCCGGATGCACTCTACGGCAATTATGTTGTTCCGAAAAGGGAAAATACAACTCATCCGTATCCCTTTCGCCATCCTGTCGGACCACTTGTAATTCTTGGTCATCCGTGTCTGAACATGCAGCAGAACGTACCAACCCAGCTTCCTCGGATAATTCCTGATCTGACAGAGTTACTGTCGATTGCTGGGATGCTGCGATAATTGTGCTATCTGTGATAGCATGTTCGTAACAGAGGCCTGTGGAGCTGCGGTCTTATAGGATTTAGCCACTGGAAGCTCCTTGGTCGATCACTCTTGCATACATCTAATATGTGAACGTCCGGAGTATGAAGGCCTCGTATCCTTGGCTACCGGATGGCGTGACCTGGTCGCCGTTGAATCCCTGGTCGGCGATGTTGGTTGAATATCACAGGTCACATAGCCAAGGTGCGGTCGCGAGTGCTGCCGTGAGGATGAAGAAGCCGAAAGAGCAGTCTCTCTGGACTGTCTATATAACGGAGCGTCCCGAACGGTGGACGTATGCTCCAACTGAGCAATGTTTTGTACCACAACATCTGGGCCCAGATGTTGTAATATGAGAGAGGAACCTCTCTCGCTCACAGCCCGATGGACCTGGACGAGCTAGGAACCGGACTAATAGGCTTCCTCCGTACCATCCTCGTATCCGTCGTCACTGGGTGTGCACATTGTATTTTAAAGTGCTCGCATCACCCAAATCTCCTTCCTGGACCGCAACGGACGAACCCGGGTGCTGAACGATTCGGTGAATGGTCGCGACACCGGGCCAGCTAGCTGACGCCAACGTCGTCGATCCTAGTTGGGACCTCTTAGGCAATTGACGTAGTATCTGTATGAGCACTTTACTGCTAGCTCTTCATTGACTGTGACAACGGAAGCACACTCACGAAGACTTCACGGTAACAATACCTAGTTCATGTTACCTTATGAGACCTGTGGAGCCGCGGTCCTACGTGAAATATCCGCTGGAAGATCCCAGGACGTTCATTCCTGCATTTATATAATATGGGAATGTCCTGACTGGAAAGGTCTCGTATCCTTGGCTAGCAGATGGAGTGACCTGGTCGACGTGTATTCCTTGGTTGGCGAAGCAGGAGCACCAGGGACGTTCAGTCCTGCATTTATATAATATGCGAACGTCCCCTGGAAATCTGTGGTCACATAGCCAAGGTGCGGTCGTGTGTGTTGACGAGGATGAGGAAGCCAATATAGCAGCCGCGTCGGACTGTCATGTGACTGTCATGTGACGGAGCGTCCAGAGCAGGAGGAGTGGACGTAAGCTCCGACTAAGCGAACAACATACAACAACAACGCGGCGCAGATGTTGATGCAAGAGAGAGGGGGCCTCTCTCGCTCGTGGTCCGTGGGACCTGGACGAGCTAGCTACCGAACGGACAGGCTTCCTCCGTACTATCCTCGGATCCATCGTTGCTGGGTGTGCACATCTGAAGTTTTATAGTGCTCGCATTACCCAATCTGCTTCCCTGAACCGCAACGGACTAACCCAGGTGCTGTACCATTCTTTTGTGGTGAATGGACGCGACAACGGGCGGACTAGCGGGCGACAATGCCTTCGACAGAACTAGCTAACTCCCAGCAATTGTCATAATACCTTGAGCACTTCCCTCTAGCCCTACTATTGCAACGGAGACACACTTATTGAAGACATCACGGAAACATCACTCTGAATTCTGAAAAAGAAACTGATAGTATATAGTGACCCTATGGAGAGAGGACCGCAATGGACCTCTCACCGCTAATAAAATACCGTGACACCCGTCTCCAACGATGTCATATCAATCAACACACACAGAGCAAGAATTAATGCGACTACATTGACTATAAGAAACACAATGAACTTGTGAATTAGAGGAAGATATCCTCGCATTACGAATGAAGAATATTTTTTTTTTTTTCAACCAGAAAAAATATACACTGTCATATTACTCGCACTAACCCTTGAAATAAATATACATATATATTATAATTCATTATAACATTTCAAAAGAAAATAGTTTTCAAAAAAAAAAAAATTTGAAAAAATTTTCAGAAGAGCCCAAGTTCCCAATGGGAACCTTCAGCCCAAAGGATCCCAAAAAAGCCTAAGCGTGGACAAATTTTTTTAATGATTTTGAAAAATTAATGCAACACTTACGGACAATATTAATGTATCTTGCTATGAACTAAATTAAGCAGAAGACAAGTAATCACTGTCAGAAGTAACAGTTGTCAACATAAGAAAAAGTGTCAACAAACCGGAAACATGACTCCAGGCACTGAAACAAACATAGCCCGAAATCAGTTACCCATTTAAACACTATCTGATGCAAAACAGAGGCTTCCAGAGAAGAAACTGTAGAACATCAGATGGTAGATGCAGACCAAAACGCCTAAACACCCCTGGGGTGAGGACGTAAACATGGGGAAAAAACAAAAAATAATTCTGTTACCAAGCCAAAACTCCCAAGAAATCTTAGTAATAAACATTACAAAAAATAAGCCAAAAGCATGGGAGAATAGCTAGGGGGGAATAAAGGAAAGGGAGAGAGGAAACACTGATTAAACAATGGAACATTCATAGCAAGAATGACAACAAGGTCATGCCTCGAAAATAGGTAACATAAATAATTTCGTAAAGTAATTATAAGTTACAGCCCTGAACATTTGTTTCCACTGCTTTTTCCTCTCCACCTTCTATTTCCACCATATATCCACCATTTCTCTCATAATTATGCGTCTGGCATCATTTAAACTGAGATTTGCAAGCACAAATATCAGTCAGTTGCAACTGAATTGAGGGCCAAACAAAGAATGATTTTTGGCGGCAATTTCGAGACCTCCTTGACACTGCGCATGCACAGTGGGGTAAAAGTATGGAGGACCATATAGGACATGCAATTTCCGATTTTAGATACAAATTTTGGGGATTGGTGGGTAAAATTTGCGTTTGGCCCTTAATATTTTAGAGTTAGCACCAGCTAAGTCTGGGTCATTGGTACAGTATAAAAATATGTAAATTGCAGACTGAAGCAAGGCAAGCACAAATAAAAGAGGCTGGGGTGCAGGGGCTGCTCTATGGCTGTAGATGGTCCAAGATTGATGCACACATTTATTTACCTGGAACTAAAAAATTTTGATGGCAGTGATTGATTTGAATTTATGTCATAACATTTTCTGATATGTACTTTCATTTCCGCATGTTGTTTTAATGCTTTTTTTGCCATCATTTCCATAGTCAATTTCGTTTGCACACCAAATACACTTCACTTTTCCAGCACGATGAAAAGCTTGGTCTTCACTGAACACCGAATACACTCAAGAAACAAGAAATTCCATTGGTTGAACTCTCACACTTGAATATGAGCATTTAGTACACAAACGGCTGGGGTGCAGGGGCTGCTCTATGGCTGTAGATGGTCCAAGATTGATGCACACATTTATTTACCTGGAACTAAAAAATTTTGATGGCAGTGATTGATTTGAATTTATGTCATAACATTTTCTGATATGTACTTTCATTTCCGCATGTTGTTTTAATGCTTTTTTTGCCATCATTTCCATAGTCAATTTCGTTTGCACACCAAATACACTTCACTTTTCCAGCACGATGAAAAGCTTGGTCTTCACTGAACACCGAATACACTCAAGAAACAAGAAATTCCATTGGTTGAACTCTCACACTTGAATATGAGCATTTAGTACACAAACGGAACTTGTTTTGACACCCAACAATGGCTAAAATATGAAAAACAAAACTACAATTGGAGGGAAAAGTTGATTACCAGAAAAAAGCAGACGATTTTTGGTTGCATAAAAAAGTAAAATTTGGAACACAAATTAGAGGCTCTAAAGAGCCTTTAATTGCTCACCTGGAACTACAAATAAAAATGTGATTTCCCATAGGCTTTCCATGGTAACTATGAACTGCAATCGTGGCCATGTTTGCAACATTACATCAACATTACATGAGGATCATTGGTAGGTGTACAATCCTCAATCACGTGAACTTAAACATTTGAATCCATCAAATAGAATCGTAGAATGTCTCTGGTGGCCATATTTTCCAACCAATTGGAACAAAAAGAGAATTGTTTGTAGAGGGACTCCTATAGACCATTTCTGCCAAGTCGGCACAGAAGTTCCGGAGAGAAGACGAAAATGTGATTTCCCATAGGGTTTTTTCTATAGTAACTATAAGCCACAATTGTGGACAGGTTTGCAAAACATTAAATGAGGAACGTTGATAGAGGGTGTCCCAGTCATCAACCATGCAAAGTTTCAAAACATTTGGCCCTGTGGTTTCAGAGAAGATGTTTCAAAATCCACCAATCAGAATCAAAAAATGCTTCTGGCAGTGATGTTTTTTGATGCACGGTAACAAAATGAGTAGAGTTTGTAGAGGACCTGTCATAGACTATCCCTGCCAGGTTCGGTTCACATCAGCTCAGTAGTTCTGGAGAAGAAGATGAAAATGTGATTTCCCATAGAGTTTCTATAGTAACTATAAGCCATAGTTACAGCCATGTTTGCAACCTGATCAACATTAAATGAGGATCGTTAGTAGAGAGTGTCTCAGTAATCAACCATGCAAAGTTTCAAAACATTTGGCCCTGTGGTTTCAGAGGAGATTTTCCAAAATCCACCAATCAGGATCAAAAATATAAAAAATGTGATTTCCCATAGGATGTCCATGGTAACTATGAGCTGCAATTGTGGCCATGTTTGCAACATTACATCAACATTACATGAGGATCATTGGTAGGTGCCCCGTCCTCAATCATATGAAGTTTTCAAAACATTTGACTTTGTACTTTCAGAGGAGAAGAGTTTTCAAACTTGACCAATCAGAATCAAATGAAAGTGTCAATGACACTGTAGCTCAACTTGTCAAGACATGTACATGTATAGTATGTAACATAGCAATGACAAACATCTAGGTAATGACCTGATAACAAAGGCACATATAAAGTATTGTAACGGTCCGTACATAAATACTGGCCGTAGCCTGTAACAAATGTATAGGTAAAGTATTGTAATGGTGGGAGACAGTCAGATGCTAAACTAGAAAAGAAATCTTTGAGTCCCAGAGTGGGTCTGACTGAACCACAAAATATTTGTTCTCATGGCACAGTGATAACAAAGGCACCCCAAAACACACTCATTCCTGTCCCAAGGTGAAAACAAAGGTACCCAAGAAGTTTCGTGAAGATCAGTTCATAAATACGAGCTGTATAGAAGTTGTGACAAAAAATTGATTGGACCTAATTTTGGTACAAAATGGCCACTGGCAGCCATCTTGAATTTTGGACCGCACTCAGAAACACTCGTTCTCGTCCCAAGGTGATAACAAAGGTACCCAAGAAGTTTCGAGAAGATCGGTTCATAAATACAGCCTCTAGCCCGAGCCGTATTGACATGTGCACTTACAGTGTATAAGTAGCACTGAATACATCAAAATTCATCTAATGTGCATAATTTCTGCACGAGAAAAAAAACCCTACTATATGTGATGTACTCCATGTTACTAAACATTCATACAGAAATTTATTCAAATCAGAACTTTCATACAGAAGTTCTGTACAAAAGACTGATTGCACTAATTTTGGTACAAACTGGCTGCTGGTGGCCATCTTGAATTTCGGACCACACCCCAAAACACTCTTTCTCATCCCACGGTGATAACAAAGGTACCCAAGAAGTTTCGTAAAGATCGGTTCATAAAAACAGCCTCTAGCCTGAGCCGTATAGAAGTTGTGTACAAAAAACTGATTAGACCTAATTTCGATACAAAATGGCCACTGGCAGCCATTTTGAATTTTGGACCGCACTCAGAAACACTTGTTCTTGTCCCAAGGTGATAACAGAGGTACCCAAGATGTTTCGTGAAGATCGGTTGATAAATACAGCCTCTAGCTTGAGCCGTATTGACATGTGTACTTACTGTGTGTAAGTAGCACTGAAAAAATCAAAGTTCATCTAATTTGCATAATTTCTGCACAAGAAAAAAACCCGTATTATATGTGATGTATCCCATGGTACTAAACATTCATACAAAAAATTATTCAAATCAGAGCTTTCATGTGGAAGTTCTGCACAAAAATCTGATTGCCCCTAATTTTGAACAAAATGGCAGCCAGTGGCCATCTTGAATTTTGGACCGGACCCCAAAACACTCGTTCTCGTCCCACGGTGATAACAAAGGTACCCAAGAAGTTTCGTAAAGATCGGTTCATAAATGCGGCCTCAAGCCCAAGCCGTATTGGCATTTGTACTGACAGTGCTGAAAGTAACGCTAAATAAATCAAAGTTAGTCTAATTTGCATAATTAAAGCACAAGAAATTGGAGAAAAAACCCCGTATGATATGTGATGTATCTCATGGTACTAAACATTCATACAAAAAATTATTCAAATCAGAGCTTTCATACGGAAGTTCTGAACAAAAAACAGATTTCTGCATCGTCGGTACAAAATGGTGGCTGGCAGCCATCTTGAATTTCGGGCCGCACCCAAAAACACTCATTCTCGTCCCACAGTCATAACAAAGGTACCCAAAAAGTTTCGTAAAGATCGGTTCATAAATACGGCCCCTAGCCCGAGCCCTATCCAATTGTTGACGGACGGATGGACAGACAGATGGACAGACGGATGACGGGCCATGACAAAAGCTCAAATTTGGCTTCGCCAAAGTTGAGCTAAAAATGCTTCTGGCGGCCACGTTATTCATCCAACAGGAATAAAATGAGTAACAGTGATTGAATGATTTTTATTTAGCAGTATACAAGTACAAATGCAAATAGTAGTACCAGTAATGTCAATCAAAATAATTTTGGCACTAAAGAAAGATATTCGGCTTCAGTACTACCTTCATGTTAAACATACCGAGTAAGTAGTATACCGCAGGGAGACAACATAGCCAGATTGGCTGTCTTCCTGTTGTCTCCCACGATTACTTTATGCAACGTTTTAAACCATACTGTCAGATAGTATTTCATTCAATATATTTTCAAGTCTAGGCTAGTATGATGGGGGGGGGTGGGATAAACATGACATGACATGGAAGTTGTGACTTGTTTCACCTGGTAGCTCGCTATGAAACATCTCCCATCCTGACACCGACAGCCCATTGTCTCTTTAATGGAGTTACATTACTGTGATTCCTCAGAGCCAGGTGGAGTTCACGAGGCGACCAGACCAATGCCTGGAGTACGTTAATGGTGCAATAATAATACTAATATTGATATTAATATAAATATCAATACCACCATCAACATCCATATCAGTTTAGGGGTATTCCTTTCAAAGTTTCCTAGGCGGTGAATGTATTTTAGCCAGACGTGGATAAGCTAGACAGATTTTGTATTTTTATGGCGTAAAGAGAACATTGTACACCAATAAATTCAGGGACCATAATCAGGACAATATGGGTTATTACAGTGAACATTGTCTGAGTTTGAAGACAGTAATTTTAACTTCAACTGTTTTTTGAACATATTTCTCTCGGTTATATTTCTGATATTCCTATTCAACTCGTTCTAGATTTTAGGGTACATATTTGTCGGTAAATAATCCAATGATTTGGTTCGGGTTTTTTTATATGAAGGAGGCTATTTCTTCTGTTCGACCTTCCAGAAGGATTATCAGTTACCTTAAAGTAATTTTTAAATGAAATGGGCAGGTTTTCATGATACCAATCAAATACAAATAAGCAAGCGCTAAGTTTAAAAAGGTCAGTTACTTTTAGTATTTTATTTTTAAGAAAAAGGGGGTCTGTATGCATGTTATACTTTTTGTTATTTATAATATGCACAGAGTGTTTCAGCAATATCATTAGATTCTTTACGGTTCTGGCATTTCCCCATATGTTTATTCCATATGTTTGATGGGTATGGATTAAAGAGAAATACAGAGTTTTCATCGCATCATGTGGGAGAATGGTCTTTACTTTGTTAAGGGCAAAACTGGCTCGGGTTATTTTGGTGCAAAGTTGGGATACATGGTATTTGTAGGATAGGTTGTCATCGATATAAATCCCTAGAAATTTGAGAGATTTTTCTGCATTTTCAGAACCTACTCTTTTTATCTCCTGTCTATTTATAAGAACGTTGTGTGAAAGTGAGGCAAATTTCGACTTATATGAGGGGTTAATTAAAATGTAATTTGTTTTTGTGGCATTTAAGACCAACTGGTTGGTGCAGCACCACTCGAAGAGATTTTCGAGATCTTTATTTAATAATGGAACTATACAGTTTGGGTTTGGGCGAGATGAATATACAGTTGTATCGTTCGCAAACGATAACAGATTTAGGGATGCTGCTTGGCAGATATCATTCACGTAGAGTAGAAATAGTGTGGGTCTGAGTATGGAACCTTGGGGAACTCTGTGTTATCGGGGCTACATCGGATTTATGGTCATCATAAACGACATATTGTTTTCTTTCGGTTAAATAACTTGTGAACCAATCTCTTCCCAAGCCTCGTAAAACTATCTTTCTAATTTGTTTATTAGAACTGAATGATCTGTAGTGTCGAATGCTTTAGATAGGTCAAGAAACAGGGCAAGAGTGCAGTTTTTACTTTTTTCATCATTTTTCTCAGCTACCTTTTTGAGTAACTGCATGACGGGATGCATTGTACTGTGGTTCGTCCTAAATCCATACTGATGGGGATGTCTGATTTCAAAACGGTCAAAGAAGTTTAACAATCGCGAAGACATACGTTTTTCTTAAATTTTAGAAAAGGTTGGCAATAGACTAATAGGCCTGTAATTGCTAAAACTGTGCTTATCACCGGATTTGAATATCGGGATGACTTTAGCGATTTTCATTCTGTCTGGTACAACACCTTGTGCAAATGAGCAATTAAAGATGTGCAGTAATGGGATAAGTATAGGATCAATAGTGTCCTTGACAAGTTCTGAGCTAACATTATCACAATCTTGACTACGTTTGGCTTTTAGGGATTTCACAATGTTTTTAACCTCAATTGCCACAGACGGGATTGATATAAAAATTGTTTGTCGAACTTCTGCCCATGTACTCATAGAATGATTTATTTGGCTTCGATATTTTTTCACTTGTGCATTTACCAATATTTGTGAAGTACGCGTTCAATTCTCCCGCTATGTCCACAGGGTGACTGCTTTGGTTATTATCTTTGAGAAAATACGTTGGTAAAGAGGCTTTCCGCTTAGATTTTAGAATGGCTTCATTCAGTATTTGCCAGGACTTTTTAATGTTAAACTTATTGTTGTTGAGGATATTTTTACAGAAGATTGCCTTGCATTGTTTTTTAACTTTATTGAATATTTTGCATAGTTTTTATAATTTTTTGTTTATTACCGTAGGACTTTTTAACTTTTTTTGATAGAATATGTTTTTATTATTAGAGGAAATAACCACTCCCTTCGCCATCCAAGGATTTTGTTTAATAAACTTACTGTTACTACTGACACGTTTTATGGGAAACACCGACTCGAATGTTTTGAGGTAGATACTCATAAACGAGTTATAGGCCGAATTAGGACAGTTTGTGTCTAAGACTGTCGCAAAATCACACTGAGAAAAGAAGTGATTTGAACAATGCTTTGTTGTCGGCGCTAAATTTGCGTATCCAGACAGAAGTTTTGTTACGATTTTGCTCGGTATGAGTTTCCACATGGTAAACACCGAAATGGTCGGAAACATCAGTTATTATTATCCCCGACTTAGATGGTGTTTGGAGATTATTGGTTAATACATGATCTATGAGAGTTTCGGAGTGGGTTGTCAATCTCATTGGCTTTGTAATGACGGGTAAGAAGCCTTGACTGAACATGAAGTTGATATAATTTTCGGTTTTCATATGGTGCGTGCTCTTTTAAAAGGTCAATATTAAAGTCCCCCATTATTTGAGAGATCACATTTTCTTGATTTATTTTATCAGTTATTTCATTTAGCATGTTGAGGAACATATCTATATCTGCTTTGGGCGCCGTGTTTGGTCTATATACTACTCCGACAATTCTACGAATTTTGTTGATATAGATTTCAATGAAAAGTGTTTCTATAGTGTGAGGGATAAAGATGGATAGATCATTGCGAATATTAAAGTTAATATTTTTCTTTATATAAAATCCCACTCCACCTCTACCATCATCGTCATCTGGTCTGTTTACTTTAATCAGTGGGTGATAGCCATCAAGAGAGTAAGTCATATTAGGTTGCATGTTAAAGATTTCAGTGAGGCCAATTATGTCAAAGGTTTTTTCAGTTCCTTGAAGGTTAAACAAGAGGGAATCCCAGTGTGCACTTAGGCTTTGACAATCAATGTGGAAAAGTGAGAAACATTTATCTTTGTTGCCGAGTGAGTCACGAAATTCTTCTGGTAGGTAATAGTTACAGCTATTTACTTGGGTGTGGAATGGTGAATCCTCCTCCCCTTCGGTTGTAGAGAACCTCTCATAGACCATGCCTGCCAAGTCTGGTTCACATTGGCTCAGTACTTTCAGAGAAGATGAAAATGTGATTTTCTAGGGTTTCTATAGTAACTATAAGCCACAATTGCAGCCATAATTGCAACCCGATGAAGATTAAATGAGGATCATTGGTAGAGGGGGTTCCAGTCATCAATCACATTAAGTTTTAAAACATTTGGCTTTGTAGTTTCAAAGAAGATTTCTTGAAAATCCACGCATTTATGAATTCTGTTTCAACAAAAAACATTAGTACAAGAAGGTTAAATATTTTGAAAATTACAATTTTTTCAGACAGTATTCTCTTTCAAATAGCTTTGGATAGGTAAAGGGTTACAGGAAACACATTTTTATTCCAATCATTTTTTGTCATATCTTAAATGATATAACTGACTGGTCAGCTAAGCTCTACACGATGGGAAAAGAAAATAAACAAAACTTCCATGCTTTTCCAAACACCTGTCATCAATCAGTATTTCTGATAAGTAACCTGAGAGTAATACATGTATTAACATAATTACAAGTGCACTTGTTAACAGTACAAGTCAAAATAATTTGTAGGATAATCCTATAAACTATGTATCTTTCTCTTCCTACACTGATAAGACCAGAAGCTGACATCATTTCTCACTGATAGCTTTCCAGAAAATGTCATTTTCTGATCTTGTCACTGCAGGAGCAGCAGTTTACTTAGTTTATTGCAGTTAGGCTACAACTTATTTTGACTTGTACTGTGTACACAATATTTTAGGATTTTTTCCCCAGTTCTCCGTGGAGAAAACTGAAACCAACCCTTACCAGATTCTCAAAAACCGAGTATTTTGCTGACAGTACCGATCTTCGTGCAGACAGGAGAGGCATTGGGTTAAGCATTAGAATATAGCCTCTGGCGGCCACATATTTCCATCCTCTCATAGACCATTCCTGCCAAGTTTGGTTCTCGTTGGCTCAGTAGTTCCAGAGAAGAAGATGAAAATGTGATTTCCCATAGGGTTTCTATAGTTACTGTAAATAAAAGCCACAATTGCAACCATGTTTGCAACCCGATCAACATCAAATGAGGATCGTTGGTGGAGGGGGTCCCAGTGATCAACCACGCAAAGTTTTGAAACATTTGGCCCTGTGATTTCAGAGAAGATTTTTCAAAATCCACCAATCAGAATCAAAGAATGCCTCTGGCGACCATGTTTTCAAACCCATGGGATCAAAATGAGGATCGTTTATAGAGGACCTCACATAGACTATCCCTGCCAGGTTTGGTTCATGTCAGCTCAGTAGTTTCAGAGAAGATGATGAAAATGTGATTTCTCATAGGGTTTCTACAGTAACTATAATCCGCAATTGCAGCCATGTTTGTGACTCAATCAACATTAAATGTGGATCATTGG
Source organism: Pictodentalium vernedei (assembly GCA_031216915.1). Lineage (NCBI taxonomy): Eukaryota > Metazoa > Mollusca > Scaphopoda > Dentaliida > Dentaliidae > Pictodentalium > Pictodentalium vernedei. The sequence goes on along the minus strand of CM062297.1, from coordinate 646,291,601 downwards.
TAGAGGGTGTCCCAGTCATCATTTATGTGAAGTTTCAAAACATCTGGCCTGGCAGTTTCAGAGAAGATTTTTGAAAATCCACCAACCAAAATCAAAGCATGCCTCTGGAAGCCATGTTTTTCATCCGACGGGAATAAAATGAGGATCCTTTGTAGAGGACCTCCCATAGACCATTCCTGCCAAGTTTGGTTCACACTGGCTCAGCGGTTCCAGAAGAAGATAAAAATGTGAAAAGTTTACGGTTGACGGACGTCGGACGATGGACGACGACGGGCGCCAAGTAAGGAGAAAAGCTCACATGGTCTTTTAGGCCAGGTGAGCTAAAAATGGACCCAGAAATTCAGGAAATTTTGGAATTCCATCCAGTTCCAGAAAACTTTCATCTCAGAGTTTAGCCATTTGTTTATACCTATGCTGCCCTCTTAATAGGAAATCCATTCCTTGCATTGGATCCAGGTCCTATTTTAGGAGTAATTTAAGCAGAACTTGTTTACTGCGATAATCAAGCGCTACTTCAATTCCCAGATATCCCTCGGGGGTTACTAAATATATACATATGAGTTTTGTTTTTTTCTGTGGAATATGTACTGGTTATTCTCAAAAGTGAATAATAGTACTCTCAAATTCTAAATTATATAAGAACTGAAAATTGATTTTCTTGTAGCAGGAGTTTGCAAGAATAAAAACAGATTCTCACGAATCTGGACAAATTTTAAGGCCTATATTATTTTGAGTGTGTAAAATTTGGAAGGCTCTCTACAGATTATAAAGCAGACAGAGAATTTTGACTGAATCTCAAATGGGTTACGATCCATCTTGAAGTTTAGATTAGATTAGAATATTTATTTAACGGTATAGCTAGGAATTACAGCAATGCATGTATAGTAATACAAGATTTAGAAGGCACAAAAAACATTAGTACAATATGAGAATATGAATAAATATCTATACCGTAAGGAGATGGCATAGCCAGATTGGCTGTCTACCACATCTCCCAGTTCTGTCTGCTTTCCTTCCTACAACACTGCAGAATCTCACCTCGTCAAATATGAAATCGACAACACTGAATATCAGATACTAATTGTTTGCATTCCTTCAGCCAGGATTATATTCACAATATTCAACTAAAACAGTGGATCCTTGTTAACTGAATAGCCACCTTGAACTGAACACGATATAAACAGGAGTCCAAGAATGAATCTACAATAAGCAATCCATCTCCATAGGATACACTGTCAATCCTTGATCCCCTCAGGAGTAACAATGAAAGTGTCAATGACACTGTAGCTCAATTTGTTTAAGATATGTACATGTATAGTATATGACATAGCAATGACACAGATCTAGGTAATGACCTGACAACAAAGGCACATGTAAAGTATTGTAAAGGTCTGTACATAAATACTGACCGAAGCCTGTAACAAATGTACAGGTAAAGTATTGTAAAGGTGGGGTGACAGTTGCTAAACCAGAAAAGAAATCTTTGAGTGGGTCTGACTGAACCCAAAAATATAGCACAGTGATAACAAAGGCACCCAAAACACTTGTTCCTGATAACAAAGGTACCCCAAGAAGTTTCATGAAGATTGGTTCATAAATGCAGACTCTAGCCTGAGCCGTATTGACATGTGCACTTACTGTGTATAAGTAGCACTGAATAAATCAAAGTTCATCTAATTTGCATAATTTCTACAGGAGAAAAAAACCTGTATTATATGTGATGTGTTCCATGTTACTAAATATTCATACAAAAATTTATTCAAATCAGAACTTTCATACAGAAGTTCTGTACAAATGAAAGTGTCAATGACACTGTAGCTTAACTTGTGTGTTGTGTTTGATGAAAAGGATAATGTTCAATGTTTGTGAAAGGATTATGAAATAAGACAAGAATTGTGATAATTGGGAATATGTTCATTTCTGTTCCCTGTATCCTATGTTTTTGATAATGAAAGTGTCAATGACACTGTAGCTCAACTTGTCAAGACATGTACATGTATAGTAGGTGACACAGCAATGACAAACATCTAGGTAATGACCTGATAACAAAGGTACATATAAAGTATTGTAACGGCCTGTACATAAATACTGGCCGTAACCTGTAACAAATGTATAGGTAAAGTATTGTAAAGGTGGGTGACAGTCAGATTCTAAACTAGAAAAGAAATCTTTGAGTCCCAGAGTGGGTCTGACTGAACCCCAAAATATTTGTTCTCATAGCACAGTGATAACAAAGGCACCCCAAAACACACTCATTCCTGTCCCAAGGTGAAAACAAAGGTACCCAAGAAGTTTCGTGAAGATCAGTTCATAAATACGAGCTGTATAGAAGTTGTGACAAAAAACTGAGTGGACCTAATTTCGGTACAAAATGGCCACTGGCAGCCATCTTGAATTTTGCACCACACTCAGAAACACTCGTTCTTGTCCCAAGGTGATAACAAAGGTACCCAAGAAGTTTCGTGAAGATCGGTTGATAAATACAGCCTCTAGCCCGAGCCGTATTGACATGTGCACTTACAGTGTATAAGTAGCACTAAATAAATTAAAATTCATCTAATTTGCATAATTTCTGCACGAGAAAAAAACCTGTACTATATGTGATGTATTCCATGTTACTATACATTCATACAAAAATTTATTCAAATCAAAACTTTCGTACAAAAGTTCTGTACAAAAGACTGATTGCACTAATTTTGGTACAAAATGGCTGCTGGTGGCCATCTTGAATTTTGGACCACACCCAAAAACACTCGTTCTCATCCCACGGTGATAACAAAGGTACCCAAGAAGTTTTGTAAAGATCGGTTCATAAATACGGCCTCTAGCCTGAGCTGTGTGGAAGTTGTGTATAAAAAACTGATTAGACCTAATTTCGGTACAAAATGGCCACTGGCAGCCATCTTGAATTTTGCACCACACTCAGAAACACTCGTTCTTGTCCCAAGGTGATAACAAAGGTACCCAAGAAGTTTCGTGAAGATCGGTTGATAAATACAGCCTCTAGCCCGAGCCGTATTGACATGTGCACTTACAGTGTATAAGTAGCACTAAATAAATTAAAATTTATCTAATTTGCATAATTTCTGCATGAGAAAAAAACCTGTACTATATGTGATGTATTCCATGTTACTATACATTCATACAAAAATTTATTCAAATCAAAACTTTCGTACAAAAGTTCTGTACAAAAGACTGATTGCACTAATTTTGGTACAAAATGGCTGCTGGTGGCCATCTTGAATTTTGGACCACACCCAAAAACACTCGTTCTCATGCCACGGTGATAACAAAGGTACCCAAGAAGTTTTGTAAAGATCGGTTCATAAATACGGCCTCTAGCCTGAGCCGTGTAGAAGTTGTGTACAAAAAACTGATTAGACCTAATTTCGGTACAAAATGGCCACTGGCAGCCATCTTGAATTTTGGACCGTACTCAGAAACACTCGTTCTCGTCCCAAGGTGATAACAGAGGTACCCAAGAAGTTTCGTGAAGATCAGTTGATAAATACAGCCTCTAGCCCGAGCCGTATTGACATGTGTACTTACTGTGTGTAAATATCCCATGGTACTAAACATTCATACAAAAAATTATTCAAATCAGAGCTTTCATGTGGAAGTTCTGCGCAAAAATCTGATTGCCCCTAATTTTGAACAAAATGGCTGCCAGCAGCCATCTTGAATTTCGGAATGGACCCCAAAACACTCGTTCTTGTCCCACGGTAATAACAAAGGTACCCAAGAAGTTTCATAAAGATCAGTTCATAAATGCGGCCTCTAGCCCGAGCCGTATTGGCATTTGCACTGACAGTGCTGAAAGTAACACTAAATAAATTAAAGTTAGTCTAATTTGCATAATTTAAGCACGAGAAAAAAACCCGTATGACATGTGATGAATCTCATGGTACTAAACATTCCTACAAAAAATTATTCAAATCAGAGCTTTCATATGGAAGTTCTGTACAAAAAACATATTTCTGCATCGTCGGTACAAAATGGTGGCTGGCCGCCATCTTGAATTTCGGACTGAACCCCAAAACATTCGTTCTCGTCCCACAGTCATAACAAAGGTCCCCAAGAAGTTTCGTAAAGATCGATTCCTAAATACTGCCTCTAGCCCGAGCCGTATCCAATTGTTGACGTACGGACAGACGGACGACTGGCCATGTCAAAAGCTCAAATTTGGCTTCGCCAAAGTTGAGCTAAAAATAATATGAGGTGTACACTGTACTAAAGAGCTGAGGGGTGGGTTAATATGACCTCACAGTTAATGTATGCGGCCCTCACAGTTAACGTATATCAACAAAAGTTACCAAGTTACAGTGAAATTATTCCAAAACGAGTCATCCTATCAAGTTACATTGAAATCCCTTCATAAATATGGCCTGTAGACTGTGCTAAAGGTTTTCGGGCTTTGGGCCCCTGGAGCCGTCGGTCTCCCAACTGCGTCCAAAGGGGACGTTCTCAATCTAGACATTATAAGAAGTCAACCTACCAAGTTACAATGAAATTCCTTCATAAATATGACCTGTAGACTGTGCTAAAGGTTTTCGGGCATTGGGCTTGGGCAGCCATCATAGTTGAATGACCGCAACCAAAAGGGGACATTCTCATCTGGGCATAATCTGGAGTGATCCTACGAAGTTACAATGAAATCTCTTCATAAATATGACCTGTAGACTGTGCTCAAGGTTTTCGGGCTTCGGAACCCTGAAGCCGTCACAGTTGACCAATCACGACCAAAAGGGGATGTCATCATCTAGGCATTATATGGAGTCAAACTAACAGGTTACAATGAAATCCTTCCATAAATATGACCTATAGACTATGCTAAAGGTTTTGCGCTCGGGCAGCCATCAAGGCTGAATAATCGCGACCAAAAGGGGACGTTCTCATCTAGACATTATTTGGAGTCATCCTACCAAGGTACAATGAAATCCATACATAAATATCACCTGTAGACTGTGCTAAAGGTTTTCGGGCTTCAGGCCCCTGTAGCCATCACAGTTGCCCAATCACGTCCAAAAGAGGACTTTCTTATCTAGACATTATATGAAGTCAACCCACCAAGTTACAATGAAATTCCTCAATAAATATGACTTGTAGACTGTGCTAAAGGTTTTCGGGTTTTGGGCTCGGGCAGTCGTCACGGTTGGCAGATCACGCCCAAATGAGGAAATTCTCATCTAGACATCATAAGGACATAAGGAGTCATCCTACCAAGTTACAATGAAATCCCTCCATATTAAACATGACCTGAAGACTGTGCAAAAGTTTTTTGGGTTTCGGGCTTGGGCAGCCATCACGGTTGACAGATCATGCCCAAAAAGGGACGTTCTCATCTAGGCATTATACAGAGGCATCCTACGAAGTTACAATGAAATCCCTTCATAAATACGACCTGTAGACTGTGCTAATGGTTATCAGGTTTTGAGCTCGGGCAGCCATACCGGTTGACTGATCGCGACCAAAAGGGGACGTTCTCATCTCGACATGACCCCAAAACTGCATATGAAATTTTGTGAAGATCAGACAAGAACTGCGGGGTGTAGCCCATGCTAAAGGAAAATGTGAACAGACTCACAGACTAACAGACTTCCGCATGCGTGATGGCAATAGCTTATCTTGACTTTGTCAAGTTAAGCTAAAAAACTGATTGCACTAATTTTGGTACAAAATGGATGCTGGTGGCCATCTTGAATTTTGGACTGCACCCAAAAATATAAATTTTATAGTAAATTTCCTTTCTTATTATACCTACCGCAATTGTTTACTACACGCTTGCACTACAGTGGAAGAACCCAACTCGGATAAAATACTCTCTATTTTTATTTTTAATCTTTCCCAAGAGATTTGGGAAAGAAAAGTGGTGTAAAAACACCACGAAAAAATAAGCCAAAACTGGGTCGAGCGCCATCGGCGCACACCCTGTATGGGACGCTCTTCCATAGTACAAATCAAAGACTTCCGTAAAACAATGCGCAGTGCGTCAATTCATCATTCTTTTGATTCCGACAACACAGGAGTTATGTGATCAGCGGGGAGGAAGGATTCTTACTCGAATAAGAAGATGGGAGGGCCTCCATGTAAACAATTGCAGTAGGTATAATAAGAAAGGAAATTTACTATAAAATTTATATTTCTTATCAACCTACCTTGCAATTGTTTACTACAGGCTGAATAGACAATAGGATGGAGGGAATCACATAACCAACCCACACATAACTCAATAGCACTGGAACCGTGGACAGAGGAAGAGATCCCTAGGCCTATCAAACCATAGCATCACAAACATTAGTAAAAGGCAACGAAAGATGAGGCATATGGTGAAGTGTGATGCACAGACAGAAAGGGCAGTAACAGACAACAGCTTGAGCCGAAGAAAGAGGGCCCGAGGACAAAGGTCTTCTGTCGGCTCCTGCAACTGTCGCAGATAAAAGGAGAATGTAGCATTTCTCCAGTAGGCTGCCAGTATAACATCCGTCATCCGACAATATGACAGAGTTATTAAAAGAGGAAGACACTGCACCTCGTGGCAGAAAGAACAATTGGTGATACAATCACCAGTAGCTAGACGAGCGGAAGCTGCACGAATTGCAAGACAAATCCATCGAGAAATGGCTGCAGGAGAGATCTGGCATGTGAGAAAACGCATATCCATCCAGGATAAAGGCGCGAACGCCCCCCACCCCCAAGCAGAGCTGCACCCAAGAAAGTGACCATCTTGGAGTAAACTGCAAAGTCCTAGACCTTTTCAAGGAAAAGAGCTGAACAAGCTTGGAGAGGCAAGGATGAGCATCGAAACAATGCGGAGCCACATATGAAAAAGGTCTCCGAAGCATGGACTTGTACCCATTGCTGGAGACCCCCAGAAACAAACAAATACCAGAAAACTCCGCAAGCGGTGTGATCGAAGGAGTGACAGAAGCATCAGAGTGATCGCACACCATCGAGAGGTTAACCAGTGGAGTGAGTGCCTCCTTGAAGAATAAAAGCAACTCCACTGCATGTCTCGAAAAACCACTACGGAGGAGACAGGACCCGATAAAAGACATGTGCAAAGGAACAATGAAGTCGGGTCAACTTGAAACCTCCTCGGGCGACTTTGGTAAAGAAAGTCACGATGTAGAGGGAGACGTGCCGGAACCGCCACTAACAGAGAGCGGAGCAGATTAATCCACACCCACCGAAGCGACAGGCGTGATCGATAGGATTCGACGACTGCAGGTCCACATCTGGGAGAGAACCTGAGGTGGAATCGGAACCGACAGGAAGGCGTAGCCGACAAGACCGTCCCAAAGGAGGGCCAGTGCGTCCACGGCGAAAGCCAGAGCATCTGGACACAGGGACACGAAAGTGTCCACCTGATGGTTCCAACGAGTCGCAAAGAGATCGATGGAACCCGCCATGTGGAACATCCACTCGGTAGAAAAGAACCTGCCCCGTCGGGACAGGGAGTCGGCTAGGACGTTCAGACGACTGGAAATGTGACGAACAACCACCCTGGCGTTAACATCCTGAGCGAGCAGTAGAAAATGCCGAGCCAATTCGTACACTGGAACAGAGTGCGTGCCGCCCTGGTCCCGAATGTAAGCAACCACTGTCGAATTGTCGAACAACAGAAGGACCTGAAGATTCGACAGGTGAGGGATCCACTGCCTGAAACTCAGAAGAAGAGCAAGAAGCTCCTTCTGGCTGATGTGTAGAGATGCCCTATCCTGGTCCCACATCCCGTGAAGGGAAAGACCTAGAGGATCCAACGTCGCACCCCATCTGAGATCGCTGACATCTGTCGTCAGAACACGATCGGACGTGGGTAAGTCCAACAGGACACCCTGCGTGATCCACTGAACATTCGTCCAGTGGAGAAGGTGAGGATAAGAGAATCTGGTAACTGAAGCACCAGATCAAGAGAATCGACATTCGGCCTCCAACGACTGAGCAGAAAGTGTTGGAGAGGTCTGACATGCAGCCGACCTTGAGGAATGAGATCCGTCACCGAACCGCAGAGACTGATCAGCCAGAGAATACTCCATGCCATCGCGGATGTGGACTGGGACAGAGTCAGAGCAAAAGCTGAGAGAATCACAGCCTTGGCCTGGGGAACCGCCACCAAATTGAATTGGGTGCGGAAAGCCATCCCCAGATGACAAAGCGACTGAGAAGGGACCAGGTCCGACTTTTCCTCGTTGACTCTGAATCCTAGCGACGTGAGCAAGCTCAACAGAGTGGCGGCATCCGACTCCAGTAAGACAGCACTGGAATGCCCCTGGAGGATATCGTCCAGATATGCCAAAGTAGTCACCCTGGACTGTGTGCGATGGAAAGCTATCACATGCGACATCAGTCTGGTGAAGGCCCAAGGAGCCAGGTTGAGGCCGAAAGGCATGGCCTTGAACTGATAAACTCGCCCCAGAAAAGCGAACCTGAGATACTTCCGTGATGCCCGATGAATCGGAATGTGAAAGTAAGCGTCTCGCAGGTCGATGCTGGAAGCGAAATTTCCCTGGTGAATTGAACGGCGGACCGACCTAAAAGTCTCCATGCTGAACTTGGGAGCAAAGATAGACTGGTTCAGGATACTCAGATCGATAACCAGTCGGAGTCGGCCGTCCTTCTTTGGCACCAAGAACAGGCGGGAATAGAACACCACTGACTGAATGTTCTTGATGACCTCGATCGCCCCCTTTGTCAGGAGATTGTCTATCTCCATGGACAAAAGTTTCCGACGTAAAACGTCTGAAGGAACTCTGATTGGAAGAGGCACCCTGAACAGAGTGGGGTGCCTTCAGAAGGATATTCGCAGCCCGGACCGAACAACATCTAACACCCAAGGATCGGATTTGATGGTGGCCCAACGGTCTGCGAACTCTGCTATCCTTCCTCCAACCGGGGACGAGTCGAGGTGAGGACCTTCATTTCGAGCCCCGACGAGGCCCGCGAAAGGAGAAACCACCTCCTCTACTGAATGAAGAATCCTGATACTTCCCTCTAGTCTGCCGATGCTTACCCTTACCCCTTGAGTAAGAAGTAGAAACGGTGGCAGAAGGATCAGCCTTTTGCTTTGCAGAGGAAGCAGAAGGGTACTTGTTAGGCTTGGAACGGCCCCTGCCTCCCCTAGAAGGCTGATCAAGCCGAAGAAACAGCAGTTGATCTTTGGAGTGACGTAGGACGTCATCACGGACCATCGACACGGAACCATGGAAAAGTTGCGGACCTGCCAAAGAAGCAGATCGAAGAGTAGCGTGCTGCTCCTTAGGAAGGGATCAGCCTGTGTCCAGCACAAAGTCCCTTCGGACTAATTACAGAATAGCCGTGTTACAGGCATGCGTGTGAGTAAGATGCATGAGCGCCTTGGACAGCAACGCAAAGGAGCCTGTACCTCGGCAAACTTATCTGGAGGCAGATAAGCAGCTAAAGCTGAGACGACGTGATCTGAGAGAGAAAGCATACCAAGCATCTCTTTCGATAAGCCCAACGTGGATTCCAGAGTCGTCATTGGAATGATGGCAGACTTGGGCTTGGAAAGCCTGAGGGAATTGGAGTCCTGAACCAAAACCATCAAAGTCTGGCAGACTGACAGATTGGCGGAATCGCAGGAACGATAACGCGCCGGAGGCAAAAAGGTGTCAACCCTGGTGAAGAACGGAGCCTTCATAGCCTTGGAACTCAGCCTAGAGTCCAAGGCTGAAAATTCTTCAACCATTTGTACCGACTGGCACGGTCGAAGACGCCCAGAACCAGGTTGCTCCATAGGCTGTTGGCACGTGACCGATGATCGCAGCCTGGCTGACACTGTCGGCTGGTTTGATGGTTTGAGATCCGGAAGGAACCCAAACACAAAATCAAGAGCTGCCCACAAGACCGAAGACTGCTGGCTCGCGACATCAAGCATGTCTGACTCTTCCCCCGAGTCGGAAGACACATAGCCTATCGTGGGCAAACCAGCCGACGCCTCCCATGGTGTCGGAACACCAAGGGGATCAGAAAGCGGCTTGTTTCCAATCCCGGGAGGCGGCGCCATAGGGGGCACCTGGAAACCACTCGCTGCCTCGCTGGATGCAGAACCTGAGTGAGGAAGGAGAGGGCCTCCCTAAGCTCACTGCCCGTACTGACAGGGGAACGAACCGGCAAAGTGGCTTCACCTCTGACCCTCTTAACCAGCGAAGGGTCACGATCCTCCAAAACACCCAACGCGGGACGACAGGCGGCAGCCGAAACCAGTGAAGGCAGACGTGTATAGGGGTACGACACACCCCGAGGATCAACATAGCGGGAACTCATGAGAGTCACTGCAGACCTCTGCGGGGCAGAAGGTCCAGGCTGCACAAAAGACGTTGGTCCCCCAAAACAGGTCGTGTGGCCAGAATGAGTGGACAGAAACGTCACAGAGTTCATAGTGTCCCCACTAAGAACATCCGAATCCAATAACACAACTGTGGTGCTCGACGGCGCCAAGTCAAGTCGTCGCCTCTCCCCCAATGAATCAGGTAGAAGAAACATTTATACATGTTCTTCAACTTCAAGGTTTTTAATTAAGTTTTCACTAGTAGTAACACTTGGTCAGTACCCCCACCTCTTATCTTAGAAAGTGGCAACAAGATTAATGTCCAATATCCAGTGTCCAATATTCACACAAATATGCAAGTAAATTGAAGTAATGCAACTGCAATTAATCTCTCGATGATAATCCCAGTTGTGAAAAGATTGTGCAATCATTGCCAATCATGCAATGCGTCAATCACATGTTGTCACCCACCTTTCATTCTTTGGTTTCATCCTTGATAAACAAGTAAAATAAAATGTTTTATGACATTCATCTTGTTGAAATTATAGAGTATTTTGAGTGGAATCACTCTATCAGTGTTCACTTATGATTCCTGGCTTCATACACATTTCTGAAAATTCCAGAGAATACACGACATTCCATGATAAATTAGGGTAAATTTTCATTTTTCATGAGAAAACAAGAGCACCGCATAGCGGGACAATATACGCCCATTTTGTATTTTTGAAGGGTTGGGGTAAAGATGGGGGTGAGGGTGAAAATTGTTTGGACCAACGCCATATTCGAACTTGACCTGTATTTTGTTGTGATTAAACAACATACCAAGTTTGGAACCAATCGGAAAACAAATAATAAAAGTTATCATCCGGAAACCAAATATTTGATGCATTCTATGACCAACAGTTAGGCCATACTAAAGTTATAATCCGGAAAACACAAAATGCACAAATTCAAGAGGAATAACTCTGGAAAGGTACATGCGATTTTGGCCGAAAGTGAACCTGAGCTGTGCTTTGTGGTCATAAACAAAATCTGAGAATTTGAAAAAAATTAGTCAAGGCAAACTAAAGTTATCATCCGGAAACCACATAATTCACAAATTTGCAATCATTCAAGGGGAATAACTATGGAACAGTACACGCAATTATGGCCAAAGGTGAACTTGAGCTTTGCTTTGAGGTCAAAAACAAAATCTGAGAATTTGAAAAACATCGGTCAAGGCAAACTAAAGTTATCATCCAGAAACCACAAAATCCACAAATTTGCAATCATTCAAGGGGAATAACTCTGGAAAGGTAAAGGCGATTGTGGTCAAAACTGAACTTGAGCTGTATTTTGTGGTCAAAAACAAAAAACTGAAAATTTGAAATAAATCGGTCAAGGCAAACTAAAGTTATCGTCCGGAAACGAAAAGTTGGGTTAAATTCCCATAAATAAAGGGCGATAACTCTACTGCAAATGGGCCGTTAGAAACGGAAATTGAACCCATCCTGTATTTTGTCATACTAAATCCACATGCCAAATTTAAGTCAGCTCAATCCATTACAACTAAAGTTATCGTCCAGAAACGAAATGTGTCCATGGACGGACAGACAGATGGGTGGAGAGACCATTCATGTAATATGTCCCGTTTTTCAAACAGGTGTATAAAATCAACATCTGAAAAATTTGGTGTCAATCCGTCAAGGCGTTCGGCTTTTAATGAACGGAAATTTTTGAAAAAAAGGCCATAACTCTGCAGCGGATGGATTGAGAAACACCAATATCGAACTTGACCTGTATTTTAATGCTAAAAACAACTTCTGAAAGTTTGATGTCGATCCGTCAAGGCGTTCGACTTTAAATGAACGGAAACCAAATTGTTTATGGACAGACAGATGGACAGACAGACAGACAGACAGACAGACAGACAGACTGATAACATAATATGACTGTTTTTTAAACGGGCGTATAAAAAATATACAAATCAATGATTTACTAATAGCATTAAATCAATTTCAAAGCATTTGCTGTGCCTCGATCGATGAAATGACATTCGATAATGCTAAATCTGATGTTGCCTGTTGGCTTCCATACACTGTTTTTAATGTGTCTTAAAATTTAGGTCAATCACGTCTTTCCAATATGCACTGGTGTGCAGAATAAATTATTTATTCAAACAATATAAAGCAGTTGATCGGGTATTAAAGTTTGGGGGCTTGCATTTTAATGAAATGATTAGCTGTTAAAATATCTGCAACTTAAAATAGCAATGTTGAATTGAAAGAAATGGTATAAAAAAAATTGCAGAGAAGCGATAACCACAGGCAGTATTACTGTTCTATGTCAAATTTGTCAACGCATTGAATTGTCAATGCCTTTGGATTATTTCCAACCAATTGTCAACTTGTCAACCACTGAACTGACCTCTAATGTCCTCTGTGAATAAATCGCACAGTAATTTCCAGAAAACATATTGAATCAGTCTGTTAGGAATGCTGGAACCGGGACATATTTCTTTAGAAATGGAAGTACCAAATTAACAACTTGTCATTTTTCGTTTTTCTGCCGTCACTTTTTATTTCTTTCTGTGACGTATTCGCAGCGTCTGCTACTACCCGTCACTTACAAGTTTACATTTGCACGTTTTTTTATCAATTCGATCAACATATGACGCCCACAGGCTTTTAGATTTATGATCCACCTTGATGAGTTGACTTACTGTCAATTTTGCAGAAAAATATAAATACTGAAATAATCAATATTTTGATTTGGTGTGATACAGTTTACGGTATCCCCGTAATACCGAAACCATACCAAAAAATTGGTATTCTGCACAACACTCATCATTAACATCTGGTTACTTCCGATCTTTCCATCTTCTTTTTAAAGTGATTCTGGCACAATTTGGTGACATTGAAAAAAAAATTGAATTTCAGATCCCAAGTGATTTTTGGACCTTCACCAAAAGAATTTCAAGGCACTTTGTGTAATTCAGGGACTTTCATCACACTGAAATTTGGTTGAACTTGGAGACACTGGACCCACCAGAGTGACTAGCCCCCAAGTGTTGCCAATCTCAATGTCCCAAATCAAGTCAATCCAAAAGCCTGGCTCTTTGGGTAACTTGAACTGCATTTTTCTTTGCACTTCTCAATCTAGGAATCCTGTTAATTGAATAGCCACTTTGCCAGAGAAAAATTCAATTATCAGAAGTATACAATTGACAGGAATTGGGCCACTTTTCTATTTTCTAGTTATAAACTGGGCAATTATTCTATTATATATCTTGTTTGACAGAGCATAAAATGCTTATATTGGATGTTTTGATAGAGTCCAAAAATGTCTATAAATATGGAAAATACAGTGGTTGTCAGAGTAATTCATAGACAAATCACAAGATTTTTTATTAAATTTTCCGGAGTTTACTAACATGCATACAATTAAAAAGTTAAATTTGTACTGAAGGTATGGTAAATGTTTTGGTGTTTGTAATTTATATGCAATCAACAGGCAATTAAGGCAGCTCCCATTTATTATCTTAGCATGAATTTGTATATGCATGTACATATATAATTTATAGTGGAACCCTGTGAAGTGGTGAAATTCTGACAGAGAGATATTTCGTTTTACTTTCCAGATACAATGAAAACCAGCAGTCCACATGTATGCAGAGGTTCCCAAAGAGGCCCAAAATTAAACAAAAGGCCCTAAGGGGCCTGAATCGCACACCTAATAAAGTTGTTCAAAGAAACATTTAAGAAACAATTGGCATCTACATATTAATCTAGTTAATATAATGTTGTTTGGTGTACTGGGTTTTTTGTGTAAGGTGCTTCAAAACCCTCCAAAACTCATTTTAATGCAATGAAAAAAAAAATTACACAATAGACTAACATCCCATCCACATATTGCGATCAACTTGGGGGAACTTTTTTTTCTGCATAAAATTACTCAAAATGTTTGCCGAATGGACCTCATTTGAACAAACATTAATCTTATCCATCCACAATTATATCAACCTAAAGTTGACAACAATCTGTCCATTCATTGAATTCATTTAAATAGTAAATTCTCGACTGGGCTCTGTGCTAAATTTCAAACCCCTCTGGTGCCCACCAAAATCAGTCAAGCATAACACTTTGAACAAATTTTAATCTAGGAATCATAGTAATGCTATATATCAAATATCAAAAGATTCTGCCTGGTTTATCTGAAGATGATCTTTGAAGAATACTCTTCATATTGCAATAAGTTCAAATTTGAGTCCTAAGAGGAACCTAAATATAAACACAGGCATTTGATTTGGTCAATCTTGAATGTCACCCCACTAAGGATGCCAAATACCAAACATCAAAAGATTCTGACTGAGGAATCTGAAGAAGAAGATCTTTTAAAGATTATTATTATGGCACTAAGTTAAAATTCAGGCCCCACAGAAAGCCCAAATATTAACCGAGGGACTTTATTTGAACAAATTTGTATCTGACCCCTGTAAGGATACTGTATACTTTATATCAAAAGATTCTGAATAGAGATTTTGGAGAAGATTTTTAAACATTATTCCTCAGATTGGACTAAGTTAAAATTCAAGCACCCATAAGGAGCCTAAATATTAACCCAGGCATTTGATTTGGTCAAACATGAATTTCACCCCACTAAGGATGCTGCATACCAAATATCAAAAGATTCTAACTGGTGAATCTGAAGAAGATCTTTTAAAGAATAGTCCTCATAATGCACTAAGTTAAAATTCAGATTCCCATAGGGAGTCCAAATATGAACCCAGGACTTAATTAGAACAAACTTGAACCCCATTAAAGAAGATACATGTCAAATATCAAGATCTTGACTGGTGAAAATGATCTGAAGATGATTTTTAAAGAATATTCCTCATATTGCACTACTGGTAAGTTAAAATTCAGACTTCAATAAGGAAACCAAATATGACCCTAGGGACTTGATTTGAACCAAATATCAAAAGAATATATGATAAAGAACATGTTTTTCAAATTTGGTCCAATACTTTATGAGAAGTTGATAATGTAAAGTTCACGTCAGATGGATGGATGGATAGACAGATGGATGGACAACAGATGAGGTGAATGAAAAATTATACACTTGCCGTTATGTAAGTGGATCCATTTCTCTTCATTGAGTCAGTGATGCTGAAAAGAGATTATAAACCACTGAATTAAGCAAATAAATGTACAGAGCATGACATTCCTGACCTTTTTCAACTGACCTGTCGTTTGAGGAAGTCAGGCTACTGTTACACAAATCTGAATCCAAATTTGGGTTGTCTCATTGAAATTTAAAGAAAGTTGTTACTGAAAATAATTTTATTCAGATACTATATGGTGCATAGTGAGTGGATTGCGACTAAGCAGGCTTTAGTTTTGAAAGGTATTAAAGTTAAAGCTTTAGCTAATGAATCAGGTGAACCTGCATGTGTAATTCGCAAACTGAGCAGTTGAAGAAAAAAAAAATGAAAAATTTTTTATATCATGTGCAATGAGTAAAGGGTTAAAGTTTTCCAATACTCGCTGGGACATCTTTCCGCAAAATGTGAGCATCCAAATTGATACCATACAGTGATCATACCATAGAACAATCACGAAATGGCTGTAAAGAAAATAGCAAAGATGCAAGGGGTGGGCTGCAAAAAATATTTTCTTGTTTGGAATATTAATGATAGGAAAATGTTTTTTTTAATTCTACACTGGATTTCTTTTTATTAAGTGTAGAAAATTTTGTATTTGGAACCCAACGTATTGACTCTGCACACGCATATTTAGCTTGGCCGAAGACCAGTGCACCATCAACATGCAGTATGCCAAAGTGCACAGCGCCACCATGCCCCAATGTGGGCAAATGGGATTAAGTGCCTTGCCCAAGAAGACAATGCAGTTACCCATGGTGGGGATTGAACCATGACCTTTTGGATCTATGTCCAATGCCATAACCACTAAGTCACCACACTCCCACCCAAACTTGTAAAATGTTTAAAAGGATTTTGCTAAATTTCCATATGCCTATGACAGATAACACTAGGAAACAAACCCTATCACCTCATATGAGAAAAGTCAGATTATTGTTATTTATTTATTTATTGGTGTTTAAGGTTACATATTTCTGCACAATGGCTAATCGAGACAACATGGAGATCAAGTCAAGTTTAGTCAATCATTTATACGCATGTTGCGCATTTTAGAGGACTTGTCTTCGACCGCAAGCATTGGTGAATCCTATTTTACCAGTGAAACAGAACTGGTTTACAACAATCCTGGAATTCCCATGAGGGACTGAGCCATATTCAAATTTATTTATTTATTGGTGTTTAAGGTCACATAGTTATGCACAATGGTTGATAGTGAACGTGAGTTTTACTGGCAGAGGAACCCGGAGAACCCGGATAGAACCGAGCAACGATGAGCAGCTGTCAGCTCTTTAACATCGCAACTCTGAACTCTGCACTGCGGCACAGGCAGGGTTAGATTGGCTGAAGACATGCGCACCATCGACATGCAGTATGCCTTAGTACACAGCGACATCGTGCCTTGTAGGCAACTGGGGTTAAGTGCCTTGCCCAGGGACACAACGCGGGAGCGCGAATCAGTTGCTGAAATGGTCATCCATCCAACTACTAACCGCGCTCGATGTTGCTTAACTTCGGTGATCTGACGAGAACTGATTACCGCGACGCCACCACACCCCCAGCCATATTTAAAACAGATTAAAGATCATTTATAGCAGTTAATCTGTTAATTTTATTTGTTCCAATAATTTATTATTGTCACCATTTTTGTAGGAATAATAAAGCATTTCATTTCATTGAAGGCTATGCAGTTAACTTTAGAGGCTTTCGATGGCAGGCATAGGTTGCTGGGTCTTATTTTATCAGTAAAACAGAAGTTGTTTACTGTAGTAAACAAGCACTGCTCCACTTCATGGGGTTCCCTCTTGGGGCTATGTTTCTTATTATCAAAGTAGTGGGTTCAACATGTATTTTAATTTTTTGATCAAACATCTGAACTAAATTTCCTTCTACTGGTCACATAATAATCATTTTCAACATTGAATATCATTGTCATGCAAACAGGTGAAAATGGTATCACTGCTGTCATGAAGACACGGCAAACAAACAGTTTTGAGAATGAAACATTTCTCAAATAATGTGTAAAGGAGGCCAAAAGTTCATATTAATATATACTTGCAGAAAAAAGAAATACAAGTTATTTCTGTGGTAAATATTTCAAATGTGTTATGGATGATTATTTCACTGGATGGATTCTGATGTTACATCTTCATTACTGATTTAATGTTGATGAGTTTTGTTGTCTTAACACAGATGGCGTTTGCATGGATTACATTACAAGAGGCCCCAAGGGGCCTTAATCACTCACCGGGCAAAGTGATTCAAACAAAGTGGTTCAAAGAAGTATTTGGGGTCACATTCAGTTAGACATGATTCATCAACACTACAAAGGAATGAAGTCATGAGAGACAAATTTTATGGAACTAGGGACATGGCTTGAACAAACTTGAAAATTACCCCCCTAAGGATGCTGCATACCAAATATCAAAAGCATTCATCTGCTGGATGCTAGACGAGAAGAAGATTTTTAAAGAAAATTCCTCATTTTGAACTAAGTTATCATTCGGGCTCCCACAGTGAGCTCAAATATGAACCCAGGGACTTGGCTGGAACAAACTTGAATCCCACCACCTAAGGATGCTGCATGCCAAATATCAAAACATTCGGACTGCTGAATCTGAAGAAGAAGATTTTTAAGGAAACATTCCTCAAACTGACTAAGTTATAATATGGACCCAGGGACTTGGCTTGAACACACTTGAATCTCACCCCCCTAAGCATGTTGCATACCAAATATCAAAATATTCTGCCTGCTGGATCTTGAGAAGAAGATTTTTTAAGAAATTTGCCTGAAATGCACTAAGTTCAAATTTGGGCTCCTATACTGAGCCCAAAAATGAACCCAGGGGGCCGATTTGGACAAACTTGAATCAGATCCACCCCACAATGTTGCATACCAAATATCAAAAGATTCTGCCTGCTGGATCTGGAGAAGATTTTTTTAAGAAATTTGCCTGAAATGCACTAAGTTCGAATTTGGGCTTCTATACTGAGCCCAAATGTGAATCCAGGGGGCCGATTTGAACAAACTTGAATCAGATCCACCCCACAATGTTGCATACCAAATGTGAAAAGATTCTGCCTGCTGGATCTGGAGAAGAAGATATTTAAAGAAATTTGCCTGAAATGCACTAAGTTCGAATTCAAGCTTCTATAGTGACCCTAAATATGAATCCAGGGAGTCGATTTGAACAAACTTAAATCAGATCCACCCCACAATGTTGCATACCAAATATTGAAAGATTCTGCCAGCTGGATCTGGAGAAGAAGATTTTTTAAGAAATTTGCCTGAAATGCACTAAGTTCGAATTCGGGCTTCTATACTGAGCCCAAATGTGAATCCAGGGGGCCGATTTGAACAAACTTGAATCAGATCCACCCCACAATGTTGCATACCAAAAATCAAAAGATTCTGCCTGCTGGATCTGGAGAAGAAAATTTTTTAAGAAATTTGCCTGAAATGCACTAAGTTCGAATTTGGGCTTCTATAGTGAGCCCAAATATGAATCTAGGGAGCCGATTTGAACAAATTTGCATCAGATCCACCCCACAATGTTGCATACCAAATATCAAAAGATTCTGCTTGCTGGATCTGGAGAAATTTGCCTGAAATGCACTAAGTTCGAATTCGAGCTTCTATAGTGAGCCCAAATATGAATCCAGGGGGCCGATTTGAACAAACTTGAATCAGACCCATACCAAGATGCTGCATACCAAGTATCAAAAGATTCTGCCCACTGGTTCTGGAGAAGAAGATTTTTTAATAATTTTTGTATAATTCATACAGTGCTATCAGAGTTATGCCCCATACAGAGCCCCCAAGGGACGTGGCCATTTCATTTGAACAAACATGAATTGCCATATAGTAATGAACATCCACATGAAGTTTCGTGAAAATCGGACCAGTGGTTTCAGAGGAGAAGTCGTTTGAAAAATGTTCACGACGACGGACGGCAAGTGATAAGTTGAGCTCCCTTCGGTGAGCTAAAAATGTGGGTACCCTACGCCATTTCCCGATAAAAATCAATAGCGGGTGTACCCACTGCTCTAACTCTCCTTACCACTGTTAGATTGCCCTGGATCACTACGAGAGGTGTTTTCATGCCATGAGAAATCTCATCCAAACCATAAAAGACCCTCCCCCAAATCTGTTGTTTTCCTTAATGCATACGCCAGAATATCACTCATCTCGACATCAATAGAAACGTTGTCGTCCACCTGACCGGTAAAGCGTGAAGCGAGAGTCATCAGTGAATAACATTGTGGCCTTAAATTGAATTCCCACAACCGATTCCTAACTGGTCTTGGACACACCCGGCAACCATGAGTGCCTACAACCTGACTCGCCATCTCTTGTCGCTGTGTGAAATCAGTTACAGAGATGTGAAAGACGTATGCCTCTATCTTGATGTGATGATGTAGTGCGCAGAGGTCTGCTCGTGGGACAGTCAGCTAATCTTCCTGTGGCTCTGAAACTAAACGAGCTATCATTGACTTATGGACCCCAAATTGCTGGGCAGCGAGATGTTGTGATTGGCCCTGCATAATTAGAACAATAGCCCTACCCCTATCAATTAAGGACATTCACGGCATTTTGCTTTTCAATTGAGTTGAAATGAAATGTTGTGCAATCGATGCATACTGTTCAAAACTTTGATTTTGTATGGTTTTCAAGCCCATAGCACGTGGGAGTGCCCAGGATGCATGCTTTGTAGAAAAATCTGTTGAAAGCGTGCAACATTGCACGTGGTCAAGGTTGACTGAATTTCAACCAAAGACTCCTTTAGACAGTACACTGAGGCAGACAAAAAAAATTATATTTCCAAAACTGAACTTGCGTTTCTTTTTCCGACAAGTATGTAATCACAAATGTCAAAGAAATGTCAAAGAAATAAGTTGGTTATATTAAGTTTTTACAAGTATTGTTATGCATGAGTTTCTACACAGCTACTAAAGACCTCAGAGACCATCCAATGAATCCACCCCCCCCCCCCCCCCCAACAAGTAGGCATGTCTATCAGCTCAGTACTGATAGCGTCACGGCGGCAGGTGGGGTGTTCAAGTAGGATGCTTATAGGGGGTGGGGGGGGGGGGGGGTGAGGAGCATCATAATATGAATATATATTGTATAAATTATATTAAACAAGAGGCCCCAGGGGGAGTGAGGGAGCTCACCTGGCATGGTAGCCTAAATATCAACCCAGAAAATCGATTTGAACAAGTAGCATCTGTCCCTCCTAAGAAAAGCAGATTTAAAAATGAAAGTGTCAATGACACTGTAGCTTAACTTGTCTGTGTGTTGTGTTTGATGAAAATGATAATGTTCAATGTTTATGAAAGGATTATGAAATAAGACAAGAATTGTGATAATTGAGAATATGTTAATTTCTGTTCCCTGTATGCTATGTTTTTAACAAAAATAATATGAGGTGTAGACTGTACTAAAGAACTGAGGGGTGGGTTAATGTGGCCTTCACAGTTAATGTTTGTGGCCCGCACAGTTAACATATGTCAACAAAAGTTACCAAGTTACAGTGAAATTATTCCAAAACGAGTCATCCTATCAAGTTATGATGAAATCCCTTCATAAATATGGCCTGTAGACTGTGCTAAAAGTTTTCGGACTTCAGGCCTGTGTAGCCATCACGGATGACCGATTGCAACCAAAAGGGGACGTCATCATCTCGACATTATTCTGAGTCATTCTACAAAGTTACAATTAAATCGCTTCACAAATACGACCTGTAGTCAGTACTAAAGTTTTTCAGGTTTTCGGCTCGGGCAGCCAACATGGTTGAATGATAACAACCAAAAGGGGACATTCTCATCTGGGCATTATCTGGAGTGATCCTACAAAGTTACAATGAAATCCCTCCATAAATATGACCTGTAGACTGTGCTAAAGGTTTTCGGGCTTCGGGCCACTGAAGCCATCACAGCTGACCAATCATGACCAAAAGGGGATGTCATCATCTAGACATTATATGGAGTCAACCTAACAAGTTACAATGAAATCCTTCCATAAATACGACCTATAGACTATGCTAGAGGTTTTCGGGTTTTGGGCTCGGGCAGCTATCACAGCTGAATGATCGTGACCAAAAGGGGACGTTCTCATCTAGACATTATTTGGAGTCATCCTACCAAGGTACAATGAAATCCCTTCATAAATATGACCTGTAGACTGTGCTAAAGGTTTTCGGGCTTCTGGCCCCTGTAGCCGTCACAGTTGACCAATCGCGTCCAAAATGGGACGTTCTCATGTAGACATTATATGAAGTCAACCTACCAAGTTACAATGAAATCCCTCCATAAATATTACCTGTAGACTGTGCTAAAGGTTTTCGGGTTTTGGGCTCGGGCAGTCGTCACGGCTGACAGATTGCGACCAAATGGGGAAGTTCTCATCTTGATATCATACTGAGTCATCCTACCAGGTTACAATGAAATCCCTCCATATTAAATATGACCTGCAGACTGTGCTAGAAGTTTTTGGGTTTCAGGCTTGGGCAGCCATCACGGTTGACAGATCATGACCAAAAGGGGATGTTCTCATCTAGACATTATACAGAGGCATCCTACCAAATTACAATGAAATCTTTTCATAAATACGACCTGTAGACTGTGCTAATGGTTCTTGGGTTTTGGGCTCGCGACCAAAAGGGGACGTTCTCATCTAGACATGACCCCAAACCTGCATATGAAATTTCGTGACGATCAGACAAGAACTACAGGGTGTCGCCTGTGCTAAAGGAAAATGTGAACAGACTCACAGACTCTCAGACTTCTGCACACGTGATGGCAATAGCTAATCTTGACTTTGACAAGTTAAGGTAAAAATGATTTTTTAAGAATATTCCTCATATTGAACTAAGTTATAATTCGGGCTACCACAGGGAGCCCAAATATGAACCCAGGGACTTGGCTTGAACAAACCTGAATCTCTCCCCCCCCCCCCCCTCCAAGCATGCAGCATACCAAATATTGAAAGATTCTGATTGGTGCATCTGAAGAAGAAGATTTTTAAAGAATATTCCTCATAATGCACTTTTTTAAACATTTGGGCTCCCATAGAGAGCCCAAATATGACCCAGGTATTTGATTTCAATGAACATGTGAAACAATATTCCAAAGATGTTATATTTGAAATTTGAAAGCTTTTGGAGCAGCGGTTTGGGAGAAGAAGAGTCTTAAATGTTTTTTCCCAGTGTTAAAAAATGCTGACTCGGCAATTTTTCAAAAGTTCTGAATTATTTTTATTTTATTTTATTGGTGTTTAAGGTCATATATTTCTGCACAATGGCTAATCATGACCACGACAGTTTTACGGGTGGAGGAAGCCGGAGTACCCGGAAAGAACCACCGAGCAACGGCGAGCAACTGTCAGCTCCCAACATACTTACTCCACACAAGCAGGGTTAGCACTGGTTGAAGACATGTGCACCATCGACGTGCAGTACGCCTTACTACACAGCATCGTTGCCGTGCCCCCACGTGGGCAGGGGGGGGGGGTGTGAAGTGTCTTGCCCAAAGACACAACGCGGTTGCCGCAGGTGGGATTCGAACAGAGGACCTCTCGGCTTGCAGCCTACACCTCTACCAACTGAGCCACCGTGCCCCCCAAAAGTTCTGAAAAAGCACCCTATGATAAAACCGATAGCAATTAATTTTTTTTGACCATTCCATTACGTTGGTCCTCAGGAAGCTTCACACCAAATAAGAATTCTCAGTGCCATGAAGTTTTGGAGATATCGGCGTTTTAAATTTTTTCTATTTTTTGCTCCTTCAGTTCCCATGGATGGAAAATTTCTTTTCGGCATAAATTAAGTACTTATGACCCAATAAGTCCCCATTTCAAATTTGGTTCAAATCAGCCTCTCGGTTTGGAAAATAGAAATTTTGGGCAGGGCGAAAATTCTTGCCCCTCCAATAACGACTTCTCATGAACAAATCTGAGTCTACACCTCAAAAGGAAGCTGCAAAACAAATATCAGGTCTCTGCTCCTGCTGGTTCATGAGAAGAAGATTTTTTAAGATTTAAGCACACTTTATGGTCATGGCCCTACCAAGGGGCAGGACAACTTGATTTGAACAAAATCAAAATGCGATGTCATAACAAACAATTATTTCAAATTTCACTTAAATCGGTTCAGACTTTTTGGAGGAGAAGATGCAAACACTATGTTCACGGACGACGGATGATGGACGACAGACAAAGGACAGTGAGTGATCACTATAGCTCACCTGACTGAGCTTACAACAGAAATCTAAGCATTATTGCAAGTGGCTTATAAAAAGAGGATTTTAAAAAGCATATTAGGCTTATGGAGCATTAACCCCACCCTGAGGGATATAGTAATTTGGCAGGAAAAAACAGAAGAGTAAATTCCACCAGCCTGAAGATGGTAGCAGCTTCATTTGAACCTTATTTATTTATTTTTAGGTGTTTAAGGCCACATACTTAAGCACAATGGTTAATCCTGACCGTGACAGTTTTACGGGTGGAGGAAACCAGAGTACCCGGAGAGAACTACCAAGCATCGACGAGCAACTGTCAGCTCCTCAACATTCTAACTCTGTTCAAGCTCCGCTCAAGCAGGGTTACAGCAGTTGAAGACATGTGCACCATCGACGGGCAGTATGCCTTAGTACGCGGCGACATCGTGCCCCAATGTAGGCAACCGGGATAAAGTATCTTGCCCAAGGACACAACCTGGGTCGTCTCGGACGAGGTTCAAACTCAGGACCTCTTGCATAGTAGTTCAACAGTCTACCTCTGAGCCACCGCGCTCCCCTTCATTTGAACAAAGGAGAAAAGGTTTACTCCAAAGATGGTCTGTGCCATAAATGAATGAATTTGGACCAGTGGTTTTAAAGAATAAGAAAGATTTCAAACTAGAGAAGCAGAATTTTACTACCACCAGTAAATTCATGTCTGTGTGAAAATGGTTAAAGCATCAAAAATAAACAAAACAGAAAGAGAATTTATGGAGGCATATTTTGGGGGGTAAAATATTTTTAAAAAAAAAGAGAAATAGGTTTTCCGTTAACAGTATTACATGTAATATAATCTTTGGAACCCACATTGAAGCCTTGAGGGTTAAATTAAAGATATTCATACAGGAATCAGATAAAAAAAATTTCCAAGAAACCAGAAAAACATATATGTGCACAGCATTGAAAAGGTTTGATCAGTTTTTATTTGATCGAGTATTGTGGTGAAGACTGATGGATGAAGTAACTGGTGGTACCTTGTTTGAAAGGTATGGAGGAACAAGATTATGATGCATCTTGAAGAACTGAAATAGTTTGGGCTTTCGGTGCCTTTCCTGTAATGTATCCCATCGAGTTTCCGAATACAGTAAGCTTTTACTGGCCCTCGTTGTAGCACCAGTAACTATTCTAGCTGCAGCTACTTGAATTTTTTCTAGATTCGCAGTCTGCGTACTTGAACAGTTGTCCCAAACACAGTCTGCGTATTCCAGGAGAGGTCTAATAAATGCGAAGTATATCTTTTCTAAGACTTTGCAGTCAAGAGTGAACTTGTGAGCTCTCAACATGTCTATGCGAGTCCAAGCTTTAGTGCAGATATGATCAATATGCTCGTTCCAAGTACAAGCTTTATTTAGGGTCACACCCAAATGCTTGTGAGTAGTTACTTCGGTCATTTGAGTTTCACTTAGATATAAAGGTGGGTGCGTAGGAGCATTGATCTTATGCGAAATTAACATGGTCTCGGTTTTTTTTTTGAGGATTAAACTCAAACAACCATGATTTGGCCCAATGTTCTATCGTGGACTAATCATGGTTGATTAAGCTTCAGCAGCTTACTCAGGATTCTCTACAATGAGATAAAGAGATGTATCGTCAGCAAACAGCCGTATACCACTCTGTAGATTTTCGGTAATGACGTTCATGTAGATTAAAAATAACAGCGGACCTAGAATGGATCCTTGTGGAACTCCGGAAGTTACTGGTCTCCAAGGAGATGCCTCGGATGCTATTAAATCCCACTGATACCTGTTCGAAAGGTAAGACTTTAGAAAGGAAAGCAAGTCGCCTGTTATTCCTATCCTTTCAAGTATGTGGATAAGATCAGTGTGCCAAACCTTATCTTGGGTACCTTTGTTATCACCTTGGGACCAGAACAAGTGTTTTTGGGTGCGGTCCAAAATTCAAGATGGCTGCTGGTGGCCATTTTGTACTGAAATTAAGTACAATTAGTTTTTTGTACAGAACTTCTATAAGATTCTGATTTGAATAAATTTTTGAATGAATGTTTATTAACATGGAATATATCACATATAATACAGGGTTTTTTTCATGCAGAAATTATGCAAATCAGATGAGCTTTGATTCATTCAGTGCTACTTATACACAGTAACTGCACATGTCAATATGGCTTGGGCTAGAGGCTGTATTTATGAACCAATCTTCACGAAACTTTTTGGGTAACTTTCTTATCACCTTGGGACGAGAACGAGTATTTTTGGGTGCGGTCCAAAATTCAAGATGGCTGCCAACGGTCATTTTATAACGAAATTAAGTGCAATCAGTTTTTTGTACAGAACTTCTATATGAAGGTTCTGATTTGAACAAATTTTTGTAAGAATGTTTAGTAGAGATGTGCGATATATCAAATTTTCGATACGATATTGATATTGCTCCCATATCGAATATTGTATTGATCACAACTG
Source organism: Pictodentalium vernedei (assembly GCA_031216915.1). Taxonomy (NCBI): domain Eukaryota; kingdom Metazoa; phylum Mollusca; class Scaphopoda; order Dentaliida; family Dentaliidae; genus Pictodentalium; species Pictodentalium vernedei. The sequence continues at coordinate 646,265,479 of CM062297.1, read as the reverse complement.
AAAAATATTGAACCAACGATATCAGTTTCCATTCCTTAACATTAGGGGAAGTTGGTTACTTATGCATTCACTGTTATCATGGCAGAGTGAATTAAGAGTCTATGGTCAACGTCTTTTGAAAGGCTGGATAAAAAAACTTGCAAGTGCAAGTTATGTGGCACGGTAGTGGCTTGGATAACAGCAAATATTTCGAATCTCAGATCACATACTGAACATCACCACAAGAAAGAATTCGTAAAAACAAGGAACGATATAAAACTTCAGCAGAGAAACAGAAAATGGTAAGTTTCATAATCTATTCATATACAACAAAAAATTGACAACACTGGGTAACTTTGGGTTAATCCCGTTGAGTCGTTGACAAATCTAAACTTAGATTTCAGTTGAGTTGTTTCTCTATATTAATTTTTTTCATTTGGAACAAAAGAGAAATTCAGGAAACTTTCATAACGTTTGTTAATCATTCTGTTTTATTTTAATTTTTCATTTGCAGCAGAAATAAAATTCGGAAAACTTTGTGTTTGTCAATCACTTCAAAGTTTAATTCAGTTCTATTTTTAGAACATAAGGGGTGTCCCGGTATGCAACGTTCAAATAACATTAGTTATTTATTCAGATTTACTGATATTTTATCAATTGCGTGGTAATATTTTTGGTGAAAGAAAGTGTGGAAAAAAGAATTCCCATTTAGTACTTTCATATACACTATCAAGTAAAACTAGATAAGTCAAATGGAAACAATAAATCGAAGTCACGTTGTGCCCAACTCCAATCGATTAGGGAGTACTTTTTTACATCAAGGAGTCCCGTTGAATAGTTTCATATTGTGCGCTACTTCTGTGATGTTGGAATGTTCAATGTTAGTCTTTGTGTGGAAACATTATATTTTTTATTAGGGCTGGGCGGTTTTGAAATTTGCATTTCGGTTCGGTTTCGGTTTTGTACAAAATGTATTGTAGAAATTCGCATTTTAGAGGGTAATGTATACATAATATGTGTCTGTATTTGTTATCCAAGTCATGAGGCTCATGCAGCGTGTTGAGTCACTAGGGTTACTCAGTGTTCAACACTCTTCTCAGCTAATGGACATATTGTGGTGGGCTACTGTAGTGGGTTACAGTGGAGCCTTGGGGTATCTAGGGGGACCAGTTCCCACCCCCAAATCCCACTTGCCCCTCCCATCCCCAAATTTGAAAAGATTCTTTTTTATTTCCCGCCCTCAGTACAAGTACAGTACCCTCAGTCCTGAGATTCCCCCCACCCCCCAACTCTTCACCAGCATGGTCCTCCAGGATTTCAAACCATGGCTCCACCACTGGTGGGATGTGCCGTGTTCTGTCAGTGAGACTGGGGCCTTGTCAAGATGCAAACATTTACAAGAAAAGCTACATTTAAGAAAAATCAACATTTCCATATTTTTTAAGGAGTCGCTAAGCTCTCACCTTGGTTTTGGTGGATGATATGCAACTGTTGTGCTTATTCCGGTAATTATTACATCGCTTCAAAATAGACGGCCCCCTGTTTCTTAATGGTTCCTGCTTCAAATGACAGTGAAATAAAAGGAACACAAATCATATTTCTTGCGATTTTGTTAACTATTATTGAAGTACGTGGTGATATATGATGACTTTTATTGGTAACTCACTCACTCCAATGTTTTCACAATAACTCTATATTAATTTCGACTGTAGACTAGAGGTTCGTTTTTTACTTTGCTTTTGCCCAAACATAGAAACTGGGCGAAGTGAGCGGTGCCAAGGCGAAGATATTGCCAACTTCACTTCGCCCTCTTGGCTGATCCCTGCATTAATTTCATCTAAGTCAAGACAGGCAATTGATGTTTTTGAAGGGAGACGGCTGAATAATGGAATTTGAAAGTCTGCAATATTGCATATTGGGATTCGTTGTATCCACAAAATACATGTGGGAAAACACATGTTGAGTATAACAACTGCATATGGGAATGCAGCGTTAAATTGACTTTTGACAGTTTATACCTGACAGCCCTGGAGTAGTGCGCGATTCCTTAAATTAAGTTCAAATAGTATACAAACAATTCGCAAAAAGTTCTAAAAAACTTTCAATAGTTATTAGTTACCTGCCATCCATTTAACAGGATATGTTCTATTTTAATTTAACCATTTTATTGTTGACAAAAAACAGAACTGCCAATGCGCAGCGTTATCTCTGAGTATGTGACTTCAGAGAACATGCCAGAAGTTGGTTAATTAACCCTTTACCCAACGCAGACGATATTAAAATTTATTATTTTAAATATCATTTTTTCAAATTTTTTAACAAATTTCAACAAAACCATATCATGTGACCCCTCGTTGGAACGAGCTCGGCGAGCTTGTTCCAACGAGGAGTCACATGATATGGTTTTGTTGAATTGTTTTGAAAAATAATATTTTTTCAACTGCTGAATTTGCATATTACGCGGGCGGATGCGGCCGATTCGTTGGGTAAAGGGTTAACATAATTTACCCGTCATTTTTCCCATGTGAACTTTGAGGTTTTAAAACTCAATAAATTTTATGTTTACCTCCAATCTAATTTACAAAGTGCCGTACGCAGATGATTTTGGGTCAAAGATAATTTATATTACTTTTACACCATATATTGTCAGGTAACTTTCAATACCTATTTGGTTGAATATGAGTGAGCCTGAGGCTGTGCCCAGTTCATTAAATTTATTTAATGATTCTTGAATTGCATGTGCAGATTCTTACGTAAGACTTTTTAATTTTTCATATTCCCTCTGGTGGTGGTTCTGTAGATATCGTTCAAGAAAAAAGAAATTTGCTACTACTGTTTTGGGGGATTTGTTGTCAATCATCTCGAAGTAAGCATAAACGGCACAACATTGACCTTTGCCCGACATTTTACCTTTGGCGTGCAGAATGCAGGTGATTGAGAGGTCATAAACTTACCAATTCTGGGAAATTTGTTGAAACCGAAAGTCTCTGTTTTTGTTAAGGTGGCGGTTCGGTCTCGGTTTTGAAGACAAGAGGCCCCAAGGGGCCTGACGGCGCTCACCTGACATGGTAGCCTAAATATCAACCCAGAGAATTGATTTCAACAAGTTGCATCTGCCATCTGCTCCTCCTAAGAAAAACTTATATCAAATATCCAAAGATTCTGACCAGTGGATCTAAAAAACAAGAGGCCCCAGGGGGCCTGAGGGCGCTCACCTGACATGGTAGCCTAAATATCAACCCAGAGAATTGATTTCCACAAGTTGCATCTGCTCCTCCTAATAAAAGCTGAAACCAAATATCCAAATATTCTGACCAGTGGATCTAAAACAAGAGGCCCCACGGGGCCTGAAGCGCTCATCTTGTACAGAACACAATTTAAACAGAGTCCAAGAATGAGTCTACACTAAGCAAGCCATCTCCATAGGCTACACTGTCAATCCTTGAGTCCCTCAGGAGTGACAAAAATAATCTGGGCATCATGCCTTTTCTTCAGTTGATCATAAGTAAAATGTAGAGCTCCCCTATGAAGCCCCTTGATACAACCTATGTGGATTAATCTTAGTACTTCTAGAAGGTACTGAATACAAAATTTTTAATTCTTCAGCAAAATGGCCAATTCCGGCTCCCATAGAGAGCCCAAATATTAACCCAGGCTCTTGATTTGAACACAGTTAAATCTGACTTCCCTAGAGATGTTGTGTACCGAATATGAAAGCATTCTGACTGTTGGATCTGAAGAAGAGAAATTGAAAAGAAATTTCTCCGAATTGCACTAAGTTCAAATTTGGGCTACCATAGCGAGCCCAAATATTGACCTATGGATCCGATTTGAACAAACTTGAATCTGACCCCCCTAGAGATGTTGTATACCAAATGTGAAAGCATTTTGACAAGTGAATCTGAAGAAGAAGATTTTTGAAGAAATTCCCTCATATTGTACTAAGTTAAATTTCATGTTCCCATATGGAGCCCAAATATTAACCTAGGCACTCGAATTGAACAACCTGGAATCTGACCCCCCTAGAGAGGTTGTATACCAAATATAAAAGCATTCCGACTGGTGGATCTGAAGAAGAAGATTTTTAAAGAAATTTTCTCATATTGCACTAAGTAAAAATTTGGGCTACCATAGTGAGCCCAAATATATACCTAGGGATCTGATTTGAACAAACTTGAATCTGACCCCCATAGAGATGTTGCATATCAAATATCAAAGCATTCTGACTGATGGATCTGAAGAAGAAGAAGATTTTTTTAAATTACCCTCCATATTGAACAAAGATCAAATTTGGGCTTCCGTAGGAAGCCCAAATATTAACCTAGGGACTTGGTTTGAACAATCTAGAATCTGACCCTCATAACAATGATGTATACCAAATATTAAAAGATTCTGACTGGTGGTTCTGAAGAAGAAGATTTTTAAAGAATATTCCCCATATTACCCTATGTTAAAACTTCGGGCTCCTGTAGAGAGCCCAAATATGAACCAATGAGCTTTATTTCAACAAACTTTTATCTGACCCCCCTTTGAATGCTGTATACCAAATATCAAAAGATTCTGATGATTGGTTCTGGAGAAAAGATTTTTTAAAATTTTTGCAAATATGCTGACTCAGCATTTTTTCGATGCCCATTACAGAACACCCTAACATAACCGACGGCAATTTTTTTTTACCATTCAATTCTACTGGTCATAAGGATACTTCATACCAAATAAAAGCTCTCTGTTCCGAGGGTTTGGGAAATATGGGCGTTTGAAAATATTTCTATTTTTAGCTCCCAGGGTTCCCATGGGGATGCGGGAATTTTTTTTTTTGCATGGGTCATGTACTTATGACCCAATAATACCACAAACCAAATTTGGTTCATACCGGACCATCGGTTCAGAAAATAGAAATTTTGGGCGGGGCCAAAAATCTTACCCCTCCTATTACAAAGCCAAATATTACTTCACGAACTTCGTTTGAACAAACTTGATTCTACACCTCATATGGAAGCTCCATAGCAAATATCAAGTCATTGTACACACTGGTTCTTGAGAAGAAGATTTTTAAAATATTTTGGTGCATTTTCCCCCACTCCCTCCCTATGGGGCTGGGCATGCTGAGTTGAACAAAAATGAAATGCCCCTTTGGGACCATCATTCACACAAACTTTCACTTGAATTGGCCCAGTGGCTTTGGAGGAGAAGACCAAAACATGGTGTTGACGGACGACGGACGACAGACGACGGACGACAGACGACGGACGACGGACGGGAAGCGATGAGATTAGCTCAGCTTGACTTTGTCAAGATGAGCTAAAAAGATTTTTAAAGAATATTCCTCATATTGAACTAAGTCATAATTCGGGCTCCCACAGGGAGCCCATATATGAACCCAGGGACTTGGCTTTAACAAACCTGAAACTCACACCCCTAAGGATTCTGCACACCAATTATCAAAACATTCCAACTGCTGGATCTGAAGAAGATTTTTAAAGAAAATTCCTCATTTTAAACCAAGTTACAATTCGAGCTCCCACAATCAGCCCAAATATGGACCTAGGGACATGGCTTGAACAAACTTGAATCTTACCCCCCTAAGGATGCTGCATAAAAAATATCAAAAGCATTCATCTGCTGGATCTGAAGATTTTTAAAGAAAATTCCTCATTTTGAACTTAGTTGTCATTCAGGCTCCCATAGTGAGCCCAAATATGAACCAAGGGACTTGGCTTGAACAAACTTGAATCTCAGCCCCCTAAGGTTGCTCCATGCCAAATATCAAAACATTCCAACAGCTGAATCTGAAGAAGATTTTTAAAGAAAAATTCCTCATATTGACTAAGTTATAATTTGGGCTCCCACAGGGAGCCCAAATATGGATCCATGGACTTGGTTTAACACACTTGAATCCCCCCCCCCCCCCCCCTCAAGGATGCTACTCACCACATATCAAACCATTCCGACTGCTGGAACTGAAGAAGAAGATATTTTTTAAGAAAATTACTCATTTCGAACAAAGTTACAATTCAAGCTCCCACAGTGAGCCCAAATATGGACCTAGGGACATGGCTTGAACAAACTTGCATCTCACCCCCCTAAGGATGCTGCATACCAAATATCACAAAATTCTGCCTGCTGGATCTTGAGAAGAAGATTTTCAAAGACATTTGCCTGAAATGCACTAAGTTCAAATTTGGGCTCCTATACTGAGCCCAAATATAAACCCAGGGGGCCGATTTGAACAAACTTGAATCAGATCCACCCCACAATGTTGCATACCAAATATCACAAGATTCTGCCTGCTGGATCTGGAGAAGATTTTTGAAGAAATTTGCCTGAAATGCACTAAGTTTGAATTTGGGCTTTTATAGTGAGCCCAAATATGAATCCAGGTGGCCGATTTGAACAAATTGGAATCAGATCCCCCCCCCCCCCCCCCCCCCCCCCACAATGTTGCATACCAAATATCAAAAGATTCTACCTGCAGGATCTGGAGAAGAAGATTTTTGAAGAAATTTGCCTGAAATGCACTAAGTTCGAATTCGAGCTTCTATAGTGAGCCCAAATATGAATCTAGGGAGCCGATTTGAACAAAATAGAATCAGATCCACCCCACAATGTTGCATACCAAATATCAAAAGATTCTGCCTGCTGGATCTGGAGAAGAAGATTTTTTAAGAAATTTGCCTGAAAAGCACTAAGTTCAAATTTGGGCTCCTATACTGAGCCCAAATATAAACCCAGGGAGCCGATTTGAACAAACTTGAATCAGATCCACCCCACAATGTTGCATACCTAATATCAAAAGATTCTGCCTGCTGGATCTTGAGAAGAAGATTTTCAAAGAAATTTGCCTGAAATGCACTAAGTTCAAATTTGGGCTCCTATACTGAGCCCAAATATAAACCCAAGGGGCCGATTTGAACAAACTTGAATCAGCTCCACCCCACAATGTTGCATACCAAATATCAAAAGATCCTGCCTGCTGGATCTGGAGAAGAAGATTTTCAAAGAAATTTGCCTGAAATGCAATAAGTTCAAATCTGGGCTCCTATACTGAGCCCAAATATAAACCCAGGGGGCCGATTTGAACAAACTTGAATCAGATCCACACCACAATGTTGCATACCAAATATCAAAAGATTCTGCCTGCTGGATCTGGAGAAGAAGATTTTTTAAGAAATTTGCCTGAAATGCACTAAGTTCAAATTTGGGCTCCTATACTGAGCCCAAAAATGAACCCAGGGGGCAGATTTGGACAAACTTGAATCAGATCCACCCCACAATGTTGCATACCAAATATCACAAGATTCTGCCTGCTGGATCTGGAGAAGATTTTTTTAAGAAATTTGCCTGAAATGCACTAAGTTTGAATTTGGGCTTCTATAGTGAGCCCAAATATGAATCCAGGTGGCCGATTTGAACAAATTGGAATCAGATCCACCCCCCCCCCCCCCCCCCCCCCCCCCCCACAATGTTGCATACCAAATATCAAAAGATTCTACCTGCAGGATCTGGAGAAGAAGATTTTTGAAGAAATTTGCCTGAAATGCACTAAGTTCGAATTCGAGCTTCTATAGTGAGCCCAAATATGAATCTAGGGAGCCGATTTGAACAAAATAGAATCAGATCCACCCCACAATGTTGCATACCAAATATCAAAAGATTCTGCCTGCTGGATCTGGAGAAGAAGATTTTTTAAGAAATTTGCCTGAAAAGCACTAAGTTCAAATTTGGGCTCCTATACTGAGCCCAAATATAAACCCAGGGAGCCGATTTGAACAAACTTGAATCAGATCCACCCCACAATGTTGCATACCTAATATCAAAAGATTCTGCCTGCTGGATCTGGAGAAGAAGATTTTCAAAGAAATTTGCCTGAAATGCACTAAGTTCAAATTTGGGCTCCTATACTGAGCCCAAATATAAACCCAAGGGGCCGATTTGAACAAACTTGAATCAGCTCCACCCCACAATGTTGCATACCAAATATCAAAAGATCCTGCCTGCTGGATCTGGAGAAGAAGATTTTCAAAGAAATTTACCTGAAATGCAATAAGTTCAAATCTGGGCTCCTATACTGAGCCCAAATATAAACCCAGGGGGCCGATTTGAACAAACTTGAATCAGATCCACACCACAATGTTGCATACCAAATATCAAAAGATTCTGCCTGCTGGATCTGGAGAAGAAGATTTTTTAAGAAATTTGCCTGAAATGCACTAAGTTCAAATTTGGGCTCCTATACTGAGCCCAAAAATGAACCCAGGGGGCAGATTTGGACAAACTTGAATCAGATCCACCCCACAATGTTGCATACCAAATATCACAAGATTCTGCCTGCTGGATCTGGAGAAGATTTTTTTAAGAAATTTGCCTGAAATGCACTAAGTTTGAATTTGGGCTTCTATAGTGAGCCCAAATATGAATCCAGGTGGCCGATTTGAACAAATTGGAATCAGATCCACCCCCCCCCCCCCCCCCTACAATGTTGCATACCAAATATCAAAAGATTCTACCTGCAGGATCTGGAGAAGAAGATTTTTGAAGAAATTTGCCTGAAATGCACTAAGTTCGAATTCGAGCTTCTATAATGAGCCCAAATATGAATCTAGGGAGCCGATTTGAACAAAATAGAATCAGATCCACCTAACAATGTTGCATACCAAATATCAAAAGATTCTGCCTGCTGGATCTGGAGAAGAAGATTTTTTAAGAAATTTGCCTGAAAAGCACAAAGTTCAAATATGGGCTCCTATACTGAGCCCAAATATAAACCCAGGGAGCCGATTTGAACAAACTTGAATCAGATCCACCCCACAATGTTGCATACCTAATATCAAAAGATTCTGCCTGCTGGATCTTGAGAAGAAGATTTTCAAAGAAATTTGCCTGAAATGCACTAAGTTCAAATTTGGGCTCCTATACTGAGCCCAAATATAAACCCAAGGAGCCGATTTGAACAAACTTGAATCAGATCCACCCCACAATGTTGCATACCAAATATCAAAAGATTCTGCCTGCTGGATCTGGAGAAGAAGATTTTCAAAGAAATTTGCCTGAAATGCAATAAGTTCAAATCTGGGCTCCTATACTGAGCCCAAATATAAACCCAGGGGGCCGATTTGAACAAACTTGAATCAGATCCACCCCACAATGTTGCATACCAAATATCAAAAGATTCTGCCTGCTGGATCTGGAGAAGAAGATTTTTTAAGAAATTTGCCTGAAATGCACTAAGTTCAAATTTGGGCTCCTATACTGAGCCCAAAAATGAACCCAGGGGGCCGATTTGGACAAACTTGAATCAGATCCACCCCACAATGTTGCATACCAAATATCAAAAGATTCTGCCTGCTGGATCTGGAGAAGATTTTTTAAGAAATTTGCCTGAAATGCACTAAGTTCGAATTTGGGCTTCTATACTGAGCCCAAATGTGAATCCAGGGGGCCGATTTGAACAAACTTGAATCAGATCCACCCCACAATGTTGCATACCAAATGTGAAAAGATTCTGCCTGCTGGATCTGGAGAAGAAGATATTTAAAGAAATTTGCCTGAAATGCACTAAGTTCGAATTCAAGCTTCTATAGTGACCCTAAATATGAATCCAGGGAGTCGATTTGAACAAACTTAAATCAGATCCACCCCACAATGTTGCATACCAAATATTGAAAGATTCTGCCAGCTGGATCTGGAGAAGAAGATTTTTTAAGAAATTTGCCTGAAATGCACTAAGTTCGAATTCGGGCTTCTATACTGAGCCCAAATGTGAATCCAGGGAGCCGATTTGAACAAACTTGAATCAGATCCACCCCACAATGTTGATTACCAAATATCAAAAGATTCTGCCTGCTGGATCTGGAGAAGATTTTTTAAAAAATTTGCCTGAAATGCACTAAGTTCAAATTCGAGCTTCTATAGTGAGCCCAAATATGAATCTAGGGAGCCGATTTGAACAAACTTGAAGCAGATCCACCCCACAATGTTGCATACCAAATATCAAAAAATTCTGCCTGCTGGATCTGGAGAAAAAGATTTTTTAACCCTTTACCCAACGTAACGGCCAAAACCGGCCAGCGCTATTCTCAAAAATCGACAATTAATTTTCAAAATATTTTCATTTTTTGTCTCAAAAACATAGGTTATGACCCCTCGTTGGAACGAGCTTGTCGAGCTCGTTCCAACGAGGGGTCATAACCTATGTTTTTGAGACAAAAAATTAAAAAAAGTTAAAAAATTTATAGTAATTTATATATTTTTTATACTTAACAATGACCCAGACTTAGCTGGTGCTAACTCCAACAAAACCAGGGCCAAACACAAATTTTGCCCCCCAATCCCCAAAATTTGCATCCAAAACAAAAAGAAATCATGTCCTAAAGGACCTCCATACTACGCCTCTACTGCGCATGTGCAGTGACGCAGTCGTCCCGAAATTGGCGCCAATTATCATTCTTACTGGCAGTGCCTAGTCAGCGCTATGTACTCAGCGGGGAGGCAAGAGTTCCCAACTCCAGGGAGGGCCATCCCCGTCTGGGTCATTGGTAAGTATAAAAAATATATAAATTACTATAAATTTTTTAACATTTTTATACTGTACCAATGACCCAGACTTAGCTGAATAGTAAACAGGCTGGAGGGCCTAGGACATAGAGGAAAATCCAATAAGCTCAACTATATAGTAAAGAGGTAACCCCTTAAGGAGAAAAGGAGTATTAGGCTTTACATGTATCTTTCTTATTTAATATTAAATTAGAAAGATACACTACCCTTAATAATTGAGCACAATAACATTCATGTTCTCTATTAACATCCAGTATAACCCTTATACTAATTATTTTTAAAGTAAGCCAATAAATAAAGTAGTCCAGAGAATTGAGACTCTTTATAATCATTTAAAAGTGTCCGAGTATTGTATATTAAAGCCCGTTAGACACTTGACATATACAAATGCTTCACACCGAGCTACACTTTAAAAATAAGACATGAATGAATTTAAACATTAATATTACACTTTAAAACCATCCCGGAAGTGACTCAGAAATACTGACTTGGAGGAGGCATTCCCTTGCTTTTCACTATAAAGCAGGTGACCTAAGGGAACACCCGCCCCCCCCCCCCCCTCCCCCTTCCCCTTGCCCTGGGTCAAATAGCCCAGAGCGAAGAGGGCAGCCGGACGGAGTCACTGCCGGAACAGAAAGCCTGCATAACTATAGTTGCAACTGTTTAGTGGATGACATTCTGAGCAACAGATAACGGACCTAAACAATGCAGGTCTCCAGAAATGGACTCAATATTTCTGAGATAAAAATTCGTAAATGTGGATGGCTGAGACCAATAAGCAGCCTTCATTAAATCTGTAATAGCAACACTATTAGCATAAGCCCAGGAAGTAGAAAGAGCTCTTACTTCATGAGCAGAAATCTTAAGCACAGACTGCTGAGAAGAAGATAAATCTTCATAAGCAGTACGAATAGTTAACTGAATCCATCTAGCAATAGAATGGACTGAAATGTCCTTTCTATTAGGCATCAAAGACAGAAAGAAACGTTTCCGTCCCTTTCTGATAAACTGAGATCTCTGTTTATAGATACGTAGTGCTCTAACAGGACAGAGTAAAGGCCTACGCCCGTCTGAAGACGGAAGAGCCTTAATAACAATAGGTTCCGGATATTTATTAGGAGCCTGATTCTTAGCTAAAAAACCCACATTAGTGGTGAAGGTGATAGTGTTCCCAACACTACGATAATGAGAATCATCCACCGATAGTGCATGAAGCTCACTGACTCTTCTGGCAGAAGAGAAAGCTAAGAGAAAAGCTGTCTTATAAGATAAGAATTTGAAATCTACTGTCCCAAGAGGCTCAAATGGCTTTTCCTTCAATTCAAGGAGAACCCAAGCTAAATTCCACTTAGGAATTAATCTAAGAGTTCTGGGTCTATTTATCGAAAAGTTTCTAACCAACTTCGATAAAGAGACATTAGATCCAATTTGTAAACTATCATGATGTGCATAGGTATCAGATAACATAGATCTATAACCCTTTATAGTAACAGGCTGCAGTTTGATTTCGTCAAACAAGTATACTAGAAAGTTTGCAATGTCTGGTATAGAGGGATCAAATATATCTACAGAATGATCCCTACACCAACGACGAAAAACCTTCCACTTAGCCGCATAGTTTAGCGAAGAGGAGGTCCTCCTACAGTTAGAAATCGCGTCCACTGCTCGTCCTGTAAAGTGCTTGCCATGCAAGAAGGACCGCACAACGGAAAAACGTGAAGGTTGAGACCTTGCGGGTTGTGATGGAGTTGGCGCGATTTCCCCTGCGAAAGAAGATCCTCTCGTGGAGGAAGCTTCCGCGGTAGGTCCCACAACAGACACCTGAGTAGATTTATCCACGGTCTCTGTGGCGACAGAGATGCTACCAACAGAATCTTGCATTGAGATTGTTTTATCTTTAGCAATACTTGTTGAATTAACGGCGCTGGAGGATACGCATATCCTATCATTCCGTCCCAAGGGATCGACAGAGCGTCTACTGCAAATGCTCTTGGATCCGGACACGGAGACACATACGTCTGCAACTGATTGTTGAGATGTGTCGCAAATAAGTCTATCATTGGCCGTTCCCATTGGTAGCAAATCTGATTGAATACTTGTTTGTTGAGAGTCCACTCCGACGGCAACAAGCGACCCTTTCGTGAAAGGGAGTCTGCTAGCACATTCAGACGACCCGGTATGTGACGGACCGAAAGAAGAACGTGATGTTCTAACGCAAACAGAAGGATTCTTTCCGTTAGATTGAACAACGGAACTGAATGAGTGCCTCCCTGATTCCGTATATACGCCACTACTGTCGTATTGTCGGATAGGATTTGGACATGAGCATCGTGAATAATGTCCATCCAGTGACGTAACGCAAGCCAAATTGACATCATTTCCTTGATGTTTATGTGCTTGCAGAGGAATTGCGGATCCCAAAGACCCTGGCATCTCGAATCCGTTGGGATTAATGATGCACCCCAACCTGTTTGACTGGCATCCGTCATAAAGGTAAAACTCGGATCCGGCAACTGCAGCGGAACTCCTTGAGTTAACCACTGAATGTTTGCCCAAGTCTGAATCTCTTGTTTCACTTGATCTGACAAGAGAACGTCTACATCGAGCGAATGAATTTTCACACTCCAATTCTGAGTCAGGAAAATTTGAAGAGGACGTGTGCGTAGCCGCCCCATCAGAATGAGATCCGCGGCGGCTCCGCACAGACCTATCAGTCTCATAAATTCTCTCGCCGTGACTTTGTCTGCGTGCAGACAATAGCGAGCGTAACAACTGACTAATTTCGCTCTGGTTAACGGCAGACGAACGAGATTGTTGTGCGTCTCGAAGCTCATTCCCAGATGAGTGAATGACCTGGACGGCACCAGATCCGACTTCTCCTCGTTTACTATAAAACCGAGACGTCGGAGCAATAGAAGAAGATTCTGAACATCGTTCTGAAGCGTTAACTCGTTGCCGTACCTCTGAAGAATGTCGTCCAGGTAGGCCGACGTTACCGCAGACGAATGAGCTCGGAAGTAGATCATTACTGAGTTCATTACCCGAGTGAAAGCCCAGGGTGCTAGATTCAATCCAAAGCACATCGCCCGAAATTGATACACCACTCCTAGGACTGCGAAGCGTAGATACTTTCGGAATGTCGGATGTACCATGACGTGAAAGTACGCATCTTTGAGATCTATGCTCGTTGCATAATCGTTCACACCGAATACTCGCTCTGACCGATCGAATCGTCTCCATATAAAACTTCGAGCGACGATCAGCTTGTTTATCCAGCTCAAATCTATGACTGGACGGAACGAGCCGTCTGGTTTCGGAACCAGAAACAGATGGCTGTAGAATCCCAGAGATTCCTGGTTTTCTACGACCTCTACCGCGTTCTTCATTAAAAGAGACTGCACCTCTGATAACAGAGCGTCCCTTTTCTGTGGATTTGACGGAAGATGAGTCCACTTTGGACTTCGAGTTAATGGAGGCTTTCGTTTGAAGGATATCTTTAGACCTTCCGAAGTCACTCCTCTCACCCAAGGGTCGTCCGTAATCGACGGCCACTCTTGTGAAAAACTCGACAACCTTCCGCCAACCGGAACGCGATAGAGGTTTAAGCCATCACCTCCTGGACCTGCGAGGTCTGCGGTAGGAGAAACCACGTCTTCCACGACCCGCACCTCGCCTCGTCGACCTCGGGGCGTCCGACCGATTGTCCCGGCCTGAAGGACGTCCCGAACGAGAGTCGCTATCCTGACGGTCTCTCGAATAAGACCAAGAGGACGCACCGGAACCTCTATAGGAACCTCTCTTCGGCGCATTAGACCCAGAAGTGCCTGTCTTATTCGTGTCTGCTGTATCCGACTTTTTAGGAGCCGATCTGAACAACAGAGAATCATTAGCTTTCTTTTTAATTTTATCATAAATAGCGGAAAGCTTGCCGTCAAAGAGAAGTTCTCCTGAGACCGAAGCGACTCTAAGAGAGTTCTTCACCTTAGAATCCACTAGTGTGGATGTAGCTAGGGCTGCGTCACGTCTAACGAACTCCAGATTTGCCACTGAAAGGGCGGAGTTACACGTGGAATAAGCTACTGCCCTTGAAAGAAGTCTTAAAGAGGATTGTATATCCTGAAACTCTTCCCCTTGAAGGCGCAGTGATAACGCCTTAGTAAGGTGATCTGCGTAAGATAAGGCATCTAAATTGGCTCTGTTAGACGCAATAGCTGTTTCCAACACCGCGGTTGGAATAGAAGCTGACGACGGTAATGATAGTTCTAAGTCTTCCGCCTCGTCGTCCATACGCAGAGGAACTCTCGGTATACCCTGTCCTGCCGTATCGAATTTATTCCTTGCATTAATGAAAGGCAGGTTGAGAGTATTAGCGGACAAGAAACCTGCTTTCCCCGTCCTGGAAGCAAGTTTAAATATAGCGTCGTTCAATAATTCAAATGTTCTTGCAACATTATTGGACTGCGACGGAAACTCGGGAGCGATGTCCCTGAACCGCTCAAAAAATTCAGAGTCCAATGACGCTATAATTCTCTTGTCCGGAAGCGCAGCAGTCTGGCCCGACGGAACAACTTGAGGGAGAAAGTGCCGGATGAAGTCCACGGCAGCTTTATGTTGTTCCGAAAGGGATAGCTCCAAGTCATCCGTATCCCTTTCACCATCCGGTCGGACCTCACGATGTTCCCGGTCGTCCGCCCCCCGATGCTTCGGCGGAGCGTACCGACCCAGCGCCGTCGGATAATTCTCGATCCGAGATTTCTGTCGGCTGCTGGGATGCTGCGATAAGCTGTGCTATCTGCACAAGAATGTCCGGCGTCGAGACCTGCGGAGGCGCAGTCTTTCGCTGCTTCGCCGAGGGCAGCTCCGCATCAGATGGCTCCCGCATACTTTTCCTATGCGAACGTCCGGAGTCCATCGGTCTCGAATCCCTGGCTGCCGGATGGTGTGACCTGGTCGCCGAAGAATCCTTCATCGGCGAAGCTGGTAAAATATCGGCGGTCACGCAGCCAAGGTGCGGTCGTGTGCGCTGACGAGAAGAGGAAGCCTTAACAGTCTCTGCGGACTGCATATACAACGGAGCGTCCCGAGCGACGGACGTATGCTCCGCTAAAGACACATTTTGTACCACAACAAAGGGAGATAACCTGGTTAAAATTGTCGCAGAGTAAAAATCTTGGAATATGCGCATGTTCACTTAGTAGTGATGATGTCTGAAAAGTTTTGTCCAAATTGATTGATAAATGTAGGAGGAGTTGCGCACACAAGAATTTCATGTCCGGAAAGACATACGGACGGACGTACGGATGTACGGACAGACGGACGTACGGACGGACGGACGTACAGGGCGATTCCTATATAGCCCCCACTTCTTCGAAGCGGGGGTATAATAAAACACTGCATAACACCTGCCTTGTACTGTGGGTAGACATCAATAGGATAGATATGAAGTCATTCCATTGAGTACTCTACTAGTTATTCGTGAAAGAATTTCTAGGCGGACAAATTCTAAGTCCACAAAGACAGGGTTTCCGCTAGGGGAAAATTAGTGGGTCCGGTAGTTTAAAGAAAGTGAAACTCAAGACGCCGAAGACGTCTGCCGCACGTGCCTTCGTATGGGGGGGGGGGGGGGGGGTGGGGGGGGGTATGGAGTTCTCGACCTAGGAAAATTTTGATTTTTAAGTGCTCTCTGGGGGCATTCTGGTCACTAAAATGCTGAATAATTGAAGTGGAAAATATGTATTTTTTCCTCCTACAATTCTCTAAATTCCCACGGGACACACAATACTACATCTGGTCGGAGGTTTCATAAAAATACAAACCGAAAACAACACAAAATCCACGAATCCTGAGAGTGACTGCGACTCTTGACCTGCGTGTGCTTGAGCTTTGTTTACGACCGCTCGCAATAATATTCGTAAGGAACCATGATGCGGACGGGTGACATCATGCACGTGCAATTACATCATTTATCGCTCAAAATAAAAGCCAGTGATTTCGGACCAAACATGACAGTTTGAGTCCAAAATTTTATAGGCGACGTTCAGGATTTGAACTTTGTTTCCCCCTCTCGTCTGGGGGTTATAAAGTATCAGGTTGTCGCCAGTAATAGTAGGCATAGTATACAACATAATTATGCCTATATTATGTGGAAACAAAGGATCCTGAGTGTCATTACGATACAGCATTGTACTCGACATTTTAACGACCAGCTTTTCTGACTGATCATAGTATGATCGGCAGGGGGAATGGGTCCGGTCAGCGGACCTGCAGCCGGTCTAGCGGAAACCCTGATAAAGGGCAATGTGCACTTTAGTACAAAAGTACTTTACAAGTTGGTGGCGGGGGTATAGCAAGAGGCCCCAGGGGGCCTGAGGACACACACCTGACATGGTAGCCTAAATATCAACCCAGAGAATTGATTTCAACAAGTTGCATCTGCTCCTCCTAAGAAAAGCTTATACCAAATATCCAAAGATTCTGACCAGTGGATCTAGAAAAAAGGATTTTTAAAGAATATTCCTCATATTGAACTAAGTTACAATTCAAGCTCCCACAGTGAGTCCAAATATGGACCTAGGGACATGGCTTGAACAAACTTGAATCTCAACCCCCCCTCCCCCCCCCCCCCCCCCCCCCCCTAAGGATGCTGCATACCAAATATCAAAACGTTCCAACTGCTGGATCTGAAGGAGATTTTTAAAGAAAATTCCTCATTTTGAACTAAGTTATCATTCAGGCTCCTACAGTGAGCCCAAATATGGACCTAGGGACATGGATTGAACAAACATGAATCTTACTCCCCCTAAGGATGCTGCATACCAAATATCAAAACATTCCGACTGCTGGATCTGAAGAAGATTTTAAAAGAAAATTCCACATTTTGAACTAAGTTATAATTCGGGCTACCACAGTGAGCCCAAATATGAACCCAGGGACTTGGCTTGAACAAACTTGACTCTCACCCCCCTAAGCATGGTGCCTACCCAATATCAAAAGATTCTGCCTGCTGGATCTTGAGAAGAAGATTTTCAAAGAAATTTGCCGGAAATGCACTAAGTTCAAATTTGGGCTTCTATACTGAGTCCAAATATAAACCCAGGGGGCTGATTTGAACAAACTTGAATCAGATCCACCCCACAATGTTGCATACCAAATATTAAAAGATTCTGCCTGCTGGATCTGGAGAAGATTTTTAAAGAAATTTGCCTGAAATGCACTAAGTTCGAATTCGGGCTTCTATAGTGAGCCCAAATATGAATCCAGAGGGCCGATTTGAACAAACTTGAACCAGATTCACCCCACAATTTTGCATACCAAATATCAAAAGATTCTGCCTGCTGGATCTGGAGAAGAAGATTTTTGAAGAAATTTGCCTGAAATGCACTAAGTTCGAAATCGGGCTCCTATACTGAGCCCAAATATGAACCCAGGGGGCCGATTTGAACAAACTTGAATCAGATCCACCCTACAATGTTGCATACCAAATATCAAAAGATTCTGCCTGCTGGATCTGGAGAAGAAGAATTTTTAATGTTTTTCCCATTGCCTACAGTGTTAAAAAGTACTGACTCAGCACTTTTTCAAAGTCCTGAAAAAAGTACCTTGTGATCAAACCGATAGAGATTTTTTTTAACCATTCTATTTTACTGGATAAAAGTAAGCTTTATACAAAATAAGAATTTTCTGTGCCGTGTAGTTTCGGAGATATGGCAGTTTTAAGGTTTTTCCTATTTTTAGCTCCTGAGGTTCACGGGACAATTAATTACTTATGACCCATTAACATCTCATATCAAATTTGGTTCAAATCGACCTCAGGGTTCAGAAAATAGAAATTTTAGGCGTGGTCAAAATTTTTGCCCCTCCCATAACGAAGGCAAATAATGCCCGACAAACTTCTCATGAACAAATCTGAGTCTACACCTCAAAAGGAAGCTGCACACCTAATATCAAGTCTTTGCTGTTGCTGGTTCATGAGAAGAAGATTTTTTAAGATTTAGGCACACTTTTCGGGGCGTGGCCTTACCAAGGGGCGGGGCAACTTGATTTGAACAAAATCAAATTGCGATGTCATAACAAACTATTATCTCAAATATCAATTAAATTGGTTCAGCGGTTTGGGAGGAGAAGACGCAAACACCATGTTCACGGACGACGGACGATGAGTGATCACTATAGCTCTCCTGACTAAAAGTCAGGTGAGCTAAAAATCTTCTGATTTGTCATCAAATGCCACTCAAAAACAAGGGCAGTGTGCATTAAGTGCCGACCACAGTTATATATCTGAAAAATCAAACAATATAGACTCGGATGTAAAAAATGTCACAGATTTAGTATCATCCATGCCAGAAAAAAACACTCTGCACTATATTTCTGGATGTATAATAAAAAAAACTTAAAAAGAACCATGAAAATTGTGAAACCTGTAAATTTGATAAACTTGTGTCTGATCAAAAGCAGTATCAATCTGATCAACACACATTTATTTACTGGAAAGCTTTGTACAATGAGAAAGGTTGCTTAGGTGGGCTAATAGTTCCAAGTAACTGTCTTGTAAAATTTATAGAGAAATTAGAGAACATTTTCCACAGTACATGTGAAAAGATTGCTCATCAAGGAAAAATGAAGATGAGGCTGTGCATTAAAATGCTGAACTGTTCTGATGATACACTGGAAGAAATACTCTGTGACAGTGCTATCAATTACATCATTGAACTTTATGTAACTATTCGCATCCACGGCAATGTAAAATTTCAAAACTATGATCTTCAGAAAACAAATACAGGACCAAAGAAAGCAAAACAAGAAAGAAAAATTATCAAAGTTATGCATTTGTAAAATTTTATCAAACATAATTTTGAATGGTAATTTAACTTGAAAACAAGGTTGTTTTATGAATGACTAATTCTTGCATTTATGATCTAAAATTTGTGCTTCAGCAATATTTTCTCATGCTAATTGTTTTATTAAAATTACATTTTATTGAGTCATTTTAGAGTAGTAGAGTACCTTATTCTTAAATTTTAAATTTTCCAAAAGTTTAAAAAGGAAGGTGAATTTTTTTTCATATTTTAGCAATAAAGCATGGCCTACTCTAATCTGCCAAATTAAAGTGTTGGCTGAATAATAATCCTAAGCAGAAAAACTGAAATGAGCTAAATAATCAAAAATGACACAACAGAACAGATTAAATATTACATTCCCAAGTTGGAGAGAGCCAGGACCCGGAGTAAAAAAAAGCCAGGACAGGTGGCATGATACACACAAAGCTTGACTTGAAATAAATGAGTGTGGGGGGGGGGGGGGGGGGGGGAGGGTCTGGCTGATCCCTCCCTACCATACTGGCTCTCAGCCTTTCTTTAGGAGTGCAATCAAAACACTTGAAACAAACAGAACATAAATGAGCTAAATTTGGGTACATGGAGAGTGGATTGCCACTAAAACCCTCTTGAAATGGAGATTCCACCCAGATGAAAAATCCTTGTCTGTAATAAAAAATCAAGATGAAGAGCAACAGTTTTATTCAGTGGACCTTCAGGTTTATTGGCTAAAACTTAGTTTGCCCTGCTTATGCATCCACACAGTGGAATCAATAATTATTATCTGGGTGGAATCTCCACTCCATGAGTGTTTAGTGGAAATCCACTCCCCGTGTACAGTATATACTATAATACATAAATTGAGATGCACATGCCTTGATAACTAGACTTGTATGTGTGTGTGTGGGTAAATGGAGTTGTTCTCAAGTTCATTGTTTATTTATTCTTGTGACTCGAATAATAGGATGGGTCAAAATAAAAGTATGGGGTAGAAACTCTCATTTCAAATAAAAGTATGGGCTTGAATAAAAGTATAGTATGGGGTAGACTTTTATGTGCCAAGATAATAAATATCGGTACATGTACTGAGATTTCAAACTCACTTTAAAACATTTCAAATTCAATGTGCCACCTCCTGGATAAATTATCTAAAAATTCTCAAATAACTCCAAGTTTCTACAGTTAGGGCAAAATTTTAAGAATTTGGTCCAAATAGTGTATTCCATTGAGGTGCTAATACTCCAGCCTGTTGAAAATTAATAAACATTAGGAGACCAAATAAGAATCATATGGGGTGGAAAAGAGACAAAAAATTAATAATGGTCCGGGTATGTTTATTCGAGTCACAAGAGTATGTGTTTCAGGCTTACATTTAAATTGAATTTTATTTTTCAGTTGTTTCTGCATTTCACGGGTGACTAGGTGATGTGTGGATTTACTAATCAGTTTATAGTTAAAATTCAACCTTAGACATCAGGGGACAATGACATTGGTTATTTTTTTCACCTCAAGAAAATTGCATCATATGTTTTAGTGCAAAAGGACAAAAAAAACCCAAAACAGGTCATATGAGGATAATTGTTCAGAATAGAGGAAATAGACACCTTGAGACATTAAAACTATATGTTTATTTATTTATGTTTTAAAATATTTATTTATTTATTGGGATTTAACAACACTTTCAACAGCCAAGGTCATATCATATCGGACAATTTTACGGATGGAGGGAGAGCCAGGGAATCCGGAGAGAACCACCGAGCAGTGTCAAGCAACTGTCCAACATACTAACCCGACAGAACTAGGGTTCCAGCATTTGAAGGTATGTGCACCATCGAAGTGCAGTTCGCCTTAGCACACAACACCACTGTGTCCCACATGGGCCATTGGGATTAAATGTTTTTGCCCATAGTTACAATGAGATGAAGCAGGTCAGACTCAAACTGCTGACCATTAGGTTTCAAGCTAATGATGGCAGAATAATTCTGAAAGTAATTATACTAATGGCATTTTTACACTTGCTTCATACCAAATAATAGTGATGGCCAATATTTTTCCTGCAAAACTAATAACAGTGTCATCACTATTAACCTACAAGTAAGAGTAAGCTGTTCATTTACATTATAATCTCTTCATCACGGGACCGATTTGTTTATTTTACTTATCTAAGTTAGTCACAAGCGGTATTCAAGCTACATAGAATCAATATTCTGATTTTTCATCCTTGGAATTTTTAGTTTTTTGCATGACTTGTCATACTGGTCATAACTTATTTAGTATTTTCTCAGCACCCATAAATATTTTTAAAACACAGAAATGTGCATACATGTATCAGTGTGTAATTTGAATTTTACCCAGTGTGGATACCAGATGACATATGCATGCAAAAATAATTGTTGAATAACTAAAAATTTTCCATTTTGGTCCCAATATTGTCTCAAAAACATAGCTTATGACCGCGACAAATCAGCGGCTTGCCAAAGAGTTATTATTATTATGACCCCCATTGGAATGAGCTGAATGAGCTTGTTCCAGTGAAGGGTCAAAAGCTGTGTTTTTGAGACAGAAAATGAAAACATAATAAAATTTTAGCTGCATAGTTTTGACATGCATGGAGTATGAACACTCAAGTGCCCAAGAAGAATTTGAATGACGATTTTTGTGAATATTGCTAGATATCACTGGTCGTTTTGACCCTTTACATTGCGTAAAGGTTTAAGATTCCAGAGAAAAATTTCCATGATATTCACTTTCACATAGGTGTACCTGTGGATAGCCTATGGGAAAGGACTACAGATAAACCTGTGGCAAAATGTTTAAGTTTTATACTTACTGAATTAACATAGACTATTCTACTTTTCTCCTGATGAACCATTTTTCAAAGTTAGCAAGAATACCGCTTAAGGTGAATAAATATGTGTATTTAAAAAAAAAATACATTGTTTGTTTTACTGCTAGGGCCCACTCATTACATTTATGAATGCATCTTCCAATAAAAGGGGGAGGCTTGCTAATTAATTTCTAAAAAAGACCCACACAAATTTGACGTTTTGAAAATTGTAAAACGATTCATAATATTACATTTCGATTTCTGTTTTGTAAATTCATAGTGTGGAAAATAAATACAAAGATGTTAAATTAACGTTGTTTAGTGGGTAAACACAAGTTAAGAGAAATAGATTGGTCAAGTATCGCTTTGGTTTCACTTGTGTGCAACTGCAAGTTGTGGTGCACGAATTTAGGGAATACCACGTGTTTTCTTCCGATATTATAGCTTAATTATTCCAGCCAGCGAGTGTTGTTGTGGCATTTGTTATCACAATTTGATAGCGCTATCCCATATTTGCCGTGGATTTTGTCATCTCCACCCACTTTCTTTGAATTTGTTTGTTTTTGTTGAAAATATCGAAATTTCCCGATTCGTTCAGTGTTATTCTGTTGCGAAATGACTCCAACTACCAGAGGGTGCTTTTCCAGAAAAATTACAATAGAGGGTATGGGAAGTGATTATTCCCCTTGTTTCACGTTCCCTGCTATAACCCAATGGCCCAGACTAGTTGAATTGTAAAAAGGCAGAGGGCCTAGAACTTCAGAAATAGTAGATCAACGTAGTTCCAATCCTGTAATCCAAGGTGAAAGGAAATTAAATTTAAAAGGAATTACATGTATGTCTCTCTATACAGTAATAGAGAAGGCATATCATCAATAAGGAGCCACATTCAAGTAATTCCATATTCTTAGCATGAAGACTATGCTAACTGGATGTAACGAGTTCCCAATTTTTTAAGGCTAGTCTGGACTAAGCCCCCAAAATTAGGATGGCGTATATGAGAATGAGAGGCTATCCCCCACAAACATACGCCATATATAATAAACACAAGCTGTATCCAGGATATAATCTACAGACAAAACAGCTTCACTCATAGTTACATACTTATCAAGCCGGAGGAGAGGTAAAAAAAATCACCCACCCCCCACTTTTTGAAGGAATCTTCAAAAAGAAGAGGGAAGCGCTCTGGAATCAGTAAAAGAGGTACCAAATAACAATATAAATATTCATTGAATAGACACCCAGGTATTAATTATTATTAATAAATTGATGCTTAATGCCACTTCAGAAGCTAAGGCTATAGCAGCATTCCCTATAATTAATATCGTCTGCTCGTAACGTACACCGATGTCGGCATACGCAGATAGGTCGAAAACCGGTTATATAATATATAACATACACATGTCCAATAGAATCACAATGGACGATCTCTGGAGAGTAAACACACTTCCAAGGTAACCCACAGGCGACCCCCATTCAGGTGTACAATAAATTCCAGTAAATAACACTCCTAGACGTGTTCTATCCGATATCTATGTTCCTGGAAAACGTGTGAATATACAAGAGTGAAGATGTATTCGATTGGGTACCGCCATTAATAGAAACCTGGATCTAGACATGGATCGAGCTATGATTAACAGACTCGCCACGGACCGCCCTTGTAATAATTCATAGTTTCTAAGGTCCATAACATACAATAATACGTCTGCCTAATAATGTGATTATTATGCACGTGAGCATTGAAATCCCGTGTGTAATGATCTGAATACCAGTTAACTGACTAAACAGCCTCCCAGGTACCACAAGGATAGCAATTTATTGACGATGAATCATATGCTCGTAAATGACATACAGACGGACAACCACAGGAAAACAACCAACTAGAAAGTGGATGTGCCCATGAGGTCGCCACAGAACACGACCCAGCCGCCTATCATGTAGTCATGAAATGCATGTATGTACTTAAATGCATAGGGGGCTTACGGGAAGAAAACTATGTCTTGCCTGGTAATCACCTCTTAACACATTGGCAGTGGGGGGGTGGGGGGGGGGTTGGGGGGGGTGGGGGTGGGGGGGGGGGGGGGTATGGAGATTAGAAATCATAACGAACCCCCTTCACCCGCATTACTTGAATCGTTCTTGTGTTCGTCATCAAATAGTATAGGAACCGCAAGGCTTCCTCACGTCTGATCGACTCCATAATGCCACTACGGGCGAAGAAGGACAAGAAGAACAAATATCTCCCCTGATAAAGAAGGACCTCTCGTGGAGGAAGCTTCCGGGGAAAGTCCCATAACAGACATCTAAGATTGATCCAAGGTTTCTGTTACTACAGTGGTGCTACTATCAGGATTTTGCAACGAGACTGTTTGAACTAAACAGAATATGCTAAATCAACACAGTTGGAGGATTTGCCTATCCTACCATTCCATCCCATGAGATCAAAAGAGCGTCTACTGTGTACACTCGATGATCTTGGCATGGTGACACTAACGTCGGGTAACTGATTGTTCTGGTGTGTCGCAAACAGATCTATCATGGAACAATCCCATTGGTAGCAAATCTGCCTGAATATTTGCTTGTTGAGAGTCTGGTCCAATGGAAACAGGCGACCTTTCCGAGAGTGAGTCTGCCAGTACATTCAGATGACCCGGGATATGACGGACAGAAAGATGAACATGATGATTCATGACGTATACGAGAATCTTCTCCAATAATTCGCATAATGGCATTGAATGACTGTCACCTTGGTTCCTGATGTAAGCTACTAACTGTCGAATTGTCAGACAAAATTTGAACATGGACGTCCACTATTATGTGAATCCAATGTTGTAGCGCTAACCAAATTAACATCATCTCTTGATGTTTTCGCGCTTCTCTAGGAACCAAGGGTCCCAAAGACCCTGACACCTCAAGTTTGCGGGACTTAGGGTCGCATCCCAACCCGTTTGACACGCATCCGTCATAATCGTGAAAGCCGGATCCGGCAGCTGCAGCGAAACTCCCTGAGTTAACCACTGAATATCTGCTCAAATCTGAACCCCTGTTTTACTAGGTCTGTTAAAACAATACTGGTTTCGAGCGAATGCGTCATCACACTCCAGTTCTGAGTAAAGAATATCTGGAGGGGATGCGTGCACATGTGGCTCGTTGGAATAAGATCCGAAGCCGCTCTGCACAGCCCCATAGGTCGCATGAATTCCTTCGCCATTAATGCGTTTGAGTGTAGACAAAAACGAGCATAACAACTGACAAATTTCGCTCTGGGTAATGGTTTGTTGTGAGTCTCGAAGCTCATTCCCAAGTGAGTAAATGACTTGGACAGTGCTATATCCGACTTTTTCTTGTTTACGATGAAACCGAGACGTCGGAACAAAAGAAGCAGACTCTGAACATCGTTCTGAAAAATAATTCTGTTGCCATATCTCTGAAGAATGTCGTGCAAGTAAGCCGACTTTACCACAGAAGAACAAGCTTGGAAGTATGACATTACTGAGTTCATTATACGAGTGAATGCCCAGGGAACCAGGTTCAGACCAAAGCACATTGCTCTGAACTGATACACCTTGTCTTGTACAGCGAACCGCAGGTACTTTCTGAATGCCGGATGTACCAGGACATGAAAGTACACATCCTTAGATCTATGCTTGCCGGATAGTCGTTCACTCGAATGCTCGCTCTTACCGACCGAATGGTCCCCATATAGAATTTTGGAGCCACGATAAGCTTGTTTATCCAGCTCAAGTCTATTACTGGTTGGAACGAGCTGTCTGGCTTCGGTACGAAGAACAGGTGACTGTAAAAACCCTGAGAATCCTGATTCATGGAAACCTCTACTGCTTCCTTTAATATAGAGCCTGTACCTCCGCTAGGAGAGACTCTCTTTTGAAAGGATCCGACCGAAGATCTGACCAATGCAGACATCTTGTTAGTGGGGTTGCCACTCGGAATGATAGCCGTAGGCCACCCGAGACGACACTACACACCCACTGATCTTCCGTGACTGCTGTCCAGTTTCTCGCGAAGATGATACACTTCTGCCAACTGGCAAGCAATAGAGGTCTTGAACATCACCTGTATGACCTGTGAGGCTTACAGCAGGAGAAACTATGTCCTCCCCACAAAGAACCTCATCCCGTCGGCCTAGGGGGGTTTGACCAAAAGTCCTGATCAGACCTATGCCACTTTCTCGAGTCGCTATATTGACGACCTCCAGAATAATTGTAAGAGGGCTTCTTGTACCCTCGTGAGGAGTTCCCTTTAGACGTTTAGATCTGGAACGTCCTCCTTTACTCTTGTCTGCTGAAGCAGGTTGATGAAATGCCAATTTCAATAGCAGATCACTTAACGCTTTGTAAATAGTCTGATCACGGGCTGACGAAAGCTTGTCGTCCAAAATAGTATATCCGAGACAGCAGCGACTTGGAGAGAGCTTTTCACCTTGTCATCTCTAAGTGATGACGATGCAAGGGCAGCATCACATCTGAATTAACTCCAGATTAGCAACTGTAGGGGTGGAGTTATACGTGGTATACAAAATGCCCTGGAAAGAACTCTAAGAGGGGTACAAACATCCTCAAATTCCTTCCCGTTGAGACGCTGCTTCCAAATTCGCTCTACTTGATGAAAACACTGTTGTAATTGTGGCTGAGAGAATAGTGAATGATGCAGGCAAGGATACATTTAGATTCCCGGGCTGCTCATTCAAATGCAGAGAAGCTCTCCGAACATCTTCTCCAAAAGTTTTTAAATGAACGTAGTCCATGAAACAGTATGTTTATGGAAGATGTAGCTAAGAAACTGCTTTTCCTTCTCGCACTCGAGAGCTAAAATATGGAGTTGTCTATATGGCTGAAGGCCTGCAACACCTGCCTAGACTGGACCGGAAATGAAAGGACTTCCTCCTTTGTCCGGATAAAGACTGCGTCTAACGACGCCAACGGTTTTTTCCTTGTCATCGCAGCATTCAGATTCACTGGAACAAATTCAGGGTAGTATTGATGGATGAAATCCATCGCAACCCTGTGTTGTTCCGAAAGGGAAGGGTAATCCTCTTCCTTATCCCTTTCACCATCCGAGAGAATCAGTTGCGAATCTCGGTCTCTTGCATCTGCATGAACAGTCGACTGGACTGACCTAACACCATCCGACAGCTCAGGTTCTGAGACTGAGGGAGGCTGCATCTGCACTTGCTGGGATGTTGCGATCAGCTGTGCAATCTGCGATAGGAAGTCCGTCATCGAGGCCTGAGGAGCAGCGGTCTTCTGTTTCCTAGCTGCTTGCTGCTCCTGCGACGGTGTGTCGAAGATGGATCTCTTCTCCAAACGTCCCAATGATCGAGGCCTCATCTCCCTAGCTACCGGATGATCCAACTTCACGGGTGAAGAGTAGTTCCTTCTGGATAGGCTGGATATCCGTAGTCGGGTAGCTAGGATGCGGTCATGCTTTAATAAAATGCAGCGAAGGAAGCCGAGACTGAAGCAGACCCC
This sequence comes from Pictodentalium vernedei, assembly GCA_031216915.1. Lineage (NCBI taxonomy): Eukaryota > Metazoa > Mollusca > Scaphopoda > Dentaliida > Dentaliidae > Pictodentalium > Pictodentalium vernedei. The sequence goes on along the minus strand of CM062297.1, from coordinate 646,237,817 downwards.
GGCTGCAGACTAGGCGGAGCATCCCGAGTGGTGGGCGGACGTTTGTTCCGTCTCGTGCAAGTTTCCAACCAGAAAACTTCATTTCAGCATGTGAAACGTAGCGGAGGAAGCCGTGAATGAAGCCGACCCCGGCTGCAGAAACAGAGTGTCCCGAGTGGAGGGCGGACATATGCTTTGGCTCAAGCAAGTTTCTCATAACAACATTTGGCTCCAAATGTCTGTTAGGTTAGAGAGGGGGGTCTATAGACCTCGCCGAGTACAAGAAACTTGTTGACTTCCTCCCTATTTTCGTCGTCGCTGGGTGAGCTATTTATATTAAAGTGCTCGCTCTACCCAATCCACTTCTTAGACCACAGCGGACTTATCCGCTGTTAAGCACCCATGGATGGAGTACCGCTTCATCGGTCGAGCTAGATGCTTGCAAGAGATTAAAACCCTTAACAAAAGGTCCAAACTCTTGCAAGCATGAGCACTGTAGCTAGCTCTATATGCTCCATGGAGCGTGGCGACAGTAGCACACTTGGATGGGTGTCAGAATATCATCACCTGTTCATGTTCCTCTGAAATAGAAACTGACAAAATGAATTATAATGCGATGAGAGGCCAGCCCTCAGAGCCTCACCACCAACAATGTACCGCAACATCCGCCTCCAATATTAGTCATTCCAATGATCACAAGAATGACAAAGAGTCCGCAGGAGTGCATCAACAAAAGTCAATATCAGACCTCCAAACTCCACAACAAAATATATATAATTAAGATACATGAATAATAGCAATCAAAAATCAATTCAAAATATTTTTTGGAAATTTTTTTTTTAAAAAGCGCCTAAGTTCCCAAAGGGAACATTAAGAATTAAAATTAAAATTTTTTGAGCTACACTAATAATCCATGCATCCTACAGTAATTTTACAGTAATAGAATATAAAAACAAGAGGCCCCACGGGGCCTGAAGCGCCCATCTTGTACAGAACACAATTTAAACAGAGTCCAAGAATGAGTCTACATAGGCTACACTGTCAATCCTTGAGTCCCTCAGGAGTGACAAAAATAATCTGGGCATCATGCCTTTTCTTAGTTGATCATAAGTAAAATGTAGAGCTCCCCTATGAAGCCCCTTGATACAACCTATGTGGATTAATCTTAGTACCTCTAGAGGGTACTGAATACAAAATTTTTAATTCTTCAGCAAAATGGCCAATTCCGGCTCCCATAGAGAGCCCAAATATTAACCCAGGCTCTTGATTTGACCACAGTTAAATCTGACTTCCCTAGAGATGTTGTGTACCGAATATGAAAGAATTCTGACAGTTGAATCTGAAGAAGAGAAATTGTAAAGAAATTTCTTCGAATTGCACTAAGTTCAAATTTGGGCTACCATAGCGAGCCCAAATATTAACCTATGGATTCAATTTGAACAATCTTGAATCTGACCCCCCTAGAGATGTTGTATACCAAATGTGAAAGCATTCTGACAAGTGAATCTGAAGAAGAAGATTTTTGAAGAAATTCCCTCATATTGTATTAAGTTAAATTTCATGTTCCCATATGGAGCCCAAATATTAACCTAGGACCTTGAATTGAACAACCTAGAATCTGACCCCCCTAGAGATGTTGTATACCAAATATAAAAGCATTCCGACTGGTGGATCTGAAGAAGATTTTTGAAGAAATTTCCTCATATTGCACTAAGTAAAAATTTGGGCTACCATAGTGAGCCAAAATATATACCTAGGGATCTGATTTGAACAAACTTGAATCTGACCCCCATAGAGATGTTGCATACTAAATATCAAAGCATTCTGACTGATGGATCTGAAGAAGAAGATTTTTTAAATTACCCTCCATCTTGAACAAAGATAAAATTTGGGCTTCTGTAGGAAGCCCAAATATTAACCTAGGGACTTGGTTTGAACAATCTAGAATCCGACCCTCATAACAATGATGTATACCAAATATTAAAAGATTCTGAAGAAGATTTTTAAAGAATATTCCCCATATTACCCTATGTTAAAACTTCGGGCTCCTGTAGAGAGCCCAAATATCAACCAATGAGCTTTATTTCAACAAACTTTTATCTGACCCCCCTATGAATGTTGTATACCAAATATCTAAAGATTCTGATGATTGGTTCTGGAGAAAAGATTTTTTAAAAATTTTGGCAAATATGCTGACTCCGCATTTTTTCGATGCCCATTACAGAACACCCTAACATAACCGATGGCAATTTTTTTTTACCATTCAATTCTACTGGTCATAAGGATACTTCATACCAAATAAAAGCTCTCTGTTCCGTGGGGTTTGGGAAATATGGGCATTTGAAAATATTTCTATTTTTAGCTCCCAGGGTTCCCATGGGGATGCCGGAATTTTTTTTTTACCAGCTAGTCTAGGCCATTGGGTTATAGTGTAAAAATATCACTTGTATTAAATATATTTCTGATTTCTCTCAAGTCTCAATTGTAACAAAATTCATTTCCATTGGTGGAATCTGAGCCTTTTGATGTGGGGTATGATTGAACTTGATGATTTTCATCAAGTTCAAAAACATCGGGGCTGCATTGTTTTATTCTTGTTCAATCGATCAACAATGTCGGGAACAAAACAGCGCAGTAAACTCTGGGATTTTTTCACTATCAGTTCGCCAACTGATCAGAAGGTGAAATGCAACAACTGTAGTAATTTAATTTCTCGTGGGGGCTTGCCTTCAAAAAGATTTACGATGACAATAGAACTGAAATGGTTAACCAGATAATTGGTTTGAAACCAGTTCGCTACCCAAGCGATTAGAAAAACAGTCAACCAGTTATCCGAAATGTCGATAGTGATCATCATTCCACGTTTAAAATGTAGTAAATCTGCCGCTTCTCCTTTGTGATAGTTTACACATCAAAGCCATATTGTATATATTGAGAAATAATCGACTTTGGCGTTAAAGACTTCGTTAATGATCCGACAGTTTCCGTGAGTAGTGAGTAATGGGTGATCGCAGAAACTATTCCGTCGTTTGTATACACATGACGGAATAGTTCGAGAATACTGCTTTCCAATTCCTATAGTTTTGATCCCATGTTCGGTGAAATAATGGCCACGGATAACCGGATATTATCCAGTTATAGCTCTCGGTTAATCGGTTATGAAAGTTAAAAAATTTATAGTAATTTATATATTTTTTATACTTACCAATGACCCAGACTTAGCTAGTGGTAACTCTTAAATTCTAGGGCCAAACACAAATTTTGCCCCCCCCCCCCCCTGCAAAATCAAAATCCAAAAAAAATATATGTCCTATGTGGTCCTCCATACTTTTATCCACTGCGCATGCGCAGTGTCAAGGAAGTCCGGAATTGGAGCCAAATCCTCATTCTTACAACCAGTGCTTGGTAAGTGTTATGTAATCAGCAGGGAGGTATGAGTTCCCAACTCATGGAGGGCCATCCCCGTCTGGGTCATTGGTAAGTATAAAAAATATATAAATTACTGTATATTTTTCAACATTTTTATACTGTACCAATGAGCCAGGCTTAGCTGAATAGAAAAAAGGCTGGAGGGCCTAGGACATGAAGGATAATCCAATAGACTCAATTACATGTAACATAATTATCCCCTCAGGGAGAAGAGAACAGGCTTTAAATGTATCTTTCTTGTTTATACCAAAAAAGAAAGACACAATACCATTCCGTAATTGAGCACAATAAAATCAATGATCTCTGTTAACATCCAGTATAACCCATTATACTAAATTATTAAAGGAAAGATAATAAATAAGGATAGTCCAGAGAATGAGACTCTTTATACCCATTTAAAAGTGTCCGAGGATTGTATATTAACGCTCGTATGACAAGGTTTTCCCTTGAAGGACAGCTAGACCTTCGGAAATAACCCCTTGCACCCATGGGTCGCCCGTAATTGACAACCAATTGGTTAAGAATCTTGACAGCCTTCCGCCCACTGGAACGCTATAGAGGTTTAGACCCATCATCTCCTGGCCCTGCAAGGATTGCGGAAGCAGAAACTACGTCCTCCACGACCCGCACCTCGCCCAGTCGACCTAGGGGCATCTGACCGGATATCACCGCCAGCATTATGACCCCTATGTGAGTTGCTACTCTGACGGTCTCTGGAGTAAGACGTAGAGGCTTTCTTTGATCCTCTACAGGAACTTCCTTTGGACGTATTCGCGCCAGAAGAACCTGCCTTACTCCTCCCTGCTGAGTCCGACTTTTTCAAAGCGGAATAAAAGCAGAGAATCCGGAGCTTTCTTAGTAATCTGATTATAGATTGTAGAAAGCTTAACGTCGAAGAGAAGCTCTCCTGAGTCTGGAGCGACTGGAAGAGAGTTTGCTTTTTTTTTTACCTTACTATCCATTCTTGTGGATTCAGCCAGGGCAGCATCACGTCTGACTAACTCCATATTGCCACTGAAAGGGCGGAGTTATACGTAGAATATGCTGTAGCCCTCGAAAGAACTCTTAAGGAAGTTGAACATCCTGGAATTCTTTCGCTTCGAGACGTAGTGATAACGGTCTGGTACGGTGATCTGCGTAAGATAATGCGTCTAAATTAATTCTATTAGACAAGATTGTCGTCTCCAGTATACTGGAGTTAATAGACGTGGATGCCGGCAATGACAACTCCAAGTCTTCTGCCTGGTCGTCCAAACGCAGAGGAACTCTCGGCACGCCCTGTCCTGCCGTTTCAAATTAATTTCTATGATTGATGAAAGGTAGCTGTACAGCGTTAGGCGATAAGAAACCGGATTTGACAGTCTTAGAGGCTAGCTTGAATATAGCGTCATTCAAATGTCTGTGACATTTCTGGACTGGGTCGGAAACTCTGGGACAGTGTCCCCAATCCGTCCGAAAAAGTCTGTGTCCAGTGACGCTTTCAGTTTCTTATCAGGTAACGTAGCATTTTTGTCCAGAGAAACAACTTCTAAAAGGTGATGCCGGATGAAATCTACGGCCACCTTAAGTTGTTCGGAAAGGGAAAATTTCAGCTGTGCTGATTCCCTTTTACCATCCGCCTGGACCACATAATAATTTTGGTCTTCCCTTACTGACTCTGCAGGGGAGCGAACCAACTCAGCTTGCTGAGATAGTTCTTTACTGAAAAAGTTTCTGATAGCTGCTGGGATGCTGCGATGAATTGAGCTATCTGTGATAGCAAGTCCGTCACGGAGGCCTGTGGAGCCGCGGTCTTATGTAAATTTAACCGCTGGAAGCTCCAGGGATGTTAATTCCTGCATACTTCTAATATGCGAACATCCCAACTGGAAAGGCCTTGTGTCCTTGGCTAGCGGATGGCGTGACCTGGTCAACTTGGATTCCCTGGTCGGCAAAGCAGGCTGGATATCTGTGGTCACATAGCCAAGGTGCGGTTGTGCGTGCTGACGTGGGGATGAGGAGGCCAATAGGCAAGCCGCGTCTGACTGTCCATGCGATGGAGCATCTCGAGCAGGAGGAGTGGACGAATGCTCCGACTAACAAACGTTACATACAACAAAATCGCAGCCCAGATGTTGTTGTTGTAAGAGAGAGGGGGCCTCTCTCGTTTGCGGTCCGGATAGACCTGGACGAGCTAGCTACCGGACTGACAGGCTTCCCCCGTACTATCCTCGGATCCGGCGTCGCTGGGTGTGCAGTTCAATGTTTATAGTGCTCGCATCACCCAAACTGCTTCCCTGGACTGCAACAGACAAAACTCGACTGCCGAGCCATTCGATGAATGGTCACTACACCAGGCGAGATAGCGGACAATGCCGTCGATCCTACTAGGGACCTCTTAGGCAATTGTCGTATTTCCACGAGCACTTTAGCCGCTAGCTCTTATTATACTGTGACGACAGAGGCACACTTCTTGAAGACATCACAGAAACATCACCCTGTTCTTGTTCCTCTGAAAAAGAGACTGAAAAACTAGAGTGACCCTATGGAGAAAGGACCGGCATGGACCTCTCACCGCCAACAATATACTGTGACACACGTCTCCAACGTTTGTCATCCCAATTGACACACACTGAGCAAGAATTAGTGCAAGTACATTGACTACAAGAAACACAATGGACATAAGAATCAGAGGAAGACTTCCTCGCATTACAATTTGAACAATATTCTTTCATCATGAAAAAATATAAACAGTCATAATACTCGCACTAACCCTTGAAAACAAAGATACATAATATAATATAATCCATTATAACATTTCGAAAAAATAATTGAAAAGAAAAAAAATTTTTGAAAAAATTACATGGGAGCCCAAGTTCCCAATGGGAACAATGAGCCCAAATGGATCCCAAAAATGCCTAAGCGTGGACAAAAATTTTAAAACATTTTTAAAAATTAATGTAACACTTACGGACAATATTAATGTATCTGGCTATGAGCAGAACTAAACAGAAGACAAGTAATCACTATCAGAAGTAACCGTTGTCAACGTGAACAAAAGTGTACAAAAAACGGAAACATGACTCCAGGCACTGTAAACATGGTCAAAAATCAGTTACAAATTTGAACACTATCCGATGTAAAACAGAGACTTTCAGAGAAGAAACCGCAGTACTTCGGGCGGTAGATGTAGACCAAAATGCCTAACCACCCAAGGGTGAGGACGTAAGCATGGGGAAAAACAGAATAAATATTCTGTTACCAAGCCAAAACTCCCAAGAAATTTTAGTAAAAAAAAATTACAAAAGTTATGCCAAAAGCATGGGAGAATAGCAAGGGGGGAATAAAGGAAAGGGAGAGAGGAAACACTGAACAAACAATGGTAAATTCATAGCCAGAATGACAACAGCAGGCTCATGCCCCAAAATTAGGGATCATGAAATAATTTCGTAAAAAAAATTATAAGTTACAGCCCTGAACACATCCTGCCACTGTTTCTTCCTCTCATCCTTTTATTTCCTCCTTAGATCCACCATTTCTTTCATAATTATGTGTCTGGCATCATTTAAACTGAGATTTACAATCACAAATATCAGAAAGATGTTACTGATTTTAGGGCCAAACAAAGAATAACATTTGCACCAATTTCGAGACGTCCTTGACACTGCGCATGTGCAGTGGATAGAAAGTATGGAGGACCACATAGGACATTGAAATTTCGGATTTTGATGCAAATTTTGGAGGTTGGGGGGTGGGGGGGGGGGGGGGGGCGGCAAAATTTGTGTTTGGCCCTAGAATTTAAGGAGTTCGCACCAGCTAAGTCTGGGTCATTGGTACAGTATAAAAATATATTTGTGTATCCCCCCCCCCCATCAAGTGTTCCAAGTGAGTGCTTATTTAGTGAAGCAGGTGATTTGTACTATGAAAAAAGAAACAAACTTGTACCAGAGGAAGCAGAAATGTTACTAGTGATTCTCAGAAATCTCCCTTTGCTTACTTTTCATTACTAAGTCTATGTCACTTCCTTTGTGACAGAACATTACAGGTACGTTTTTGTTCTATATTACCGAAAGTGCTCCACTCATCTTAATAGTACCTCAAATCCACCATGATAGGCCAACTTAGCAGTTATAAGTTGCATTATGCACATTGTGTTGAGAACGTTAAACATTTATATTAGCGCAAGATGTGCAAATAGCGATTGTTTTCTCCATCGTGAGACATTAAAAATTAAAATTTAGGTTTGATTTCCATTCAAAATGCCGTTCATCCTCACCAGTATTCCAGTTGTGAGCACCTCATATGAGGTTCTTTGAAAAAATATGTATCTCTAGATATAGTTCACCCATACAACATCCTCAAATCAGGTCACCGATACTGGTGTACAGTATTGTTGTAGTATAGCTGTCTAGCATCAGCATTTCCCAAACCTGGTTGGGGGGGGGGGGGGGGGGGGGGGTGAGGGGGTAGTTGAGAGAGGGGGGTGCGATTACAACAGTTACAAAACTTAATTATTATGTTGGCGTCATTCTCAGTAATTAGGCTTTTTTCCCTTCGGAAAAGACTATTGTTTTTCTACGGATTATTTCCGTATTTACTCTATGTATTGGGACACTCTATGATTTGGGACACACATTTTTTCCAGAAAACTATATTTTTTTTATGCTCTAAAGTTTGGGACATTCAGGAGATTTGTTTCCAGTTGACCCGTCGCTAGTAGCAGACAACACTCATAAAAAAAATTCTTGAGTAACTAAAAATTTTCATTTTTTGCTTCCAAAACATAGCTTATGATCCCTCATTGGAACGAGCGCAATGCGCACGTTCCAATGAGGGATCATAAACTATGTTTGGGAAGCAAAAAATGAAAATATAAAAAAAATTGGACGGCGATTTTTGTATATAGTGATGGAAAATGAATCACACACAACATTATTCAGCATCAAATCAAGACCAGGCTGTGTTCTTTTCCCATTTTCTAAGAATTGGGACACCTGTGAAAATAATTATTTTTAGCTGTCCTAATACATAGAGTAAATACGGTATTAGGCTTTCCCTCTGGAAAAGGCTATTGTTCTTCTACGGATTATTATTATTATTATTTTTTTTTTTTTTTGGGGGGGGGGGGGGGGGGGGGGGGTCCACACAATTTGTCTATACGATTCAGAAGCCATTTTTGAACCGATTTTCACAAAATTGTGCACATACATAGACGGGCACAACATCTAATAATCTTAAAGCGGAATTTCCGATTTCGATTTAACCCTTATTTTGCCAAAATTAGGGTTTATAAGCACTTTCTCGAAACACGCCCTGCAGATTTTTTTTAAGCATTCATCATTGTTAGACCTGTCTGTGACACGACCATTCATATACAAGAGACATTAGGCAATGCATATGTTAACCCTCCACAGGCTGCCAAACATCGAAATTTGGACAAAATGGGCTGTTTTCAGGCCTCCACAGCACCCAAACGATACACGAAAGATAAACATAACTTCATTTATTGGAAGTGGGATTCACTGTGGATCATTTTTGAAAGAAATAACGGTATTCAAGAAACCAAGTGTTAACCCATTTTGGTCTGGTTAAACTGCAATACCCCTCAAAAGCTCAAAAATTCATGTTTTCTGTGGATTTCTCAAATGAGTCCTGTAGATTTTCAAGAAAGATTGGTCACGCCCAGGTTTTGGTGTGACATAAAAATTGTGATAAATTGGGCTGTTTTTGGACACCAACAGCACCCAATGGGTATACCACAGAGAAAGATACCTTCTTTTATCGGACGTATAATTTATAGGAAAACATTTTTGTAAGCGGTAAGGGTATTCAAATGTCGAAGTCTTAACCCATTTTGGGCTTAACCCATTTTGGGCTGGTTAAAGAGAGATACCCATTAAAATATTAAAATACCCGTTTTCTGTGGATTTCTCTAAAAACATCTTGTAGGTTTTCAAGAAAATTTGGCTATTCGCAGGTCTTGGTGTGACATTACAAGTGCATGGACAAAATATTTCGGTGACCATTTATTAACCCTCTACAGGCTGCCAAGCATCATAATTTTCAGAAAATGGGCTGTTTTTGGGCACACACAGTGTACCTGAGAGATAAATATAGTCTCCTTTGTTGGAAGTAGAATTCATCGAGTACCATTTCTGTAAGTAATAAGGTTATTCCAAAAACCAAGTGTTAACCCATTTTGGACTGGTTTAAGAGTGATTCCCTCAAATGCTTAAATAATCATGTTTTACGTGGATTTCTCTAAAAATGTTGTGTAGATTTTCAAGAAAAAGTTAAAAAATTTATAATAATTTATATATTTTTTATACTTACCAATGACCCAGACATAGCTGGTGCTAACTCTTAAAAATCTAGGGCCAAACACAAATTTTGCCCCCCAATCCCCAAAATTTGCATCTAAAACCAAAGAAATCATGTCCTGAATGGCCCTCCATACTTCGCCTCTACTGCGCATGCGCAGTGTCAAGGAGGTCCCGAAATTGGCGCCATTTATCATTCTTACAATCAGTGCCTGGTCAGCGCTATGTACTCAGCGGGGAGGTATGAGTTCCCAACTCCTGGGAGGGCCATCCCCGTCTGGGTCATTGGTAAGTATAAAAAATATATAAATTACTATAAATTTTTTAACATTTTTAAACTGTACCAATGACCCAGACATAGCTGAACAGTAAAAAGGCTGGAGGGCCTAGGACATAGAGGAAAATCCAATAAGCTCAACTATATAAAAAAGAGTCATCCCCTCGAGGAGGAGAAAAGGAGTATTAGGCTTTACATGTATCTTTCTTATTTATGATAAATTAGAAAGACACAACACCCTCCATAATTGAGCATCATAACATACATGTTGTCTATTAACATCCAGTATAATCCTTATACTAATTATTTTTAAAGTAAGCCAATAAATAAAGTTAGTCCAGAGAATTGAGACTCTTTATACTCTTAAAAGTGTCTGAGGATTGTATATTAACGCCCGTTTGACACGTGACATATTCAAATGCTACACTTTAAAAATATGACATGAAAGAATTTTTTAAAACCATCCCGTTTAAGCTCAGAATTACTGACTCTGGAGAGGTATCCCCTTGTTTTCATAACAGGTGACCCAAGGGAACACCCTCCCCCCCCCCTTCCCCTTGGTCAAATAGCCCAGAGCGAAGAGGGCAACAAGACAGAGTGACTGCCTGAACAGAAAGCCTACATAACTATAGTTGCAACTGTTTAGTGAACGACATTCTGAGCAGCAGATAATGGACCTAAACAATGCAGGTCTCCAGAAATGGACTCAATATTTCTGAGATAAAAATTTGTGAATGTGGATGGCTGAGACCAATATGCAGCCTTCATTAAATCTGTAATAGCAACACTATTTGCAGAAGCCCAAGAAGTGGAAAGAGCTATTACTTCATGAGCCGAAATCTTAAGCACAGACTGCTGAGTTAAAGATAGATTATCATAAGCAGTACAGATAGTTAATTGAATCCATCTAGCAATAGAATGGACCGTAATGTCCTTTCTATTAGGCATCAGAGACAGAAGAAGCTTTTACGTCCTTTCTGATAAACTGAGATCTTGTTTATAAATACATAAAGCTCTAACCGGACAGAGTAAAGGCCTATGCCCGTCTGAAGAAAGAAGGGCCTTAATAACAATAGGTTCCAGATATTTATTAGGAGCCTGATTCTTAGCCAAAAATCCAACATTAGTAGTAAAGGTAATAGTGTTCCCGATACTACGAAAGTGAGAATCATCCACCGATAGTGCATGAAGCTCACTGACTCTTCAGCAGAAGAGAAAGCTAAGAGAAATGCTGTCTTATAAGACCAGAATTTGAAATCTACTGTCTCAAGAGGCTCAAATGGTTTTCTTTTAGTTTAAGAAGAACCCAAGCTAAATTCCATTTAGGAATTAATCTAAGGGTTCTAGGTCTATTTATCGAACAGTTTCTAACTAATTTAGATAAAGAGACATTAGATCCAATTGTAAACTATCATGGTGTGCATAGGTATCAGATAACATAGACCTAAAACCTTTAATAGTAACAGGCTGCAGTTGATCTCATCAAACAAGTATACTAGAAAGTTTGCAATGTCTGGTATGGAGGGATCAAAAATATCAACATAATGATCCCTACACCAACGACGAAAGACCTTCCACTTTAGCCGCATAGTATAGCGAAGAGGAGGTCCTCCTACAGTTAGAAATCGCACCCACTGCTCGTCCTGTACAATGCTTGCCGTGCAAGAAAGACCGCACAACGGAATACGTGAAGGTTGAGACATTGCGGGTTGTGATGAAGTTGACACGATTTCCCCAGCGAAAGAAGATCCTCTCGTGGAAGAAGTTTTCGCGGTAAGTCCCACAGCAGACACCTGAGTAAATTTATCCACGGTCTCTGTGGAGACAGAGATGCTACCAACAGAATTGTATTGTGATTGTTTTATCTTAGCAATATTTGCTGAATCAACGGCGCTGGAGGATATGCATATGCTATCATTCCGTCCCATGATATCGATAGAGCGTTTACTGCATATGCTCGGGGATCCGGACATGGTGAAACATACGTCTGCAATTGATTGTTGAGTTGTGTCGCAAATAAGTCTATCATTGGCCGCTCCCATTGGTAGCAAATCTGATTGAATACCTGTTTGTTGAGAGTCCATTCTGACGGCAACAAGCGACCCTTCCGTGAAAGGGAGTCTGCCAATACATTCAGACGACCCGGAATATGATGGACCGAAGCAGAACTTGGTGTTCTAGAACAAACAGAAGGATTCTTTCCGTTAAATTGAATAACGGAACGGAATGAGTGCCTCCCTGGTTCCGGATATACGCAACTACTGTCGTATTGTCGGATAGGATTTGGACATGCGCTTTCTGAATAATGTTCATCCAATGACGTAGTGCAAGCCAAATTGACATCATTTCTTGGATGTTTATGTGCTTGCCTAGAAACTGCGGAACCCAAAGACCCTGGCACTTCGAATCCGTTGGGATCAATGTTGTACCCCAACCTGTTTGACTGGCATCCGTCATAATCGTAAAACTCGGATCCGGCAACTGCAGTGGAACTCCCTGAGTCAACCACTGAATGTTTGCCCAAGTCTGAATCTCTTGTTACACTTGATTGACAAGAGAACGTCTATATCGAGCAATTCATAGATTGCTGAAAGGTTGCCGTCGAAGAGAAGCTTCTCCGAGACCGAAGCGACTCTGAGAGAGTTCTTCACCTTACTATCCACGTGCGTGGATGTAGCTAGGGCTGCGTCACGTCTAACCAACTCCAGGTTTGCCACTGAAGGGCGGAGTTATAAGAGGAAAAGCTACTGCCCTTGAAAGAAATCTCATTGAGGATCATATCCTGGAATTCTTTCCCTTGAAGACGTAATGATAACGCCTTAGTAAGGTGGTCTGCGTATGATAAAGCCTTAAGTTAAGTCTGTTAGACATTATTGTCGTTTCCAACGTCGTGGTTGGAATTGACATAGACGGCGATATAGACAATTCCCAGTCTTCAGCCTCGTCGTCTAGATGCAGAGGAACTCTCGATATGCCCTGTCCTGCCATTTCAAATTTATTCCTTGAACTGATGAAAGGCAGATTTAGAGCATTTGCGGACAAGAAACTAGACTTGCCTGTTTTGGTAGCAAGCTTATATATAGCGTCGTTCAATAATTCGAATGTTCTTGTGACATTATTGGACTGTGTCGGCAACTCAGGGACGATGTCCCTGAACTGATCAAAAACTCTGTGTCCAATGACGCTATTAGTCTCTTATCCAGCATCGCAGCATTCTAGTCCGACGGAACAACCTCTGGAAGATAATGCCGGAAGAAATCTATGGCAGCTTCTGTTGTTCCGAAAGGGAAAGCTCGAAATCCTCCGAATCCCTTTCGCCATCCTGTCGGACCCTATGAAGTGCTCGGTCGTCCGTACCTGATGCTTCAGCGGAGCGAACCGACCCAGCGTCGTCGGATTATTCCTGATCCGACAGAGATTCTGTCGTTTGCTGGGATGCTGCGATAAGTTGTGCTATTTTGGATAGCACGTCCGTCACTGAGGCCTGTGGAGAAGCGGTCTTATGTTGCTTTGCCGCTGGAAGCTCCGTGTATGTTGCCCCGTGCATACTTCTATTATGCGAGCGACCGGAGTCTACAGGCCTCGTGTCCCTTGGCTACCAGATGGCGTGACCTGTTCGCCGTGGACGGTGGAATCCCTGATTGGCGAAGCTGGCAGGCTATTCGAGGTCACGTAGCCAAGGTGCGGTCGTGTGCATTGCCGTGAGGATGAGGAAGCCTTATCGACGGTCTCTCGGACTGTCTATATAACAGAGCGCCCCGAGCGGCGGACATATGCTCCGAATGCGAAACGTTTGTACCACAACATCTGGTCCCAGATGTTGTTGTACGAGAGAGGGACCTATCTCGCTCACATCCCGGATGGACCTGGACGAGCTAGGAACAGTACTAATAGGCTTCCTCCGATTTCTCCTCTGATCCGTCGTCACTGGGTGTGTACTTTTGTCTTATTATAGTGCTCGCATCACCCAAATCTCCTTCCTGGACTGCAACGGACGAACCTGGCTGCCGAGCCATTCGATGAATGGACACTACACCGGGCTAGCTAGCAGATGTCAACACCGTCGATCTTACTAGAGACCTCTTAGGCGATTGACGAATTTCCATGAGCACTTATTGCCGCTAGATCTTCATTTAACTATGACGACAGAGGCATACTTTTGGAAGACATCACGGTAACTTTTGCGAACAAGAAACCAGACTTGCTTGTTTAATAGCAAGCAAATATATAGCGTTGTTCAAAAATTCGAAAGTTCCTGTGACATTATTGGACTGTGTCGGAAACTCAGGGACGATGTCCCTGAACCGATCAAAAAATTCTTGTGTCCACAGACGCTATCAGTCTCTTATCCGGCATCGCAGCATTCTGGTCCGACGAAACAACCTCTAGAAGATAAAGCCGGATGAAATGTACAGCAGCTTATGTTGTTCCGAAAGGGAAAGCTAGAAATCCTCCGAATCCCTTTCGCCATCCTGTCGGACCTTATGAAGTTTTCGGACGTCCGTACCTGATGCTTCAGCGGAGCGTACCGACCCAGCGTCGTCGGATATTACCTGATCCGACAGAGATTCTGTCGTTGCTGGGATGCTGCTATAAGTTGTGCTATTTGGGATAGCACGTCCGTCACTGAGGTCTGTGGAGTAGCGGTCTTACGATGCTTTGCCGCTGGAAGCTCCATGTACGTCGACTCCTGCATACTTTTCTTATGCGGACGTCCGGAGTCTACAGGCCTCGTGTCCCTGGCTACCGGATAGCGTGACCTGGTCGCCGTGGATTCTCTGATTGGCGAAGCTGGCTGGATATCCGAAGTCACTTAGCCAAGGTGCGGTCGTCTGCGCTGCCGTGAGGATGAGGAAGCCTTATTGACAGTCTCTCCGGACTGTCTATATAATGGAGCGTCCCGAGCGGCGGACGTATGCTCCGAATGCGAAACATTTTGTACCACAACATCTGGTCCCAGATGTTGTTGTACGAGAGAGGGGCCTCTCTCGCTCGCACCCCGGATGGACCTGGACGAGCTAGGAACCGGACTAATAGGCTTCCTCCGTTCTCTCCTCTGATCCGCCGTCACTGGGTGTGCACTTAGTTGATTTATAGTGCTCGCATCACCCAAAACTCCTTTCTGGACCGCAAGGGACGAACCCGGCTGCCGAACCATTCGATGAATGGACGCTACACCGGGCGAGCTAGCGGACGTCAAAGGCCGTCGATCCTACTAGGGACCTCTTAGGCAATTGACGTATTTCCATGAGCACTTTGCCGCTAGCTCTTCATTTAATTGTGACGACGGAGGCACACTTTTGGAAGACATCACGGATACATCACCCTGTTCTTGTTCGTCTGAAATAGAGATTGATAAACTAGAGTGACCCTGAGGAGAAAGGACTGGCATGGCCATTTCCCCGCTAACATACCGTGACACACGCTTCCCATGTTGTCATCCCAATTGACACATACTGAACAGGAGTTAGTGCGAGTACACTGACTACAATTAATACAATGATTATGAAAGTCAGAGGAAGATTTCCTCTTATTACAATTGAACAATATCCTTTCATTGTGAAAAGAATACAAAAAGTCCTAGTATTCGTACCAACCCCTGCAAACAAAGATACATAATAACATGATCCATTAACATAGAAAAAATAATTGAAATCAAAAAAAAAAATTTTGAAAAAATATTTTTTCAGAAAAGCCCAAGTTTCGGAAAAGTAAAGTTGAGCCCCAATGGATCCCAAGCCTAAGTGTGGACAAAAATTTTAAAACTATTTTTAAAATTTAATGCAACACTTACGAATAATAACAGGCCTGGCATTCTGAAAAATGCAGGAGGGCAAAAAATCGCTCTCCTCAATCAGCTTAGGAGAGCAATTAGCTTTACACAGCATTTTAAGTATCCAGTTGAACGAACTCATTGAAACTGAAACCAACAGACTACATCAGTGAATTTTATTAACTTTACTAAGGTAAAGCGAAATCTCTTAGACATTTTGATGTCTCAGTCAACAACCGAACACACACTTGACAAGACCTGTGTGTGTACCCAGACCTGTTGTCCAAGAAAGTCATATGCCTACCACTACCACCTTCAACCCCCTGGGGGGTTGAAGGTGGTAGTGGTAGGCATATGACTTTCTTGGACAACGGGTCTGCTTGAATCTACAGTCAGATCCTGGTGCAAGTGCTTCAAGTGACAGGATAGTAGTAATGGTAGTATATTATAGTGTCAATATTCCTTGAATAATTACCCCTCAAACTGTGATGTCAGTTGTTGAACTTGAAACTGACAGAAAAAAAATATTGCTGTCACCCATTTTGCTTCAAATGATTGCAACTGTGTTTGGGTATGGTTGCAGCCATTACCTTATACCACTAAACCACTTTCAAAATGAAATTACGTGATGTTATGTAACTTCGAAGTTAAATTACATTTTTGCCTTACAACAAAAATTTAATGTGAGCATAATACATGTAATCTCAATCATCCAAGACCAAAATATTTAGGAGGGCAATTTTTCGCTCTCCTTAATTCTTTCAGGAGGGCAGTAAGGAGAGCTAAAAAATCGCTCTCCTGAAATTGCCAAGCCTGTAATAATAATGTATCTTGTTACGATTAAACTAACACAAAGACAAGAAATCCCCCTCCACGGAGACTGTTGTCAATGTCAACAAGAAGTGTAAAAACACCAGAAACATGACTCCAGGCACTGATAACCATGGCCCGAAATCAGCTACCAATAGTACACTATCTGATGCAAAACAGAGACTTCCAGGGAAGAAACTGCAGAACATCAGATGGTAGATGCAGAACACTACGCCTAAACACCCATGGGTGAGGACGTAAACATGGGGAAAAGAACAGAATTCATTCTGTTACCCAGCTAAAACTCCCAAGAAATTTTAGTAATAATATTACAGAAAATATGCCAAAAGCATGGGAGAATAGCAAGGGGGGACTTAAAGGAAAGGGAGAGAGGAAAACACTGAACAAGCAGTGTAACTTTATAGCAAGAATGACCACAACAGGCCCATGCCTCGAAAATAGGTAACTTAACATAATTTCATTAAAAATTTTTAAGTTGCAGCCCTGATTATTTTCTGTCACTCATTTTTCCTCTCCTCCTTCTATTTCCTCTTTAGATCCACCATTTCTCTAATATTTATGTGTCTGGCATCATTTAAACTGAGATTTACAAGCACAAAGATCAGTCAGATGTGAACTGATGAAGGGCCAAACAAAGAATGATAAATGGCACCAATTTCGGGACCTCCTTGACACTGCGCATGCGCAGTAGAGGCGAAGTATGGAGGGCCATTCAGGACATGATTTCTTTGGTTTTAGATGCAAATTTTGGGGATTGGGGGGGCAAAATTTGTGTTTGGCCCTAGATTTTTAAGAGTTAGCACCAGCTATGTCTGGGTCATTGGTACAGTATAAAAATACTGGTTATTCGCAGGTCTTGGTGTGACATTACAATCTGCAAGGACTAAATATTCTGATAAGTGTTTGTTAACCCCCCACAGGCTCTCAAACATCAACACTTTGATAAAATAGGCTGTTTTCAGCCCCCAACGTGTAGCTAAGAAATGAACATAACTTCCTTTATTGGAAGTGGAATTCACCGAGGATAATTTTTGTAAGTAATAAGGGTATTCAAACTTAGATGTGAGTCTTCCATGGAAGACGTGTGTCGCCTGGCATTTCAGACAGAATTCTAAGTGGAAAAGGAGCATAACTCTGGAAAAAATACAGCGGATCAAAAAATAAAATAGGAGGTGCACAATGCCATGATGTGATAAAGAATCACTGAAAGTTTCATCAAAATCCATTCATAGGTGAAAGAGGAGTGGCGGATAAGAGAAAGTGTGACGCGGATGCTAAGTGGAAAAGGGGCATAACTCTGGGAAAAATACAGCGGATCGAAAAATAAAATAGGAGGTGCACAATGCCATGATGTGATAAAGAATCACTGAAAGTTTCATCACAATCCATTCATAGGTTAAAGAGGAGTGGCTGATAAGAGAAAGTGTGACGCGGACAATGCAAAACGACAAAAGTAATCCCTATATGTCGCTCCCCACTTCGTTGGGCAGCGACACAAAAACCATGCCTTAACCCATTTTGGGCTGGTTAAACAACGATAACCATCAAAGGCTTAAAAATGATAAATTTAAAGTAATTTGTATATTTTTTATACTTACCAATGGCCCAGAGTGGCTGGTGCAAACTCAAAGTTATCAAGGATGTCAGGGCAAAGCCAGCCTAAATATAGGGGCAAGAGGCCTCATATTTAAAGATATTGTAAGTTCAAAATACATTCCGCATCAAGGCAAAAACCCTACTTGAATTTCACCTCTCTGCAAAGCTGGACATGGAAAAATCACATGTGGTGTATATCCAGCTTTAGCGCAGGGACCCGGGGGAGAAACGGTATGTTAGATAAGGTCTAATCTCATTTAATTTATACAGTAGTCGCGAGTCTTGCGAGACGTAATCAGTTGGTGGCAAGATATCGTCACGGCCAATCGAGAAACGAGATTCTAAAATGATAGAAATGTCTATCGTATCGTCACCTGATCATTAGGTAGCAATAATGGCAAGAACGAATCGGTTTTCTCGACAAGTGAAATCACCGTTACGTCATGTGCGAGATGACTTGTATTGATTCTGTCTCGATATATGTCATCTCCCACCATTTTGACAGGTGGACAGATGAGCGTCGGTCCACCTGACAGTTTAGGGTAAAAAGTATATATACCTTGAAGAGCAGAGCATTAGACACACACTTGGGGTCACACACACGTTGGTGAAGTCCAGGACAGGCGGACTGTTTCCTGGCATAGGGGTACCTTCGATCACAGGACCCTGAAACGGCTGGAATCGCCAGAGAGGGCATTCCAAGATTGATTTAGCGTAATGTTGATAGGCGGCAAATTCGTTGAGAAGGAACGCCCCAGGTGGAACGTTAAAGTTTAGCTTGTCGAGTAGCAGGTATCAGCCTGCAATAGTCAGAAGTATAGGTTGATTGTATTGTGCGTATTAACCCTTTGAAGCGTCAGACTGATTGCGTTCTGGGTAGTTTGTTTTGCTGTCGAAGCATCGTAATACCGACTGGAGATCGGTGTGAGTGACAATTTCGCCGTAGCACAAAAAGGGGCATTTGTGAATCGTGAATTCAACCAGGAACGGTGAATATTTCAATAGGACTTTCACGGAGGACTTTCAAAAGGCACATAAGGTATGAGTAGACAATATCTGACCCAAATCAGAAGTACAGTGGCTTTATAGATGACGAACATTGCTGGTCGGAACCCTCCGACAGCCAGAGGTACAGTTACGCGCAGACGTTGACATTTGAGCCTAAGCGGGTGAAGCTCTTATGGCGAGCTCACAGTAATAATATTTCAGATTTGTGAAGCTCTTACGGCAAGCTCACGGTAGTAACATTTCCAGTGTGTAGACTATAGTGCCAGTACAGGGCTATAGAACGACTATATGATTGTTGAGAATTGTTTAACCCTAGCAACCCATTTTCTGTGAAAAGAATCGAATTGTTGAAATATTGAAACGGATTTATTTTTATGTGTAAATAAAAGAATCGTTGTTACTTTAAATCATTCTTTCCATTATACAGCCTGAAGTGATTAGGAATCACACCTAACGGAAATCGAACCTATTTCAGTCCAATTTGGCAGAGAAGGAATCACGGCGTCGGTCTAACTCAGCTCCCTGCGCCGAGTTCGCGACACTTGGATTCCAACCCTCCACGTTGGTCTAATTTTCCCGCAACTTCATCAGCGGGACTAAATAACCCCACATCAGCCCAGGCCTTACGGGGCCTCAGGAGTCCCTGACAAAGGACCAAACACAAATTTTGAACCCCCCCAATCCCCCAAATTTGCTTGCAAAACAGAAAATTAAAAGTCCTATCTGGTCCTCCATACTTTTACTCTCCGCGCATGCGCAGCCGTCAGGAAGTGACGGAATTGGTGCCAGCATCATTCTTTGTAGAAGAGAGTACTACATAATAACTCAGCGGGAAGGTATGAGTGCCCACTCATGGGAGGGCCATCTCCGTCTGGGCCATTGGTAAGTATAAAAATATACAAATTTCTTTAAATTTATCATATTTTTATACTATAAACCAATGGCCCAGACTAGCTGAATCGTAAAAAGGCGGAGGGCCTAGGACTTCAGAATTAGCAGACCAACATAGTTCCCAAGCCTGCAATCCAAGGTGAAGGGAAATTAAATTTAAAAGGAATTACATGATGTCTCTCTTTACAGTAATAGAGAAGACATATCATAAATAAGGAGCCAAATTCAAGTAATTCTGTATTCTTAGCAAAAATGACTATGCTAATTGGATGTAACGAGTTCCCAATTTTAAGGCTAGTCCGGACTAAGCCCTAAAAATTAGGATGGCGTATCTGAGAGTGAGAGGTTAACCCCCCACAAACAAACGCCATATACAATAATACACAAGCTGTATCCAGGATATAATCTACAGACAAAACAGCTTCACTCATAGTTACACACTTATCAAGCCGGAGATTTAAAAAACAAAGAGGGGAGAGCTCTGGAATCAGTAAAAGCGGTACCAAATAACAATATATATTCGTCGAACAGGCACCTCAGATATTAATTATTATTAATAAATTGGTGCTCAACGCCACTTCAGAAGCTAAGGCTATCGCAGCGATCCCAGTAATTAATAGCGCACGCTTGTCACGTATACCAGAGTCGGCATATGTAGATAGGTCGAAAACCGGTGATATAATATATACAACATACACATGTCCAATAGAATCACAATCCATGGACGATCTCTGGAGAGTAAACACAGTTCCAAGGTAACCCACAGACGACTCCGTTCAGGTGTATAATAAATTCCAATAAATAACACCCCCCCCAGACATGTTCTATCCGATATCTGTTCCCAGACACGTGTGAATATACGATGTTGCTAATAGCTGCGCAACTGCGACAGCAAGTCCGTTCCCGATGCTTGAGGAGCAGCGGTCTTCTGTTTTTTCCACCGCTTGCTGCTCCTGGGATGAAGATCCGGAGATAGATCTCTTCTCCCAGAACGTCCCGTTGATCGATGCCTCGGATCGCTACCTATCGGATGGTCTGACTTCAGGGACAAAGAATGGCTCCGTTTTCACACAGCTGACTGGATATCTGAAGTCAGGTAGCTAGCC
Organism: Pictodentalium vernedei; assembly: GCA_031216915.1. Classification (NCBI taxonomy): domain Eukaryota; kingdom Metazoa; phylum Mollusca; class Scaphopoda; order Dentaliida; family Dentaliidae; genus Pictodentalium; species Pictodentalium vernedei. Next base: position 646,216,628 of record CM062297.1, on the reverse strand, counting down.
TGCGGTGGTGTGGGCTTTAGTAATGTAGCAGAGGAAGTTGTGACTGAAGCCAACCCCGGCTGCAGACTAGACGGAGAGTCCCGAGCGGCGGGCGGACATATGCTCCGTCTCATGCAAGTTTCCCATAACAACATTTGGCTCCAAATGTTGTTGGGTTAAAGAGGGACCTCTCCCGCTCGTGGCCTCATCGACCTCGCCAAGCCTCCCAACAAGAAAACTTCATTTCGGCTTGTGAAACGTAGCGGAGGAAGCAGTGACTGAAGCCAACTGTGACTACAGACTAGACAGAGCATGCCGAACAGTGGGTGGACGTATGCTCCGGCTCATGCAAGTTTCTCATAACAAAATTTGGCCCCAAATGTTGTTAGGTTAGAGAGGGGCCTCTCCCGCTCGTGGTCTATGAGGCCTCACCGAGCCTCCCAACAAGAAACTTGTTGATTTCCTCCCTATTTCCATCGTCGCTGGGTGAGCTTATTTATATTTAAGTGCTCACTCTACCCACATCTACACTTCCTTTGACCGCAACAGACTTACCAAGTGTCACGGCTCCCACGGACGGAGTAACCGCTTCACCGGTCGAGCTAGCTGTTTGCAAGAGATTAAGAACACTAGAGGCCTTATCCCTTGCATATCATGAGCACTGTAGCTGGCTATATTTGCTCAACAGAGTGCGACGACGGTAGCACACTTGGATGGGTGTCACAATATCATCACCATGATCATGTTCCTCTGAAATAGAAACTGAAAAAATAAATTATAATGCGGGGAGAGGCCTGGCCTCAGAACCTCACAGCCAACAACGTATCGTGACACCCGTCTCCAACATTAGTCATCCCAGTGAACACAAGTATGACACCAGGGTTGGGGTATTCGTATTCGGTATTCAGTCGTATTCAATACATTTTATCAAGTATTCAAATGTATTCAGTATTCAAGAAATTTTAAAGTATTCGTATTCGTATTCGAATACAGTCAAATTTGAGGTGTATTCATGAATACTTTTTGAATACTTTTCTTGTTTTTAATACACATGTATACAGTATTTGTAAAAAAAATATTGTGATTATCTCTATTTGAAAGTAGTAAAGAATTAAACTAATACTTTTGAAGTGCATATATCAGGTCCATCAAATAGTATATCAAACTTCATACTACACATGAAGGTAAGTTCAATTATTTATCTGCCTTTTGATAGCAAACTCTTCATTGTTAAAAATTTGTTTCATTGTAAACTGAACATTGTAATTGTACAGATTATTCTTTGGACAAAGGATATCAGTCTGGCCAAAGTAGTGATTTTTAATCCCTAAACAACTCCATTATCCAATTAATACTAATCTAATATTTTTCTACAGTAATAGTAGAAATAAGGTGTAGACTGGTAGATCTGTAAAATTATTGTGCTTGAATTACAATATTTTTCCAATAGTGCAGTTATTGCATAATTGATTTTTGTGAATAGCACTGGCCAGTTTTTTTTTTATTCTCACCAGCAATGTATGTTTAAATATTAATAAAAGGCATGAAGCAAAGAAGCCACAATTAGCCACAATTAATAGACATTACTGGGGGGTCATAAAATGCAGTTTACAAGAAAAAAACTTTAAAAAATACCTAAAAAGTTAAAAAATTTATAGTAGTTTATATATTTTTTATACTTACCAATGACCCAGACATAGCTGGTGCTAACTCTTAAAAATGTAGGGTCAAACACAAATTTTGCCCCCCAATCCCAAAAATTTGCATCTAAAACCAAAGAAAACATGTCCTGAATGGCCCTCCATACTTCACCTCTACTGCACATGCGCAGTGTCAAGGACGTCCTGAAATTGGCGCCATTAATCATTCTTATAATCAGTACCTGGTAAGCGTTATGTACTCAGCGGGGAGGTATGAGTTCCCAACTCCTGGGAGGGCCATCCCCGTCTGGGTCATTGGCAAGTATAAAAAATATATAAATTTTTTAACATTTTTATACTGTACCAATGACCCAGATAATAGCTGAATAGTAAAAAGGCTGGAGGGCCTAGGACATAGAGGAAAATCCAATAAGCTCAACTATATAAAATAGAGTCATCCCCTCGAGGGGAAAAGGAGTATTAGGCCTTACATGAATCTTTCTTATTTATGATAAATTAGAAAGACACAACACCTTCCATAATTGAGCATCATAACATCCATGTACTCTATTAACATCCAGTATAATCCTTATACTAATAATTTTTAAAGTAAGCCAAAAAATAAAGTTAGTCTAGAGAATTGAGACTCTTTATACTCTTTTAAAAGTGTCCGAGGATTGTATAATAACGCCTGTTTGACACGTGATATATTCAAAAGCTATACTTTATGACCTGAACTATGACCTGAATGAATTTTTAAAAGATAAACTTAACACTTTAAAACCATCCCAGTAACAGCTCAGAATTACTGACTCCGGAGGAGGAATCCCCTTGTTTTCATAATAAAACAGGTGACCCAAGGAAACACCCCCCCCCCACCCCCCCCCCCTTCTCCTTGCCCTGGGTCAAATAGCCCAGAGCGAAGAGGGCAGCAGGACGGAGTCACTGCCGGAACAGAAAGCCTACCTAGCTATAGTTGCAACTGTTAAGTTAACGACATTCTGAGCAGCAGATAATGGACCTAAACAATGCAAGCCTCCAGAAATGGACTCAATATTTCTGAGATAAAAATTCATGAATGTGGATGGCTGAGACCAATATGCAGCCTTCATTAAATCTATAATAGCGATACTATTTACGTAAGCCCAAGATTTAGAAAGAGCTCTTACTTCATGAGCCGAAATCTTAAGCACAAACTGCTGAGTTAATGACAGATTACCATAAGCAGTACCGATAGTTAATAGAATCCATTAGCAATAGAATGGACCGTAATGTCCTTCTATTAGGCATCAAAGACAGAAGAAGCTTTACGTCCTTACTGATAAACTGAGATCTGTTTATAAATACGTAAACTCTAACCGGACAGAGTAAAGGCCTATGCCCGTACGAAGACGGAAGGACCTTAATAACAATAGGTTCCGGATATTAGGAGCCTGATTCTTAACCAAAAATCCAACATAAGTAGTAAAGGAAATAGTGTTTCTGAATCTACGAAAGTGAGAATCGTCCACCGATAGTGCATGAAGCTCACTGACTCCTCAGTAGAAGAGAAGACTAAGAGAATTACTGTCTTAAAAGGCCAGAATTTGAAAACTACTGTTTCCAGAGGCTCAAATGGTTACTTAGCTAAATAAGAACCCAAGCTAAATTCCGTATAGGAATTAATCTAAGGATTCTAGGTCTATTTATCGAAACGTTTCTAACTAACTTAGATAAAGAGACATTAGACTCAATTGTAAACTATCATGGAGTGCATAGGTATGAGATAACATAGACCTATAACCTTAATAGTAACAGGCTGCAGTTGATCTTGTCAAACAAGTATACTAGAAAGTTTGCAATGTCTAGTATGGAGGGATCAAAAATATCAACATAATGATCCTTACACCAACGACGGAAGAGCCTCCACTTTAGCCGCATAGTATAGCGAAGAGGAGGTGCTCCTACAGTAAGAAATCGCATCCATTGCTCATCCTGTACAATGCTTGCCGTGCAAGAAGGACCACACAACGAAATACGTGAAGGTTGAGACCTTGCGGGTTGTGATGAAGTTGACACGATTTCCCCAGCGAAAGAAGATCCTCTCATGGAGGAAGTTTTCGCAGTAAGTCCCACAGCAGACACCTGAGTAAATTTATCCACGGTCTCTGTGAAGACAGAGATGCTACCAACAGAATTGTATTGTGGATGATTATCTAGGCAATACTTGCTGAATCAACAGCGCTGGAGGATACGCATATCCTATCATTCCATCCTATTAGATCAATAGAGCGTTAACTACATAAGCTCAGGGATCCGGACATGGAAACACATACGTCTGCAATTGATTAGTGAGTTGTGTCGCAAATAAATTATCATTGGGCGCTCCCATTGATAGCAAATCTGATTGAATACTTGTTTGTTGAGAGTCCATTCTGACGGCAACAAGCGACCCTTACGTGAAAGGGAGTCTGCTAATCCAATCAGACGACCCGGAATATGACGGACCGAAGCAGAACTTGGTGTTCTAGAACAAACAGGATTCTTTCCGTTAAATTGAATAACGGAACCGAATGAGTGTCTCCGTGGTTCTGGAGATACGCAACTACTGTCGTATTATCGGACAGGATTTGGACATGCGTTTCTGAATAATGTTCATCCAATGACATAGTGCAAGCCAAAATAACATCATTTCCTGGAAGTTAAGTGCTTGCCTAGAAACTGCGGAACCCAAAGACCCTGGCACTTCGAATCCGTTGGGATCAATATTGTACCCCAACCTGTTTGACTGGCATCCGTCATAATCATAAAACTCGGATCTGGCAACTGCAGTGGCACTCTCTGAGTCAACCACCGAATGTTTGCCCAAGTCTGAATCTCTTGTTACACTTGATAGACAAGAGAACGTGTATATCGAGCAATTCATAGATTGCTGAAAGGTTGCCGTCGAAGAGAAGCTTCTCCGAGACCGAAGCGACTCGGAGAGAGTTCTTCACCTTACTATCCACGCGCGTGGATGTAGCTAGGGCTGCGTCACGTCTAACCAACTCCAGGTTGCCACTGAAGGGCGGAGTTATACATGAAAAACTACTGCCCTTGAAAGAAATCTCATTGAGGATCATATCCTGGAATTCTTTCTCTTAAAGACGTAATGATAATGCCTCAGTAAGGTGGTCTACGTATGATAAAGCGTCTAAGTTAAGTCTGTTAGACATCATTGTCGTTTCCAACGTCGTGGTTGGAATTGACATAGACGACGAAAAAGATAATTCCCAGTCTTCAGCCTCGCCGTCTAGACGCATAGGAACTCTCGGTATGCCCTGTTCTGCCAATATAAATTTATTTTCCTAGAATTGATGAAAGGCAGAATAGAACATTGCGGACAAGAAACTAGACTAGCATGTTTGGTAGCAAGCTTATATATAGCGTCGTTCAATAATTCGAATGTTCCAAAGACATTATTGGACTGTGTCGTCAACTCAGGGGCAATGTCCCTGAACCGAACCAAAACTCCGTGTCCAATGACGCTATTAGTCTCTTACCCAGCATTGCAGCAATATAGTCCGATGGAACAACCTCTGGAAGATAATGCCGGAAGAAATCTATGGCAGCTTCTGTTGTTCTGAAAGGGAAAGCTCGAAATCGTCCGAATCCCTTTCGCCATCCTGTCGGACCCTGTGAAGTGTTCGGTCGTCCGTACCTGATGCAACAGCGGAGCGCATCGACCCAGCGCCGTCGGATTATTCCTGATCCGACCGACAATCTGTCGTTTGCTGGGATGCTGCGATAAGCTGTGCTATTTTGGATAGCACGGCCGTCACTGAGGCCTGTGGAGAAACGGTCTTATGATGCTTTGCCGGTGGAAGCTCCGTGTTCGTTACCCTGTGCATACTTCTATTATGCAAGCGACTGGAGTGTACAGGCCTCGTGTCCCTTGGCTACCGGATGGCGTGACCTGTTCGCCGTGGAATCACTGAATGACGAAGCTGGCCAGATACTCAAGGTCACGTAGCCAATGTGCGGTCGTGTGCGCTGCTGTGAGGATGAGGAAGCATTATCGACAGTCTCTCGGACTGTCTATATAACGGAGCGTTCCGAGCGGCGGACATATGCTCCGAATGCGAAATGTCTGTACCACAACATCCGGTCCCTTATGTTGTTGTACAAGAGAGGGACCTCTCTCGCTCGCAGCCCGGGCGGACCTGGATGAGCAAGGAACCGGACTAACAGGCTTCCTCCGATCTCTCCTCTAATCCGTCGTCACTGGGTGTGTACTAAAGTCTATTATAGTGCTCGCATCACCCAAATCTCCTTCCTAGACTGCAACGGGCGAACCCGACTGCCGAACCATTCGATGAATGGACGCTACACCGGGTGAGCTAGCGAATGTCAACTCTGTCGATCCTACTAGGGATCTCTTAGGCGATTGACGTATTCCATGAGCACTTATTGCCGCTAGCTCTTCATTAACTATGACGACAGAGGCACACTTTTGAAAGACATCTCAGTAACTTTGCGAACAAGAAACCAGACATGCTTGTTAATAGCAAGCATATAAATAATATATATAGCGTTGTTCAATAATTCGAAAGTTTCTGTGGCATTATTGGACTGTGTCGGAACTGAGGGACGATGTCCCTGAACCGAACCAAAAATTTCTGTGTCCACCAACGCTATCAGTTTCTTATCCGGCATCGTAGCATTCTGGTCCGACGAAAGAACCTCTAGAAGATGAAGTCGGATGACATATACAGCAGCTTATGTTGTTCCGAAAGGGAAAGCTCGAAAATCCTCTGAATCCCTTTCGGCATCCCGTCGGACCGCATGAAATTTTCGGACGTCCGTACCTGATGCTTCCGCGGAGCGTCCCGACCCAGCGTCGTCGGATATTACATGATGCGACAGAGATTCTGTCGTTGCTGGGATGCTGCGATAAGTTGTGCTATTTGGGATAGCATGTCCGTCACCAAGGCCTGTGCAAGTAGCGGTCTTACGATGCTTTGCCGCTGGAAGCTCCGTGTACGTTGACTCCCGCATACTTTCTTATGCGAACGTCCGGAGTCTCCAGGCCTCGTGTGCCTGGCTATCGGATGGCGTGACCTGGTCGCCAAGGATTCTCTGATTGGCGAAGTTGACTGGATATCCGAGGTCACGTAGCCAAGAGCGGTCGTGTGCGCTGCCGTGAGGATGAGGAAGCCTTATTGACAGTCTCTCCGGACTGTCTATATAACGGAGCGTCCCAAGCGGCGGACGTATGCCCCGAATGCGAAACATTTTGTACCACAACATCTGGGGCCAGATGTTGTTGTACGAGAGAGGGGCCTCTCTCGCTCGCAGTCCGGATGGACCTGGACGAGCTAGGAACCGGACTAAAAGGCTTCCTCCGTTCTCTCCTCTAATCCGCCGTCACTGGGTGTGCATTTGGTTGATTTATAGTGCTCGCATCACCCAAAACTCCTTCTGGACCGCAACGGACGAACCCGGCTGCCAAACCATTCGATGAATGGACGCTACACCGGGCGAGCTAGCGGACGTCAAAGGCCGTCGATCCTACTAGGGACCTCTTAGGCAATTGACGTATTTTCATGAGCACTTTTCCGCTAGCTCTTCATTAATTGTGACGACGGTGGCACACTTTTGGAAGACATCACGGATACATCACCCTGTTCTTGATCGTCTGAAATAGAGATTGATAAACTAGAGTGACCCTGCGGGGAAAGGACCGGAATGGCCATTTCCCCACTAACATACCGTGACACACGCTTCCCATGTTGTCATCGAAATTAACACATACTGAACAGGAGTTAGTGCGAGTACACTGACTACATTTATACAATGATTATGAAAGTCAGAGGAAGATTTCCTCTTATTACAAATGAACAATATCCCTTCATTGTGAAAAGAAAACAAAGTCCTAGTACTCGCACCAACCCCTGACAATCAAAATACATAATAACATGATCCATTAACATAGAAAAAATAATTGAAATCAAAAAAAAATTTTTGAAAAAATATTTTTTCAGAAAAGCCCAAGTTTCTGAAAAGTAACGTTGAGCCCCAATGGATCCCAAGCCTAAGTGTGGACAAAAATTTTAAAAATATTTTAAAAAATTAATGCAACACTTACGAACAATAATAAGGTATCTAGTGATGATTAAACTAACATCAAGATATTATTTTCAAGAAACCCCCCCTCACACAGAGGGCTGTTGTCAATGTAAACAAGAAGTGTAAAAACACCAGAAACAAGACTCCAGGCACTGATAACCCTGGCCCGAAATCAGTTACCAATAATACACTATCTGATGCAAAACAGAGACTTCCAGGGAAGAAACTGCAGAACATCAGATGGTAGATGCAGAACACTACGCCTAACCACCCATAGGTGAAGACGTAAACATGGGGAAAAGAAGAGAATTCATTCTGTTATCCAGCTAAAACTCCCAAGAAATTTTAGTAATAATATTACAGAAAATATGCCAAAAGCATGGGAGAATAGCAAGGGGAGACTTAAAGGAAAGGGAGAGAGGAAAACACTGAATAAGCAGCGTAACTTGATAACAAGAATGACCACAACAGGCTCTTGCCTCGAAAATAGGTAACTTAACATAATTTCATTAAAAAATTTCAAGTTACAGCCCTGATTATTTTCTGTCACTCATTTTTCCTCTCCTCCTTCTATATCCTCCTTAGAATCACCATTTCTCTAATATTTATGTGTCTGGCATCATTTAAACTGAGATTTAGAAGCACAAAGATCAGTCAGATGTTAACTGATGAAGGGCCAAACAAAGAATGATTAATGGCGCCAATTTTGGGACGTCCTTGACACTGCGTATGCGCAGTAGAGGTGAAGTATGGAGGGCCATTCAGGACATGTTTTCTTTGGTTTTAGATGCAAATTTTTGGGATTGGGGGGCAAAATTTGTGTTTGGCCCTGCATTTTTAAGAGTTAGCACCAGCTATGTCTGGGTCATTGGTACAGTATAAAAATATTGTGTAAATTTCTCACAGTTCTCTATTTAATGATTACTGTGTACGCACTAAACAACAAAACATTGGATGAGTACTGTGCACATTTTGCTAATTGTTTTCTAAATAAATTGATATTTGAAATTTTTTTTTTATTTCTTTTGTTTGCCATTAATACCAACTTATGTCTGTTGATTGGGTTCTGAAGGATTAAGAGATCCACCCTCTGAAAAACTAAATCTTCACCTATAATCCCTTATACCCTTAATCCCAATAAGAATGATCAAATTATCATCCATTTACAAGAAAAATTTTTGAAAAGTATTCATATTTGTATTCATGAATACATTGTAAAGTATTTGTATTCGTATTCAATACATTTGAAATTTGTGTATTCGTATTTGTATTCGTATTCATAAAATTTCAAAGTATTCGTATTCGTATTCAATACATTTACAATGTATTCGCCCCAACCCTGTATGACACGAGTCCGCAGAAGTGCATCGACTAAAGTCGATACTCTTCCAAAAGCCACAACAAAATATATAATTAAGATACATGAATAATAGCAATCAAAATTAAATTCAAAATATTTTTTTAAAAAGAATTTTTGAAAAAATGCCTAAGTTCCCAAAGGGAACATTAAGAGCCCAAAGGCATCCCAATAGAGCCTAAGACCTAAGTGTGGACAAAATCCAAATTTATTGAGCTACACTACCGGAATAATAATCCATGTATTCCACAGTATTTCTACAATAATAGAATATAAAATACTACCTATATATGAGGACGTTGTCAATGTAAACAACGTCAATGAAAAAACTGGAAGCAAGACATCAGGCACACAAAAAGGCCCAAAGTCAGAAACCAATTTAAATGCTACCAGATGCAAAGACAGATCTTCATACGAAGAAAAAAGATACATCGGATAGAAGATGCAAGACTAAACAACCTAAGGCCCCGAGGGTGAGGACATAACCATGGGGAAAAACAGAATAAATATTCTGTAATACTATACATGTTAAACTCCCAAGAAATTTAATAAAAAATTTTGAATAAAAAGTTAAAAAATTTATAGTAATTTCTATATTTTTTATACTTACCAATGACCCAGACATAGCTGGTGCTAACTCTTAAAATATAGGGCCAAACACAAATTTTGCCCCTCAATCCCCCAAATTTGCATCTAAAACCAAAGAAAACATGTCCTGAAAGGCCCTCCACACTTCGCCTCTACTGCGCATGCGCAGTGTCAAGGACGTTCCAAAATTGGCGCCATTAATCATTCTAATAACCAGTGCCTGGTAAGCGCTATGTACTCAGCGGGGAGGCAAGAGTTCCCAACTCCTGGGAGGGCCATCCCCGTCTGGGTCATTGGTAAGCATAAAAAATATAGAAATTACTATAAATTTTTTAACATTTTTATACTGTACCAATGACCCAGACATAGCTGAATAGTAAAAAGGCTGGAGGGCCAAGGACATAGAGCAAAATGGAATACGCTCAATAAAATAAAATAGAGTCATCCCCTGTAGGGAAAAAGAAGTAATAGGCCTTACATGCATCTTTCTTATTTAAGATAAATTAGAAAGATACAACACCTTCCAAAATTGAGCTTCATACATCCATGTACTCTATTAATATCCAATATAATCCTTATACTAATAAATAAAGTAAGTCTAGAGATAGAGACTCTTATAGTCCTAAAAGTGTCTGAGGATTGCATAATCATGTCCGTTGACATATGCAATAATCAAAAGCTATACTTTAAAAACTAAGACTTGAATGAATTTTAAAAACATAAACTTCTCACTAAATAACCATCCCAATAACAGCTCAGAATTACTAACTCCGGAGGAGGTATCCCCTTGTTTTCATAGTAAAACAGGTGACCCAAGGGAACACCCTCCCCCCCCCCCCCCCCCTTTTTCTTGCCCTGGGTCAAATAGCCCAGAGCGAAGAGGGCAGCAGAACGGAGACACTGCCGAAACAGACAGCCTACCTAGCTATAGTAGCAACTGTTAAGTGAATGACATTCTGAGCAGTAGATAATAGACCTAACAATAGAGGCCTCCAGAAATGGACTCGATATTTCTGAGATAAAAATTCATGAATGTGGATGGCTGAGCGCAATGAGCAGCCTTCAAAAATCTATAATAGCGACACTATTAATGTAAGCCCAAGATGTAGAAGAACTCTTACTTCATGAGCCGAAATCTTAAGCACAACTGCTAAGTCAATGATATACCATAAGCAGTACCGATAGTTAATAGAATCCATTAACAATAGAATGGAGCGAAACGTCCTTCTACTAGGCATCAAAGACAGAAGAAGCTTACGCCCATAGTAATAAACAGATATCTGTTTATAAATACATAAACTCTACCCGGAAAGAGTAAAGGCCTATGCCCATACGAAGATGGAAGGACCTTAATAACAATAGGTTCCGGATATTAGGAGCCTAATTCTTATGCAAAAATCAAACCTAAATAGTAACGGAAGTAGTGATTCCGAAACTACGAAAGTGAAAATCATCCATCAATAGTGCATGAAACTCACTGACTCTACAGTAAAAGAGAAACCAACAGAATTACTGTCTAAAAGGTCAGAATTTGAAAACTACTGTTTCCAGAGGCTCAAATGATTACTTAGCTAAATAAGAACCGAAGTTAAAATCCATATAGGAATTTAATCTAAAGATTCTAAGTCTATATATCAAAAAGTTACTAACTGACTTAGATAAAGAGACATAAGACTCAATTGTAAACTATCGTAGAGTGCATAGGTATGAGGTAACATAAACCTATAACCTTACTAATAACAGGCTGCAGTAGATCTTGTGAAACAAGTATACTAAAAAATTGCAATGAGTAGTATGGAGGGATCAACAATATGAACATAATGATCCCTACACCAACGACGGAAGAGCCTCCACTTTAGCCGCATAGAATAGCGAAGAAGAGGATCTCCTATAGTAAGAAATCGCGTCCAAAGCTCGTCCAGTACAATGCTTACAATGCAATACGGACCACACAACGGAATACATGAAGGTTGCGACCTTGCGGGTTGTGATAAAGATGACACGATTTACCCAGTGAAAAAAGATCCTCACATTGAGGAAGATTTCACGTTAAGACCCACAGTAGACAAGAGAGTAAATTACCCATGATCTATGTGAAGATAGAGATGCTATCAACAGAAATGTATTGTGGTTGTTTATCTTAGCAATACCTGCTGAAACAACAGCGCCGGAGGATACGCGTATCCTATCATTCCGTCCTATAGATCAATAGAGCATTAACAACATTAGCTCAGAGATCTGGACAAGCCAACACATGCGTCTGCAATTGAATAGCAAGCTGTGTCGTAAATAAATCATCATTGGGCGCTCCCATAGATAGCAAATCTGATTGAATACTTGTTTGTTGAGAGTCCATTCTGACAGCAACAAGCGACCCGTAAGTGAACGGGAGTCTGGTAAAACAATCAAGACGACCCGGAATATGATGGACCAAAACAGAACTTGGTGTACTATAACCAACAGACGGATTCTTTCCATTAAATTGAATAACGGAAACGAAAGAGTGCCTCCCTGGTTCCGGAGATACGCCACTACTGTCGAATTAACGGACAAGATTTGGGCATGCGTTTCTGAATAATGTTCATGCAATGACATAAAGCAAGCCTAAAAAACATTATTCCGCGGAAGAAAATTGGTTGCTAAGAGACTGCGGAACCCAAAGACCCTGGCACTTCGAATCCGTTGGGATCAGTATTATATCCCAATCTGTTTGACTGGCAACCGTCATAACAGCCACACTCGGGTCCGGCAACTGCGGTGGCACTCTCTGAGTCAACCACCGAATGTTTGCCCCAGTCTGAATCTCTTGTAACACTAGATAGACAAGAGAACGTGTAAATCGAGCAATTCATGGATTGTCGAAAAGTTGCCGTCGAAGAGAAGCTCCTCCGAGAACGAAGCGACTCTGAGAGAGTTCTTAACCTAACTATCCACGCGTATGGATGTAGCTAGGGCTGCGTCACGTCTAACCAACTCCAATCAGCCACTGAAGGGCGGAGTTATACGTGAACAAACTACTGCCCTCAAAAGAAATTACAATGAGAATAATATCCCGTAAATCTTTTCTTGAAAACGTAATGATAACGCCTCAGTGAGGCTGATTACGTATGATAAAGCGTCTAAGTTAAGTCTACTATACATCATGTCGTTTCCAACATTGAAGTTGGAAAAGACATAAATGGCGAAAAAGAATATTTCCAGTCTTTAACCACACCGTCTAGACGCATATGAACTCTCGGTATGCCCTGCTCTGCCAAAATAAACTATTCGTATAAATGATAAAACGGCAGAAATGAGCAACGCGGACAAGAAACTAAACTATCATGCTTGGTAGCAGGCTTGTATGCATATATAGCGTCGAAAAATAAAACACATGTTGTAATGACATTATTGGACTGCGTCGGTAAGTCAGGGACAATGTCCCTGAACCGATCGAAAAATCTGAGTCCAATGACGCTATAAGTCTCTTATCCAAGATCGCAGCAATGAAGTCCGAAATAACAATCACTGGAAGATAATGCCAGAAGATATGAAAGGCAGCTTCCGATACTACTAAAGGGAAAACTCGAAATCTTTCGAATCCCTTTCGCCATCCTGTCGGACCCTATAAAGCGTTCGGTCGTCCGTACCTGATGCAACCGCGGACCGCACCGACCCAGCGCCGTCGGATAATTCCTGATTCGACCAAGAAACTGTCAATTGCTGGGATGCTGCGAAACAACTGTGCTAACTCGGATAGCACGTCCGTCACTGAGGCCTGAGGAGAAGCGGTCCTACAATGCATTGCCGCTGGAAGCTCCGTGATCGTTACCCCGTGCATACTACCAATATGCGAGCGAACGGAGTGTATAGGCCTCGTGTCCATTGGCTACCGGATGGCGCGACCTATTCGCCGTGGAATCACTGAATGATGAAACTGATCGGATACTCGAGGTCACGTAGCCAATGTGCGGTCGTGTGCCCTGCTGTGAGGATGAGGAAGCATTAAGGACAGTCTCTCGGACTGTCAATATAACGGAGCGTCCCGACCGACAGACATATGCTCCGAATGTAAAATATCAGAACCACAACATGCGGTCCCTTATGTTGTTGGACGAGAGAGGGACCTCTCTCGCTCACAGCCCGGACGGACCTGGACAAGCCAGGAACCGGACTAACAGGCTTCCTCCGATCTGTCCTCAATCTGCCGTCACTGGGTGAGTACTAAAGTAATTAAAGTGCTCGCATCACCCAAATCTCCTTCCTAGACCGCAACGGACGAACCCGGCAGCCGAACCATTCGATGAATGTACGCTACACCGGGTGAGCTAGCAAATGTCACTCCGTAGGCGATAGACATATTCCATGAGCACTTATTGCCGCTAGCTCTTCATTAACTATGACGACAGAGGCACACTTTTGAAAGACATCTCCGTAACTTTGCGAACAAGAAACCAGAAATGCTTGGTTATAGCAAGCATATAATAATAATATATATAGCGTCGTTCAATAATTCGAAAGTTTGCGTGACATTATTGGACTATGTCGGAACTGAGGGACGATGTGCCTGAACCGAACCAAAAATTTCTAAGTCCACCGACGCTATCAGTTTCTTATCCGGCATCGCAGCATTCTGGTCCGACGAAAGAAGCTGTAGAAGACCAAGTCAGATGACATACACAACAGCATATGTTGTTCCGAAAGGGAAAGCTCGAATCCTCCAAATCCCTTTCGGTATCCCGTCGGACCGGATGAAATTTTCGGATGTCCGTACCCGCTTCCGCGGAGCGTCCCGACCCAGCACCGTCGGATAAAAAATATGCGACAGATTCAGTTGATGCTGGGATGCTGCGATAAACTGTGCTATTTAGGAAAGCACGTCCGTTCCCGAGGCCTGTGCAGTAGCGGTCTTACGATGCATTGCCGCCGGAAGCTCCGTGTACGTTGAGTCCCGCACACTTCCTATGCGAACGTCCGGAGTCTGCAGGCCTCGTGTCCCTGGCTACCGGATGGTGTGACCTGGTCGCCGACGAATCTCTGACTGGCGAAGCTGACTGGATATCCGTGGTCACGTAGCCAAGAGCGGTCGTGTGCGCAACTATGAGAATGAGGAAGCCTTATTGACAGTCTACTCCGGACTGACTATATGTCGGAGCGTCCCGAGCGACGGACGTATGCTCCGAATGCGAAACATTTTGTACCACAACATCTGGGGCCAGATGTTGTTGAACGAGAGAGGGGCCTCTCTTGCTTGCCGTCCGGATGGACCGGAACGAGCTATGAACCAGACTAAAAGGCTTCCTCCGTTCTCCCTCCGATCCGCCGTCACGGGATGTGCATTAGGTTGATTTATAGTGCTCGCATCACCCCAAAATTCCTTCTAGACCGCAACGGACGAACCCGGCTGCCGAACCATTCGGTGAATGGACGCTACACCGGGCGAGCTAGCGGACGTCAAAGGCCGTCGAACCTACTAGGGTCCTCTTAGGCAATTGGCGTATTTACATGAGCACTTTTCCGCTAGCCCTTCATAAATTGTGACGACGGAGGCACACTGTTGGAAGACATCACAGATACATCACCCTAATCTTGATCGTCTGAAATAGAAATTGATAAAGTAGAGTGACCCTGCGGGGAAAGGACCGGAGTGTCCAATTCCACAATAACATACCGTGACATACGCTTCCCATATTGTCATCGAAATCATACGATACAGAACAGGAGTTAATGCGAGTACACTGACCACATATAGAATGATTATAAAGTCAGAGGAAGACTTCCTCTTATTACAATTGATCAATATCCTTTCAATGTGAAAAGAAAACAAGTCCTGGTACTCGCACTAACCCCTGGCAATCAAAATACATAATAATAATATGATCCATTAATATAGAAAAAATAATTGAAATCAAAATATTTTGAAAAAATATTTTTTCAGAACAGCCCAAGTTTCTGAAAAGTAACGTTGAGCCCCCATGGATCCCAAGCCTAAGTGGACAAAAATTTTAAAAATATTTTAAACAATTTATTCAACACTTATGAACAATAATAATGTATCTAGTTATGATTAAAATAACATCAAGATATCATTTTCCAGAAATCCCCCCCCTCACACAGAGGGCTGTTGAAAATGTAAACAATGAGTGTAAAAACACTAAAATAAGACTCCAGGCACCCAGGCCCGAAATCAGTTACCAAAAATACACTATCTGATGCAAAACAGAGACTTCCAGGGAAGAAACTGCAGAACATCAGATGGTAGATGCAGAACACAACGCCTCACCACCCGTAGGTGAAGACGTAAACATGGGGAAAAGAAACAGAATTCATTCTGTTATTCAGCTAAAACTCCCAAGAAAATTTAGTAATAATAATTACAAAAACTATGCCAAAAGCATGGGAGAATAGCAAGGGGGGACTTAAAGGACAGGGAGAGAGGAAAACACTTAAAAAACAGTGTAACTAATTAAACAGAATGACAACAAAATGGCTGCTGCCTCGAAAATAGGTAACTTAACATAATTTCATTAAAAAATTTTAAGTTACAGCCCTGATAATATTCTGTCACACATTTTTTTCCTCTCCTCCTTCTCTATCCTACTTAGAATCACCATTTCACTAATATTTATGTGTCTGGCATCATTTAAACTGAGATTTACAAGCACAAAGATCAGTCAGATGTTAACTGAAGAAGGGCCAAACTTAGAATGATTAATGGCGCCAATTTCGGAACGTCCTTGACACTGCGCATGCGCAGTAGAGGCGAAGTGTGGAGGGCCTTTCAGGACATGTTTTCTTTGGTTTTAGATGCAAATTTTGGGGATTGGGGGCAAAATTTGTGTTTGGCCCTATATTTTAAGAGTTAGCACCAGCTATGTCTGGGTCATTGGTACAGTATAAAAATATAGCCAAAAAGCTTAAGAGTTTAACAGGAAGTGTTCACGGAAGGATAGGGAAGGAATACTTAACAAACAGTGGAATAAACATTAACAAAAATGATGACATCAGGCGTATGTCCCGAAATTGGGAAACATGAAATAATTTTATAATTATTATAAAGTTACAGCCCTGAACGTCTAAAATCACCATTGAACGCTTCCATCATTCAATAACAGCCTTGGATCCACCAATTCTTGCATTGATTTTTGTCTGGCATCCTCAAAAAAGGAGATTTTAAAGCACAGATGTCAGTTCAATGTTGCTGACTTTAGGGCCAAACAAAGAATGATATTGGCGCCAATTCTGGTCACTTCCTGATGGTGCGCAAGCGGAGAGTAAAAGTGTGGAGGACCAGATAGGACTTTTAATTTTCAGATTTGCAAGCAAATTTGGGGGATTGGGGGGGGGGGGGGTCAAAATTTGTGTATTGCCCTTGATAACTTTGAGTTTGCACCAGCTAGTCTGGGCCATTGGTTTATAGTATAAAAATATTCATGTTTTCCCTGGATTTCTTTAAAAACATTTGTAGATTTCAAGAAAAAATGGCCATTCACAGGTCTTAGTGTGACATTACAAGTTGCATGGACAAAATATTCCGGTGAGCATTTGTTAACTCTCCAACACCTGTTAAACATTAAAAGTTTGATAAAATGGGCTGTTTTGAGACACCAACAGCACCGAATGGGTATGTAAAAGCTAAACAAAACTTCATTTACTGCACGTAGAATTCACAGAGGATCAGTTTTATATGTAGTAAGGGTATTTAAAAGAATGAAGCTTAACTCATTTGGATTGGATAAGGAGAGATGCCCCTTAAAAGCATAAAATTTACATTTTCCATGGATTTCGCTAACTGCTTGTTGGTGTTGGCAATTTTCAAGAACAATCGGACATTGGCAGGTCTTGGTGTGGTATTTATTACAAGTTGCATGGATAGAATATTCCGCTAATCGTTTGCTAACCCCTCTACAGGCTGCTAAACCTCAAAATTTTGATAAAATTGGCTGTTTTAGGGCACCTAATGGGTATGTAATAGATAAACATAACCTCTTTTATCAGACTCAGAATTCACGAGAGATAATGTTTGAAGTATTAAAGGTAATCAAAAAACCAAGTCTTAACCCTGTTTTTGCCGGATTAACCCTTAAGTCCTCAGATTAATTTTAATGTATTTATGGCCTTTTTCTGCTTACATAGTTATTGATGACTTGGCAGTGGTTCTACATCACTGCTGGCTGCCTATACAGGCAGCCAGCAGTGATGTAGAACCACTGCCAGGGAAAATTCAGTCTACACACAAGAGTAATAAAAAAGATTACTCAAGGGAGCACCTGCTTCAATGCAATATAAAAGTGGCGGTTTGGGGCTATATGGGGGCTTAAGGGTTAAAGCCATACTAGTACAGCCCATGCCGTGTATCCTGCCTACATGAGGTGTAAAATCGACAGTCGACACCCCCTCTATATCAACTGCAAGGTGGGGTGTTGGACCTGACCTCGTTAGATAACACTCATTCGTCATATTAACCCTTTACCCAGCGTAACGGCCAAAACCGTCCAGCGCTATTCACAAAAATCACCATTTAATTTTCATTATTTTTTCTTTTTTTGTCTCAAAAACATAGGTTAGGACCCCTCTTTGGACCAAGCTAGAACCAAAGAAGGGTCACAACCTTTGTTTTTGAGAAAAAAAAAACTAGTTATTCAAAAATTTTGTTTGCAAGCATCGTCTGCTTTTCGGGTTAGGTAAAGGGTAAAGCAGCATGGATTTTCCCAAGAAGCAAAGACAAAAATATGTCCACAGAAAATAATGCCAAATATTTTAATTAGTCTGTATTTTGTCCGCATACAAATTTTCTCACCCACATATACCTAAAAATGATTCATTGATACAATTGGACATATTTCTCTCATAAAACGTGAAAAAAGACTTAATTTATTGCATTTTAGGATTGCGCATGTATGTTTTTAGAAGATTCTCTGCATGTTATTAATCTTCGGCGTCAGTCTTTGATCTCGTTTGGGACAATCAGTGATTAACACCTTTTTGACAAGAGCATTCGAAATTGAAAATAAAAAAATAATCAAATTTCACTAAAACCTTTTGCAGAATCGTGTTTTTCAGAAAACTCTTTTGCGATTGGCCGATTGCATTGTCATTTTCAAAATTCCGGTCAGTAATCATGAAATTATAAATATGTAGTTGTCAATAACAAAATTGAAAGCATGTCGGTCAAACTTGCAGGACGCCAGAATTCGATTTGGGTGAAATACTGCAGTGATGCGGTGAAAGGTCGAGAGTAAGGAATGCTGATATCGAAGTAGACTTTAAACTGTCCATGGAATGATCCTAAAATCAAGTTTATATTTGCAGCTTTATTGCAAATAGGTTTCCCATTGTTTCTTGTTAAAATGTTGTTTCTGTCAAGGCGACGTACCATAGAAAATTTGGAATAATGGGCAATGGGATACGGACACCTGCCCCATGAACAACTGCATCCTATTAAAATTAAGTTATGGGGATATCAGCCCCCTCCCCCTGCAGCTTTCTTTACCTAGGACACCTGCCCCTGCTGGGTTTTTTTACCTAGGACACGTGCCCCCCCCCCCCCACCCCCGTGTTTTTTCACTAAGTACACCTGCCCCCGTTTGTTTGCTAATGGGCCCCTCCCCCTTTCTATCTTTAGAAGCACCCAGGCCGATGGGGAGAGGGCGTGGTTGGGAACATAGCTGTCTTAATGCCCTGGGGAACGAGCCCTGAAAATATGGGTGGCCCTGCCCTCTCGTGCTCCTGGTGGCCATGTGAAGCACCTCTAATTGTTGTTATGTTAGATGTTAGGAGAATAAAGTAAAAATAAGTTTTTAGCGAGCCAAAATTCTGGCGGGGTATGATGTGTGGGGGTGGGGGCTAGATTTGAGAAGTCTGAAGAATCATAGGATGGGGAGCAGAGTATAAATGAGAAGTAACGGTTGTCGATATACGATTTCCAATTAATCCCCCCCCCACGCCTCCCAGTATAAGTTCATACTGTATACATTATATAGCACACAACAAAGCCTAAAATATGAATCTTTGCCAATAATTATAAAACCACACAAATATGGATGTCATTCAAACCAGCTCTTGGAGTTGGACTTAGTGCTGAAACAATTAGCTATTTTCGAAAGTCGACTAGTCGCCGGTAGTAATCGACTTAGTTGGTCCACTTTGCTACAAAAATACTAGATTACTTACCAAGTGTTAAAAAAATGCATAGTTTTTCAGTGAAACGCAACAAATTCTTTCGACACGTACTGTAATTTGCAAATTGGCAAGTGATCTGATTTGAAGTTTTGTTGACATGTCATCCCCCACCCATCTCCAATTTGCGCTCATGCTTGAATGTATGATAAATGCCAGGTATATTTCTTAGTTGTGGAGAATATTCATGAGATCAAAAACTTTTAAAACAAATACAGAAGGGGATATATTGATATTCATTTCTTAGAAAATTACCCCTATTATTTTGAAAATGTTTCATTCACACGGGGCAGTTCAAGAGTTATTTTTAGGCAGGGCTTGCCTTGAGTTGGGGCTGATCAGCCGAGGCCCCGAGATCAGCCCCGAGGAGAACTTGCTGGGGGCTTTTTTTCCAGCCCCGATATTTTCCACAAAAAAGCACTAACAATAATGGACAAAATGGAAAATCAGCCCCGAAAAGGCCCCGACCTCAATATGTGGGGCACTTTTTTAGGCCCCGACCATTTTACTCAAGGCGAGCCCTGTTTAGGCTGTACAGTATGTCATTTCGTGCGAAGCGTCACAGACCACGTGGTTCACCTATGTCTCTCTTCAGAAATGGAATCTACATTGTGCATTTTGAGTTTCCTGTCACTTCGGCGGTTTCAATTAAAATTAACTTTTCAAATACTTTACGTATGTAATTAAAACTTAGACACCATACGTAGATATGTCATAAATACATATCTGTGAAATACGGTGCCAAAACGCAGTCTAATTTTGATATACCAATTCTTCAAATAAAAAAAAGATTATAAATTTCACCGAATGACAGAGGATGTAGCATGTGACTGAAGACTTCCAATCAGATGATGTGGATATAAATCATTTGGTGCAAGAATAAAATACACTATTTAATTGGCTGAATTCCTGTATTATTTTCACTTACATCGCCATATTAGGAAAGAATTATGTTAAATAGACTTGTTAAGGTAATTCATATTCATGAAGGTAATTCATAGATAAGTGTTTTTTTTTACTTGATAGTAACTTCTCGTAGCTATAGTGGAAGTCGAATAAATCTTTGGTGATACATCGCTAATTGAATGAATTTGACAATATTTAACGTTATTCGCAAAATGTGATTCCAAATTACGAATTGCGTTGCTGAAAAGACGATTTGTATCGCAAAATGCGTCGCAAACCCGGTTATTTTAAGGCCTGGCCAATACGGGCATATAATGTAAAAAACTGGATTGAACATGAGCGCGAAAGTGAAAGTAAACCTTTAAACAAATACAGAAGCAAGTGCCAGAATTGTAAATTTTCGGAGTTGGGTTAAAATGAACATATTTTGCCTCAGTTTTCCGAAAAATAGGGTTCTGCCGACTTTACCGTCAGTTGTGGCCAATCAGAGTATAGTATGTCTGACGCATAATACCTAACAATGATCTCCGTAATGAAGGTGCCGACTAGTCGACTGCCGAATTTCAGCATCGACTTTTTTAGTAAGTCAAGGTCGACTAGTCAAACAATCGTTTCAGCACTAGAGCTGGTTCCAATGGCATCCACATATTTGCGGGGTGTCAGCCTGTTAGGCCCTATTGGTAAAATTTGGAAAGCAAAGGGCCTATATAAAATATTTAGAAATTATTTTTTAAGAAGATAAGGCTAAGAGACAAAATGCTCGTTTACTAGATGTTTATGCCACACTTTGATTGTGCATGTGTCGGCCTCCACAATCTTCTAATGCCATAGTAGGGGCTAGGGGGCAGACTCTCAACTGAAAGTCAGTTATATTTTTCTGAACATAGACCAGGGGAGATAACAACATTTAACTGATAATTATGACGATGTGGTATCACTGACATGGTGGGTGGAGCTTACTTTGATGGACACATTAAGTCAGCTTCCTTTTTTCAATTCACCATTGAAAATTCTGATATTGATAATTTGATATTTTGAGTAATAGTATTGGTGTTGATTAGAGGTAATAATTGAGTTATTATGACAATGTGTCGCTTTATCTGAGCATTTG
Organism: Pictodentalium vernedei; assembly: GCA_031216915.1. Taxonomy (NCBI): domain Eukaryota; kingdom Metazoa; phylum Mollusca; class Scaphopoda; order Dentaliida; family Dentaliidae; genus Pictodentalium; species Pictodentalium vernedei. Next base: position 646,194,802 of record CM062297.1, on the reverse strand, counting down.
CCGGGATAGAGTTATTGGTTGGTGTCAACGTTGTCTCCTTTCTGATCACATGGCTGTGCTGTTTCACAAAACAGGCATGACGTTAGTCTTTGTAAGACTGTTAACCCGGGGCCCTCCTGGCCCTCACAGTCTTTGAGAGACTCGTTCAAATTTCATCTGACTAAAACTGAAAGAAACTGGCCGCATTTGGGTCGACTTAGTTCACGCTTCATATCGAAGACAAAAATCACATAATAAACATTCTACTTGTCGTACTCAGCCCAAATATAATTTATTTACGTGTCTGCATCATTTTTTAACGCAAACACAGCATCAAATTCAAGAAATGTTGAAAAATATCCGACTTCACCACGTTAAAAAACATCATGTTTCAAAGATAAACAAATTGTACTACGCATGTGCACAGGTACTTGCGCATGTGCAGTACAATTTGTTTATCTTTGAAATCGATGTTTTTTAACGTGGTGAAGTCGGATATTTTTCAACATTTCTTGAATTTGATGCTGTGTTTGCGTTAAAAAATGATGCAGACACGTAAATAAATTATATTTGGGCTGAGTACGACAAGTAGAATGTTGATTATGCGATTTTTGTCTTCGATATGAAGCGTGAACTGAGTCGACCCAAATGCGGCCAGTTTCTTTCAGTTTTAGTCAGATGAAATTTGAACGGGTCTCTCAAAGACTATGAGGGCCAGGGGGGCCCCGGGTCACAGTCTTACAAAGACTAGCATGACGTTAGCTCTGGACATGCTTCCAGTAGACCAGTATTTCGTTAATTTGATGATAAATCCATTTAAACAGTGTGTAGTAAATCCACCAGCGCTGTCATTTGGTAGTATAATAGTACTCTGCTCAGTCTGCTGATTTGTTGCTATTGCCGACCATGATTTGTGACTTGTGTTCGAAAAAAAATTGACAATCGGTGAGAACCGATATTTTTTTGGTGGTGCCGATTAGATTCCGATACCCTATAATCGGCCGATTCAGTTAACTGTTTGATCACTATTGCCATTCCCCTTATCATTAACCCAACTACGAAGTGATCTGTGGAGTCAGAATTCACTGCATCAACAAGCTGTTGGCCAGAAGCATCACCCAACTGGCTTAATGTCACTGTCTTTGTTGGCAAACCTTTCAATATACTGTATAAAGTTTATTTTAAAAGCAATCAATGCCAGCTGTGAGAGGAGTGTGATAAACACAATGGTGATCGAAGTTTTTTTTGTATTTGGTTATTAATATTATTTATTTATCGCCTTGCACACACCACTCGTGATGCACTCCGACTCAGTAATATGGACAACACTCCATTAGCCTGATTAGGTGTCGTGTGTCGTCATTCCTAAGAATGGGCAAGCGTTCCGGGCAAGCGTTCCACTTCCATGTCCTGTACCTGGGATTTTTTTATTGATGCTCTAGTGTACTCATAATTAGACACATCATGCCAGTCTCCTAATCAAAATGGCCTTATTTGGAGTAATTCCGGGTAATCCTGGTGTTGAGGAGGACCCGATTTCAGTGTTTTTTCATTTGTATTGTAATCTGTAGTAAGACCCACAGACCTTTGCCATTGAATTTGAAGTCACTGATTATGATATTTCGAAAAAATAACATAATCATAATTGCTAAAAGTATGTACCCAAGTAACAAACGTTGACAACATACACAACAGTGTCAGTGGCGATTCAAAATGAGAAAAAAAATCAGTTTCAGAAAATTCCCATTTGAATTTTACAGATTTGCTGCTTTTACGTTATTTTGTTACAATATGATTATGCCTGGATTGTCGTTTATTTTTCGAAAATATGACGCATAAATGGACATAATACAAGGTCCCTGGCTGCACGTCATATTTACCTGTATTCTTCTTACCTCTTCGTTTATCCATTTTAGCAACATCGATTTATTGTTATTTTCCTTACGGAAAATGACGTATTTCCGAGGATCCCTCTATCGGCAAAGTTCGACAACACTGATTCGGGATCCAAGGGACACACTAAAAAGTGTAGTCCGTGTCGGAGAAAAAGTGTAGTCGGGAATTAAATTATCATTTTCTTACTTATTTGTTGGTTGCTTTCTATGAAATATGGAAAATATATTCAGGGACGATACGAAAGGGTACGGGTCCAGTCGCCACCGGGCAAACTCGCCACCAGTGGCGAGTTGGCCCGATTTCTGGTGGCGACTTGGCCCACTTTGATGACCACTATTATAGGTTTAGTACTCACGTTTTTTTTTTTTATAAATATTACTATTATAAGGATTAACGAATCTAAATTTTTAATTAAATATTTTTTATTTAAATTTCATTAGATCGCATTAACGGATTTACATTTTTGCCTAATTAAATTTTATGTTTTTTTCAGCATGGCACAGACGAATGAATACGATTGGGACAGACATAAGCTTCTACAAATTGGTACCACTTCTGCAAAAGGAAGCGGGAATGTTGAATTGAGGGTTAGATCCGTCGACCTGGGAAGTGATGTCAGATTAAAATACACGAAGGTGGCAGCCAGGATTCAAGAATATTGGGACATGTATATGGATGACCCCTACGTCTCTCAACCGCTGCGTTTCTTAGAAAGTGTTCAGCTGTTTACGCTGAGAAGAAGCCGACAGCTCCAAGTGAGGTCCAACCGCAAAATTAACATGCGCTAGATATATTTTATTAAACATGTTCATTGTCAAAACTTATTCATTTGTAATCATGACATTATTTCCATAAATATTTCCAATTTCATTTATTTTGTTAATCGGTGCACATTGTATGTTATGTGCTATGCTATGGTGTTATATACCAATAAACATTGATAGATTTGTACCGGTATTTTCTTTATTTTTTACCCCAATTTGCCATCGCCCCGTGTCCCATCACCGAGTTATATCTCGCCCACACGCTCTTTACCCCAATCTGTCGTCGCCCGAAAGGAAATGATTTCGCGCGCCGAAGGCGCGCAGGGGCGGTACATGGGAGACAAGCCCCTTTCGACCCTCGGTAGCTGTATATGATGGTTGTCGCATGTCTAGGCGTGTCGAAGGAGGAAAAGGATCCGGTACTCAGCAGGTGTCTCCAGTTGTTGGTGGGCGATCTCGCTGGCTGATGTCGGTTGGACCCTCGTGTGAGGACCAGTGTGGGAGGTTGGGTCCTCTCACAAAGGTACTACCTCTCCCCGAGGGTGCAGTCGATCTGGATTTTCGGGCAAGTATAGTCTGCCGCTTCGAGGATGATAATGAGTGATGACCATCACTGGCAAGTATAATCTGCCTCAGGCTGTCTCTGTTATAGTTGGACTCTTTGAAGGAAAACAACAACGACCCCTTTCGGGGACCACCAAGAAGAAGACCCGAACTTCCCTGGTTCGGGGACAGGCCTGCATTGTAATCCTATTGGGTTGGAACAAAAAGATGCGCAATGCGCTTACAAAAAGGGGCAGAGGCGGGACGCAGGACCAACGCTCGCCTCCCTTAAAGTGGTTGACCACTTTTAGGGATGGAGCGGAGGATGTTCTGGAACCGTGGGGTGACTGTTTCCATAACGGTTAGACTGTCTGTAGCGGTTATTGGGGTGCTGGTCCAAAAAACATCTTCTGTGTACCTGCTTAAAAGAAGAAAGTAGAATTAGTATTCATTAGAATATGTAAACTGTAAAGATAAAAGTAGCACACCTTTAGTTGCGTGTCCTTGTGGTGTCTGCTGTGTGTGTGTGGAGAGTATGGAATGCACGAATCTTTACATTCGTAAGGGCAGTAACGTACTCTCGTGTGTGTGTATGCTTGTCGCTATGGGTGAGAGTATGAAATGCACGAATTTTTACATTCGTAAGGGCAGTAACATCCTCTCGTGCTTGGGACCCCAATCGTTGCGTGTCCTTGTGGTGTCTGCTGTGTGTGTGTGGAGAGTATGGAATGCACGAATCTTTACATTCGTAAGGGCAGTAACATACTCTCGTGTGGTATTGTGCTGTGTGTGTGCTTGTCGCTATGGGGGAGAGTATGAAATGCACGAATCTTTACATTCGTAAGGGCAGTAACATCCTCTCGTGCTTGGGACCCCAATCGTTCCCTATTTATTATTTAGTTTTAAGGTGCCGGGCATCTTGTCATTCCTAGTTTTTAAATCGAGCGGTATTAGTTTTGGTTGCAATTTTTGGGCTTTTGTCGGCTTTCGCAAATTACTCCCAGTTCGGAGATTAGTTCGCTGTCGGTTAACCGATCATGATTTTTCGCGGCCAGGGTGGCTAGGCGGTCTTTAATGGTGGGGATATCAGCCCTGTCGTGGAGTGTTTTGATGGGTGTGTCCCACGGGGCGCGGAGGGCAACTCTAAGCGCGTGATTTTGGACCCTTTGGAGTTTTCCCATATTAGTTTGGTTGAGGTCAGTTAGTATTATTGCACCGTATTCGAGTACTGGGCGCACAAAGGATTTGTATAGTTTGAGTTGGGTGGACTGGTTGGCCCCCCATGAAGTTCCCTTGAGCATTTTCGGTAAGTTAATTCGCTTAGTAGCTTTTTTCGCCATGTCGTCGGTATGTTTGTTGAAGGACAGTTTCTGATCGATGGTGATGCCCAGGAATTTCGCTTCTTTGCATTCTGGGAGGATGTTATCCATAAGTTTCAGGTCAAAATCCCGTTTAGTTTTCTTGCGAGTAAAGGTGATTCGTTGGGTTTTATTGGCATTTAGCTTAATTCTCCATTTGGCACACCATTCTTCAAGCTCGTCGAGAGCGCGTTGCAGGGGTTTTTGGAGCAGATTGGCCGTATTGTTAGAGTCCCAGAGGCCCTTATCATCCGCGAATTGGGAAACTTGAACGCGATCCTCGGAGAAGCTAAGGTCATTTACGAAAAAGATATATAGGAGGGGGCTTAGGACGGAACCTTGGGAGTGCCTGCTTCGAGGGGGACACTGTCAGACATTTCATTGTTCACTCTGACTTTAATTTCGCGATCATTTAAGAAAGAGGATAGTAATCGTCGCCCCGCGTCCCATCACCGACTTATATCTCGCCCACACGCTTCCATTTCAATTCAGTCGAAACAAAGAAACTCACTCCAAATCATAGAGTAGAAATATTCTCCGTTTTGGTGCGGCTTTCTTTGTCAATAATATATCCCGTCCCTAATCCCGGCTAAATCAATTAGTGAAGTAATTATCACCTTGATCACTGCATGTCATACTATTAACTTCTGGTGGCGGTTTGGCCCGGTGGCGAGTTGGCCCGTGGCGATTTGGCCCAAATGCCTAGTGGCGAGTTGGCCCGGTGGCGATTGGACCCGTTCCCATACGAAATATATATGCCAAAAGAGAACTTTGTACGATGTTATTTTACGATGTTAGAAGACATTTTCTCTTTCAAACACACTAAAAAGTGGCTTACGCTGTGTTGACACAGCGAGGCGGGCTGATTATCCTGGTTCTTTTTATGATTTTGACATGAGGAGATCAGTGGGGTGCAGATGAAAGAAACAACGATTAATTTAATTTTCAGTATTTTATTGGATACATACAGGACATAATGGATATAGCATATCACAAAGATATAGAGATACAGCACAAGCATGAACAAATCACAAATATATGATAAGACAAGACTTTATGATGCTAGAGAAGGTTACGGGTCAACTCTCCTCCGGGTGAAGTCACCCCCGATGATTTTTGCGGGTCAACTCGCCCCTCCGTCGGGGGCGAGTTGACCCGACTTTTGGGAAAGAGTTGACCCGGAATTTTTTTCGTAAATAGCAAGAAACATTTGTAAAGAAACGGTACTAACCTCTTAGTGTAATATATTCCTATCCGGTTCACAACTGACATTCATGAAAGAAAAACGGTAGGCCAACTCCACAACAAACAAATACAACGCAGTTGATCGAATTGGTGGAATACATCGACAACCAATGGATGGACAACCCAGTTTTCCAGTAGAAGATTGGAGCATTTATAATCATGCCATTAGAACAAATAACGACGTTGAAGGTAATTATCCCTTTCAATAATCCGATTATGTCACTTAAAACGTCACACATATTAGGAAAATGTTTCCACTTTAAAAAAAGTAATTTAATCTAATATTCATTTTGTTTCTTTTTTTCCTCAGGATGGCATGGTGCCACCTATTCTCAGGAACAGGACATGGAACAGGAACGGGTACCTAATCTCAGGAATGCAGGAACAGAGAAAAAAAATCATTAATCCACGCAAGTGAATAAATTTTATTAAATGTATGCCCACCATAAATCAACGACACACTAATCATATGTTTTTTACCCCCAACCCCCCCCCCCCCCCCCCCCGGGCTTCTCGTCTATATAATTTTTTGAATGTGTCTTTTTCTGGTTCTTTGACAACTCGTACCCTGGACAATTTGTGCCCTGGACAATTCGATCCCTAATATGAAGGTACGAATTGTCCGACATAAAGGTACGACTTGTCCAGCATAAAGGTACGAATTGTCTAGTGCAAAGGTACGAATTGTCTAGTGCAAAGGTACGAACAGTCTCATGAATTATCTTTAAAAAATAACTCCAATATCACAGAATGTGGAATTGAACTGAATCTTGAAACTCCAGTGGGCAAAGGAGTTCAACAGAATCAAAGAGATAAAAAAACATAAGAAAATGGGGAGCTAAAAAGAGGCATATGTTCCACTGTTTCTTTTGTTTTATTGAAAGCAGTACCCAACAGAAGGAGTGTTTACACAACACTACCCTGTTATTCACTTGTATTGATTAATTATCAAATTGAACTCACTTTGAAAAACCGTCTGTAAAACTCCCGACTGATGTAGTAAACCCTTATCGTAACACAAGCAGTCGGCAAATTAAAAAGAGAACGTTTTTTTTTTCAACTGTATATATACTGGAGAATTGATATGCTTTGTCATTTTTGCTAAGTGGATTCAACATCATTAGACGAGACCGTCCCACACAACGTGGAGTCGGAGTCGCTCTCCTCATAAGGCAGGACTTAAAATATAAAACGATATCAAGCGATCATCTCAACGCAGAGGTGATTGCCGCTGAGATTGAACTAGATCATAAAAAAGTTGCCGTAATCTCATATAATAACGAACCCAAAAAAAACAGTTGACAGCAAAGTCTTTGAATTCTTTGTGAAAAATCACAAACACTGTATTTTCTTAGGTGATTTCAATGCCAAACATCAGGTTTTCGGATGCAATAAAACGGAGCCCAATGGCGACGCTCTCTTCAATATCATCGAACAATTTGATCTTTTTGTGTTAAATAACGACCACGACATTACTCACGTCAGTAACAACACCCTCCACCAATCCGACATCCTTGACCTAATTATAACCAGTAAATCACTAACTAATCAAATGCAAGACATATATGTGGGGGACGATGATTTAGGTAGCGACCACCTGCCTGTTCATGCTACATTACACGGCTGCAGCGGACTCGCAAGATACCCCACAATTAGGAGGAGGAATCTATCCAAAATTGACTGGGACCTCTTCAGAAAAATAATTCAGGTTAAAATAAACAAAAACGACCCAATGAATACCTGCGAGCTCGAGCAAGCATGTACCAATCTCAGTGAAGTCATTAACACCACTCTTGATGAAATTTGTCCCAAACAGACAGTTAAACCGCGGGCCAACAGAATAACTGAAACCACACTCCAAATAATAAAACAAAAAAGAAAGGCCTTCCGTGCATACAAATCAGAAAAACTTCCAACTAAAAAGGTCGAACTTAAAGACGTGTATAATCGCCTCCACGGCGAAGTTAAAAAAACAATAGCAAACGATAATCGCGTGAGATGGGAAAAAGCAACGGAAAATCTAAATGGACTCAGGGAGACTAAAAAGTTTTGGGATACTTTTAAAACCCTTACTGGACAAAAACATAAAGACGCCAACAGTAAGGCACTGAAGATCAACGATGGAACTATGGCCCTGGATGACAAGGCGAATGCTAGCGCCTTTGCCGAGCTCCTTAAGAAATATCATCGTCCACATGAGGGCGATAGGTTTGATGACGAGTTCAAAGAAAAAGTAAACAAATTTGTTCAAGACAACAAGACAACCTTTAACGATGCCAACTTCAGCCAAACGCCCGAGGACGGGGATGGCCATGAACTCACGGAACCGATAAGCAAAGAAGTGGCTAACACAATTAAAAAATGTAAGTCTTCTTCCCCAGGAGGGGACGAGGTCTCATACAAAATCCTGAAACAATGTCCCAACACTTTTTTCGGTAGACTCACTAACCTCCTAAACTGCTGTCTCTCTAGTGGATACTTCCCAAAATGTTGGAAAGTAGCTACAGGAGTCATGATACCCAAACCCGACAAGGATTTGAGCAACCCAGCTAATTACCGCCCAATCAGCCTACTTAGCTGTATTGGAAAAATTTTCGAACGGATTCTCACGACTAGACTCCGCAGACATCTCGAATCAACCAGCTTTTTCAATAAGTGGCAAAGGGCATACAGGAGCCAAAGAGAGGGAATCGAGCATGTTTATAGACTGGTAGATTATATGAAAACGGCGTTCAGTCAAAATGAAATAGGAACCGCGCTATTACTCGACGTAGAAAAAGCGTTTGACTCTGTCTGGCACAATGGCATGAGATACAAACTAGCTAAAATGGGGCTACCTACCAAAATTCTAAGGATCATATCATCATTTTTATCTGATCGAAAAATCAAAGTGAGGGTCAACCGCGAAGTGTCAGCCGAGGTAAAACTCGAAGCGGGCACTCCACAGGGTTCGGTCCTCAGCCCGCTTCTATTTATAATATATGTGAATGACATTGACAAACTAGGGAAGAACCATGTTGAACTACCTCAATTCTCAGACGACAAAGGAATGTGGACGGCCAGTAAGAAAGGAAACATAATACAAAACCGCCTGCAGGATACCATCCGCGACCTGCAAGACTGGTGCGCTCTGTGGCGCATCAAGCTAAATGCCACGAAAACACAAAGAATCACATTCTATAAAAAACAAAGGAAAAGGCCTGTCCCTAATATTGAGCTTAAGCTTTACGATCATAAACTTGAAGCTAGTAATGAGGCAAAGTTTCTGGGATTCAACCTGGATAGCAGTCTCAATCTAAACAATCACATAAACTCAGTCACCGTCAAAGCCACTAAACGCATCAATTTCCTGAAAATGATTAGAGGTAAATATTGGGGAGCCAATAAAGAAATTCTCCTCAATCTTTACAAATCATATATACGCCCAGTACTAGAGTATGGGGCCATAATAACAAGTGACCTGAATAAAACCAACATTGAAAAACTACAACGGGTCCAAAATCATGCCTTGCGCGTGGCTCTGCGCAAGCCCACGTGGACATCGATAAAACAACTTCACGAGATAGCAAAAATAGACACTATAGCAATGCGCTTAAAAGATCTTCAAAGCAAAACTCTTAATAGACTTCAAGACAGCGAATTAACAATAGAACTCAATGCGCATCGCGTCCTCAATAGGAAAACTAAATAATCTGGGGCATGTCTACCGAAAGGGTTAAAGATTACATCATTGTGATGGGGTGAGCCAGGCATTCTGTGACCTAAATTTAGAACTGGCTGCGGGTGATACGATACGCACGAAAGCTTGCCTCTGTTACCAGTGGGAGTTGCAAACAGCGAGGAAAATCTCCACCTGCTGAGATATAAATCTCGGGGAAAAAATGCTGGCTTCCCCATCCAAAAGGACGGAAAAGTTGTAAATTAAAAACCGAATTGCTCTAATTTCCAGCTCTCTATCTTTTCTACCTCCTCTATCTCATCAGACACACGACCAAACTGACTGACAAACTATGAGGGATTGAAACACTCCTCAAGCAAAGATGTGCAGAAAACCTAACAAGACCAAGGCAAGGATTGAAACAATCTTGCCAGCAAACAGCCCTTTTAAGGGCTTTTTTTTTCTGTGGGTGGGGGGGGGGGGGGGGTGTTGGAGGTCATTTGGAATTCCCGAAGGTTAACCAGATACCTCAAAATCACATACGGCATCCTATCTCCCAGAAGGCTTGATGGATGACTCCCGGTTTTTTCAAACTAAACTGTTGGAGCTTTCTCCATTCCTTTTTTGTAACCGCTATGGTCATATACCGGAGCCGCTACCAAACCGGCGTCGCTGTTTGGTTTTCTTTTTTCTTTTTCCCTTAAAATTGCCATCGGACAGCATTATATTCTGGCTCGCCACCATGGTGGGACTCAAACCTCTACCATCGCCAAGCTGGAACCGAATAGAGCCCACTCTCTAATAGTCTTAATGGCGTTGAGGGTTTGGTCTTTGACAATCTATCACTCCAATGCAAACTGCCGGGGATTCTAACCGCGTGCATACCCCTTCAGACCCCATTTGAGGCAATAGGAAAGCTAGGCCTGTGTGATCCAAGATCCAAGTGAAATACAATAAGGCTAACCGGGTCGCAAGGGATTTGTAAATCCCACATCGTCCCTGCGCGCCTTCGGCGCGCTAAAACCTTTCATTCATCCGCTTTGTCATTCTCAAAATGGGAAACCACCCTTGTGTCTTGTGCAGTGAGAATGTCCGCCCCAGGCAAGAGGCATTACAATGTGACGTTTATCAGAACTGGCAACATAGAAAATGTAACACGAGAGTCACACGTCACAGTGATTATTATTGTAGAGTTGTTCGAGGAGAAGTGGAGTTGGATGAATGGTCATGCAGTTAATGTCAAAATTCTGCACCTGATAATTCACCCGATAACACTCTGTGAAATGTTGCCAACTCAGACAGTCTCGTAGAAAATCAAGATTCCATGAATGATGTCATTTCTAGTTCTGTTGAAAACCTGATTGTGCAAAATGTAGACACAACAAATGACATGCCCGCGAGAGGAAATAATTCTTTTGACTTCGATTCTAGGAATTTCACTGTGCCCTCTGACCCGTACAGTCATGGAACCTCCATATTATGCTTGTTGAGCTCGTTCCAACGAGGGGGCCATAAGATTTGTTTTTCAAGAAAAATGCTAAATATTAGTTATTCAGTGTTTCGTGTGTTTCCAAAATTGTATTATCTGCATCTTAGTATAAGTGATAATAATAATAATAACACTTTGGCCAGCCGCTGATTTGTCGCGGTTCTCGGACGAGAAGGCCATGGTTACCCCTGTACTCCCAACTGCCTCCCTATTCCAACGCTTCTCCTCTCCTCCCAACACTCGGAGACGAACTGCTTGATAATATCCCTTGTCCCATTCTTCCCAATCTCTCCGATTAGCATATTAACCCTCTCCTTTGAGTCTCCCCCTAACCACATGTCCTTCATTCTCCCATCCCACTTCCCCATTATACTCCCAGTGAATCTCATTCTTTTAGGCTGATACTTTAGGCATTCTAGAAGAAAGTGTTCCAGGGTCTCCACCATGTCCAAGTTACACATCTGGCACACCCTTTCACCGTCTTTCCCAATTTTTCCCCTCAGCTCCAGGGATCGCGACCTCAGCTTGAACAACAGTGACCCCCCAAAGGTGCCATCAAGGTACTCTTCAAAACCTGGCTTCTCTTTATCACGCAGGCCACCCAAAGACCTCTTTGATTTGACCCCCTCTCGCCAATTACGGTTACAATCCTCCATGACCCTTTCTCTGACGATTTTTTTACCCTGGTTTGCCCCAACGTCCAGGTCCGAGATCTCCAATGAGTAGTTCTCTACTAGCTCCCTCACTTGGACCATCCACCCCGTTTTGATATTTGAGTTGAAAATTCTCAGGAACATTGCTTTACACCATCGGCTGGCGGAGAGATTTACCAAATAATTAAGATAACCGAGCTTCAACAGGTCTATCCTGTCCTTGATCCTCATCCACCCAAGCTCACCCCTGATTGCTTCTAGCGCTGCGGCATTACTCGACCCCGTTATCCATCGGCCTGCATCGTTCTGCAGGATTTCCAAGCTCTTTACGGCCGTCTGGTTTAGGGGTACCACTTCCGTTCCGTATGTTATACTTGGCAGCCCCACCATTTCCCAAATGGTTTTCCCCACGAAAACCTTATTGAAACTGTTTCTCCCTATAAGTTTCATTTGGTTAAGGATTCGCTTCCCCTTCAGAATCAATTTATTTGTGTGGTTCCGGTAGATGCCTCTTCCTGTAATGTTTATATTTACCCCCAAATACTCGTAATCACCTGTCTCTCCCACACTCAGAAGTTTGCTGCTCCCTTCCGGAATGCTGAACTCACCCACTCTCCACCTTCGAGTGGGGTCCACTTTGCGGCCCACAGGTATAATTTTGCTCTTGCTTTCATTAAGTTCGAGTCTCCATTTGCTCCCATATTTCCCAACAATTTCCAGCATTTTCGTTAGCCCCTCTTCGCTTTCTGACACTAGAACCATATCGTCTGCAAAAAAATAGCCCTGGGATCTTCAAGTCCCCAACTGCTACCCCCTCCTCGCTACGCAGGAGTTCATCTCCTAAACTTTTGATGTACAATGCAAACAGGATCGGCGAAGGGATACACCCCTGTTTTAGGCCTATCTCCATAGGCACTCGTTTTGTTGTAATGTTCCCCAGGCTAAGTTCACTCTGTACATCTTTATATAATGCTTTCATAATTCCAACAAACTCGCCTCCTAAGCCCATAGCCTCCAGCTTGCGCCACATACTTTCCCTCCATACTCTATCGTATGCCTTTTTGATATCCAAAAAGGCCATAAACATCTTTTTCTTTTTTGCTTTCGCGGATTCTATCATTTGGGATAGTGTGAAAAGATGGTCAGTAACTCTCCTTCCCTTCCTGATGCCATTCTGGATTTCTCCCAAAAAACCCTTCTCCTCAATCACCCCCTCTAGTCTCCCATACAGGACTTTACAGAAAACCTTTCCAATGTTGCTACTGACAGAGATCCCTCGATAGTTATCCAAAACGTCTTTTTCCCTCTTTTTTTGTGAATAAATGTCACTTTACTTTCTCTCCACTCCTTTGGGACCTTTGATTGAGATGGTGGAGCACTTTAAATTATTTTCTCCCATATTTTCTATCATGCTTTCGCTCCATTTCATCTCAGTTAATTAAGCTCAGATGCAGAAAATACAATTCAGGAAAACACGAATTAAGTCCGCCTTTTTAAAAAATTCATTTTTGTATTCCTTATTTGTATTATCTGCTCAACTTTTACTGCTTTTTATTTTTGTGTTTTTTGGTTTCATTTGTTTGAACGAGAGTGCTTGTGTGTTATAATCTTCGTTTTGTTAATAATATATTTCTTGAAAAAATAAATATCGTGATTTTCATGAATTGTCTTCCTTATTTTTTCACATATAGTCTCCAATCCCAGGTATGAATTTTGAGTTTTTTTTGCTATCAACTGTGCATGGAGTAAACTGGGCGGATTGGAGGGGGTGAGGACTATGTCTAACACGACACTTATCCAAATACTGGACCAGAAGCATCAAATTTCCTACATCATCAATGGATATTAAAGCGAATGTTATTTTGGGCTGAACGTCCGATTGTTTTGGACAAAACGTCCGATTCCTAATTATGCTGAAAATAACCACATCATTAAAATTTTTTTGGCCTAACTGCAAACAAATGACCTCAAATACCAATAAATAAAAAAAAAACAGCTGGGGAGGGGGGGGGGGGGGTCGGTGGCTCAGTTGGTAGAGGTGCAGGCTGCAAGCCGAGAGGTCCTCGGTTCGAATCCCACCTGCGTTGTGTCCTTGGGCAAGACACTTCACCCCCATTGCCCACGTGGGGGCACGGTCACGTTGTGTACTAAGGCGTACTGCATGTCGATGGTGCACCTGTCTTCAACCAATGCTAACCCAGCTTGTGTGGAGTTGGTATGTTGGGGAGCTGACAGTTGCTCGCCGTTGCTCGGTGGTTCTCTCCGGGTATTCCGGCTTCCTCCACCCGTAAAACCGTCATGGTCATCATTAGCCACACTGCAGAAATATATGACCTTAAATAAAAAAAAAAACAGCTATGTTATCAATGACCTTCATTAACTGTAATATAATATATTCGACAGAATTTGATTTTGCTTAAACTTTTCCCGAGCCGTGGATTTATGCTCTTTTTCCGTGTTCCTGCATTCCTGAAATTAGGTACCCATCCCTGTTCCTATTCCATGTCCTGTTCCTGGGAATAGGTGGCCCCGGATGGCATCGAAGAATAAATGGACATGGTTCCAGACTGAGCTTCTATAAATTAGTCCCAATTTTACCCAAAAAAACGTCGAAGACCGTCGAGCTGAATATCAGGGCAGAAGATTTGGAGACAGATCCTAGGACAAAGTATACAAAGATCTCAAAAGAAATTAGAAGAAGTGTGGACAGAATACAGCGAGAATGCAATAACTACTAGCTGCTTTTTACGAAAATGTTAAAAAATATACATGTAATTTTATACAGGTCTTTATGTAAATATTGATTGAAAATGTTGATTTGTATATTTGATGTGTTGTTCATTCATAATGCATTTGTCTTGTAATTTGAAAATGAAAGTGTCAGTGACACTGTAGCTTAACTTGTGTGTTGTGTTTGATGAGAAGGATAATGTTCAATGTTTATGAAAGGATATGAAATAAGACAAGAATTGTGATAATTAGGAATACGTTCATTTCTGTTCCCTGTATGCTATGTTTTTTAATAAAAATAATATGAGGTGTACACTGTGCTAAAGAGCTGAGGAGCGGGTTAATATGACCTCACAGTTAATGTATGTGGCCCTCACAGTTAACGTATATCAACGAAAGTTACCAAGTTACAGTGAAATTATTCCAAAGCGAGTCATCTTATCAAGTTACATTGAAATCCCTTCATAAATATGGCCTATAGACTGTGCTAAAGGTTTTCGGGCTTCGGGCCCCTGTAGCCGTCAGTTTCCCAATTGCGCCCAAAGGGGACGTTCTCATCTAGACATTATATGAAGTCAGCCTACCAAGTTACAATGAAATCGCTTCATAAATATGACCTGTAGACTGTTCTAAAGGTTTTTGGGCTAGGGCAACCATCATGGTTGAATGATCGCAACCAAAAGGGGACATTCTCATCTGGGCATCATCTGAAGTGATCCTACGAAGTTACATTGAAATCTCTTTATAAATATGACCTGTAGACTGTGCTCAAGGTTTTTGGGCTTCGGGCACCTGTAGCCATCACAGTTGACCAATTACGACCAAAAGGGGATGTCATCATCTAGGCATTATATGGAGTCAACCTAACAGGTTACAATGAAATCCTTCCATAAATATGACCTTTTACCTATGCTAACGGGTTTTGGGCTCGGGCAGCTATCACAGCTGAATGATCGTGACCAAAAGGGGACGTTCTCATCTAGACATTATTTGGAGTCATCCTACCAAGGTACAATGAAATCCCTTCATAAATATGACCTGTAGACTGTGCTAAAGGTTTTCGGGCTTCTGGCCCCTGTAGCCGTCACAGTTGCCCAATCAGGACCAAAAGGTGACTTTCTCATCTAGACATTGTATGAAGTCTACCCACAAAGTTACAATGAAATTCCCCAATAAATATGACCTGTAGACTGTGCTAAAGGGTTTCGGGTTTTGGGCTCGGGCAGTCGTCACGGTTGGCAGATCACGCCCAAATGGGGAAATTCTCATCTAGAGATCATAAGGAGTCATCCTACCAAGTTACAGTGAAATCCATCCATACTAAACATGACCTGCAGACTGTGCTAAAAGTTTTTGGGTTTCGGGCTTGGGTAGCCACCACGGTTGATAGATCATGCCCAAAAAGGGACGTTCTCATCTAGGCATTATACAGAGGCATCCTACCAAGTTACAAAGAAATCTCTTCATAAATACGACCTGTAGACTGTGCTAATGGTTTTCGGGTTTTGGGCTCGGGCAGCCATACCGGTTGCCCGATCGCGACCAAAAGGGGACGTTCTCATCTAGACATGACCTCAAACCAGCATATGAAATTTCGTGACTATCAGACAAGAACTGCGGGGTGTAGCCCGTGCTAAAGGAAAATGTGAACAGACTTACAGACTCACAGTCTAACAGACTTCCGAACGCGTGTTGGCAATAGCTTATCTTGACTATGTCAAGTTGAGCTAAAAATGAGAATTTTTCAAAATAAACCATATATTTTTACCATCACCGGTCTCAAGAGTTTTTTTTTTCATTTCATCCTGCCTTATCGTCTTCCTGTCGTCTTATTGTATCGATCTTTAGTGGGGGGAGGGGGCGACTTGACCCGAGGCGATTTGACCCGGGGCGACTTCACCCGGGGGCGACTTCACCCCGGGGCGATTTCACCCGTTCCCCTGGAGAATCATGGCTTTTCCCGATGAGATTCCATGATTTGTCATGACCCCACAGTGTCTGATGAACTGTTTTTAACTGTCTCACTGAAGTTCCTTCATTGATGTTATGAAAAAGGTGAGTATAGTAGTCTCAAATGACTCAGTCTGATAAAAAATGGTTTAGGTAAAAACCCACCATTAACGGTGGAGTGGGTTAATATCAATATCGTCGTCCGACAAGTTAATGGCCGACAAAAGGAGATATGTTTGTTTGACACATACCCACTGAGTGCTGTGTCTATTTTTATCTCAAATGTATCCAAAATATTGATGTCTGGCAGTCTGTAGAGGGTTAACAAGTGCTAACAGGAATATTTATTCATGCAACTTGTAATTTCACACCAAGAACTGCGAATGGCCATTTTTTCTTAAAAATCTACAAGTTGTTTTCAGAGAAATCCAGGGAGAACACTAGACTTTATGATTCTGGAGAATCATGGCTTTTCCCGATGAGATTCCATGATTTTTCACGACCCCCGCAGTATCTGATCAATAGTTTTTAACTGTCTCACTGAAGTTCCTTCATTGATGTTATGAAAAAGGTGAGTATAGTAATCTCAAATGACTCAGTTTGATAAAAAAAATTGTTTAGGTAAAAACCATCATTAACGGTGGAGTGGGTTAATATCAATATTGTCGTCCGACAAGTTAATGGCCGACAAAAGGAGTTATGTTTGTTTGACACATACCTACTGAGTGCTGTGTGTATTTGAAAATGGTCCATTTTATCTCAAATGTATCCAAAATATTGATGTCTGGCAGCTCGTAGAGGGTTAACAAGTGCTAACAGGAATATTTATTCATGCAACTTGTAATTTCACACCAAAAACTGCGAATGGCCATTTTTACTTAAAATCTATGAGATGTTTTCAGAGAAATCCAGGGAGAACATGAATTTTAAGCTTTTGATGCGTATCATTGTTTATCCAGCCCAAAAACGGGTTAACGTTTGTTATTTTTTAATACGCTTATTACTTACAAAAATAATTCTTAGTAAATTCTACTTCCACTTATGTTGATTTCTCCTCTTAACTTGCGTGCTGCGGGTACGCAAACAAAGCCCATTTTATCAAAATTTTGATGTTTGAGAACCTCAGTAGGGTTATCAAACGCTTACTGGAATATTTTGTACATGCAATTTGTAATGTCACACAAAGATCTGAGAATGGCCAATTTTTCTTGAAAATCTATGTAAAGTCTTTAGAGAAATCCTCGGATAACATGAATTTTTAACCCTTTGAAGGTTATCTCTCTGTAACCAGCTCTAAACGGGTTAATGCCTGGTTTTATGAATACCTTCATTACTTACAAAAATGATCCTCGGAGAATTCCACTTCCGTTGAAAGAGGTTATGTTTATCTCGCAGGTACACATTGGGTGTAATGGGTGGCCAAGTACAGCCCATTTTTCTCAAAATTTCTATGCTTTGCAGCCCTGGAGGGTTAACAACCGCTTACCGGAATATTTTGTCCATGCAACTTGTAATGTCACTCCTAGACCTGCAAAAGGTCAATTTTTCTTGAATACTTACTAGATTTTTCTAAAAATTTTCCCTATCAGTTTTGCGTCTGGTAAAAGAGATTATGTTTCTCTGTGGCATTCCCATTTGTTGTTGTTGGTGCCCAAAAGCAGACTATTTTTTCAAAATGTTGACATTTATAAGCCAATGGAGGGTTAACACATGCTTACCGGAATAATTTATCCATGCAACCGGTAATGTGACACCAAGACCTATCAATGGCCATTTTCTGTTGAAAACTTACAAGATGTTTCTAAAGAAATCCCGGGAAAACATGATTTTTTAAGCTTTTGATGGGTATCGCTATTAACCACCCCAAAAGAGGTTAACACTTGGGTTTTTGAATACCCTTATTACTTACAAAAAATGGTCCTCATTGAATACCACTTCCAACAAAGGAGATTATGTGTATCTCTCGGGTATACATTACATGCTGTGCGTGTCCGAAAACAGCCCATTTTAACAAAATTATGATGTTTGGCATTCTGTAGAGGGTTAATAAACGCTCATCGGAATATTTTGTCCATGCAACTTGTAATGTCACACAAAGACCTGCGAATAGTCAATTTTTCTTGAAAACCTACAAGATGTTTTTAGAGAAATCTACAGAAAATGGGAATTTTAAGCTTTTAAGGGGTATCTCTTTTATACCCATCAAAAATGGGTTAAGACTTCGACTTTTGAATACCCTTACTACTTACAAAAATGTTTCTGTATAAATTCTGCGCTCGATAAAAGGAGGTACTTTTCTTTGTGGCGTACCCATTGGGTGCTGTTGTTGTCCAAAAACAGCCCGTTTTATCACGATTTTGGCTTTTAGCAGGTCGTGGTGGGTTAACAAATGCTCACCGGAGTATTTTGTCCATGCAACTTGTATTGTCACACCAGGACCTGCGAGAGGCCAATTTGTTTGTGAAAATCTACAAGACTCGTTTAGAGAAATCCAAAGAAAACATGAATTTTTTAGCTTTTGAGGGGTATTGCAGTTTAACCAGCCCAAAACGGGTTAACGCTTGGTTTTCTGAATCCCCTTATTGCTTACAAAAATGATCCACGGTGAATCCTACTTCCAGTAAATTAAGTTATGTTTATCTCCCGTGTATCGTCTGGGTGCTTTAGGAGCCCAAAAACACCCCATTTCATCAAAATTTCGATGTTTGGCAGCCTTTGGAGGGTTACCATATGCATATCCCAATATCTCATGTATTTGAATGGTCGTGTCACAGACAGGTCTAATAATGATGAATGTTTAAAAAAATCTATAAGACGTGTTTCGAGAAAGTGCCTATAAACCCCAATTTTGACAGTTTTTTGCCAATTCTGACGAAATAAGGGTTAAATCGAAAATTCCGCTTCGGTACATTTTTAGAGTTTGTGGCCGTCTATATAGAAGCGTGCAAAATTTCGTGAAAATCGGTTCGAAAATGGCTTCTGAATCGTACGGTCAAAATGTGTGGAAAAAAAAAAAACCAACAAGACTTTATGATTCTGGAGAATCATGGCCTTTCCGGATGAGATTCCATGATTTTTCATGACCCCACATTATCTGATGAATTGTTTTAAACTGTCTCAATGAAGTTCCTTCATTGATGTCATAAGAAAGGGGAGTATAGTAGTCTCAAATGACTCGGTTTGATGAAAAAATAGTTTAGGTAAAAACCATCATTAACAGTGGAGTGGGTTAATGTCAATATCGTCGTCCAACAAGTCAATGACCGACAAAAGGAGTTATGTTTATTTGACACATACCTACTGAGTGCTGTGACTATTTCAAAATGGTCCATTTTATTAGCTCACCGAAGGGAGATAAACTTATCACTTGCCGTCTGTCGTCGTCGTCCGTCCGGCGTCGTGAACATTTTTCAAACGACTTCTCTGAAACCGCTAGGTCTATTTGCTCGAAACATGATATGGATGTTCATTACCATAACATGTCAATTCAAGTTTGTTCAAATGAAATGGACATGCCCACTTGGGGCTCCATAGGGGGCATAACTCAGATAGCACCCTATGTATATTAGAGAAATTACTAAAAAATCTTCTTCTCCCCCACAAGTGGGCAGAATCATTTGATATTTGGTATACAGCATTATGGGGTGGATCTGATTCAAGTTTGTTCAAATCGGCCCCCTGGATTCATATTTGGGCTCACTATAGAAGCCCAAATTCGAACTTAGTACATTTCAGGCAAATTTCTTTAAAAATCTTCTTCTCCAGATCCAGCAGGCAGAATCTTTTGATATTTGGTATGCAACATTGTGGGATGGATCTAATTCAAGTTTGTTCAAATCGGCCCCTGGATTCACATTTGGGCTCAGTACAGAAGCCCGAATTCGAACTTAGTACATTTCAGGCAAATTTCTTCAAAAATCTTCCTCTTCAGATCCAGCAGGCAGAATCTTTTGATATTTGGTATTCAACATTGTGGGGTGGATCTGATTCAAGTTTGTTCAAATCGGCCCCCTGGATTCATATTTGGGCTCACTATAGAAGCCCAAATTCGAACTTAGTACATTTCAGGCAAATTTCTTAAAAAATCTTCTTCTCCAGATCCAACAGGCAGAATCTTTTGATATTCGGTATGCAACATTGTGGGGTGGATCTAATTCAAGTTTGTTCAAATCGGCCCCTGGATTCACATTTGGGCTCAGTACAGACGCCCGAATTCGAACTTAGTGCATTTCAGGCAAATTTCTTCAAAAATCTTCCTCTTCAGATCCAGTAGGCAGAATCTTTTGATATTTGTTATGCAACATTGTGGGGTGGATCTAATTCAAGTTTGTTCAAATCGGCCCCCTGGATTCACATTTGGGCTCAGTATAGAAGCCCGAATTCGAACTTAATGCATTTCAGGCAAATTTTAAAAAAAATCTTCTTCTCCAGATCCAGCAGGCAGAATCTTTTGATATTTGGTATGCAACATTGTGGGGTGGATCTGATTCAAGTTTGTTCAAATCGGCCTCCTGGGTTCATATTTGGACTCAGTATAGGAGCCTAAATTTGAACTTAGTGCATTGCAGGCAAATTTCCTTAAAAATCTTCTTCTCAAAATTCAGCAGGCAGAATCTTTTGATATTGGGTATGCAGTATGCTTAGAGGGGTGGGATTCTAGTTTGTTCAAGCCAAGGCCCTGGGTTTATATTTGGGCTCACTGTGGTAGCCCGAATTATAACTTAGTTCAAAATGAAGCAGTTCCTTTACAAATTTTCTTCTTCAGATCCAGCAGTCGGAATGTTTTGATATTTGGTATGCAGCATCCTTAGGGGGTGGTGGGGGGGGGGGGGGATTCAAGTTTGTTCAAGTCATGTCCCTAGGTCCATATTTGGTCTCACTGTGGGAGCCCGAATGATAACTTAGTTCAAAATGAGGAATTTTCTTTAAAAATCTTCTTCAGATCCAGCAGTCGGTATGTTTTGATATTTGTATGCAGCACCCTTGGGGGGGGGGGGGGGGGGGGGGGAGATTCAAGTTTGTTCAAGTCATGTCCCTAGGTGCATATTTGGGCTCACTGTGGGAGCTTGAATTGTAACTTAGTTCGAAATGAGGAATTTTCTTTAAAAATCTTCTTCTTCAGATCCAGCAGTCGGAATGTTTTGATATGTGGTGTGTAGCATCCTTCGTGGGGTGATATTCAAGTTTGTCAAAGCCAAGTCCCTGGGTCCACATTTGGACTCCCTGTGAGAGCTTGAATTATAACTTAGTCAATATGAGGAATTTTTCTTCTTCTTCAGATTCAGCGTTCGGAATGTTTTGATATTTGGCATGCAGCATCCTTAGGGGGTGAGATTCAAGTTTGTTCAAGTCAAGTCCCAGAGTTCATATGTGGGCTCACCGTGGGAGCCCGAATGATAACTTAATTCAAAATGAGGACTTTTCTTTAAAAATCTTCTTCTTCAGATCCAGCAGATGAATGCTTTTGATATTTGGTATGCAGCATCCTTGGGGGGGGGGGGGGGGGGGGGGAGATTCAAGTTTGTTCAAGCAATGTCCCTAGTTCCATAAAATTTGTCTCTCATGACTTCATTCCTATGTAGTGTTGATGAACCATGTCTAACTGAATGTGACCCCAAATACTTCTTTGAACCACTTTGGCCGGTGAGCGATTAAGGCTCCTTGGGGCCTCTTGTCTCAAATGTATCCAAAATATTGATGCCTGGCAGCTTGTAGAGGGTTAACAAGTGCTGACAGGAATATTTATTCATGCAACTTTTAATGTCACACCAAGAACTGCGAATGGCCATTTCTTCTTTAAAATCTACAAGATGTTTTCAGAGAAGTCCAGGGAGAACATGCATTTTAAGCTTTTCATGGGTATCATTGTTTATCCAGCCCAAAACGGGTTAAGTGTTGTTTTTTGAATACTCTTATTACTTCCAAAAATAATTCTCAGTGAATTCTACTTCCTCTTATTTTGATCTCTCCTCTCAACTTCGGGTGCTGAGGGTACGCAAACACAGCCCATTTTATCAACATTTTGATGTTTGAGAACCTGCATAGGGTTAACAAATGCTTACAGGATATTTTGTACATGCAACTTGTAATGTCACACTAAGATCTGAGAATGGCCTTTTTTCTTGAAAATCTACGAGATGTTTTTAGAGAAATCCTCGGATAACATGAATTTTTAACCTTTTGAGGGGTACCTCTCTGTAACCAGCCCTGAACAGGTTAATGCTTGGTTTTGTGAATACCTTCATTACTTACAAAAATGATCGTCGGTGAATTCCACTTCCAATGAAGGAGGTTATGTTTATCTCGCAGGTACACATTTGGTGTTATGGTTGCCCAAGAACAGCCCATTTTCTCCAAATGTCTATGCTTGCCAGTCTCTGGAGGGTTAACAAATGCTTACCGAAATATTTTGTCCATGCAGCTTGTAATGTCACTCCAAGACCTGCGAATGGTCAATTTTAAATTTTGGGGGGGGGGGGGGGGGGGGGAAGGGGGGGGGAAGGGACAAATCCACAGAAAACTGGAATTTTAATTGTTTAAGGGGTATATCTCCTTAACTAGTCAAGAATGGGTTAAGACTTCGATTTTTGAATGCACTTACTGCTTACAAAAATTGTTTCCCTATCAGTTTTGCATCCGGTAAAAGAAGTTATGTTTCTCTGCAGCATTCCCATTTGATGTTGTTGGTGTCCAAAAACAGACTATTTTTTTCGAAATTTTGACATTTAGCAGCCCATGGAGGGTTAACAAATGCTTATCTGAATATTTTATCCATGCATCTGGTAATGTGACTCTAAGACCTATCAACGGCCATTTTATCTTGAAACCCTACAAGACGTTAATAAAAAGAAATTCAGGGAAAACATGCTTTTTTAAGCTTTTGATGGGTATTGCTATTAACCATCCCAAAAGGGGTTAATGCTTGGTTTTTTGAATACCCTTATACTAACAAATTTGGTCCTCGTTGAATTCCACTTCCAACAAATTAAATTATGTTTATCTCTCGGGTATGCATTGGGTGTTGTGCGCGTCTGAAAACAGCCTATTTCAACAAAATTACGATGCTTAGCAGCCTGTAGAGGGTTAATAAATGCTCACCGGAACATTTTGTCCATGCAACTTGTAATGTCGCACAAGGACCTGCGAATTGTCAATTTTCCCTGAAAACCTACAAGTTGCTTTTAGAGAAATTCACCGAAAATGGGAATTTTAAGCTTTTAAGGGGTATCTCTCGTTAACCACCCCAAAATGGGTTAAGACTTCGACTTTTGAATACCCTTACCAGTATCAAAAATATTTGCCCATCAATTGTGCGTCCGATAAAAGAAGGAACCTTTCTCGGTGGTACACCAAGTGGGTGCTGTTGGCGTTCAAAAACAGTCCATTTTATTACAATTTTGACTTTTAGCATCCGTGGAGGGTTAACAAATGCTCACCGCAGTATTTTGTCCATGCAAATTCTATTGTCACACCAAGGCCTGGGAGTGATAAATTTTTCTTGAAAATCTACAAGACTCGTTTAGAGAAATCCACGGAAAATACTAATTTTTTTAGCTTTATGGGGGTATTGCTGTTTAACCAGCCCAAAACGGGTTAACGCTTGGTTTTTTGAACACCCTTATTACTTACAAAAATGATCCTCGGTGAATTCCACTTCCAATAAAGGAAGTTATGTTTATCTATCGTGTATTGTTTGGGTGCAGTGGGGGCCTGAAACCGGCCTATTTCATCAAAATTTTGATGTTTGGCAGCCTGTGGAGGGTTACCATATGCATCGCCTGATATGTCGAGTGTATCAAAGGGCGTGTCACAGACAGGTCTAGCAATGACGAATGTATAAAAAAAAATCTACAAGACGTGTTTCGAGAAAGTGCCGATAAACCCCAATTTTGGCAGTTTTTTGCCAATTTTGACGAAATAAGGGTTAAATCGAAAATTTCGCTTGGGTATATTTTTAGATTTTGTGCCTCTCTAAGCGTGGGCAAAATTTCGTGAAAATCGGTTCCAAAATGGCTTCTGAATCGTACAGACAAAATGTGTGGAAACCCCGCCCCCCCCCCCCCCCCCCCCCCCCCCCAAAAAAAAAAAACCCAAAAAACTAGATTTTATGATTCTGGAGAATCATGGCTTTTCCCAATGAGATTCCATGATTTGTCATGACCCCACAGTGTATGATGAATTGCTTTTGACTGTCTCACTGAAGTTCCTTCATTGATGTCATGAAAAAAGTGAGTACAGAAGTCTCAAATGACTCAGTTTGATAAAAAAAAATGTTTAGGTAAAAACCATCATTAACTGTGTAGAGGGTTAATACCAATATCGTCGTCCAACAAGTTAATGGCCGACAAAAGGAGTTATGTTTGTTTGACACATAACCACTGAGTGTTGTTTCTATTTGAAAATGGTCCGTTTTATCTCAAATGTATCCAAAATATTGATGTCTGGCAGCGTGGTAAGGGTTAACAAGTGCTAACAGGAATATTTATTCATGCAACTTGTAATTTCACACCAAAAACTGTGAATGGCCATTTTTACTTAAAAATCTACGAGATGTTTTCAGAGAAATCCAGGGAGAATAGGAATTTTAAGCTGTTGATGGGTATAATTGTTTATCCAGCCCAAAACAGGTTAAGGGTTGTTTTTTAAATACGCTTATTACTTACAAAAATAATTCTCAGTGAATTCTACTTCCACTTATGTTGGTTTCTCCTCTTAACTTTGGGTGCTGTGGGTATGCAAACACAGCCCACTTTTTCAACATTTTGATATTTGAGAACCAGCATAGGGTTAACAAATGCTTACTGGAATATTTTGTACATGCAACTTGTAATTCACACTAAGATCTGAGAATGGCCAATTTTTCTTGAAAATCTACGTGATGTTTTCAGAGAAATCCTCGGATAACATGAATTTTTAATCTTTTGAGGGGTATCACCCTGTAACCAGCTCTAAATGGGTTAATGCGTGGTTTTATGAATACCTTCATTACTTACAAAAATGATCCTCGGTGAATCCCACTTCCAATGAAGGTGGTTATGTTCATCTTGCAGGTACACATTGGGTGTAATGGGTGGCCAAGTACAGCCCATTTTTCTCAAAATTTGCTGCCTCTGGAGGGTTAACAAACACTTACCGGAATCTTTTTTTCACGCAGCTTGTAATGTCACTCCAAGACCTGCAAATGGTCATTTTCTCTTGAATACTTACTACATTCTTTGGAGAAATCCACAGAAAATGGGAATTTTAGGCTTTTAAGGGGTACATCTCCTTAACCAGGCAGAAATGGGTTAAGACCTCAATTTTTGAATACCCTTACTACTTACTAAAAATTTTCCCTATCAGTTTTGCGTCCGGTAAAAGAAGTTATGTTTCTCTGCAGCATTACCATTTGATGTTGTTGGTGTTCAAAAACAGACTATTTTTTTTCGAAATTTTGACATTTAGCAGCCCACGGAGGGTTAACAAATGCTTATCTGAATATTTTATCTATGCAACTGGTAATGTGATTCTATGACCTATCAACGCCCATTTTTCTCTTGAAACCCTACGAGACGTTTGTAAAGAAATTCAGGGAAAACATGATTTTTTATGCTTTTGATGGGTATTGCCATTAACCATCCCAAAAGGGGTTAATGCTTTGTTTTTTTTAATACCCTTATTACTAACAAATTTGGTCCTCGGTGAATTCCACTTCCAACAAAGTAGATTATGTTTATCTCTCGGGTATGCATTGTGTGCTGTGCGCGTCTGAAAACAGCCTATTTCAACAAAATTACGATGCTTAGCAAACTGTAGAGGGTTAATAAATGCTCACTGTGTACATGCAACTTGTAATGTCACACAAAGACCTGCGAATAGTCAATTTTTTTTGAAAACCTACAAGTTGCTTTTAGAGAAATCCACAGAAAATGGGAATTTTAAGCTTTTAAGGGGTATCTCTCTTTAACCAGTGCAAAATGTGTTAAGACTTCGAATTTTGAATACCCTTACCACTATCAAAAATGGTTCCCCATCAATTTTGCGTCCGATAAAAGAAGGAACCTTTCTCGGTAGTACACCAAGTGGGTGCTGTTGGCGTCCAAAAACAGCCCGTTTTATCACAATTTTGAATTTTAGCAGCCTGTGGAGGGTTAACAAATGCTCACCGCAGTATTTTGTCCATGTATCTTCTATTGTCACATGAAGGCCTGGGAGTGACATTTTTTTCTTGAAAATCTACAAGACTCGTTCAGAGAAATCCACAGAAAATACGAATTTTTGAGCTTTATAAGGGTATTGCTGTTTAACCAGCCCAAAACGGGTTAACGTTTGGTTTTTTTAAACACCTTTTTTACTGACAAAAATGATCCTCGGTGAATTCCACTCCCAATAAAGGAAGTTATTTTTATCGCTCGTGTATTGTTTTGGGTGCAGTGGGGGCCTGAAACCGGGCCTATTTCATCAAAATTTCGATGTTTGGCAGCCTGTGGAGGGTTACCATATGCATTGCCTGATATGTCGAGTGTATCAAAGGGCGTGTCACAGACAGGTCTAGCAATGACGAATGTATAAAAAAAAGTCTATAAGACGTGTTTCGAGAAAGTGCCGATAACCCCCAATTTTGGCAGTTTTTTGCCAATTCTGACGAAATAAGGGTTAAATCGAACATTCCGCTTGGGTACATTTTTAGATTTTGTGCCCCTCTATGTGTGTGCAAAATTTCGAGAAAATCGGTTCCAAAATGGCTTCAGAATCGTACGGACAAAATGTGTGGAAAAAAAAAAAAACCCAAAAAACTAGACTTTATGATTCTGGAGAATCATGGCTTTTCCCGATGAGATTCCATGATTTGTCATGACCCCACAGTGTATGATGAATTGCTTTTGACTGTCTCACTGAAGTTCCTTCATTGATGTCATGAAAAAGGTGAGTACAGAAGTCTCAAATGACTCAGTTTGATAAAAAAAATTGTTTAGGTAAAAACCATCATTAACGGTGTAGAGGGTTAATACCAATATCGTCGTCCAACAAGTTAATGACCGACAAAAGGAGTTATGTTTATTTGACACATGACCACTGAGTGCTGTATATATTTGAAAATGGTCCGTTTTATCTCAAATGTATCCAAAATATTGATGTCTGGCAGCGTGGTAAGGGTTAACAAGTTCTAACAGGAATATTTATTCATTCAACTTGTAATTTCACACCAAAAACTGTGAATGGCAATTTTTATTTAAAAATCTACGAGATGTTTTCAGAGAAATCCAGGGAGAACATGAATTTAAGCTGTTGATGGGTATAATTGTTTATCCAATCCAAAACGGGTTAAGGGTTGTTTTTTTTAATACGCTTATTACTTATAAAAATAATTCTCAGTGAATTCTACTTCCACTTATGTTGGTTTCTCCTCTTAACTTTGGGTGCGGCAGGTATGCAAACACAGCCCACTTTTTCAACATTTTGATGTTTGAGAACCAGCATAGGGTTAACAAATGCTTAATGGAATATTTTGTACATGCAACTTGTAACTCACACTAAGATCTGAGAATGGCCAATTTTTCTTGAAAATCTACGTGATGTTTTTAGAGAAATCCTCGGATAACATGAATTTTTAACCTTTTGAGGGGTATCACCCTGTAACCAGATCTAAACGGGTTAATGCGTGGTTTTATGAATACCTTCATTACTTACAAAAATGATCCTCAGTGAATCCCACTTCCAATGAAGGTGGTTATGTTCATCTCGCAGGTACACATTGTGTGTAATGGGTGGCCAAGTACAGCCCATTTTTCTCAAAATTTGCTGCCTCTGGAGGGTTAACAAACACTTACCGTAATCTTTTGTTCATGCAACTTGTAATGTCACTCCAAGACCTGCAAATGGTCATTTTCTCTTGAATACTTACTAGATTCTTTGGAGAAATCCACAGAAAATGGGAATTTTAGGCTTTTAAGGGGTACATCTCCTTAACCGGGCGAAAATGGGTTAAGACCTCAATTTTTGAATACCCTTACTACGTACTATAAATTTTCACTATCAGTTTTGCGTCCGGTAAAAGAAGTTATGTTTCTCTGCAGCATTCCCATTTGATGTTGTTGGTGTCCAAAAACAGACTATTTTTTTCGAAATTTTGACATCTAGCAGCCCTCGGAGGGTTAACAAATCCATATCTGAATATTTTATCTATGCAACTGGTATTGTGATTCTAAGACCTATCAACGGCCATTTTCTCTTGAAACCCTACGAGACGTTTGTAAAGAAATTCAGGGAAAACATGATTTTTTATGCTTTTGATGGGTATTGCTATTAACCATCCCAAAAGGGGGTTAATGCTTGGTTTTTTGAATACCCTTATTACTAACAAATTTGGTCCTCGTTGAATTCCACTTCCAACAAATTAAATTATGTTTATCTCTCGGGTATGCATTGGGTGTTGTGCGCGTCTGAAAGCAGCCTATTTCAACAAAATTACGATGCTTAGCAGCCTGTAGAGGGTTAATAAATGCTCACCGGAACATTTTGTCCATGCAACTTGTAATGTCGCACAAGGACCTGCGAATTGTCAATTTTCCCTGAAAATCTACAAGTTGCTTTTAGAGAAATTCACAGAAAATGGGAATTTTAAGCTTTTAAGGGGTATCTCTCGTTAACCACCCCAAAATGGGTTAAGACTTCGACTTTTGAATACCCTTACCAGTATCAAAAATATTTGCCCATCAATTGTGCGTCCGATAAAAGAAGGAACCTTTCTCGGTGGTACACCAAGTGGGTGCTGTTGGCGTTCAAAAACAGTCCATTTTATTACAATTTTGACTTTTAGCATCCGTGGAGGGTTAACAAATGCTCACCGCAGTATTTTGTCCATGCAAATTCTATTGTCACACCAAGGCCTGGGAGTGATAAATTTTTCTTGAAAATCTACAAGACTCGTTTAGAGAAATCCACGGAAAATACTAATTTTTTAGCTTTATGGGGGTATTGCTGTTTAACCAGCCCAAAACGGGTTAACGCTTGGTTTTTGAACACCCTTATTACTTACAAAAATGATCCTTGGTGAATTCCACTTCCAATAAAGGAAGTTATGTTTATCTATCGTGTATTGTTTGGGTGCAGTGGGGGCCTGAAACCGGCCTATTTCATCAAAATTTTGATGTTTGGCAGCCTGTGGAGGGTTACCATATGCATCGCCTGATATGTCGAGTGTATCAAAGGGCGTGTCACAGACAGGTCTAGCAATGACGAATGTATAAAAAAAATCTACAAGACGTGTTTCGAGAAAGTGCCGATAAACCCCAATTTTGGCAGTTTTTTGCCAATTCTGACGAAATAAGGGTTAAATCGAAAATTTCGCTTGGGTATATTTTTAGATTTTGTGCCCCTCTAAGCGTGTGCAAAATTTCGTGAAAATCGGTTCCAAAATGGCTTCTGAATCGTACAGACAAAATGTGTGGAAACCCCGCCCCCCCCCCCAAACCCCCCCCCCCCCCAAAAAAAACTGGATTTGATGATTCTGGAGAATCATGGCTTTTCCCAATGAGATTCCATGATTTGTCATGACCCCACAGTGTATGATGAATTGCTTTTGACTGCCTCACTGAAGTTCCTTCATTGATGTCATGAAAAAAGTGAGTACAGAAGTCTCAAATGACTCAGTTTGATAAAAAAAAAATGTTTAGGTAAAAACCATCATTAACTGTGTAGAGGGTTAATACCAATATCGTCGTCCAACAAGTTAATGGCCGACAAAAGGAGTTATGTTTGTTTGACACATAACCACTGAGTGTTGTTTCTATTTGAAAATGGTCCGTTTTATCTCAAATGTATCCAAAATATTGATGTCTGGCAGCGTGTTAAGGGTTAACAAGTGCTAACAGGAATATTTATTCATGCAAATTGTAATTTCACACCAAAAACTGTGAATGGCCATTTTTATTTAAAAATGTACGAGATGTTTTCAGAGAAATCCAGGGAGAACATGAATTTTAAGCTGTTGATGGGTATAATTGTTTATCCAGTCCAAAACGGGTTAAGGGTTGTTTTTTTTAATACGCTTATTACTTATAAAAATAATTCTCAGTGAATTCTACTTCCACTTATGTTGGGTTCTCCTCTTAACTTTGGGTGCGGCGGGTATGCAAACACAGCCCACTTTTTCAACATTTTGATGTTTGAGAACCAGCATAGGGTTAACAAATGCTTAATGGAATATTTTGTACATGCAACTTGTCACTAAGATTTGAAAATGGCCAATTTTTCTTGAAAATCTACGTGATGTTTTTAGAGAAATCCTCGGATAACATGAATTTTTAACCTTTTGAGGGGTATCACCCTGTAACCAGCTCTAAACGGGTTAATGCGTGGTTTTATGAATACCTTCATTACTTACAAAAATGATCCTCAGTGAATCCCACTTCCAATGAAGGTGGTTATGTTCATCTCGCAGGTACACATTGGGTGTAATGGGTGGCCAAGTACAGCCCATTTTTCTCAAAATTTGCTGCCTCTGGAGGGTTAACAAACACTTACCGGAATCTTTTGTTCATGCAACTTGTAATGTCACTCCAAGACCTGCAAATGGTCATTTTCTCTTGAATACTTACTAGATTCTTTGGAGAAATCCACAGAAAATGGGAATTTTAGGTTTTTAAGGGGTACATCTCCTTAACCGGGCGAAAATGGGTTAAGACCTCAATTTTTGAATACCCTTACTACGTACTAAAAATTTTCCCTATCAGTTTTGCGTCCGGTAAAAGAAGTTATGTTTCTCTGCAGCATTCCCATTTGATGTTGTTGGTGTCCAAAAACAGACTAATTTTTTTTCGAAATTTTGACATTTAGCAGCCCACGGAGGGTTAACAAATGCTTATCTGAATATTTTATCTATGCATCTGGTAATGTGATTCTAAGACCTATCAACGGCCATTTTCTCTTGAAACCCTACGAGACGTTTGTAAAGAAATTCAGGGAAAACATGATTTTTTATGCTTTTGATGGGTATTGCTATTAACCATCCCAAAAGGGGTTAATGCTTGGTTTTTTTTAATACCCTTATTACTAACAAATTTGGTCCTCGGTGAATTCCACTTCCAACAAAGTAGATTATGTTTATCTCTCGGGTATGCATTGGGTTCTGTGCGCGTCTGAAAACAGCCTATTTCAACAAAATTACGATGCTTAGCAAACTGTAGAGGGTTAATAAATGCTCACTGGAATCTTTTGTACATGCAACTTGTAATGTCACACAAAGACCTGCGAATAGTCAATTTTTTGTTGAAAATCTACAAGTTGCTTTTAGAGAAATCCACAGAAAATGGGAATTTTAAGCTGTTAAGGGGTATCTCTCTTTAACCAGTCCAAAATGTGTTAAGACTTCGAATTTTGAATACCCTTACCACTATCAAAAATGGTTCCCCATCAATTTTGCGTCCAATAAAAGAAGGAACCTTTCTCGGTGGTACACCAAGTGGGTGCTGTTGGCGTCCAAAAACAGACCGTTTTATCACAATTTTGACTTTTAGCAGCCTGTGGAGGGTTAACAAATGCTCACCGCAGTATTTTGTCCATGCATCTTCTATTGTCAAACGAAGGCCTGGGAGTGACAAATTTTTCTTGAAAATCTACAAGACTCGTTTAGAGAAATCCACAGAAAATACGAATTTTTGAGCATTATAAGGGTATTGCTGTTTAACCAGCCGAAAACGGGTTAACGTTTGGTTTTTTAAACACCCTTTTTACTGACAAAAATGATCCTCGGTGAATTCCACTCCCAATAAAGGAAGTTATTTTTATCGCTCGTGTATTGTTTGGGTGCAGTGGGGGCCTGAAACCGGCCTATTTCATCAAAATTTCGATGTTTGGCAGCCTGTGGAGGGTTACCATATGCATCGCCTGATATGTCGAGTGTATCAAAGGGCGTGTCACAGACAGGTCTAGCAATGACGAATGTATAAAAAAAGTCTATAAGACGTGTTTTGAGAAAGTGCTGATAACCCCCAATTTTGGCAGTTTTTTGCCAATTCTGACGAAATAAGGGTTAAATCGAACATTCCGCTTGGGTACATTTTTAGATTTTGTGCCCCTCTATGTGTGTGCAAAATTTCGAGAAAATCGGTTCCAAAATGGCTTCAGAATCGTACGGACAGAATGTGTGGAAAAAAAAACAAAAAAACAAAAAACTAGACTTTATGATTCTGGAGAATCATGGCTTTTCCCGATGAGATTCCATGATTTGTCATGACCCCACAGTGTATGATGAATTGCTTTTGACTGTCTCACTGAAGTTCCTTCATTGATGTCATGAAAAAGGTGAGTACAGAAGTCTCAAATGACTCAGTTTGATAAAAAAAATTGTTTAGGTAAAAACCATCATTAACGGTGTAGAGGGTTAATACCAATATCGTCGTCAACAAGTTAATGACCGACAAAAGGAGTTATGTTTATTTGACACATGACCACTGAGTGCTGTATATATTTGAAAATGGTCCGTTTTATCTCAAATGTATCCAAAATATTGATGTCTGGCAGCGTGTTAAGGGTTAACAAGTTCTAACAGGAATATTTATTCATGCAACTTGTAATTTCACACCAAAAACTGTGAATGGCCATTTTTATTTAAAAATCTCTGAGATGTTTTCAGAGAAATCCAGGGAGAACAGGAATTTTAAGCTGTTGATGGGTATAATTGTTTATCCAGTCCGAAACGGGTTAAGGGTTGTTTTTTTTAATACGCTTATTACTTATAAAAATAATTCTCAGTGAATTCTACTTCCACTTATGTTGGTTTCTACTCTTAACTTTGGGTGCAGCGGGTATGCAAACACAGCCCACTTTTTCAACATTTTGATGTTTGAGAACCAGCATAGGGTTAACAAATGCTTACTGGAATATTTTGTACATGCAACTTGTAATTCACACTAAGATCTGAGAATGGCCAATTTTTCTTGAAAATCTACATGATGTTTTTAGAGAAATCCTCGGATAACATGAATTTTTAACCTTTTGAGGGGTATCACCCTCTAACCAGCTCTAAACGACGGGTTAATGCGTGGTTTTATGAATACCTTCATTACTTACAAAAATGATCCTCGGTGAATCCCACTTCCAATGAAGGTGGTTATGTTCATCTCGCAGGTACACATTGGGTGTAATGGGTGGCCAAGTACAGCCCATTTTTCTCAAAATTTGCTGCCTCTGGAGGGTTAACAAACACTTACCGGAATCTTTTGTTCATGCAACTTGTAATGTCACTCCAAGACCTGCAAATGGTCATTTTCTCTTGAATACTTACTAGATTCTTTGGAGAAATCCACAGAAAATGGGAATGTTAGGCTTTTAAGGGGTACATCTCCTTAACCGGGCGAAAATGGGGTAAGACCTCAATTTTTGAATACCCTTACTACTTACTAAAAATTTTCCCTATCAGTTTTGCGTCCGGTAAAAGAAGTTATGTTTCTCTGCAGCATTCCCATTTGATGTTGTTGGTGTCCAAAAACAAACTATTTTTTTTCGATATTTTGACATTTAGCAGCCCACGAAGGGTTAACAAATGCTTATCTGAATATTTTATCTTTGCAACTGGTAATGTGACTCTAAGACCTATCAACGGCCATTTTCTCTTGAAACCCTACGAGACGTTTGTAAAGAAATTCAGGGAAAACATGATTTTTTATGCTTTTGATGGGTATTGCTATTAACCATCCCAAAAGGGGTTAATGCTTGGTTTTTTTTCATACCCTTATTACTAACAAATTTGGTCCTCAGTGAATTCCACTTCCAACAAAGTAGATTATGTTTATCTCTCGGGTATGCATTGGGTGCTGTGCGCGTCTGAAAACAGCCTATTTCAACAAAATTACGATGCTTAGCAAACTGTAGAGGGTTAATAAATGCTCACTGGAATGTTTTTTCCATGCAACTTGTAATGTCACACAAAGACCTGCGAATAGTCAATTTTTTGTTGAAAACCTACAAGTTGCTTTTAGAGAAATCCACAAAAAATGGGAATTTTAAGCTTTTAAGGGGTATCTCTCTTTAACCAGTGCAAAATGGGTTAAGACTTCGAATTTTGAATACCCTTACCACTATCAAAAATATTTCCCCATCAATTTTGCGTCTGATAAAAGAAGGAACCTTTCTCGGTAGTACACCAAGTGCGTGCTGTTGGCGTCCAAAAACAGCCCATTTTATCACAATTTTGACTTT
Organism: Pictodentalium vernedei; assembly: GCA_031216915.1. NCBI lineage: Eukaryota > Metazoa > Mollusca > Scaphopoda > Dentaliida > Dentaliidae > Pictodentalium > Pictodentalium vernedei. The sequence continues at coordinate 646,160,357 of CM062297.1, read as the reverse complement.
TAGCAGCCCGTGGAGGGTTAACAAATGCTCAACGCAGTATTTTGTCCATACATCTTCTATTGTCACACGAAGGCCTGGGAGTGACAAATTTTTCTTGAAAATCTACAAGACTTGTTTAGAGAAATCCACGGAAAATACGAATTTTTGAGCTTTATGGGGGTATTACTGTTTAACCAGCCAAAACGGGTTAACGTTTGGTTTTTTAAACACCCTTTTTACTGACAAAAATGATCCTCGGTGAATTCCACTCCCAATAAAGGAAGTTATTTTTATCGCTCGTGTATTGTTTGGGTGCAGTGAGGGCCTGAAACCGGCATATTTCATCCAAATTTCGATGTTTGGCAGCCTGTGGAGGGTTACCATATGCATCGCCTGATATGTCGAGTGTATCAAAGGGCGTGTCACAGACAGGTCTAGCAAACACGAATGTATAAAAAAAAATCTCTAAGAAGTGTTTCGTAGAAAGTGCCGATAATCCCCAATTTTGGCAGTTTTTTTGCCAATTCTGACGAAATAACGGTTAAATCGAAAATTCTGCTTGGGTACATTTTTAGATTTTGTGCCCCTCTATGCGTGTGCAAAATTTCGAGAAAATCGGTTCCAAAATGGCTTCAGAATCGTACGGACAAAATGTGTGGAAAAAAAACCCCCAAAAAACTAGACTTTATGATTCTGGAGAATCATGGCTTTTCCCGATGAGATTCCATGATTTGTCATGACCCCACAGTGTATGATGAATTGTTCCTTCATTGATGTCATGAAAAAGGTGAGTACAGAAGTCTCAAATGACTCAGTTTGATAAAAAAAATTGTTTAGGTAAAAACCATCATTAACGGTGAAGAGGGTTAATATCAATTTCGTCGTCCAACGAGTCAATGACCGACAAAAGGAGTTATGTTTGTTTGACACATACCCACTGAGTGCTGTGTCTATTTGAAAATAGTCCATTTTATCTCAAATGTAACCAAAATATTGATGTCTGGCACTTTGTAGAGGGTTAACAAGTGCTAACAGGATATTTATTCATACAACTTGTCATGTCACACCAAGAATTGCGAATGGCCATTTTTTCTTTAAAATCTACAAGATGTTTTCAGAGAAATCCAGGGGGAACATGAATTTTAAGCTTTTCATGGGTATCATTGTTTATCCAGTCCAAAACGGGTTAAGGTGGGAGATTTTTTCGAATACACTTTTTACTGACAAAAATAATTCTCAGTGAATTCTACTTCCTCTTATTTTGATCTCTCCTCTCAACTTCGGGTGCTGTGGGTATGCAAACACAGCCCATTTTATCAACATTTTGTTGTTTGAGAACCTGCATAGGGTTAAGAAATGCTTACAGGAATATTTTGTACATGCAACTTGTAATGTCTCACTAAGATCTGAGAATGGCCATTTTTTCTTGAAGATCTACGAGATGTTCTCAGAGAAATCCTTGGATAACATGAATTTTTAACCTTTTGAGAGGTATCGCTCTGTAACCAGCCCTAAACGGGTTAATTCTTGGTTTTGTGAATACTTTCATTACTTACAAAAATGATCGTCGGTGAATTCCACTTCCAATGAAGGAGGTTATGTTTATCTCGCAGGTACACATTTGGTGTTATGGTTGCCCAAGAACAGCCCATTTTCTCCAAATGACTATGCTTGGCAGCCTCTGAAGGGTTAACAAGTGTTTACCGAAATATTTTGTTCATGCAACTTGTAATGTCACTTCAAGACCTGCGAATGGTCAATTTTTCTTGATTTCTTTTTTTGAGAAATCAACAGAAAACTGGAATTTTAAGCTTTTAAGGGGTATATCTCCTTAACTAGTCAAAAATAGGTTAAGACCTCCATTTTTGAATACACTTACTACTTACAAAAATGTTTCCCTGTCAGTTTTGCGTCTGGTAAAAGAAGTTATGTTTCTCTGTTGCATTCCCATTTGATGTTGTTGGTGTCCATAAACAGACTATTTATTCAAAATTTTGACATTTAGCAGCCCATGGAGGGTTAACAAATGCTTACCGGAATAATTTTTCAAATCAACTGGTAATGTGAAACCAAGACCTATCAATGGCCATTTTCTATTGAAAACCCTACCAGATGTTTGTAAAGAAATCCAGGGAAAACATAAATTTGAAGCTTTTGATGGGTATCACTATTAACATCCACAAAAGGGGTTAACGCTTGGTTCTTTGAATACCCTTATTACTTACAAAAATGGTCCTCGATGAATTCCACTTCCAACAAAGGAGATTATGTTTATTTCTCAGGTACACGTTGGGTGCTGTGCGTGTCCGAAAACAGCCTGTTTCAAGAAAATTACGATGCTTCGCCGCCTGCAGAGGGTTAATAAATGCTCACCGGAATATTTTGTTCATGCAACTTGTAATATCACACAAAGACCTGCGAGTAGTCAATGTTTCTTGAAAACCTACGGGATGTTTTTAGAGAAATTCACAGAAAATGTGAATTTCAAGATTTTAAGGGGTCTCTCTCTTTAGCCTGTTCAAAATGGGTTAAGACTTCGACTTTTGAATACCCCTACTACTTATAAAAATGTTTTTGTATAGATTGTGCGCTCGATAAATGAAGGCACGTTTCTTTGTGGCGTACCCATTGGGTGCTGTTGGCATCCAAAACAGCCCATTTTATCACAATTTTTACTTTTAGCAGCTTGTGGAGGGTTAACAAATGCTCACCGCAGTATTTTGTCCATTGAACTTCTATTGTCACACCAAGGCCTGGGAGTGACAAATTTATCTTAAAAATCTACAAGACTCGTTCAGAGAAATCCATGGAAAACATTAATTTTTTAGCTTTATGGGGGTATTGCTGTTTAACCAGGCCAAAATCGGTTAACGCTTGGTTTTTTTAACACCCTTATTACTTACAAAAATGATCCTTGGTGAATTCTACTTCCAACAAAGGAAGTTATGTTTATCTCTCTTGTAGTGTTTGGGTGCAGTGGGGACGTGAAACTGGCCTATTTCATCAAAATTTTGATGTTTGGCAGCCTCTGGAGGGTTACCATATGCATCGCCTGATATGTCGTGTGTATCAAAGGTCGTGTCACGGGCAGGTCTAGCAATGACGAATGTTTAAAAAAATCTACAAGACATGTTTCGAAAAAGTGCCGATAAACCCCAATTTTGGCAGTTTTTTGCCAATTCTGACGAAATAAGTGTTAAATCGAAAATTCCACTTTTGGTACATTTTAGGATTTTGTGATCGTCTATGAGTGTGCAAAATTTCGTGAAAGTCAGTTCGAAAATGGTTTTTGAATCATACGGACAAAATGGGTGGAAAAAACCCAAAATAAAAATCCATAGAAAAACAATAGTCTTTTCCAGATGGAAAAGCCTAAAAAAAAAAAAATAATAATCCATAGAAAAACAATAGTCTTTTCCAGACGGAAAAGCCTAAAAAAAAAACAATAAATAATAATAATCTGTAGAAAAACAATAGACTTTTCCAGAGGGAAAAGCTTAAAAAACAAGACTCATTTAGAGAAATCCATGGAAAACATGAATTTTTTAGCTTTATGGGGATATTGCTGTTTAACCAGCCCAAAACGGGTTAACGCTTGGTTTTTTGAACACCCTTTTTACTGACAAAAATGATCGTCGGTGAATTCCACTTCCAACAAAGGAAGTTATGTTTATCTCTCTTGTATTGATTTGGTGCGGTGGGGGCCTGAAACCTGCCTATTTCATCAAAATTTCGATGTTTGGCAGCCTGTGGAGGGTTACCATATGCATCGCCTGATATGTCGTGTGTATCAAAGGTCGTGTCACAGGCAGGTATAGCAATGACGAATGTTTAAAAAAAATCTACAAGACGTGTTTCGAGAAAGTGCCAATAAACTCCAATTTTGGTAGATTTTTGCCAATTCGGACGAAAAAAGGGTTAAATGGAAAAAATTGTGCTTGGGTACATTTTTAGATTTTGTGTCCCTCTATGAGTGTGCAAAATTTTGTGAAAATCGGTTCGAAAATGGCTTCTGAATCGTACAGACAAAATGTTTGGAAAAAAAACTAGACTTTATGATTCTGGAGAGTCATGACTTTTCCCGATGAGATTCCATGATTTTTCATGACCCCCACAGTGTCTGATGAATTGTTTTAAACTGTCTCACTGAAGTTCCTTCATTGATGTTATGAGAAAGGTGAGTACAGTAGTCTCAAATGACTCGGTTTGATTAAAAAAATGTTTAGGTAAAACCCATCATTAACAGTGGAGTGGGTGAATGTCAATATCGTCGACTAACAAGTTAATGACCGACAAAAGGAGTTGTTTGTTTGACACTTATCCATTGAGTGCTGTGTCTATTTCAAAATGGTCCATTTTATTTCAAATGTATCCAAAATATTGATGTCTGGCAGCTTGTTGAGGGTTAACAAGTGCTAACAGGAATATTTATTCATGCAACTTGTAATGTCACACCATGAACTGTGAATGGCCATTTTTCTTTAAAATCTACAAGATGGTTTCAGAGAAATCCAGGGAGGACATGCATTTTAAGCTTTGGATGGGTATCATTGTTTATCCAGCCCAAAACGGGTTAAGTGTTGTTTTTTGAATACTCTTATCACTTTCCAAAATAATTCTCAGTGACTTCTACTTCCACTTATTTTGGTCTCTCCTCTCAACTTCGGGTGCTATGGGTAGGCAAACACAGCTCATTTTATCAACATTTTGATGCTTGAGAACCTGCATGGGGTTAACAGATGCTCACAGGAAAATTTTGTACATGCAACTTGTAATGTCACACTAAGATCTGAGAATGACCATTTTTTCTTGAAAATCTACAAGATGCTTTAGAGAAATCCTCGGATAACATGAATTTTTAACCTTTTGAGGGGTATCGCTCTGCAATTAGCCCTAAACGGGTTAATGCTTGGTTTTGTGAATACCTTCATTACTTACAAAAATGATCGTCGGTGAATTCCACTTCCAGTGAAGGAGGTTATGTTTATCTTACAGGTACACATTTGGTGTTATGGTTGCCCAAGAACAGCCCATTTTCTCAAAATGTCTATACTTGGCAGTCTCTGGAGGGTTAACAAATGGTTACCGAAATATTTTGTCCATGCAACTTGTAACATCACTCCAAGACCTGCAAATGGTCAATTTTTCTGTAAATTTTGTTTTGAGAAATCCACAGAAAACTGGAATTTTAAGCTTTTAAGGGGTATATCTTCTTAACTAGTCAAAAATGGGTTAAGACCTCGATTTTTGAATACACTTACTACTTACAAAAATGTTTCCCTGTCAGCTTTGCATCCGGTCAAAGAAGTTATGTTTCTCTGTTGCATTCCATTTGATGTTGCTGGTGTCCAAAATTTTGACATTTAGCAGCCCATGGAGGGTTAACAAATGCTTACTGCAATAATTTATCCAATCAGCTGGTAATGTGACGCCAAGACCTATCAATGGCCATTTCCACTTGAAAACCCTACCAGATGTTTGTAAAGAAATCCAGGGAAAACATAAATTTTTAGGCTTTTGATGGGTATCACTATTAACAAGCACAAAAGGGGTTAACGTTTGGTTTTTTGAATACCCTTATTACTTACAAAAATGGTCCTGGGTGAATTCCACTTCCAACAAAGGAGATTATGTTTATTTTTCAGGTACACGTTGGTTGCTGTGCGTGTCCGAAAACAGCCTGTTTCAACAAAATTACGATGCTTCGCGCCTGCAGAGGGTTAATAAATGCTCACCGGAATATTTTGTTCATGCAACTTGTAATGTCACACAAAGACCTGCGAGTAGTCAATGTTTCTTGAAAACCTATGGGATGTTTTTAGGGAAATTCACAGAAAATGTGAATTTCAAGATTTTAAGGGGTCTCTCTCTTTAGCCTCCTCAAAATGGGTTAAGACTTCGACTTTTGAATACCCCTACTACTTACAAAAATGTTTTCGTATAGATTGTGCGCTCGATAAATGAAGGCACGTTTCTTTGTGGCGCACCCATTGGGTGCTGTTGGCATCCAAAACAGCCCATTTTATCACAATTTTACTTTTAGCAGCTTGTTGGGGGGTTAACAAATGCTCACCGCAGTATTTTGTCCATTGAACTTCTATTGTCACACCAAGGCCTGGGAGTGACAAATTTATCTTAAAAATCTACAAGACTCGTTTAGAGAAATCCACGGAAAACATTAATTTTTTAGCTTTATGGGGGTATTGCTGTTTAACCAGGCCAAAATGGGTTAACGCTTGGTTTTTTTAACACCCTTATTACTTACAAAAATGATCCTTGGTGAATTCTACTTCCAACAAAGGAAGTTATGTTTATCTCTCGTGTAGTGTTTGGGTGCAGTGGGGACCTGAATCCGGCCTATTTCATCAAAATTTTGATGTTTGGCAGCCTCTGGAAGGTTACCATATGCATCGCCTGATATGTCGTGTGTATCAAAGGTCGTGTCACGGGCAGGTCTAGCAATGACGAATGTTTAAAAAAATCTACAAGACATGTTTCGAAAAAGTGCCGATAAACCCCAATTTTGGCAGTTTTTTGCCAATTCTGACGAAATAAGTGTTAAATCGAAAATTCCACTTTTGGTACATTTTAAGATTTTGTGATCGTCTATGAGTGTGCAAAATTTCGTGAAAGTCAGTTCGAAAATGGCTTTTGAATCATACGGACAAAATGTGTGGAAAAAAAGAACCCTCCCCCCCACCCAAAAAAAAACTAAAATAAAAATCCATAGAAAAACAATAGTCTTTTTCAGACGGAAAAGCCTAAAAAAAAAAAATAATAATCCGTAGAAAAACAATAGTCTTTTCCAGACGGAAAAGCCTAAAAAAAAAAAAATAAATAATAATAATCTGTAGAAAAACAATAGACTTTTCCAGAGGGAAAAGCTTAAAAAACAAAACTCGTTTAGAGAAATCCATGGAAAACATGAATTTTTTAGCTTTATGGGGATATTGCTGTTTAACCAGCCCAAAACGGGTTAACGCTTGGTTTTTTGAACACCCTTTTTACTGACAAAAATGATCGTCGGTGAATTCCACTTCCAACAAAGGAAGTTATGTTTATCTCTCGTGTATTGATTTGGTGCAGTGGGGGCCTGAAACCTGCCTATTTCATCAAAATTTCGATGTTTGGCAGCCTGTGGAGGGTTACCATATGCATCGCCTGATATGTCGTGTGTATCAAAGGTCGTGTCACAGGCAGGTATAGCAATGACGAATGTTTAAAAAAAAATCTACAAGATGTGTTTCGAGAAAGTGCCAATAAACTCCAATTTTGGCAGATTTTTGCCAATTCGGACGAAAAAAGGGTTAAATGGAAAAAATTGTGCTTGGGTACATTTTTAGATTTTGTGTCCCTCTATGAGTGTGCAAAATTTTGTGAAAATCGGTTCGAAAATGGCTTTTGAATCGTACGGACAAAATGTTTGGAAAAAAAAAAACTAGACTTTATGATTCTGGAGAATCATGGCTTTTCCCGATGAGATTCCATGATTTTTCATGACTCTCACAGTGTCTGATGAATTGTTTTAAACTATCTCACTGAAGTTCCTTCATTGATGTTATGAGAAGGGTGAGTATAGTAGTCTCAAATGACTCGGTTTGATAAAAAAAATGTTTAGGTAAAACCCATCATTAACAGTGGAGTGGGTGAATGTCAATATCGTCGACCAACAAGTTAATGACCGACAAAAGGAGTTATGTTTGTTTGACACTTACCCATTGAGTGCTGTGTCTATTTCAAAATGGTCCATTTTATTTCAAATGTATCCAAAATATTGATGTCTGGCAGCTTGTTGAGGGTTAACAAGTGCTAACAGGAATATTTATTCATGCAACTTGTAATGTCACACCATGAACTGTGAATGGCCATTTTTCTTTAAAATCTACAAGATGGTTTCAGAGAAATCCAGGGAGGACATGCATTTTAAGCTTTGGATGGGTATCATTGTTTATGCAGCCCAACACAGGTTAAGTGTTGTTTTTTGAATACTCTTATCACTTTCCAAAATAATTCTCAGTGAATTCTACTTTCACTTATTTTGGTCTCTCCTCTCAACTTCGGGTGCTATGGGTAGGCAAACACAGCTCAATTTATCAACATTTTGATGCTTGAGAACCTGCATGGGGTTAACAGATGCTCACAGGATAATTTTGTACATGCAACTTGTAATGTCACACTAAGATCTGAGAATGACCATTTTTTTCTTGAAAATCTACAAGATGCTTTAGAGAAATCCTCGGATAACATGAATTTTTAACCTTTTGAGGGGTATCGCTCTGCAATTAGCCCTAAACGCGTTAATGCTTGGTTTTGTGAATACCTTCATTACTTACAAAAATGATCGTCGGTGAATTCCACTTCCAGTGAAGGAGGTTATGTTTATCTTACAGGTACACATTTGGTGTTATGGTTGCCCAAGAACAGCCCATTTTCTCAAAATGTCTATACTTGGCAGCCTCTGGAGGGTTAACAAATGGTTACCCGAAATATTTTGTCCATGCAACTTGTAACATCACTCCAAGACCTGCAAATGGTCAATTTTTCTGTAAATTTTGTTTTGAGAAATCCACAGAAAACTGGAATTTTAAGCTTTTAAGGGGTATATCTTCTTGACTAGTCAAAAATGGGTTAAGACCTCGATTTTTGAATACACTTACAACTTACAAAAATGTTTCCATGTCAGCTTTGCGTCCGGTGAAATAAGTTATGTTTCTCTGTTGCATTCCATTTGATGTTGCTGGTGTCCAAAATTTTGACATTTAGCAGCCCATGGAGGGTTAACAAATGCTTACTGAAATAATTTATCCAATCAGCTGGTAACGTGACGCCAAGACCTATCAATGGCCATTTCCACTTGAAAACCCTACCAGATGTTTGTAAAGAAATGCAAGGAAAACAAATTTTTAGGCTTTTGATGGGTATCACTATTAACAAGCACAAAAGGGGTTAACGTTTGGTTTTTTGAATACCCTTATTACTTACAAAAATGGTCCTCGGTGAATTCCACTTCCAACAAAGGAGATTATGTTTATTTCTCAGGTACACATTGGGTGCTGTGCGTGCCTGAAAACAGCCCATTTCAACAAAATTACGATGCTCGGCAGCCTGTAGAGGGGTAATAAATGCTCACCGGAATATTTCGTCCATGCAATTTGTGATGCCACACAAAAACCTTGGGTAGTCTATTTTTCTTGAAAACCTACAGGATGTATTTCGAGATATCCACAGAAAATGGGAATCTTAAGATGTTGAAGGCTCTCTCTCTTTAGCCAGGCCAAAATGGGTTAAGACTTCAACTTTTGAATACCCTTACTACATACAAAAATGTTTCCATATAGATTATGCGCTCGATAAAAGAAGGCACTTTTCTTTGTGGAGTACCCATTGGGTGCTGTTGGCGTCCAAAAACAGCCCATTTTATAACAATTTTGACTTTTAGCAGCCCGTGGCGGGTTCACAAATGATCACTGCAGTATTTTGTCCATGCAACTTCTGTTGTCACACCAAGGCCTGGGATTGGCAAATTTTTATTGAAAATCTACAAGACTAGTTTTGAGAAATCCACGGAAAACATGGATTTTTTAGCTTTATGGGGGTATTGCTGTTTAACCAGCCCAAAATGGGTTAACGATTGGTTTTTTGAACACCCTTATTACTGACAAAAATGATCCTTGGTGAATTCCGCTTCCAACAAAGGAAGTTATATTTTTCTCTCGTGTAGTGTTTGGGTGCAGTGGGGACCTGAATCCGGCCTATATCATCAAAATTTCGATGTTTGGCAGCCTCTGGAGGGTTACCATATGCATCGCCTGATATGTCGTGTGTATCAAAGGTCGTGCCACGGGCAGGTCTTGCAATGACGAATGTTTAAAAAAAATCTACAAGACGTGTTTCGAAAAAGTGCCAATAAACCCCATTTTTGGTAGTTTTTTGCCAATTCTGACGAAATAAGGGATAAATCGAAAATTCCGCTTTTGGTACATTTTTAGATTTTGTGACCGTCTATAAGTGTGCAAAATTTCGTGAAAATTGGTTCGAATATGGCTTCTGAATCGTACAGACAAAATGTGTGGAAAAAAAAAAATAGACTTTATGATTGTGGAGAATCATGGCTTTTCCCGATGAGATTCCATAATTTTTCATGACCCCCGCAGTGTCCGATGAATTGTTTTTAACTGTCTCACTGTAGTTCCTTCATTGATGTTATGAGAAAGGTGAAGATAGTAGTCTCAAATGACTCGGTTTGATAAAAAATTGTTTAGGTAAAAACCATCATTAACAGTGGAGTGAGTTAATGTCAATATCGTCGTCCAACAGGTCAATGACCGACAAAAGGAGTTATGTTTGTCTGACACTTACCCACTGAGTGCTGTGTGAATTTAAAAATGGTCCATTTTATCTCAAATGTATCCAAAATATTGATGTCTGGCATTTGTAGAGGGTTAACAAGTGCTGACAGGAATATTTATTCATGCAACTTGTAATGTCACACCAAGAACTGTGAATGATCATTTTTTCTTTAAAATCTACAAGATGTTTTCAGAGAATTCCAGGGAGAACAGGAATTTTAAGCTTTTGATGGATATCATTGTTTATCCAGCCCAAAACGGGTTAAGTGTTGTTTTTTGAATACTCTTATTACTTCCAAATATAATTCTCAGTGAATTCTACTTCCACTTATTTTGATCTCTCCTCCCAACTTCGGGTGCTGTGGGTATGCAAACACAGCCCATTTTATCAACATTTTGTTGTTTGAGAACCTGCATAGGGTTAACAAATGCTTACAGGAATATTTTGTACATGCAACTTGTAATGTCACACTAAGATCTGAGAATGACCATTTTTTCTTGAAAATCTACTGGATGTTTTTAAAGAAATCCTCAGATAACACGAATTTTTAATCTTTTGAGGGGTATCTCTCCGTAACCAGCTCTAAAAGGTTAATGCTTGGTTTTGTGAATACTTTCATTACTTACAAAAATGATCGACGGTGAATTCCACTTCCAATGAAGGAGGTTATGTTTATCTCATAGGTACACATTTGGTGTTATGGTTGCCCAAGAACAGCCCATTTTCTCCAAATGTCTATGATTGGCAGCCTCTGAAGGGTTGACAAATGCTTACCGAAACATTTTGAAATTTTAAGCTTTTAAGGGGTATATCTCCTTAACTAGTCAAAAATGGGTTAAGACCTCGATTTTTGAATACATTTACAAAAATGTTTACCTGTCAGTTTTGCGTCCGGTAAAAGAAGTTACGTTTCTCTGTTGTATTCCCTTTTTATGTTGTTGTTGTTGTTGTTCAAATACAGACTATTTTTTTTCAAAATTTTGACATTTAGCAGCCCATGGAGGGTTAACACATGCTTACCGGAATAATTTATCCAATCAACTGGTAATGTCACACCATGACCTATCAATGACCATTTTCTCTTGAAAACCCTACCAGATGTTTGTTAAGAAATCCAGGGAAAACATAAATTTTTAAGCCTTTGATGGGTATCACTATTAATAACCACAAAATGGGTTAACGCTTGGTTTTTTGAATACCCTTATTACTTACAAAAATGGTCCTCGGTGAATTCCACTTCCAACAAAGGAGATTATGTTTAGTTCTCAGGTACACGTTGGGTGCTGTGCGTGTCTGAAAACAGCCCATTTCAACAAAATTACGATGCTTGTCAGCCTCTCTGTAGGGTATATAAACGCTCACAGGAGTATTTTGTCCATGCAACTTATAATGTCACACAAAGACCTGCGAGTAGTCAATTTTTCTTGAAAACCTACAGGATGTAGTTCTGTTGTCACACCAAGGCCTGGGAGTGACAAATTTTTCTTGAAAATCTACAAGACTCATTTATAGAAATCCATGGAAAACACGAATTTGTTAGCTTTATAGGGGTATTGCTGTTTAACCAGCCAAAAACGGGTTAACGCTTGGTTTCTCAAACACCCTTATTACTGACAAAAATGATCCTCGGTGAATTCCACTCCCAATAAAGGAAGTTATGTTTATCTCTCCTGTATTGTTTGGGTGCAGTCGTGCCCTGAAACTGACCTATTTCATCAAAATTTCAATGTTTGGTAGCCTGTGGAGGGTTACCATATGCATTGCCTGATATGTCGTGAGTATCAAAGGGCGTGTCACAGACAGGTCTAGCAATGACGAATGTATAAAAAAAATCTACAAGATGTGTTTTGAGAAAGTGCCAATAAACCCCAATTTTGGCAGTTTATTACCAATTCTGACGAAATAAGGGTTAAATCGAAAATTCCGCTTGGGTACATTTTTAGATTTTATGCCCCTCTATGCGTGTGCAAAATTTGGTGAAAATCGGTTCGAAAATGGCTTCTGAATCGTAGGGACAAAATGTGTGGGAAAAAAAAAAAAAAAAAAAAAAAAAAACCCAAAAAATAATAATCCGTAGAAAAACAATAGTCTTTTGCAGAGGGAAAAGCCTAAACCCCCCCCCCCCCCCCAAAAAAAAAAAAAAAAAATAATAATAATCCGTAGAAAAACAATAGTCTTTTCCTGAGGGAAAAGCCTAAAAAAAAAAAAAAATAATAATAATCCGTAGAAAAACAATAGTCTTTTCCAGAGGGAAAAGCCTAAACTGGACTTTATGATTCTGGAGAATCATGGCTTTTCCCGATGAGATTCCATGATATTTCATGTCCCCACAGTGTCTGTTTGATGTTGTTGGTGTCCAAAACGGACTATTTTTTAAAATTTTTTACATTTAGCAGCCCATGGAGGGTTAACAAATGCTTACCGGAATAATTTATCCAATCAACTGGTAATGTGACACCAAGACCTATCAAAGGCCATTTTCTCTTGAAAACCCTACCAGATGTTTGTAAAGAAATCCAGGGAAAACATAAATTCTTAAGCTTTTGATGGGTATCACTATTAACAACCACGAAAGGGGTTAATGCTTGGTTTTTTGAATACCCTTATTACTTACAGAAATGGTCCTCAGTGAATTCCACTTCCAACAAAGCAGATTATGTCTATTTCTCAGGTGCAGGTTGGCTGCTGTGCGTGTCCGAAAACAGCCCATTTCAACAAAATTACGATGCTTGGCACCCTGTAGAGGGTTAATAAACGCTCACCGGAATATTGTGTCCATGCAACTTGTAATGTCTCACAAAGACCTGCGAGTAGTCAATTTTTCTTGAAAACCTACAGGATGTTTTTATAGAAATCCACAGAAAATGGGAATTTTAAGATTTTAAGGGGTCTCTCTCTTTAGCCTGCCCAAAATGGGTTAAGACTTCGACTTTTGAACACCCTTACTACTTACAAATATGTTTGCGTATAGATTGTGCGCTCGACAAAAGAAGACACTTTTCTTTGTGAGGTACCCATTGGGTGCTGTTGGCGTCCAAAAACAGCCCATTTTTTCACAATTTTTTTAATAGCCTGTGGTGGGGGGGGGGGGGGGGGGTTAACAAATGCTCACCGCAGTATTTTGTCCATGCAACTTCTACTGTCACACCATGACTTGGGGGTGACAATTTTTTCTTGAAAATCTACAAGACTCGTTTAGAGAAATCCACTGAAAACATGAATTTTTTAGCTTTTTGGGGGTATTGCTGTTTAAACAGCCCAAAACGGGTTAACGCTTGGTTTTTTGAACACCCTTATTACCTACAAAAATTATCCTCGGTGAATTCCACTTCCAATAAAGGAAGTTATGTTTATCTCTCGTGTATCGTTTGGGTGCTGTGGGTACCTGAAACTGGCCCATTTCATCAAAATTTCAATGCTTGGCAGCCTGTGGAGGGTTACTACATGCATCACCTGATATGTCGTGTGTATCAAAGGTCGTGTCACAGCCAGGTCTAACAATGATGAATGTTTAAAAAAAATCTACAAGACGTGTTTCGAGAAAGTGCCTATAAAACCCAATTTTGGCAGTCTTCTGTCAATTCTGACGAACTAAGGGTTAAATCGAAAATTCCGCCTCGGTACATTTTTAGACTTTGTGCCTCTCTATGAGTTTGCAAAATTTTGTGGAAATCGGTCTGAAAATGGCTTCTGAATCGTATGGACAAAATGTGTGGAAAAAAAAAAATAATAATAATAATAATCCGTAGAAAAACAATAGTCTTTTCCAGAGGGAAAAGCCTAATAATCTGTAGAAAAACAACAGTCTTTTCCAGGGGGAAAAGCTTAACTAGACTTTATGATTGTGGAGAATCATGGCTTTTCCTGATGAGATTCCATGATTTGTCATGACCCCACAGTGTCTGATAAATTGTTTTTAACTGTCTCATTAAAGTTCCTTCATTGATGTTATGAGAAAGGTGAATATAGTAGTTTCAAATGACACAGTTTGATAAAAAAATTGTTTAAGTAAAAACCATCATTAACGGTGGAGTGGGTTAATGTGAATATCGTCGTCCAACAAGTCAATGACCGACAAAAGGAGTTATGTTTCTTTGACACATACCCAGTGAGTGCTGTGTCTATTTGAAAATGGTCCATTGTATCTCAAATGTATCCAAAATACTGACGTCTGCCAGCTTGTAGAGTGTTAACAAGTGCTAACAGGAATATTTATTCATGCAACTGGTAATCTCACACCAAGAACTGTGAATGGTCATTTTTTCTTTAAAATCTACAAGATGTTTTCAGAGAAATCCAGGGAGAACATAAATTTTAAGCTTTTGATGGTTATAATTGTTTATCCAGCCCAAAACGGGTTAAGTGTTGTTTTTGAATACTCTAATTACTTCCAAAAGTAATTCTCAGTGAATTCTACTTCCACTTATTTTGATCTCTCCTCTCAACTTCAGGTGCTGTGGGTACGCAAACACAGCCCATTTTATCAACATTTTGATGTTTGAGAACCTGCATAGGGTTAACAAATGCTTAGAGGAATATTTTGTACATGCAACTTGTAATGTCACATTAAGATCTGAGCATGGCCATTTTTTCTTGAAAATATACGAGATGCTTTAGAGAAATCCTCAGATAACATGAATTTTTAACCTTTTAAGAGGTATCGCTCTGCAATTAGCCCTAAACCGGTTAATGCTTGGTTTTGTGAATACCTACATTACTTACAAAAATGATCATCGGAGAATTCCACTTCCAGTGAAGGAGGTCATGTTTATCACACAGGTACAGATTTGGTGTTATGGTTGCCCAAGAACAGCCCATATTCTCAAAATGTCTATACTTGGCAGCCTCTGGAGGATTAACAAATGGTTACCAAAATATTTTGTCCATGCAACTTGTAATGTCACTCCAAGACCTGCGAATGGTCAATTTTTCTGTAAATTTTGTTTTGATAAATCCACAGAAAACTGGAATTTTAAGCTTTTAAGGGGTATATCTTCTTAACTAGTGAAAAATGGGTTAAGACCACGATTTTTGAATACACTTACTACTTACAAAAATGTTTCCCTGTCAGCTTTGCGTCCAGCAATAGAAGTTATGTTTCTCTGTTGCATTCCATTTGATGTTGCTGGTGTCCAAAATTTTGACATTCAGCAGCCCATGGAGGGTCAATAAATGCTTACCGCAATAATTTATCCAATCAGCTGGTAATGTGACCCCAAGACCTATCAATGGCCATTTCCTCTTGACAGCCCTACCAGATGTTTGTAAAGAAATCCTGGGAAAACATAAATTTTTAAGCTTTTGATGGGCATCACTATTAACAACCACAAAAGGGGTTAACATTTGTTTTTTTGAATACCCTTATTACTTACAAAAATGGTCCTCGGTGAATTCCAATTCCAACAAAGGAGATTATGTTTATTTCTCAGGTACACGTTGGGTGATGTGCATGTCTGAATACAGCCCATTTCAACAAAATTACGATGCTCAGCAGTCTGTAGAGGGTTAATATTCACCGGAATATTTTGTCCATGCAACTTGTAATGACACGCAAAGACCTGCGAGTATTCAATTTTTCTTGAAAACCTACAAGATGTTTTTAGAAAAATCCACAGAAATGGGAATTTTAAGGGGTCGCTCTCTTTAGCCTGGCCGAAATGGGTTAAGACTTCGACTTCTGAATACCCTTACTACTTACAAAAATGTTTCCATATAGATTGTGCGCTCGATAAAAGAAGGCACTTTTTGTGGCGTACCCTTTGGGTGCTGTTGGCGTCCAAAAACAGCCCATTTTATCACAATTTTGACTTTTAGCAGCCCGTGGAGGGTTAGCAAATGCTCACCGCAGTATTTTGTCCATGCATCTTCTATTGTCACACCAAGGCCTGGGAGTGGCAAATTTTTCTTGAAAATCTACAGGACTCCTTTTGAGAAATCCACGGAAAACATGAATTTTTGAGCTTTATGGGGGTATTGCTGTTTAACCAGCCCAAAATGGGTTAACGCTTGGTTTTTTGAACACCCTTATTTCTGACAAAAATGATCGTCGGTGAATTCCACTTCCAACAATAGAAGGTATGTTTATCTCTCGTGTAGTATTTGAGTGCAGTGGGGGCCTGAAACCTGCCTATTTCATCAAAATTTTGATGTTTGGCAGCCTGTGGAGGGATACCATATGCATCGCCTGATATGTCGTGTGTATCAAAGGTCGTGTCACGGGCAGGTATAGCAATGACGAATGTTTAAAAAAAATCTACAAGACGTGTTTCGAAAAAGTGCCAATAAACCTCAATTTTGGCAGTTATTTGCCAATTCTGATGCAATAAGGGCTAAATCGAAGTTCCGCTTGGGTACATTTTTAGATTTTGTGACCATCTATGAGTGTGCAAAATTTCGTGAAAGTCGGTTCGAAAATGGCTTCTGAATCATACGGACAAAATGTGTGAAAAAAAAAAATAAAAATAAAATAATCCGTAGAAAAACAACAGTTTTTCCAGAGGGAAAAGCCTAAAAAAAAAAAATAATAATCCATAGAAAAACAATAGTCTCTTCCAGTGGGGAAAAAAAAAATAATAATAATCCGTAGAAAAACAATAGTCTTTTCCAGAGGGAAAAGCCTAAAAAACAAGACTCGTTTAGAGAAATCCACGGAAAACATGAATTGTTTTGCTTTATGGGGGTATTGCTGTTTAACCAGCCCAAAACGGGTTAACGCTTGGTTCTTTGAACACCCTTATTACTGGCAAAAGTGATCGTCGGTGAATTCCACTTCCAACAAAGGAAGTTATGTTTATCTCTCGTGTATTGTTTGGGTGCAGTGGGGACCTGAAACCTGCCTATTTCATCAAAATTTCGATGTTTGGCAGCCTGTGGAGGGTTACCATATGCATCGCCTGATATGTGGTGTGTATCAAAGGTCGTGTCACAGGCAGGTATAGCAATGACGAATGTTTAAAAAAAATGTACAAGACGTGTTTCGAGAAAGTCCCGATAAACCCCAGTTTTTGGCCAATTCTGACGAAATAAGGGTTAAATCGAAAATTCCGCTTGGGTACGTTTTTAGATTTTGCGCCCCTCTATGCGGGTGCAAAATTTCGTGAAAATCGGTTCGAAAAGGGCTTCTGAATCATACGGACAAAATGTGTGGAAAAAAAAAAGACCCCCCAAAAAAATAATAATCCGTAGAATAACAAGAGTCTTTTCCAGAGGGAAAAGCCTAAAAAAAAAATAAAAAATAATAATCCGTAGAAAAACAATAGTCTTTTCCAGAGGGAAAAGCCTAATAATTCATAGAATAACAAGAGTCTTTTCCCGAATTGAATTCCTGAAGGATAACCAGATGCCTCATATATCAAACATGGCATCCTATCTCCCTGAAGGCTTGATGGATGACTCTTGGTTATTCAAAACAATACTGACGGAGCTTTCTCCACTCCTTTTTTGTAACCGCTATGGTCAATATACCGGAACCGCTACCAAACCGGCGTTGCTGTTTGATTTTCTTTTCTTCTCTTCTCTTCCCTTCAATTTGTCATTTCACAACAGTTGGCTCGCCCTCGTGTGCATGGCGGAGCTCAAACTTCTACCATCGCCAAGCCCAAACCACCGAGAGCCCCCTCTCTCTCGCTCTCTCTCTCTCTCTCTCTCTCTCTCTCTTGGAGTCTCCATGGCGTTGAGGCATTGATTATTGACAATCTGTCAGTCCCAATTTATACTACAAAACAGTAACTGCGCTCTCACCCCTTCGGTCCTCATGTGAGGCAATAGTAAAGCTAGGTCTATGCGATGCAAGTAAAATAAAATAAAGTTAACCGGGTCGCAAGGGATTTTGAAATCCCACATCGTCCCTGCACGCCTTTGGTGCACTAAAACCTTTCATTCATTCATTCATCGCAACCGATTTGTGAAACGGAGAGTGAGATTGGGAGGGCGTACGAGAGAGAGAGAGAGAGAGAGAGGGGGGGGGGGGGGGAGGGTGGGGGGCGTGATTGTGTAACTACCCACCACGGACATTTTAAATAATCTTATGTGAAATAATCTTATTATACTCTTACTCTTGTACTTGATTCCATGTAAATGGAAAAAAAAGTAATGAAAGAAAATCTATCAATCAAATCTACACCCCACTAATCTCCTCATAATCATAAAAAGAACTAGACTTTATGATTCTGGAGAATCATGGCTTTTCCAGATTAGATTCCATGATTTTTCATGACGCCAGTGTGTCTGATGGTTTGTTTTAACTGCCTCACTAAAGTTCCTTTATTGATGTTATGAGAAAGGTGGGTATCGTAGTCTCAAATGACTCAGTTTGATAAAAAAAATGTTTAGGTACAAACCATCATTAATGGTGGAGATGGTTAAAATCAATATCGTCATCTGACAAGTTGATGACCAACAAAAGGAGTTATGTTTGTTTGACACATACCCATCGTGTGCTGTGGCTATTTGAAAATGGTCCATTTTAACTTATATATCCAAAATATTGATGTCTGGCAGTTTGTAGAGGGTTAACAAGTGCTAACTAGAATATTTTTCCATGCAACTTGTAATGTCACACCAAGAACTGCGAATGGCCATTTTTTCTTAAAAATCTACAAGTTGTTTTCAGAGAAATCCAGGGAGAGCACAAGATTCCATGATTTTTTATGACCCTGGAGTGTCTGAAGAATTGTTTTTAATTGCGTCACTAAAGTATTTTTATTGATGCCTTTTGAAAAGTGGGTATAGTAGTCTCAAATAACCCAGTGTGATAAAAGAAAGTTTTTGTTAAAACATCATTGTTGGTGGAGAGGGTTAATATCAATATCAGCATCTGAGAATCAGCGTCTAATGCAAATAGCCCATTATATCTCAAATTTATATAAAATTTTACTATTTGACAGTTTGTGAAGGGTGAATGAAGACTTGCGAGAATAATTCTTCTCCAGAGTTTATTTGTTCTTGAAAATCTGTGAGAACCACTTGAAGACATCCACAGAAAATGTGAATTTGAAGTTCTTAAGCATGCCATGTGTAGTCCCTGTATCAATTATCTCCTATTAGACCACAGTTGTTATGCATTATTATGTCATCTTTTCACACCTTCTACAGTTATTGACAACAATGAGAAACATGAAGTTATAGACAACAATAATTACATATATAAATAAGAAGTGTTGTTCGTACATCTTTGTAAATAAAATATAAGCTGGGATGGAGGATGGGCAGTATAGCCGTCTTACAATCTAGTATATACCTAGCCCCACTGCCGGGGAAATGTTGGCGCTACCACTGCATTTGACAACCGCCTTACAGAGTATTAAATATACCTGCCTCCTTCCCATGTTGGGGAACTCCCCCTTTTATTGTAATGTTCCTTAGGCACAACATAGCGTCTGTGAGATAGCTATATATTGCCGATTGTAGGACAAAACACCCTCGGACAAAACCCCCTTGAACAAAACACCCTCGGATAAAAAAAAAACCCTTAGGACAAAACACCCTCTATTAATGAGATTGAATATAATCTCTTTCTTTGATGTTCCTCACTCAAAGAAAGTGATGGCTTCGGTAGTGTGTTCCACCAGCATATCTAGATGCCATTGCAACCATAAAATTCCGTCACATCCCAGCTATGTATCCTCCCTCAACTTGGAATGTGTTTGAATCAACTGTAAATGGATAGGATAGAACCAACAACATCTGTGAGTCATGGAATTCTGCATTCAATAAGCTAATTGACTGTTATCATGCTTCACTTTGGGTGACAATTGACGCCATCCGGAAGGACAATGCCATGACAACAACGGGCGATATTCAACCAATCTCGAGGAGAACCACCAAGAAAAAGAGTCAAGAAGGCAACAATGGATCACCAAAAACGACTTCAGAATTTGTGTGTGCAGTTTCGCAATGAACAATCATGTTCGTCTGATCATTTGAGTTCAATTGGACATATTATTCGCCTGTGAATGTTCTCTGAGCTGTGAATTAATTGATGCCCAGCGATTTCATTTTTCTGAAGCCCATCAAATCAACAACATTTTAGAGAATTTTAATGTCATACATATACAGCTTATTAATTCGTTTTTAACATATGTTATTATCATGGAGAGGGCGTTTAGTCAGGAGCGTTTTTTATTTTAAGGGTGTTTTGTCCAGGTCACAAACCTCATCAAGGGTGTTTTGACCAGGTTGCAATTTTTGCGGGTTTTTTGTCCTAAGGGTGTTTTGTCCGGATACCATACTGCCACGTCGCCACCCTGGGGTGGAAGATGGGCAGTGTATAGCCGTTTTACAGACTAGTATATACCTGTACCCACTGTCGGGGAAATGCTATAGTGTCAACACTGTATTTGATATTATAAGTAACTGATCCCATTGTAGCTAATGTTATTTACTGCTTTCTTATCATGCAGTGGCAGAGCGCAGTGGCGTTCTGGTAAACGGTTCTCGTCAGACCACCGAGGTTAAGCAACGTCGAGCCCAGTTAATCATTGGATGGGTGACCGTCTGAGCGATCAATTCGGACTCCCGCGTTGTGTCATTGGGCAAGGCACTTAATGCCGATTGTCCACATGGGGGCACGATGCCGCCGTGTACTAAGGCGTACTGCACGACGATGGTACGCATGTCTTCAACCAATCTAACCCCGCCTGTGCTGCAGTGCGGAGTTACGATGGTGGGGAGCTGGCAGCTGCTCGTTGTGTTGCGAAGTGAGCCCACAGGGGTTAAGTACACTTGTCAGCTTGGGTAAGAGCTCGAGCTCTTGGGGTCTTTGCTTGGGAAATTCAATAGACTCGATTTTATTTAACTTTTAACTGATTTGAAACAGATTTAAACATTATTACGAAATTACATGGAATTATATGAAACTGGCGACCAGAGTACAGGCGTACTCTGTGGGTATACGCCAGATGTTCTGTTGACAATATCAGGCATACCTTTTCGAGCCAATATTGTCAACAAGCAGTAACTTTGAGGATTTGTTGACAGATGGGACAATAGCATTCGGCAGTATTACTGGGATGTTGGTGTTCGAACTGTCTAACAAATCATAACTTGTACCTGGTGAAACTCCCCATTGAACTGGAGACGCTGAGTTGCATTTTTGCATCAGTCTCGGGGACATTCCGCCGGTTAACTGGCGCCCAGCGGAGTACTATTTAAGAGCCGAGATTCCATGGACTGCATGCATATTGACCGACAGACTGCATGGCAGGATAAGAGTTTACAAAATGGCGACCGCCACGTCAGGGGACTTTCCCTTAGTTTCCCTGAGGTCAGGGGGAAACTGCTGACGGTCGTCACGTACCCCAAGTATTACATCAGAAATCTGGTGAATATAAGCACCAATTTCTGACTGCTTAGACAAGTTGTCTCTTGGCTCCTGACGAATGCTGAACTACTCCACCAGAAGAAATTTGGATGCCGCCACAGTGTTGAGGTACGAACTTTGTAACTTGTAAATTGTATACTTATTGCCAGAGACAACGACAGATTTATATTTGATTAGTTTAAATAAAATAGTAGATAATTTGGAACTGGTCTCCGTTGTGTTATACACGACAAATTCGTGAAGTTACTGAACCCAGAATCTGGAGTCTGTGTCTGATATCGTCTGAAGGAATCCCAAACGGTCACGGGCTGGTGGGACCTCAGAGAACTACCAGTAATCACAACGTGGAAAAATCAAATTTGACGATCATAGATCGATAAACTTTTCCTTCTATTCCGCAAAAGTTGTTACTCGTGGTTCTCTCCGGGTACTCCGGCTTCCCCCATCCGTAGAACTGTCACGGTCATGATTAGCCATTGTGCATAAGTACATGACCTTAAACACCAATAAATAAATAATATCATGCAGTGCAGTGTGGAATACGAAGTGAGGCATACCTTCCAATGTGGGTTTGGTTGGAGAAAGAGGCAGGGAGAGGGAGGGGGTGGTAAGATCGGTAATTTTGTTGAGATAAATCGACCGATCGCGTGGGACACCGTGGAATTGACCGATGAAACGGGACACAGTGAGAGTGGAACTTATGGGCGGTTATTCTTGAAAATAAATAAATATACACTTACTTTTGAGTTCATATTGGAGAGGATTCACTGGAAATCGTATATCGACCACCGATATTTCTCAGTTATGTTCTGCTCCCCATCCTATGAATTGCACTTCAGACTTCTCAAATCTAGCCCCCATCCCCATCATTCCCTGCCAGAATTTTGGCTCGCAAAAAAATTATTTTTACTTTTATTCTCCCAACATCTAACATAACGACAAATAGAGGTGCTTCGCAGGGCCACCGGGAGCACTTGCGGGCAGGGCAACACATATTTTGGGGGCTCGTTCCCCAGGGCAGTTAGCCAGCTATGCTCGCAACAACGCCCTCTCCCCGTCGGCCCAGGTGCTTCTAAAGATAGAAAGGTCAATGGGGAGGGGTCCGTTAGCAAACAAACGGGGGCAGGTGTACTTGGTGAAAAAAACAGCAGTGGGGCTCGTGTCCTAGGTAAAAAGTAAAAAAAAACCTGCAGGGGCAGGTGCGCTGGGTACAAAAAACAGCAAGGCGATGGGGGGGGGGGGAGGGGGGGGGCAGACGTCCCCGCTAATTAATTTTAATAAAAGGCAGTTGTTCATGGGGCAGGTGTCCGTATCCCATTGTCCAGTATTCCAAATTGTCTATGGTACATAGCCTTGTCAGAAACAACATTTTGAGAAGAAATAAGGGAAACCTATCTGCAGTAACGCTGCAAATATGAACTTGATTTTAGGACCATTCCATGGACAGTTTAAAGCCTACTTCGATATCAGCGTTCCTTACTCTCAACCTTTCAGTGCATCACCCAGTATTTCACCCGAATCGAGTTCTGACGTCATGCAAGTTTGGCCGACATGCTTTCAATTTTGTTACTGCCAGCATATTTAAAATTTCATCATTACTGATCGGAATTTTAAAAATGACACACGCAATCGCGACAGAGTTTTCTGAAAAACTCGAATCTGCAAAAGGTTCTAGTGAAATGTGATTATTTTTTTTATTTTAAATTTCGATGGCTCTTGTCGAAAAGGTGTTAATTACTGATCGTCCCTAACGAGATCAAAGATTGACGCCGAAGATTAATAACAGACAGAGAATCTTCTAAAAATATACATGTGCAATCCTAAAATGCAATAAATCATGTCTTTTTTCACGTTTTATGAGAGAAATATGTCCAATCGTATCATTGAATCATTTTTTGGTATATGTGGGTGAGAAATTTTGTATACGGACAAAATACACACTAAATAAAACATTTGGCATTATTTTCCGATGACGTATTTTTATCTTTGCTTCTTGGGGAAATCCATGCTGCTTAATACGATGAAGGAGTGTTATCTAATGAGGTCAGGTGGTCGGGTCTGACACCCCACCTCGCAGTAGATTTAGTGGGGGTGTAGATTTTACACGTAATGTAGGCAGCATACATGACATGGGCTGTCTGTCTTTAATCCGAAAAAAACAGGTTAAGGCTTGGTTTTTTGAATACCCTTAATACTTTCAAACATTATCCCTCGGGAATTCTGATTCTGATAAAAGAGGATATGTTTATCTATTACATACGCATTTGGTGGCCGAAAACTGCCAATTTGATCAAAATTATGATGTTTAGCAGTCTGTAGAGGGGTTAGCAAAAGATTAGCGTAATATTCTATCCATGCAACTTGTAATACCACACCAAGACCTGTCAATGTCCAATTGTTCTTGAAAATCGCCAACAAGCAGTTGGCGAACTCCACGGAAAATGTAAATTTTATGCTTCGAAGGGGCATCTCTCCTTATCCAGTCCGAAATGGGTTAAGCTTCATTCTTTTAAATACCCTTACTACATACAAAACTAATCCTCTGTAAATTCTACGCGCAGTAAAAGAAGTTTTGTTTAGCCTTTACATACCCATTGGGTGCTGTTGGTGTCTCAAAGCAGCCCATTTTATCAAACTTTTGATGTTTAGCAGCTGGTGGAGAGCTAACAAATGCTGACGGGAATATTTTGTCTATGCAACTTGTAATGGCACACTAAGACCTATGAATGACCATTTTTTTCTTGAAATCTATAAGATGTTTTTAAAGAAATCCAGGGAAAACATGAATTTTTAAGCCTTTGATGGGTATCGCTGTTTAACCAGCCCAAAATGGATTAAGGCTTGGTTTTTTGAATACCCTTATTACTTACACAAATTATCCTCGGTGATTTTCACTTCCAATAGAGGAAGTTATGTTTATTTCCCAGCTACAAGTTGGGTGCTGTGGGGGCTGAAAACAGCCAATTTTATCAAAGTGTTGATATTTGAGAGTCTGTGGAGGGTTAACAAATGCTTATCAGAATATCTTGTCCTTGCAGTTTATAATGTAACACCAAGATCTGCGACGGACCAGTTTTTTCTTGAAAATCTACTTGACATTTTTAGAGAAATCCACGTAAAACATGATTATTTAAGCATTTGAGGGAATCACTCTTAAACCACCCCAAAACGGGTTAACACTTGGTTTTTTTAATACCCTTATTACTTACAAAAATGGTCCTCGGTGAATTCCACTTCCAACAAAGGAGATTATGTTTATTTCTCAGGTACACATTGGGTACTGTGCGCGTCTGAAAACAGCCCATTTCAACAAAATTACAATGCTTGGCAGCCTGTGGAAGGTTAATAAACGCTCACCGGAATATTTTGTCCATGCAACGTGTAAGGTCACACAAAGACCTGCGAGTATTCAATTTTTCTTGAAAACCTACAGGATGGTTTTAGAGAAATCCACAGAAAATGGGAATTTTAAGATTTTAAGGGGTCTCTCTCTTTATCCTGCCCAAAATGGGTTAAGACTTCGACTTTTGAATACCCTTACTACGTACAAAAATGTTTCTGTATAGATTGTGCGCTCGATAAAAGAAGGCACTTTTCTTTGTGGCATACCCATTGGGAGCTGTTGGCGTCCAAAAACAGTCCATTTTATCACAATTTTGACTTTTAGCAGCCTTGGTGGGTTAACATATGCTCACTGCAGTATTTTGTCCACGCAACTTCTATTGGTACGCGAAGGCCTGGGAGTGGCCAATTTTCCTTGAAAATCTACGACTCGTTTAGAGAAATCCACGGAAAACATGAATTTTTTTAGCTTTATGGGGGTATTGCTGCTTAACCAGCCCAAAACGGGTTAACGCTTGGTTTTTTGAACACCCTTATTACTTACAAAAATGATCCACGGTGAATTCCACTTCCAATAAAGGAAGTTATGTTTATCTCTCGAGTATCGTTTGGGTGCTGTGTGGGCCTGAAACTGGCCTATTTCATCAAAAATTCGATGTTTGGCAGCCTGTGGAGGATAACCAAATGCATCGCCTAATATGTCGTGTGTATCAAAGGTCGTGTCACATGCAGGTCTAGCAATGATGAATGTTTAAAAAAAATCTACAAGACGTGTTTCGAGAAAGTGCCGATAAACCCCAATTTTTGCAGTTTTTGCCAATTCTGACGAAATGAGCGTTAAATCGAAAATTCTGCTTGGGTACATTTTTAGACTTTGTGCCCCTCTATGCGTGTGCAAAATTTTGTGAAAATCGGTTCGAAAATGGCTTCTGAATCGTACGTTCAAAATGTGTGCAAAAAAACAAAAAAAAATAGACTTTATGATTCTGGAGAATCATGGCTTTTTCCGATGAGATTCCATGATTTTTCATGACCCCACAGTGTCTGAAGAATTGTTTTTAACTGTCTCACTGAAGTTCCTTCATTGATGTTATGAGAAAGGCAACTATAGTAGTCTCAAATGACTCAGTTTGATAAAAAAAATGTTTAGGTAAAAACCATCATTAACGGTGGAGTGGGTTAAAATCAATAGCGTCGTCCGACAAGTTAATGACCGACAAAAGGAGTTATGTTTGTTTGACATATACCCCCTGAGTGCCATGTCTATTTGAAAATGGTCCATTTTATCTCAAATGTATCCAAAATATTGATGTCTGGCAGCTTGTAGAGGGTTAACAAATGCTAATAGGAATATTTATTCATGCAACTGGTAATGTCACACCAAGAACTGTGAATGGCCATTTTTTCTTTAAAATCTACAAGATGTTTTCAGAGAAATCCAGGGAGAACATGAATTTTAAGCTTTTGATGGGTATCACTGTTTATCCAGCCCAAAACGGGTTAAGTGTTGTTTTTTGAATACTCTCATTACTTCCAAAAATAATTCTCAGTGAATTCTACTTCGACTTATTTTGATCGCTGTCGTCAACTTCGGGTGCTGTGGGTACGCAAACATATCCCATTTTATCAACATTTTGATGTTTGAGAACCTGCATAGGGTTAACAAATGCTTACAGGAATATTTTGTACATGCACCTTGTAATGTCACACTAGGATCTGAGAATGGCCATTTTTTCTTGAAAATCTACGAGATGTTTTTAGAGAAATCCTCGGATAACATGAAGTTTTAATCTTTTGAGGGGTATCGATTTGTAACCAGCCCTAAACGGGTTAATGCTTGGTTTTGTGAATACCTTCATTACTTACAAAAATGATCGACGGTGAATTCCACTTCCAATGAAGGAGGTTATGTTTAACTCGAAGGTACACATTTGGTGCTATGGTTGCCCAAGAACAGCCCATTTTCTCCAAATGTCTATGCTTGTCAGCCTCCTGAGGGTTAACAAATGCTTACTGAAATATTTTGTCCATGCAACTTGTAACGTCACTACAAGAACTGCTAATGGTCAATTTCTCTTGAAATTTTTTTTTTTGAGAAATCCACAGAAAACTGGAATTTTAAGCTTTTAAGGGGTATATCTCCTTTACTAGTCAAAAATGGGTTGTTAAGACCTTGATTTTTGAATACACTTACTACTTACAAAAATGTTTCCCTGTCAGTTTTGCGTCCGGTAAAAGAAGTTATGTTTCTCTTTTGCATTCCATTAGCAGCGCATGGAGGGTTAACAAATGCATACCAGAATAATTTATCCAATGAACTGGTAATGTGACACCAAGACGTATCAATGGCCATTTCCTCTTGAAAATGTACCAGATGTTTCTAAAGAAATCCAGGGAAAACATAAATTTTTAAGCGTTTGATGGGTATCACTATTAACAACCACAAAAGGGGTTAACGCCTGTTTTTTTTTGTATACCCTCATTACTTACAAAAATGGTCATCGGTGAATTCCACTTCCAACAAAGGAGATTATGTTTATTTCTCAGGTACATGTTGGGTGCTGTGCGTGTCTGAAAACAGCCCATTTCAACAAAATTACAATGCTTGGCAGCCTGTGGAAGGTTAATAAACACTCACCGGAATATTTTGTCCATGCAACTTGTAATGTCACACAAAGACCTGCGAGTAGTCAATTTTTCTTGAAAACCTACAGGATGTATTTAGAGAAATCCACAGAAAATGGGAATTTTTAGATTTTAAGGGGTCTCTCTCTTTAGCCTGCCCAAAATGGATTAAGACTTGGACTTTTGAAGACCCTTACTACTTACAAAAAAGTTTGCGTATAGATTGTGCGCTCGATAAAAGAATACACTTTTCTTTGTGACGTACCCGTTGGGTGCTGTTGGCGTCCAAATACAGCCCATTTTATCACAATTTTGACATTTAGCATCCCGTGGAGGGTTAACAAATGCTCACGGCAGTATTTTGTCCATGCAACTTCTATTGTCACACCGAGGCCTGGGAGTGACAATTTTTTCTTGAAAATCTACAAGACTCGTTTAGAGAAATCCACGGAAAACATGATTTTTTTTAGCTTTATGGGGGTATTGCTGTTTAACCAGCCCAAAACGTATTAACGCTTGGTTTTGTGAACACCCTTATTACTTACAAAAATGATCCTTGGTGAATTCCACTTCCAAAAAAAGAAATTTATCTTTATCTCTTGTGTATTGTTTGGGTGCAGTGGGGGCCTGAAACCAGCCTATTTCATCAAAATTTCGATGTTTGGCAGCCCGTGGAGGGTTACCATATGCATCGCCTGATATGTCGTGTGTATCAAAGGCCGTATTACAGACAGGTCTAATAATGATGAATCTTTAACAAAAATCTACAAGACGTGTTTCGAGAATGTGCCGATAAACCCCAATTTTGGCAGTTTTTGCCAATTCTGACGAAATAAGGGTTAAATCGAAAATTCTTGGGTACATTTTTAGATTTTGTGCCCCTCTATGCGTGTGCAAAATTTCGTGATAATCGGTTCGAAAATGGCTTCTGAATCGTACGGACAAAATGTGTGGGAAAAACAAACCAAAAAAAACCCCAACACCCCAAACACCCCCCCCCCCCCCCCCCAAAAAAAAATAATAATAAAATCCGTAGAATAACAGGAGTCTTTTCCAGAGAGAAAATGCACAGGCAGGGTTAGATTGGTTGAAAACATGCGTACCACCGACGTGCAGTCTGCCTTAGTACACGGTGTCATCGTGCTCCCAGATGGACAATTGGGGTTAAGTGCCTTGCCCAAGGACACAATGCGGGAGTCCAAATCGATCGCTCAGACGGTCACCCATCCGAGGATTAACCGGGCTCGACGTTGCTTAACTTCGGTGATCTGACAAGAACCGGTTACCACAGAAAATGTCTTCTAACATCGTAAAGTAACATCGTACAAACTTCTCTTTTGGCATATATATCTCGTATCGTCCCCTGAGTATATTTTCCAAATTTCATAGAAAACAACCAACAAATAAATGAGAAAATGATAATTTAATTCCTCACTTCACTTTTTCTCCAACACGGACACGGACTACACTTTTTAGTGTGCCCCACGGATTCGACCCAAACCATAGAAATCGGATATAAAAAGTCTTTTTCCGATTTCTATGTACCATCTAACATCAAAAAGGTTAGTCAGATCTCCTTCCATTGTAAGGGGGCGAGGCCGCATCACTTAACAGGCCTCAGTGGGTGGGTGCCCAACCTAAAATTAGCTAAATACCCAAAGGGGAATCAAGAGGAGTGGGACAAAGAGAGAAGCGAGCTCAAGAAAAGGCTTGCAGTAGCAGACAGCAGGGCCCAAAAGCAAGAAGAGACAATTGCCCAACTCAGGAGTGAAATCCAGGACTTGGGGAGAGAACTTAAAAAATTCAATGCTGGTATTGACTGTGTAGCGGTCGAGGTATAAAAGACCATTTACAACCAGCTTGTTGGTCCGGATCTCTTAGTCTCGTGGTAAATCGGTCGTTTTGTGTGCTAGAGGTCGATGGTTCGAACCCTGGCTCCCGCACGTATTTCACCTCCAGTTACATTTGGGGGCTCGTCCGATCCTCAACAGTTGGTGGCGTTGTAGACGTTGTGGTGAAGCATGGTGGATGTTTTGATCGCTCTGAGGTGAAAGCTGGGGTGAGATTCACCCACCTCACGGTGGGTGAATCTCAAAAGAAGGGGAGAGTAGTGTAGCGGCCATTTAACAACCAGACTGGTTGGTCCGGATCTCTTAGTCTCGTGGTAAATCGGTCGCTTTGTGTGCTAGAGGTCGACGGCCGAACCCCGGCTCCCGCACTTATCTCTCCTCCTATTACAACTGCATGAAAGGGGTAAGAGAGCGACTGAAATTTCCCCCCCCCCCAACCAGGAGGGGGGGGGGGGCGCAAAAAATGCCAGGATACAAGGTCCAGGTGGGTGGGTGGGTGGGCCCGAGCTCCAAAGTGCAGTTTTTAAAGGTGTCATGCAATTTTTTGCCATATATCATTTTACAGACAAGTAATTACAACCAAAGTGAACTCAAGTGCTTAAATTCATAACTTAGAACAGAATAGAGCATTGCTAATGGGCTGGGGCTCCATGTTAGACTTTTTCCCCATGTTTTACACTTTATTAGGGGGTGGGTCCTATTCTGGGTCTGGCAAAAAGTTGCAAAACAAAAAAGTGATTCCCAGCTATTTGGCCATGATTTTCACTCCTTTATACTTCTACTAAGGCAGTCTGCCTCTTTGTTATATAGCCCCATATTATATCGAGATTGATATATCCTTAGTTGATAATTCTACAAGATTGATATATTTTTTCTGCATTTTCTGACTAGTCTGACTCATTTGCACTGAGTGACCTTTGTTTACATCTTTGTTACACTGATTTATTGTACATAGAGCTGTTGATTGTTTAAGTAGGTCAAGGGCCTTGTTTACTTGAATTATGAAAGAATCACCTAGAAACTAATAGAACGTTGTAGAAATTTCATCTTTTAGGACATTCTATCTGGTTACTATATAAAGGTTTGGTAACAGAATTCAGAAACTCATTTTTTTAGAAAGCCATTTCAGAAAGACTCACTTCAGTTGGTTCCATTGGAGATTATTATTGTTTCAGAACAGTGGATTTATTAAAGAAGCAGTGCTTCTTTGTGAATTTGGAAGATTGATTCAAAAAGAGAATTTTGAAGAGAATCTATTTGTCTTGAAAAAGAGAATTTATACTTTCTGTGAAACAGAATAATATTATTTTGTGAAAAGCCAGGATTCTACTGGATTATTTGGAAATTACCTATGGCGGCAATACTTCTTGGATTTTTACTCCATTTGAATTTTGAGGAGCAATTTATTATATTTTATTGGAGACTACTGAAATTTCTAAGTGAAAATTTTATTACAAATCTACAGGATACTATTTCTGAAGACACATTCTTGGATTTAATACCACCAGCTGGAAAACTTCTTCACAAGATTCTTCACCACTGGATTACTGGATTCTGTCAAACTGTACTTTGGACTAATTCAGTAATTGATAAGTTTTTATTTTCTGTAAACCAATTGGGGTAAAAGATCTTTGTATCATTTTTTTATATTAATTTTTTTTAATTAAATTTTAGAATAGTTAAATTCATAGTTATTGTTGCTGATTCTAAGGTTTCTTTCTGTTACCAATATCAATAATATTTTCACACCGTAACAGAAATTGGGGGCTCGTCTGGGATTGAATATAAGACAATGGGAAAGCTTTATTTCCACATTGCATTTATTATTTTGGCTCATAGTCGAAACATTTAAATTTTCTTAGAAAATTTCATTATTTTTTTTCATATAATCTGAGAACCAGCAAACCTTTTCATCATGGTATTTATTGTGACAGAATTTATTTCTGAATTTGATGGCTCTCCTAGTTTGGCCCTTTTAGAATCTCTTAAGAAGGAGGATTTATTCCAACTTGCTCATTATTTAAAATTACCTGCCACCCCTGGTCTGAACAAACATAAACTTAAACAGCTCGTTGTTAATCATTATATTGAGGAGGGTATTTTGCCTCAGTCTGGATCACCTGTCTCTAAACCACCACATACTGATGCTCTTGAACTCAAGAAGTTAGAATTGGAACTAAAGAGATTAGAAATGCAACAAGAAATGAAAAGGCGGGAAAATGAAATGAAATGAATTAGAAGAATTAGAGGCCCAAAAAGAAAAAGAAGAAAGAGAAAATTAAATTAAATTAAAAGAAATTCAGGCTCAAAAAGAGGATAGATAATTAAAAGTAAGGGAAATTGAAACTCAAAAAGAAATGGAACAAATTCAGGCTCAAAAAGAAATGCATTTAAGAGAACTAGAAATTCAGGCCCAAAAAGAAATAAAAATAAAAGAATTGGAGTCTCAACGCCAAGGCTCAAATGTAATTTCACCAAGTAGATTTGATGCAACTAAAATGTTAGGCTAGTTCCCCCCTTTCAAGAAAAAGAAGATGATAAATATTTTTCACATTTTGAAAAAGTGGCAACAAGTTTGGAATGGCCAAGGGATATCTGGACTTTGCTATTACAAAGTGTTTTGAAAGGGAAGGCCCAAGAAATCTATTCTGCTCTATCTTCTGAGCAAAGTAATAATTATGACACTATTAAAGAGGCTATACTTAAGGCATGCAGACTTGTTCCAGAGGCCTATAGGCAGAAATTCAGAAATTATTATAAAAACAAAAATCAAACTCATATGGAATTTGCCAGAGAAAAGCAAAATTTATTTAACAGGTGGTGCCATTCAAAAGAAATAGGGAAAGATTTCTCTAAATTAAAAGAAATGATGCTGATTGAAGAGTTTAAAGGAAAGATACATTCAGATATTAAGGCCCACCTGGATGAACGAAAAGTTGACACATTAAACAGAGCTGCAGTACTAGCAGATGACTGTGCCTTAACTCATAAAATGAGTCGTAACTCTACAAATTTTTGGCTTCACAAGAATTCTTTCCAAAGTGGACCTAGACCAACTTCAGGTAAAACTCATCCTTCCAATCCTCCAATCTTTTCACTGCCCAAATTTAATAAGAAATCTGGAGAAAGTAAAACCTCTAATGCCAGCCCTACACCATTACGACTCAACAGTTCAACCAAAGCTTGCAATTATTGTAAGAAACCAGGTCATTTATTATCTAATTGCTGGCTGTTAAAAAGGAAAAATGAGACATCTTCTTCACAGAATGCACTAGCATGTGCTCCATGCCCTGAAAATTATGTTATAAAGCAAGATGCTTTAGAAAATTATAAGCCATTTATTTCTGAAGGGTTTGTTTCCCTTGAGGGGGATAAGCACTGTTCCTTACCAATAAAAATACTGAGAGACACAGAGGCTACTCGGTCTTTAATGTAAGAAGGCATTTTGCCATTTTCTGAAGAAAGTGCTTCTGGGGCATGTGAAAGGGTTCTAACCCAGGCAGAAGCCCAAAACTCCCCTGTCTGTTATTTAAAAAAATCTGATGTACTCATGAGGAAATGGCGACCACCAGAAGTATCCTCCAATAGTGATTGGGAGGTTATTTATCAAATAGTTGTCCCCACTAAATACCGGAATGAAATAATAAGCCTGGCTCATGAAAATCCGATGGCTGGACATTTGGAAGTTAGGAAAACCTACTCACGTATTCAGAAATGTTTTTACTGGCCCCAGCTTCGACAGGATGTTGTTGAATTTTGTAAAACCTGCCACACCTGTCAAATTGTAGGAAAACCCAACCAGAAGATTCATCCTGCTCCCATTCAACCAATCCCTGCTTTTGAGGAGCAATTTAGTAGAATTATTATTGATTGTGTTGGCCGATTGCCTAGAACAAGATCTGGAAATGAATATCTTCTTACCATTATGTGTGCTTCTACACGATTTCCTGAGGCCATACCTCCAAGAAATATTAAAACTAAGACTATAGTTAAGGCCTTGATAAAATTTTTCACGATTTTCGGTCTACCCAGGTCAGTGCAATCAGATCAAGGCTCAAATTTTATGTCAAACATTTTTCAGCAGGTGATGTATGAGCTCAAAATTAAGCAGAACACATCAAGTGCCTACCATCCCGAAAGTCAAGGTGCTCTTGAACACTTTCATCAAACAGTGAAGACCATGATAAAGGCCTATGGGGAGGATAATGAGAAGGATTGGGATGAAGGTGTACATCTCCTCTTATTTGCAGTCCGTGAGACTGTACAGGGATCTCTGGGGTTCAGCCCTTTTGAATTAGTGTTTTGACACTCAGTGAGGGGTCCACTCACTGCTTTGAAGGGCAAATGCAAGGCTCGAAGAAGAGCCACCTGAAATTTCTCTTCTGGACTATGTGTCCACTTTTAAGGAAAAATTGCACCATTCCAGAGAACTGGCAAATAAACATTTACAGAAAGCCAGAGTCATATGAAGACCTGGTATGACAAAAAGGCGAAATTTCGCACCTTTAAACCTGGAGACAAGCTGCTAGTATTATTCCCTTTAAAGGGCAATGCTTTATAAGCAAAATATTCAGGCCCCTATATTGTTAAGAACAAGATCAGTGATACTGATTATATTGTTGAGACTCCTGATAGACTCAAAAATACTCAGCTGTGCCATATAAATATGTTGAAAACATATTATGAGGGAGAACCAAGCTCTCTACCAGTCTCAACAGTCACCCACATGGATGAGGTAGAAATTCCTGTGGAGGATATTCATGAAGGCGGCGAAAATGTACCTCTGAAGTTACAGAACTCAGATGTCCTAAGAGATCTACAAAATAAAAAAGATTATTTACTGCCTGACCAAAGAAAAGAAATAGTTGATTTAATTTTCAAATATCAACACTTATTTCCCGATGTGCCTAGTAGGACATCTGTTATTTTTCATGATGTGATGTAGGAGAGGCAAATCCCATCAAACAGCATCCATATAGATTGAACCCTTTTCAAAGCTGAGATCATGCAAAAGGAAATACAATATATGCTGGACAATGTTATCATAGAACCCAGCCATAGCAACTGCAGTTCGCCCTGTATACTCGTACCAAAACCTGATGGGAGTTACCGATTTTGTATGGATTACCGAAAAGTGAACAGCCTCACCAAAACAGACAATTTTCCAATTCCAAGAATTGATGATTGCATTGACAAACTTGGCCATGCTAAATTTGTGACAAAATTTAACTTGTTAAAGGGTTATTGGCAAGTCCCTTTAACAGAATGAGCAAAAGAAATATCTGCTTGTGTTACCCCATTTGGGTTGTATCAATATAAAGTTACCCCTTTTGGCATGAAAAATTCTTTGGCAACATTCCAGCACATGCTTAACCACTTAATTGCAGACCTAGATCACAGTGAAGCTTATATTGATGATGTTATTATACACACAGATACAAATTGGGCTGATAATCTGAAGCATATTCAATAATTTTTTGACAAAGTAACCCAAGCCAACCTAACTATCAACTTGATAAAATCAGAATTTGCCAGAGTAACTGTAAACTATTTAGGTTATGTTGTGGGTCAGGGGCAGGTAAGACCGATTGCAGCAAAGGTTGGTGCCATGTAAATTTTCCAGTACCAAGCTCTAAAAAAGAGCTCATGAGATTCTTAGGCATGCCTGGATATCATAGAAAATTTTGTTTAAATTTCTGAGATGTTGTCTCCCCTTTGACCAGTTTATTGAGCAAAGGGGTTAAATTTGTTTCGACTGAGGAGTGCCAGAAATCCCTTAACAGAATAAAAAACTTTATTAATTAATTCCCCTGTCCTGGCCAGTCCCAATTATGAAAAGCCCTTCAAGTTATTTATAGATGCAAGTGACAGTGGAGCAGGTTGGTATATTGCCCAGGAAGATTCCCAAGGTATTGATCACCCTGTCTGTTATTTCTCCTGAAAAGTTTTCAAACATCAAAAATTAACCCATTTTGATGTGTATCTAGGAACCACCCAATGCCCAATTACAGTTTACACCAATCATAACCCCTTAACTTTTATCAATAAAATGAAAAACAAGAATCAAAGATTATTGTGGTGGAGTTTAGCCCTTCAAGAATATAATTTAGAGATTAGGCTTATTTCGGGAAGAGATAATGTTGTAGCTGATGCTCTTTCCAGAATATCCTAATTTAAAATGATCTGATCGGTCGCCATTCACTTTAAGTGTATATATATGTTTATTAAAAAAAATTGTGAAGATTATCGTGTGTGTATTGTAAACCAGTCAGAGCCTGCTAAACTTATATAAAAAAGTTTTCAGTACCTTCAAACTTTTTCTTTTAAGGCGGGGTGTGTTATATAGCCCCTTATTATATCGAGATTGATATATCCTTAGTTGATAATTCTACAAGATTGATATATTTTTTCTGCATTTTCTGACTGGTCTGACTCATTTGCACTGAGTGACTTTTGTTTACATCTTTGTTACACTGATCCATTGTACATATAGCTGTTGATTGTTTAAGTAAGTCAAGGACCTTGTTTACTTGAATTATGACAGAATCACCTGGAAACTGATAGAACTTTGTAGAAATTTCATCTTCTAGGACATTCTATCTGGTTACTATATAAAGGTTTGTCAACAGAATTTAGAAACTCATTTTTTTAGAAAGCCATTTCAGAAAGACTCACTTTAGTTGTTTCCATTGGGGATTATTATTGTTTCAGAACAGTGCATTTATTATAGAAGCAGTGCTTCTTTGTGAATTTGGAAGATTGATTCCAAAAGAGAATTTTGAAGAGAATCTATTCGTCTTGAAAAAGAGAATTTATACTTTCTGTGAAACAGAATAATATTATTTTGTGAAAAGCCTGGATTCTACTGGATTATTTGGAAATTACCTATGGCGCCAATACTTCTTGGATTTTTACTCCATTTGAATTTTGTGGAGGAATTTATTATATATTATTGGAGACTACTGAAATTTCTAAGTGAAAATTTTATTACAAATCTACGGGATACTATTTCTGAAGACACATTCTTGGATTTAATACCACCAGCTGGAAAACTTCTTCACAATTTGGACTAATTCAATAATTGATAAGTACCACTGTTTTTATTTTCTGTAAACCAATTAGTGTAAAAGATCTTTGTATCATTTTTTTATATTAATTTTTTTTTTAATTAAATTTTAGAATAGTTAAATTCATAGTTATTGTTGCTGATTCTCAGATTTCTGTCTGTTACCAATATCAATAATATTTTCACACCTAACACTCTTATTAGTGCTTTGTAGCTCCTATTATTTGATTCTTCTGTAAGCCTCAGGTTGCCTCATGCCATTGGTCTAGTGTGCTTCCATGTATGGAATAACTGGAAAGACTGATAGAATAAAAATCTTGATTGTGGAAAACGTGTATAATTTCAAGGTAAATATGATTCTAGTGACACTAACATAAAAAAATAAATAAGAGGCAATTCATCTCAGACAAGCCACCCTGGCATGAACTCCAGTATTAGGTCTCTCTCAGACCAGCTGTGGAAATTAAACATTTAACCAAAAAGTAATGAAACGAAAAACAACTATTTCTTGTGGACAGTTGAAGATATCCAGGTGGAAACAATATATTTTGGGCAGGGCTTCTTGGTGGTGGGATTCGACTGGTGTCTGAACAGCATAGACATGTTGTACATCGGGGTAAGGGTTGTGTTGCTTGGAACATGAATGGGTGTATATCCCCAATTCCGATGGTGAAGGCGGGTTCCAGTGGTTACCTGTGGGTCTGATGCTGCATTTCCGTTGTGGCTTTATATGCAGAGAGATTGTTATGGGGCCATCTGCGGCTAGGGATGCCTTGGATGCCCAAGAGCAGGACTGGGATATCGGACAAGTTGGTTTGCGGCACCTTTCATGTTTGGGAAAAGTATTTATTTTTTTATTTTTTTTGATTTAGGTAATTTGAATACTTCGTTAAACAGATTTTCTAAATTGGGGGTGGGTCCCCAATTGTCTTTGAGGAAAAACTGTGCGGGAGGAGTGGGTGGCCAAGACATGACTGGCAAAAATTGCATTCCGGTGGCGGTGGGTCCCAAAAATTGAAAATGTTAAAAATTCCTCCTTGTATCCGTAATTTTTTGCCTTACACCACCCCCTCCCCCCGCCTCAACAAGGATAAGACTCCATGGGACAACCCCCAGGTAATAATCTCAACTGATGCGTCAGCGGAGGGTTCTCTGCCAACACCAGGATCTCCGACCACGGAGACAATGGTAGTGGCAAGGGCCCATGCTGAGCCTATCTCAACAGCAGTATATGTAGGCCTCTCCTCCTACACCAGGCTCTCCTCCTACGGATATCACGGTGGTGGCGGAGGTCCATGCTGATCTTGCTCCATCCAGCGACCTTACTATGACAGCAAACAAAGATAATGGTAATAACAAAACCAACAAAGATCCTCTGGATACGACGGACACTGGCCCTACCTTATCCCAAATGTTAAAAGTCAAACACCAGTAAAAAGGAAGCTAGATTCACAGGACAATGAGCCTGAGCTGGAGGAGGTGTTGAACCAGGAGGGGTTCATGCAGAGTTTGCACAGTTTAAGAAAATCAGAACGCCTCGTTTCACCAACTCCTTTCGCTCTGACTCTTGTCCAAACAATCCCAGACCTAATGATGTGATATAGGTCCACCAATCACCACCAGTCTAACTACCAGTCAGAACACCAGGCATGAAAGCCACCCCCACCCACCCCACCCCTCCCCAACCTCTCATGAGCTATGCTGCGGCAGTTACCAAGCCAGCATCTGCCCCTAATGGAGCAAATAGAAACCACAAGTACAACAACAAGCAGCAGCCACGTTCCTCAACGGCCCACCAGAAAGAATTTATTGTAGTCGTTACCAGGGTACACCCGAATACGCCCAAGGGTACAATTAACTCAAGGCTCCCAGGGTGTGACTGGGAAAGATTCACCTCCAAGGCCACAGGCAAAAGCACGTTAAAACTAAAAGTCAAATGCCCAACTTGGGAAGCAAAATTAAAAATCATGGCACAGGGGGTGGCCATCAAACGGTACGCAGAAGAATACCGTTCTAACCCTCTCCCTGTCCAGTGCCACAAATGTAAAAGAATTGGCCATATAGTCAGTAGCTGCAGAGGGCAGCTGAAGTGCATGAAGTGCGGAGATAACCACATCTCCAGCGCATGCAAGTCAGCTGCTCCAAAATGCCCCAACTGCCAGGGGGAGCATACCAGTAATTATAAAGGATGCCCCCATTACAAAAAAGTCAAAACAAGCGCGGAGTTAAAAAGGGTCGACCTCTCCAAACCGGTAAATGCCTCCTCCCGCTACCCTCTCTGCTCCCTCATCGCAGGGAGCCTACATAAGGTCTTAAAAAACACCTGAATGCCGACTTGGGGAACATCTGCCAAGATGTCAGCAAGTCGGCATCCAGACTATTCAAAACACAAATATCCCACACTTTAATCAAAGTCGCTATCAATCAAAACACCAACTAATTCGAGCAGTCAACCACCGTATAAACACCCTAATTAATTAAAGCCCGACCACGGATAAGCTCCAAATAGCAGTATGGAACGCCCGCTGTGAGTATAATAAAAAACTACAAATCAGTAATTACTTTAAAAACACGGACGTTCTGGGAATCTGTGAAACCTGGTTACGTAATCAAAGAAGCTTCTCATTTATCGGATTTAATATTATTAGACGGGGTCGCTCTCATACCTGCTATAGAGGAGTAGCCCTACTAATAAAAAGTGAAATAAAACACAAGCCGATTAAAAACACTAAAACAATGAAATCCCAAATTAACAAGAAAAAACCTCAATCTCCTCAACCAAATCCATTTTTGGTTATTACTAGGGTCCACCCGCGCACGAGTAAAAGTGACATAGAAAGAGCCACCCTATGCTGCAAGTGGGAAAGTTTCACATCAAAAGCAACAGGTAAAGAGATTTGGAAGCTTAAGGTCACTGCCCCAAACAGGGATATGAAAATTAAGCTCCTTAACAACGGGGCCCTCATAGCAGGACATAATCACGAAACAGAGGAGTATAGAACTACTCCACAACCCCTCCAATGCCATAAATGTAAAAAATCCGGGCATCTTTCAAACAAATGTCGAGGGAATCTGACCTGCATGAGATGCAGAGGTAACCACCTCACCAGCTCATGCAGTGCAGGCTCCCCCACATGCCCAAACTGTAAATGGGCACACTCCAGTAATTACCGTGGATGCCCCCACTTCAAAAACGTTAAACAAAATATCCAACTCAAGTCATTCAACCTGAACAAGCCAGTCATTGCCTCACCCCCTTGCCATTTGTTCTCTCATTGCGAGAAGTCTCCACGCAGTACTACAAAAACATGTCAATGCCGATCTCACTGACATCTGCAAAGATATCAGCAAGGTAGCATCCGGTCTGTTCAAGTCCCAAATTTCCCCCGCATTACTAAAGCTGCGATCAATTAGAAACGCGATAATTACCATCAAAACAAATAACACAACTACAAATTAGAACATATCATAGATAAACTACAAATAGCCGTGTGGAACGCCAGGAGCGTTTATAATAAAAAAAACTCCAAATGAGCCGATATTTCGAAAATACAGACATGGTCTGTATTTGCGAAAGTTGGCTAAACAAAGACAAAAACTTCTCCCTCAGTGGTTTCAGTATTATTAGAAGAGACTGACAGATCTCCAAAGGTGGCGGCGTTGCTCTTCTAATAAAGCAGAACACCAAAAAGAAAACCATAAAAACTGATCACCTTGATGCCGAGGTGATTGCAACCGAAATCACAGCTGACAATAAAAACATCGCGATTGTTTGTTATTACAATGACCCAAGCAAAATTGTCTCTGAGACCATCTTTGAATTTTTTATGAAGAAATACAAACACTGTATCTTCCTCGGTGATTTCAATGCCAAACATATATACTTCAGTTGTCAAAAAACTGGCCCCAACGGGGAGGCCCTACTCGAAATCACCAAAAAGCATAACCTACACGTGGTTATGATCGACAACCCCGCGACTTACATCAGTAGCAACCCACTAATGCCATCTGAAATCCTAGATCTAATAATCACCAGCGATTCTCTCATAAATCACATCGACGACCACTGGGTCGGCGATGATGACCTAGGCAGCGACCACCTCCGGTCCATGCCTCAATCAAAATAGGCAACGGCCTCCTCAGGTCCCCCCCCCCCCAGGAATTTCAGGAAAATCAAAAGGAACCTATACCGCGACTCCATTGGTGTCAAACTCCCCGACAGCTCTCCATCAAACGCCACTGAACTCGAAGCCCATTGCGAGGACTTCTCATCATCAACTCAACCCTAAATGAAATATGCCCCCAAAAGAAGAAGTGCGCCCCTGGAGAAATACTATCTCGGTTGACACACTGTCATTAATCAAAACTAAACGAAAAGCTCTTCGAGCTCTTAAAGCAGAAAATGACCTCCTCAAAAAGCTGACCTCAAAAAACGTATAACCGCCTTCATGGCGAGGTTAAGAAAGCCCCCCCCCCCCCCCCCCCAAACTGAAAACCAAGCCAACTGGGAAAAAGCCACAGCCAATCTTAACGAGGTCAGGCAAGCCAAAAAATTCTGGAACTCTTTCCAAACCCTGACTGGTCCAAAAAACCGAGGCAACAAAGCAGCAGCCAAACCCCCTTAAAAAGGAAGATGGCTCCTTCGTGCGTACCGACAAAGACAAAGCTGACACCTTCGCCAACCTCCTCAGAAAATCCAATCGCCCATACCGAGACCCAGACAACGATGATGTCATCATAAACGCTATCGACGACTTCATCAATGAACACCCAGA
Source organism: Pictodentalium vernedei (assembly GCA_031216915.1). Classification (NCBI taxonomy): domain Eukaryota; kingdom Metazoa; phylum Mollusca; class Scaphopoda; order Dentaliida; family Dentaliidae; genus Pictodentalium; species Pictodentalium vernedei. The sequence goes on along the minus strand of CM062297.1, from coordinate 646,119,050 downwards.
TATCTACCATGACCCTAAATTTAATACCGACCCAGAAGAAGGGGACGACGATGACCTCGTCATGCCCATCACAAATGACGAAATAATCAATATCATTAAAAAATGTAAAAATTCATCAGCACCTGGTGAGGATGAGGTTAGCTACAAAATTCTGAAACAAAGCCTAAACTCCCTAATCCATAAACTCAACAACCTATTCAATGCATGCCTCACCCATGGCTACTTTCCAAAATGCTGGAAATCAGCCATTGGGGTCATGATACCCAAACCAGACAAAGACCTCTCCAATCCGGCCAGCTACCGCCCAATCAGTCTTCTCAGTTGCACTGGCAAGATATTCGAAAGAATCCTTACCAATCGACTGAGGGGGCACCTTGAAGAAACCGACTTCTTCAACAAGTGGCAAAGAGCTTATAGGAACCGCAAAGAAGGCATTAAACCGCGATCAATAACCAGCAAATAGGTTCATCAATTTTACTTGACGTAGAAAAAGAGTTCGATTCTGTCTGGCACAACGGAATGCGCCTTAAATTATCAAAAATGAATCTGCCCACGAAACTACGTAGGTTACTCTCCTCCTTCCTCAACGACCGCGAAATAAAAATCAGAGCCAACAACGAAACGTCCAATAGTGCCCCCCTCGTAGCAGGTACGCCCAAGGATCCGTCCTCAGACCCCCTCCTATACATCATCTACGTCAATGTCCTTAAAATCTCCGATAATCGCGTTCAAATCTCACAATTTGCGGACGACATGGGCCTCTGGGACTCTAACAACACCGCCAACTTTGTTCAAAAATTTGGCTTACAACGCGCCCTCGACGAACTGGGGCATTGGTGTGCCGAATGGAGAATAAAGCTAAACGCTAATAAAACCCAAAGAATCACGTTCATACGTAAGAAAACGAATCGAGACTTTGACCTAAAACTTTCAGACAAAGTCCTCCCGGAATGCACAGAGGCGAAATTCCTTGGCATAACCATTGATCAAAACCTATCCTTCAACAAACACAGCAACGATATTGATATTGCCAGCAGAGCAACACGACGTATTAACTTGCTAAAAATGCAACGAGGCTCATCCTGGGGAGCCAACCAGACAATCCTACTTAAATTGTACAAAGCCTTTGTGCGCCATGTACTGGAATATGGGCTATCATCCTAACAGACCTAAATCAAACAAACATGGGGAAATTCCAAAATTTGCGACAGCCGTCAAAAACCTAAAAACGCGACAAACGCATCAACCTAATTTACCACAAGTTTATGCTCATGTAAGTACTCTTTCTCTAATTTCGGTGGCAAACAACATCAGATTATCAGGGACTAAGAGAAAGTGAATAATAAGCAGGCAGCAAAAACGGCTCAGTCGTGACATTCTACCAGGTCTTCACCGACTCAGCTAAATCATTAATAATTCATAAGGTAAAACTGGACAAGAGAATTATCAGGTAGTAAAAACGGCTCAGCCGTGACCTTCTACCAGAGAGGGCTGTCTTCACCGACTCGGCTAAATCATTAATAATTCAACCCGTCGTAAAATATGGTAAAACTGGACAAGAGAAGGTGAATTATCAGCCGTGATCTTCTACCAGAGGACTGTCTTCACCGACTCAGCTAAATCATTAATAATTCAACGTCTTAAAATAAGGTAAAACTGGACAAGAGAAGGTGAATAAACAGGCAGTAAAAACGGCTCAGCTGTGACCTTCTACCAGAAAGGGCTGTCTTCACCGACTCAGCTAAATCATTAATAATTCAACGTCGTAAAATAAGGTAAAACTGGACAAGAGAAGGTGAATTATCAGGCAGTAAAAACGGTTCATCCGTGACCTTTTACAAGGAAGCGCTGTCTTCACCGACTCCGCTAAATCATTAATAATTCTACGTCTTAAAATAAGGTAAAACTGAACAAGAGAAGGTGAATTTTTGGCAGTAAAAACGGCTCAGCCGTGACCTTCTTCCAGGAAAGGCTGCGTTTACCGACTCAGCTAAATCACTAAAAATTCTTCGTCTCAAAACAAACATAAACTGGAAATAGACAACAGGTAGTTTACAAGCTGAACTTTAATCTATGCAAGGTCACGTGTCACGAGGTGTAAACGTTTCAAGAAAACACGTTGTAAACAATGGGAGAAGAGATCGGGTGAAGTGCCTCGGACCCCAATACGTTCATTAGTGAGAATTCAAAAAACATTTCGCCAAGATTAACATTTGTTTAAGGCAATAGCAATATTGCATGAGCACTTTCATTATTAGTCTGTGTGAAACACACAGACTATTGTTTTTGTACAGTTTCTTTTTCTTTTTTTTTTCTTCTTCTTCCCTCTTCTTCTTCTTATTCTCCTGTCTTCTGTCTTCTATTCATTTCTGTGTCCTCACGATAACTCGCAAACGAATCGTCCTATCTCGCTGATTTGACATTCTGGTAGACAGTCACAACTTCTCGGCCACCTATGTTTTTCAGGTCGCTAGAGCCATTGAGTATGGCCCAGACGGCCACAGGGTTTTCACATCCTCCAATTTTCTGATACAGTAAATTCTCCCTAAGCAATACTATGTTACATTATTCACCCTGGAGATAATGTAAACATCAATGGAATCAGCTGTCAATTCACCCTGGAGATAATGTAAACATCAATGGAATCAGCTGTCAAAAATGACATGTAATCTTGTTATTATAATCGGATGTAAGTTCCTGGAACTTAGCTGAGAGAAACCCTTTGCCTTGCAAGGAAATAAATTATAAATTATTCAGTTCAATGCTTTTAACCCTCTCAAGACTTCAATGTGAATTGCACATATTTTATTTCAGAGAGAATAAAGTTAACCCTTTCCATAAAACTGCTCTGAATAATTGTTGAAACCTATCACAAAACTGTCAGGATGCCGGTAAAAATGCAATACTGACATGGTCGACTGTACTGTTAACTGTATTAGTGCTATGACTGTCTAAAACTCATTTATTAGAGGAGTTCTATAGTCTTTCTCTGTGCTCGGCTCAGTCTCACTGAGAGTGCAGAAAACCTTGGTGCCAAAGTGCCATTAAGAGAATGTCTCTGATTTGTGCCGTTTCATCCCTCCGGCGTACAAAAACAGGTACTGTCAGCTGAGAAACTTCAGTTCATAGCTTTGCCAAGCTGACTACATTCACTACTCTCAAAGTACATCTAGTGCGGACTACCACTCCCACTGAACCCCTCTTAATGAGCTGAACTCTCCTAAAGAGCTCATGTTTGCTATATTTTGGGGTTAGTTTTAATTACCTCTGTTAGACTAACTGGCTAAAAAGCTTATAACCTTGTTTTTATAATAATAAGTTAATAATTTTTGTCTACTGCCCTTGAAGAGCTATAGCTCTCCTGAAGAGCTATAGCTCCTTTAAGTTGTACTTTGGTCTGTACTAAAATGTTTCTCTCATCTGGAATGTAGAATAATAGTTTGATTTTTACATTAAAATGCATAATATGAATAACATGTTTTAGACCAATTAAACCAAATCATCCGTGAAATTTTGACTAGTGTTTGTTCGTCTATTAGATGAAAATATTTTTTAACACTTAGTGGCCAAGTCCAACTTCAGATCTGAGTATTGTCCTTTAACTCTTAGCATTTTGATAGTACAACAAAATTTTCTCCAATCACTCTGTTTTTCTCTTGTAACCATGAATTTAACCAATTATATCATGTTTGACAGAGCTCACTGAGCTCTGTCAAACAAGGTATATTTGGTTAAATATCAAACTGCATTACGGGAAAATATTTGCTGGTGAAAACATTGCCATTTTGACATCAATGTGCACAGGATTAATTTAGACATCACTTGAGAATCGGTTCTGATTAACCCCTACTGGTCATTGCCAACTATTTAAGAAACAATGCTGGTGAGTGGCTTTCTCGAAACACCTATGACAATTATAATTTAATAAAATGGAATATTTAAATGGTCTCTTTTTAACCCTCGTAATACTTCAATGTGAGTCCAAATGCTTTCATTTAACTGATGACCGCAGAACGTTCTGTTCATTTTATGTCACATTACCTCTCTGTTCACAACCGCCATTCTTGAGATCCAACCATCTTCTTATTTCGCGCACGTCTTCTTTAGGGCCCTAGATGCATTTTATGACCTTTTAACCCGTAACGGCCAAAACCTGCCAACGCTATTCACAAAAATCGCCAATTAATTTTCATTTTTTTCATGTTTTGACATCACTTGAGAATCGGTTCTGATTAACCCCTACTGGTCATTGCCAACTATTTAAGAAGCAATGCTGGTGAGTGGCTTTCTCGAAACACCTATGACAATTATAATTTAATAAAATGGAATATTTAAATGGTCTCTTTTTAACCCTCGTAATACTTCAATGTGAGAGCAAATGCTTTCATTTAACTGACGACCGCAGAACGTTCTGTTCATTTTCTGTCACATTACCCCTCTGTTCACAACCGCCATTCTTGAGATCCAACCATCTTCTTATTTCGCGCACGTCTTCTTTAGGGCCCTAGATGCATTTTATGACCTTTTAACCGGTAACGTCCAAAACCTGCCAGCGCTATTCACAAAAATCGCCAATTAATTTTCATTTTTTTCATGTTTTGTCTCAAAAGCATAGGTTATGACTCCTCTTTGGAACGAGCTCATCGAGCTCATTCCAGTGAGGGGTCATAACCTATGTTTTTCAGACAAAAAATAAAAACAATGAGTTATTCAAGAATTTTGTTTGCAAGTGTTGTCTGCTTTTCATGTTAGGTAAAGGGTTAAATGGATCAGACAGGCACGTGATGACGATGAGGTAACGAAATTGTACTTCAAAGAGAGAGGTTCATGGTACTAACGTCGCCATGTGTATCTGTGTGGTGTCCTTGGCAAGGCACGTAATCCCGATTGCCCGCAAAGGGGCACGGTGGCGCTGTGTACTTTTAAATGGCTTGTTGTTAACCCTCTCAATAAGGCATACTTAACCCTTTACCCAATGTAGCGAGGGAAACCGTTCAAAACCGTTCAGCGTTATTCACAGACATTCCCATTCAATTTTCATTATTATTTTTTTTTTTTTTTGCTTGAAAAACATAGCTTAGGACCCCTCATTGGAATGAGCTCGTTTTTAATGGGTTAAAATGGAGTATTTAAATTGAGTATTTTAACCCTCTCACGATCTTAATATGAGTCGCAAAAATTTTATTTTATGCAATACGTGAGTAAAGATAACCTTTTCCATTCTCACAATGTTGCTCTATGGCCATCGTTGGTTCCTCGGTATTTTGCCAGTGTCAGTAATCCTTCAGATAGGCTCATGAGGGCCTTTAAGGCCTTTTTTACATTACCGAATTCTTTCACTTGCAGTATATTTTCCAGAGGTACCATGTACCTTAACAGTTTCCAGTTAATGTGAATATTCGCCGTCATCTAGAAATATGGCAGACCTGGAGTTGGTGGAGCCGATATTTTTTAAGTGGTTTATGTTCATACTTCAGGCTTGGTATGACCTATAGACATGGGACCTATATCGAATTAGTTGAACTTGTTGGAGTTTAAAATATGGTCCACCTTAATGTGGTCCACAGAGGTCATTAAGTGCGTATTTTTCAGAATTACTAGGAATTGCATTTTATAACAACTCTGAAGATTATACACATATGTCATCATTCAAAAAAGTGGCAGAGCCAGTGATGTCGATTTCTGATTTCTTGATCGAACCCTTTAAATGCTATGCACATGTGCCTTTTCGGGTTTCTTAGAGAAATTGTTCTGATTCCTATATGAATATCTGTAAATACTGGTAACAAAACTCCATTTCTGATTTGTTTTAAAAAAATTTTACTCCCGAAAAATAAGCCTCCATAAATTCTCTTGCTATATGGTTTTTTCCTGATACTTTAACCCTTTTCACACAGACTTGAATTTACTGGATGCAGTAAATTCTGTTTCTCTAGTTTTTTCTCGATTTTACTGAGCAGCAGCCGTACATACGTGCGAATTTGTTTCCGCTGTCAGTTTTATCACCGAAACGAAATAGAAAAAGAACTAGAGAAACAGAATTTACTGCCACCAGTAAATTCAAGTCTGTGTGAAAAGGGTTAAAGCATCAGGAATAGACTATAAAGAAAGAGAATTCATGGAGGCTTTTTTTTCGGGAGTAAAATAGTTTTGAAGAAATCAGAAATGGGTTTTCGTTTGCAGTATTTACAGATATTCATACAGGAATCGGAACATTTTTATAAGAAACCAGAAATGGCATATATGTGACCAGCATTCAAAGGGTTTGATACACGAATCAGAAATGGACATTTTTGGTTCTGCCCACTAATTTGGGTGATGAAATACATTCATAGACTTTAGAAATGCATTAAGGTATAATAAAATGCATTTCCCAGTCTTTCTGAATAATGCCCCCATATTAAGATCCTTAGAGGGTTAAAATATTCCCTTTAAATACTTCATTTTAATCTTTAAATAGGGGCGCAGTGGCTCAGCTGGCAGAGGTGCAGGCTGCAAGGCGTGAGGTACGTACTCTGCCCTTGGGCAAGACACTTCACCCATAGCCCACGTGGATGCATGGTGGCGCTGTGTACTAAAGCGTACTGCACATCGATGGTGCACCCGTCTTCAACCAAAGCTAACCCTGCTTGTGTGGAGTTAGTATGTGGGGGATCTGACAGTTGCTCGTTGTTGCCCGGTGGTTCTTCCCGGGTACTCCGACTTCCTCCACCTGAAAAACTGCCGTGGTCATGATCAGCCACTGTGCAGAAATATGTGACTTTAAACACCAATGAAAAAATAATCCTCTAAAAATGAGCTCAATCCAATAAAGGGACATAAGGTATGTTTTTCAAGCAAAAATGAAAAGGTAATTAAAACTGAATAGACGTTTTCTGTGAATAATGTTGACCGGTTTTTGCCATTATGTTGGCTAAAGGGTTAAGAATCCCTTACTTTGGTAGGCACACTGAAAAGGTGTCCCATTCTACATAGAATTAAATATTAAGAAAATAAAACGAAAAACATTTAGTTTCTCAGCTGACAGTACCTGCTTTTGAACTCCGGGGGATGGAACGGCACAAATCAGAGACATTCTCTTAATGGCACTTTGGCACCAAAGGTTTCTGCACTCTCGGTGAGACCGAGTCGAGCGCAGTGAAAGACTACAGAACTCCTCTAACAAATGAGTTTTAAACAGTCATAGCACTAACACAGTTAACAGTACAGTCGACCATGTCAGTATTGTTACCGGCACCTTGACAGTTTTGTGATAGGTTTCAACAATTATTCAGTGCAGTTTTATGGAAAAGGTTAACTTTATTCTGCCTGATATAAAATATGTGCAATCCACATTGAAGTCTTGAGAGGGTTAAAGGCATTGAACTGAATTAGATAGGGTTCAACAAATTTTACAATTATTCAGTGCAGTTTTATGGAAAGGGTTAACTTTATTCTGCCTGAAATAAAATATGTGCAATCCACATTGAAGTCTTGAAAGGGTTAAAAGCATTGAACTGAATAAGATAGGTTTCAACAAATTTTACAATTATTCTGTGCAGTTTTATGGAAAGGGTTAACTTTATTTTGCCTGAAATAAAATATGTGCAATCCACATTGAAGGCTTGAGAGGGTTAAAAACATTGAACTGAATAAGATAGGTTTCAACAAAATTTACAATTATTCAGTGCAGTTTTATGAAAAGGGTTAACTTTATTCTGCCTGAAATAAAATATGTGCAATCCACATTGCAGTCTTGAAAGGGTTAAAAGCATTGAACTGAATAAGATAGGTTTCAACAAATTTTACAATTATTCCGTGCAGTTTTATGGAAAGGGTTAACTTTATTTTGCCTGAAATAAAATATGTGCAATCCACATTGAAGTCTTGAGAGGGTTAAAAGCATTGAACTGAATAAGATAGGTTTCAACAAATTTTACAATTATTCAGTGCAGTTTTATGAAAAGGGTTAACTTTATTCTGTTTGAAATAAAATATGTGCAATCCACATTGAAAGCTTGAGAGGGTTAAAAACATTGAACTGAATAAGATAGGTTTCAACAAATTTTACAATTATTCAATGCAGTTTTATGGAAAGGGTTAACTTTATTCTGCCTGAAATAAAATATGTGCAATCCACATTGAAGTCTTGAGAGGGTTAAAAGCATTGAACTGAATAAGATAGGTTTCAACAAATTTTACAATTATTCAGTGCAGTTTTATGGAAAGGGTTAACTTTATTCTGCCTGAAATAAAATATGTGCAATCCAAATTGAAGTCTTGAGAGGGTTAAAAGCATTGAACTGAATAAGATAGGTTTCAACAAATTTTACAATTATTCAGTGCAGTTTTATGGAAAAGGTTAACTTTATTCTGCTTGAAATAAAATATGTGCAATCCACATTGAAGTCTTGAGAGGGTTAAAAGCATTGAACTGAATAAGACCAGTTTCAACAAATTTTACAATAATTCAGTGCAGTTTTATGGAAAGGGTTAACTTTATTCCGCCTGAAATAAAATATGTGCAATCCACATTGAAGTGTTGAGAAGGTTAAAAGCATTGAACTGAATAAGATTGGTTTCAACAAATTTTACAATTATTCAGTGCAGTTTTATGGAAAGGGTTAACTTTATTCTGCCTGAAATAAAATATGTGCAATCCACATTGAAGTCTTGAGAGGGGTAAAAGCATTGAACTGAATAATTTATAATCTATTTCCTTGCAAGGTAAAGGGTTTCTCTCAACTTAGTTCCAGGAACTCACATCCCATTGTCATAATAAGGTTAGTAGTAGATTATATTTCATTTCTTGACAGCTACTCCACTGGTGTTTACATTATCTCCAGTGTGAATAACATAGCATCCTACTGCTTGGGGAGAATTTACTGTATCAGGAAATTGGAGGCTGTGAAAGCCCTGTGGCCGATTAGGCCATACTCAGTGGCTCTAGCGATCAGAAAAACATACGTGGCCGAGAACTTTGACTGTCCACCAGTATGCCAAAAATCAGCGGGATAGGACGATTCGTTTTCGAGTTATCGTGAGGACAAGGAAGTGCATAGAAGACAGGAGAATAAGAAAAAGAAGAAGAGGGAAGAAGAAGAAAAATAAAAAAAAGAAGAAAAAGAAACCGTACAAAAACAATAGTCTGTGTGTTTCACACAGACTAAATAGGACCTTTTTCATTTTAATAACATACTATTTCGAGTTATGGATGCTTTATTAACATGAGACAATGCATGTTTGTTAATTTTTGGTGTTTTATGTTGTAAACTCATTTGAAAACGTAATAAATAATTGCCACTTTCATTTCACACTTCGCGGGGCGACATGCCATAAATTTAGACATGTTTGCATTCAGGTGGACGTCACCAAAGGTCAACTTGGATGTAGTTCCACTGTGGGTGTAAAATTTAACTAATGAAATTCCATTGCTGGCTTGTTCACCACGGTTGTTGTGTAAAGCTATTTATGTCATAGGCTTTTCATATATGGTACAATAGGTAATCATGGTATAAAACGGCATGAATATTTAGTACAACAGATTTCCAAACTACGATAATATATTGCCTTGCACAATATCGATAATTGGTGCAGTTTCAGGTCAAATAGTCATCTTCAAACGTTCCTGATATTTAGTCTGTGTGAAACACACAGACTATTGTTTTTGCACGGTTTCTTTTTTTTCTTCTTCTTCTTCTTCTTCTTCTTCTTCTTCTTCTTCTTCTTCTTCTTCTTCTTCTGTCTTCTGTCTTCTCATCACTTTTTTTGTCCGCAAGATAACTCGAAAACGAATTGCCCTATCTCGTTGATTTTTGGCATGCTGATAGACAGCCATAAGTTCTCGGCCACCTATGTTTTTCAGATTCCTGGGGTATCAGGGGTGTCTGTAGGGGTGTTTTGAAAGTGGGTCACGCCCATATCTCAGGTGTGGTATGACCATGGACCTGGGACCAACACCAAATGAGTCGACACTCGATGGAGATTCAAAATATGGGTCAAGGTCATGGAGGTCACCTAGGGGTCATTGAGTGCATTTTTCATAATTGCTGGAAATCACATTTTTTTTACCCCCAAAGCATTTTCTGACATACACACATGCAGTTTTTATATTAAAAAAGTAGGCGTGGCCAAAATTTTTGAAAGTGAGTACCGCCCATATCTCAGGCATGGTATGTCATATGAACCTGGGATCAACGCCAAATGAGTTGACACTCAGTGTAGAGTCAAAATATGGGTCAAGGTCACAGAGGTCACCTAGGGGTCATTGAGTGCATTTTTCATAATTGCTGGAAATCACATTTTTGGACCCCCTAAAGCATTCCTGACGTACGCACATGCATTTTTAACATTAAAAAAGTGGGCGTAGCCACAATTTTTAAAAGTGGGTCACGCTCATATCTCAAGCATGGTATGATGAATGGACCTGGGACCAACCCCAAATGAGTCGACACTCGATGGAGATTCAAAATATGGGTCAAGGTCACGGAGGTCACCTAGGGGTCATTAAGTACATTTTCCATAATTGCTGGAAATCACATGTTTTAACCCTCTAAAGCATTCCTGACATACACACAAGCATTTTTACACTAAAAAAAGTGGTCGTGGCCAAAATTTTTGAAAGTGGGTCACAACCATATCTCAGGCATGGTATGACGTATGAACCTGGGATCAACACCAAATGAGTCGACACTCAGTGGAGATTCAAAATATGGGTCAAGGTCACGGAGGTCACCTCGGGGTCATTAAGTGCATTTTTCATAATTGCTGGAAATCACATTTTTTGACACCCTAAAGTATTCCTGATGTACACACATGCATTTTGACGTAAAAAAGGGGGTGTGGCCAACATTTTTGAAAGTGGGTCATGCCCATATCTCAGGCGTGGTATGACGTATGGACCTGGGACCAACACCAAATGAGTCGACACTTGATGGATATTCAAATATGGGTCAAGTTCACGGTGGTCACCTAGGGGTCATTGAGTGCATTTTTCATAATTGCTGGAAATCACATTTTCTGACACCCCCAAAGCATTCCTGACAAAAAACACATGCATTTTCATGTTAAAAAAGTGGGCGTGGCCAAAATTTTGAAAGTGGGTCACGCCCATATCTAAGGCGTGGTATGATGAATGGACCTGGGACCAACACCAAATGAGTCGACACTTGATGGAGATTCAAAATATGGGTCAAGGTCATGGAGGTCACCTAGGGGTCATTGAGTGCGTTTTTCATGATTGCTGGAAATCACATTTTTGAGCCCCCAAAGTATCCCTGAGGTTCATACATGCATTTTTACGTCGAAAAAGTGGGCGTGGCCAAAAATTTTTAAAGTGGGTCACGCCCATATCTCAGGCGTGGTATGGCATATGGACCTGGGACCAACACCAAATGAGTCGACACTCAATTGAGAATCAAAATATGGGTCAAGGTCACGGAGGTTACCTAAGGGTCATTGAGTGCATTTTTCATAATTGCTGGAAATCACATTTTTTGAGCTCCCAAAGCATTCCCGAGGTCCATACATGCATTGTTACATTAAAAAAGTGGGCGTGGTTAAAAATTTTGAAAGCGGGTCATGCTCATATCTCAATCGTGGTATGATGAATGGACCAGGGACAAACACCAAATGAGTCAACACCTGATGGAGATTCAAAATATGGGTCAAGGTCACGGAGGTCACCTAGGGGTCTGCCTGAAAGAGGTCACCAAAGTCATCAAGTGTATATGATTCAGAAAGACTGGGAAATGCATTTTATTACACCTTAATGCATTTCTAAAGTTTATTAACGTATTTTATCACTCAAATTAGTGGGCAGAGCCAAAAATGTCCTTTTCTGATTTGTGTATTGAACCCTTTGAATGCTGGTCAGATATATACCTTTTCAGGTTTCTTATAAAAAATTGTTCTGATTCCGGTATGAATATCTGTAAATACTATTTACGAAAATCCATTTCTGATTTGTTTAAAAATATTTTACTCCTGAAAATAAGCCTCCATAAATTCTCTTTCTCTGTAGTTCATTCCTGATACTTTAAGCCTTTTCACACAGATTTGAATTTACTGGGTGCAGTAAATTCTGTTTCTCTAGTTAATGCAGGGTTTCACACTTTCGGATGTCGACCTGCCCTGAACTCTTCTGAACAATACTCTCTTATTTATTATCGAGAAGATCTGTCTTCATAGGCCCGAGTTGGGAAAGATAAAATCTACTTTTAGCAGTAGATGAAAGGAAAACGTGACGAATGCCAATTACCAAATTATTTCGAGCATTTGAGCATGTCGATTGTACACCAGATTTCATTTAATTTCCGGATTCCAACATTTTAAGTGACTGACGACTGGAGTTCGAACGAGGTGGCGGAGTTATGTTTTCAACAAAAATCCAAATGGGGTACCCCCCCCCACCCCACCCCAGTCAGATTCCCCTAGCAACGTCCCTGCCTGACAATTCTTCAGGCACCACATATCTACTGAGGTCCCTGAAATTGCTGTTCTTCAAGAAGTCCTGGCAATTCACCCTAGATCAAACCCTGGCATATCATAATCCATAGCAGTTGAGTTTGACTTTAAAATCCTTTTAATCATATTCTACTCAAAGTTTGCTAAGCACCAAGTATATCCAACTACCTATTTTACGTTTTAGTTGAAATATTGTAATGAAAAGTGTATATATGTTTTATTAGTCTGTGTGAAACAGACAGACTATTCTTTTTGTACGGTTTGTTTTCCTTTTATTTTTCTTTAGTCTGTGTGAAACACACAGACTATTGTTTTTGTTTGGTTTCTTTTTCTTTTTTTTAGTCTGTGTGAAACACACAGACTATTGTTTTTGTACGTTTTCTTTTCTTTTTCTTCTTCTTCTTCTTCTTCTTCTTCTTCTTCTTCTTCTTCTTCTTCTTCTTCTTCTTCTTCTTCCTCTTCTTCGTCTGTCTTCTCATCACTTTTTTGTCTGCAAGATAACTTGAAAACGAATTGCCCTATCTCGGTGATTTTTGGCATTCTGATAGACAGTCACCAGTTCTCGGCCACCTTTTTCAGATTCCTGGGGCATTAGTGGTGTCTGTAGGGGTGTTTTGAAAGTGGGTCATGCCCATATCTCAGGAGTGGTATAATGTATGGACCTGGGACCAACACCAAATGAGTCGACACTTGGTGGAGATTCAATATATGGGTCAAGGTCACGGAGGTCACGTAGGGGTCATTAAGTGCATTTTTCATATTTGCTGGAAATCACATGTTTTGGCCCCCTAAAGCATTCCCAAAGTCCATACTTGAATTTTTACGTTAAAAAATTGGGCATCGCCAAATTTTTTGAAAGTGGGTCACACTCATATCTCAAGCATGGTATGATGAATGAACCTGGAACTAACACCAAATGAGTTGACATTCGATAGTGGTTCAAAATATGAGATCACCTAGGGGTCATTGAGTGCATTTTTCAAAATTGCTGAAAATCACATTTTTGACCCCTAAAGCATTCCCAAAGTCCATACATGAATGTTTTATGTTAAAAAGGGGGCGTGGCCAAAATTTTTGAAAGTGGGTCACACTCATATCTCAAGAATGGTATGACGAATGGACCTGTAACTAACACCAAATGAGTCAAAACTCGATAGAGGTTCAAAATATGTGTCAAGGTCATGAAGGTCACCTTGGGGTCATTGACTGCATTTTTCGGAATGGCTGGAAGTCACATTTTTTTTACCCCTTAAAGCATTCCTGAAGTCCTTACATGAATTTTTACGTAAAAATGTGGGCATGGCCAAAATTTTTGAAAGTGGGTCATGCTCATATCTCAAGCATGATATGACGAATGGGCCTGAAACTAACACCAAATGAGTCAACACTCGATAGAGGTTCAAAATATGGGTCAAGGTCATGGAGGTCACTAGGGGCATTGAGTTCATTTTTTCAGAATTTATGGAAATCACATTTTCTGCCCCCTAATGCATTCCCGAAGTTCATACATGCATTTTTACACGAAAAAAGTGGGTGCAGGCAAAATTCTTGAGAGTGGGTCACACTCATATCTCAAGTATGGTATGACACGTAAACATGGGGCCAACACCAAATGTGTCAACACTCCATAGAGGTTCACAATGTGGGTCAAGGTCACTGAGGTCGCCCAGTGATAACTGAGTGCATTTTTTAGTTTTGCTGGAAATCACATTTTTGGACCCCTAATGCATTCTCTTGACCAAACATTTTGAATGCTGTGAACATATATGCCTTTTCTGGTTTCTTAGAAAAATTGTTCTGATTCCTTTATGAATATCTGTAAATACTGTTTACGAAAATCCTTTCCTGATTTGTTTAAAAATATGTTATAAATGACCCTCCATAAATTCTCTTTTTATATATTTTTTTCCCGATAGATATTTTAACCCTTTTCTTACAAGCTTCAATTTACTGGATGCAGTAAATTCTATTTCTCTAGTATTAACATTATTTTTTATTTCAATGATTTTTGTCTGATGGATTCCATACTATTCTACTGAAATTTGGCACAAAAATAGAGCTTCATTAAAAGTTTCTCACCTGGATCATGGCATTTCTGAAGTTTTTCGTTTTCTGACAAAACCATGCAAAATGTTGTCACAATGTTACGTTTTGCCACAATTCTCAAACAAGACCTTGGACGATTTGGCTGGGCTGCGTTCGTAATATTTGTAGCATGACTTACTACATCTGACTACATAAGCTGTATTACCCACATTGCTCCCTTTTGACCACAAAATTCCGAGCAAAGTGCAATTTTGGCAAAACTGGCCAATTTTCACATGCAATTTCTCAGTACTGCGGCCACATTTTTTCAAAACGTTTCCCATGAGAAGTTTGGGCAACCAACCGTACAGCCACACATCCTGAGCCATACAAGATAAGAACAGACACCGGACAGATAAGGGGGGGGGGGGGGGGGGGCATTAATCATTTTATACTTCTCTACTTTCAGCCATAGCAGATACAAAGAACAGACCACCACAAACGAACCAGACCAGATACAACGGAAGAAAGAGGCCCCGACCACCCCATGCACAGACCGACCACAAAACAACATCAAAACAGCCAACAACCAATAACAGAAGAGCTTGAGGCAGACTATACTTGCCAGTGATAGCTCCAACACTTATCTAGCGCCAGACTATACTTGCCTGAAAAACACACTTACCAAAGACATCTCCAGAAAGACAGCCAACTTTTCATCCACACATTTTCTTTCTCTCCTCTATCGTTTGCTGCTTTAACTCTAAGTTTTTTAACTATCTTTTTGCCTCTACCTTTTTCTCCAGTAACCAATATGGATTAAAGTAACCGCTGTGGCAACTCAATAACCGTTATGACTTCAGCACATTCTTCACTCCATCCCCAGAGGTGGGCATCCACCTCCAGTGAGGCGAGCGTTGGTCCTGCGTCCCGCTTTCTTGACCATTTTTTGTAAAGCGCTTCTTTAGCACGACCCAATAAGAAATAGCAGGCCTGTTACATGAACCAGGAATGTTCAGATTGGTGGTACCTTGTTAGGGCCGTTTCCTGTGTGTTTCCAATGTCAGTCAAGAGCCATACACGCCAGCAACATAGCCTAAGACAGACTATACTTGCCGATGAAGGTCTAATCTAATCTACAACATTATAAGCGGCAGACTATACTTGCCTGAAGAGAACAACAATATGGAATACCAACACCCAGCCTCCTCCACCTTTACACCGTTCAGACATGATGCTGATGATGATATCTCAAAATTAATGGAAAAATATTATACCGTAAATGAGGGTCGAAAGGGGTCCGCCCCACAACGTCCCTGCGCGCCTCCGCGCGCTAAAACCATTTTGTTTTGCTGATGAACCAAACTGTTCAAGTTCAGAAACATGGCGATTGTCATAAAGCAACATGCTGTTAAAAAATGAAGGAAATTTTGTACAGAGCGCGTGACAAACATGTAAACGAAGGATCAGCTAATGTGGAACCTCGGCTAAGAAGGGTACCATTTCAGGATGAAGGGAAGAGTTGTAAGGGGGAACAGAAGCGTCGGTATGAGCACGGTGTTAACTGCTGGAGGAGTTACTGGTGTGCCAGTGAAACTTGGCAGCCGCAAAGGATGTTAATTTTGTTATAAAACTTGTATCACATTATCAGACCAGAACGATGGCGGGACGCCATAACGACTAACATCGCCGTTAGAAGGAAATTAGCCGTGGCGGGTTATAATTTATATAGCATTGTGCGAGGGGGGTGGGTATTGTGGGCTGTGTTTCCGATGGTGCAAACCGGACTGTTTTATGTTTCCCAGGGCTAAGGTAGGGATTAGTTCAGCGATCTAAACATAGTGGCTACCCCTCTACGTTCAGATTCTTTCCATTCAAATATGTGGTAAAATTCCCCATCAAGTTTTAATGGGAACTCAAAACTCGAAAATAAGAAAAAATACCTGCATGACTTTTGCCTTTATCACCGGCTGCATTCGATAGTACACGTTTTTCCTTACTTTTGTGCAGAGTAAATTGATCCAAACTATATGTTATCCTTTATTTATATGAACACGGGAGAAGCGTCAACTATCACTTCATTGTCGTCCATGTTACCTTTCGCCTGTATCGGCTCAAAATAATAACCCGGAGTTGCGCCTAAATAAATATCGATGTGTAAACGGAAATACGGTCGCATTCTTTCAGAGGAGGTCAATTATGATCATTGCACGGAGAGCATTTTATAAGCAGTTACCGTTTCCACATCGATATTTGTTTCCGCAGCAAGTCTGCGTTACGCAAAAAACATGGATGATATCGAAGCGATGGAAGACGCTTCGCAGTGTTCAAATCACGACAAATAAAGGATAATACATAGTTTGAATCAATTTTCTCTGCACAAATGTAAGGAAATACGTGAGTAGGGGATAACGGGGGATCCTGGAGCACCTCCATCATGTGGTCCAGAAATATTGGTGGTCCAGAAAAATTGAGTTATTTTTGGAAAAACCCAATTTTTTTCTGGTCAAAAAATTTATTTTCTTGGAAAATGTTGTGTTTTTCCCAAAAATAATTCAATTTTTTCCCGAAAACCCTGGGTTTTTCCCGGAAAATGTTTAAATTCGAACATTTCTGGACCACTTTCGACATAATTTGAAAAAAATGTTTAAAAAATTCCTGGTTTTAGGATCCCGCTGTTTTGATAAATTTAACACTGATTTTCCCATTTGGGTGAATTTTTTCGACATGCCCAGAATGGTATTTTGCATGATTGTGACCAGCAAAATATTAACACTGACATTTCCATTGGGAAAAATTCTGAAAAAAACAGTGCTTTTGTTAAATTTCGGTCTGGAAAAAATATGCGATCGAACGTCGATTCCCACAGTAAAAGACAGCGGTTCAGTCGAGGTGAATTCAAAAATTGGTCCAGAAAAAAACAAATTGATCCAGAAAAAAAACTCGATCTGAGACGCGTGCAAGTCCGATTGAAAAACAAACAAAAAACAAAATGTATGTAATATATTATTATTATTATTATTATTATGAGTTATGAGATGAGTGATGAAAAAAAGAAAATTGACCGTTTAAAAAACAAACAAAAAATCACAAAAATTAAAAAAAAATATATATATGTAAATCGAAATTAAAAAAAAATAAGAATGCAAAAAAAATAACTGTTTTTTCATTGAAAAAAGAAAAAAATAATAATAAATAAATAAAAACAATGTTTCTACACATCGGAGATTCTAAGTGAAGTGACAAGCAGGTTCGCGAATTAATATGGAGTAAGGAGAATATTCAGGCGCAGGAGAGGGCCAGGTGATTGGGAGAGAGGGGATTGGGACGAGAGGCAACCAAGTTGTTCAGACATATCACCGAGGTTCAGGAATGAACGAGCAAAGAGATTGTCGAGGAATTGAGACCCATAAAAGAAGGTTCTCAGAGGATGACCGCTTGATCCCCGGTAGTTATGCGCCCAGAACGTTCTCCGATTACATTCCAACGGGAATCAAGACCGATTCTCGTCGGAGTAGTGTCTATAGCGATGCTACAGACGCTACTCCAATGGGAATCAAGACCGATCCAAGTACCGTCGATAGTAGCAACACTTCAAACATCGTTAGCAGCATCAGATCTGACGATGGTAGTGAAATCCTGAAAGATCCGATGTACGGACTTTGTGACGATGGCGATAAAATTTTCGAGGGTGACACGGAAGTGTCATTTGTAGGCGGCTATTTGATCGTCGGTTCGAACAGGTACGAATTGACCGACAGATTGCATACACTGCTCACTCGCAAGACACCCGACAATTACACCAAGGAGGATTACAAAAATTACGGAGACATTCTGGTTCAAACCCATGCCATGAAGAAGAACAATGATCCCAGAGAGACGAGACTGAAGGATAGGAGAGGTAACAAAGGAAGTACGTGGTGGGACCCATAAGGAAGGCGAATGAGTAATTCGTGAAATCGACAACTGGAACGGGAATGATCAACACAATATTTTTTCTGCACGATCCCTATGCCTTGTCGGAGAGATTGAGATTGTTGATGGCCAACAGAGAGGCTGGTAACAGCGGAGTGAATAACGATATAGTGAGTGTGTGCGACGAATTGTTGAGGTAGAAGGTCTTGAGTAAGAAGGATTATCAAAAGTTGATGAATTGTTTAAAATAATAAAATAGTAAGAGAAAAAAAAAATATTAAGTAAATAAAAAAAATGTATATATTCAAAAAAATAATTATTTTCGACTTCCCAGACAGACGGTAAGGGAGAATGCTAATTTTCTGTGTCTCTTTCGTTGGGATCTCAAGAATTTCAATCAAATCTATGGAGATCACATGGCTAACAACATGAGCAGGGAAGAATTCAGGAGATTCTGTAAGAAGGTGTGGGACAAAGGACATCACAAGTTTGTGGTGATCGATTTGACTAGCGAATTTAACAACGGAAATATCGAAGTGGATTCGATGATTTTTTTTAATATTTTCAATAATAATAGAGAAGAAAATAAAATTTTTTTTTTTAAAATATTGATAAAATATATAATTAATAAATAATAATAAAATGTCTGAACATCTATTAGAACAGATAGTCGAGAATATGGCTGCAAAACAGTCCTTTCAAATCGTAGTGAGTCACGACACAAGTCGATTCACAATGAAATTTGAAACTTCCATCGAATTGAAGAAGGAAAAGAGATACGAGATGGCATTAGTTAATCTCGAGACTTGCTATTTGTTTCCCAATGTCATCGAAAAGAATAATGCATTCAAGTATTCCGACGGAGTGGATTGGTTCAAGATTCGAATTCCCAAAGGGAGTTACGACATAGAGGATCTGAACTGTCACATCCAGATGAGACTGAAGACCAACAGTCACAGAAGCAAGATGATAAGACTCGCTCCCAATACGAGTACTCTACAGATGATATTAGATATTATATTATTTGGGGGATAATTTTCGAGAGGACTTTAGTGTGGAAGATCTGATCGGCAAGATGTTGGGATTCGATCGAAAGATGTATCGAGGTCACGCTGTGTCCGAAAATATGGTCAACATTCTCGCAGTCAATAGCATTTTAGTGAATGTCAATGTGAAGTTACATCGACAGTAGTGCTCAGCCTATGATCTACTCATTCTTTCCGGGTATTTTGCTGGGTTACAAGATCGTGGAGCGACCTCAAAAATCTCGTCTATCTACCCGTGATTCTGGACATGCTGTATAGCATCGAAACCATGCTGATGGATCAGAACAGCGATCTGTTAGATATTCGTTAGATATTCATCAGACAGATATGAAATAATAATTTATTTATTTATTGATGTTTAAGGTCACATATTTATGCACAATGGCTAATTATGACCGTGACAGTTTTACGGGTGGAGGAGTTCTCGTCGGAGTAGTGTCTATAGCGATGCTACAGACGCTACTCCAATGGGAATCAAGACCAATCCAAGTACCGTCGATAGTAGCAACACTTCAAACATCGTTAGCAGCATCAGATCTGACGATGGTAGTGAAATCCTGAAAGATCTGATGTACGGACTTTGTGACGATGGCGATAAAATTTTCGAGGGTGACACGGAAGTGTCATTTGTAGGCGGCTATTTGATCGTCGGTTCGAACAGGTACGAATTGACCGACAGATTGCATACACTGCTCACTCGCAAGACACCCGACAATTACACCAAGGAGGATTACAAAAATTACGGAGACATTCTGGTTCAAACCCATGCCATGAAGAAGAACAATGATCCCAGAGAGACGAGACTGAAGGATAGGAGAGGTAACAAGTGGAAGTACGTGGTGGGACCCATAAGGAAGGCGAATGAGTATTTCGTGAAATCGACAACTGGAACGGGAATGACCGACACAATATTTTTTCTGCACGATCCCTATGCCTTGTCAGAGAGATTGAGATTGTTGATGGCCAGCAGAGAGGCTGGTAACAGCGGAGTGAATAACGGATCTGGGGCTTTACAAAATAGAAGGGTTAGAGAATGATGAAGATGACAGCAGAGAAATCATTGGAACATTTTACGAACAAGAATTGCAGAAGACAGCGTTTTGAAAACCAACCCTTCACTTTTATTTTTTTTTTTTTACAATATATAGTAAGGAAAAAAAATAAAATAAAATAATAATTAAAAAAACAAATTATAATAAAAAAAGATGCAAATGAATTAACACAAAAAAACAAAAAACATGATGAATATATTAAATAAAACTGAAGGTATATTGAGAGATGAAAGCATTCAAGAATACGAAGTTCACAAGTACGAACACATGACTGGAACCAGTCTGAATAATGCCGGTGAAATAAGAATCAATGTCGAGACTCAAGATCTGTTTGTTCATCCCAGCAAAAGTTACATAGTGATACAGGGACATCTCACCAAGGAAGACGGAAGCGATTATGCCAACGACGATGACGTAGTCACTCTAGCCAATAATGGCATGATGCATCTGTTCAGTAATATAAAATACATGCTCTCGAGACAAGAGATACAATCTGTGTTTCATCCCGGCCAAGCCACCATGATGTACGGATTCTTGACGTATCCAGACGAGTTTTCGAAATCTAAAGGACTCAATCAATTGTGGGTGAAAGACATCATCACCGACATGAGTGCAGCCAATACCGGTGCTGCCTTGAGATTCAACTACGTCATCAAGACCCAAAGGAACGTTTTTGTTCAGGATACCTCTGAAACACATATTTGGATTCGCGGAAGAGTACAATAAGATTCTTTATGGATTCAAACACAATCTGATGTTGATTCGCAAAGGAAATGATGAAGCCATCATGAGACCCGCCGTGACTGATGCAGGTAAGATACATCTGAACAAGATATCTTGGTTTGTTTCGCACGTGTTGCCTTCAGTCATGGAGAAAACAGATCTCTGCAAGATCATGGAATCGAAGCGTAAATTACCGGTGCGATTTAGAATGAGACAGTGTGACACAGTTAGTGTTCCCCCATCCAGCAATCACTTTGATTGGAGATTGACCATGAAATCTGCTTCGGAAAGACCGCGATTCATCGTAGTGGCATTTCAAACCGATAGGGATGGGTCTCAAGAGAAAAATCCTTCCCTGTTCGATCATTGTCACTTGAGAAGCATGCAGGTATTTCTAAATACGGGATATCCGGCCATTGATTACAACACATCTTTCGATATGAACGATTTCTGCAGACTATACAGTGACGCTGTGGATTTCAGAAAGAAATATCATCGACTGGATGAATTGATGGGTAATCCTAACATCACTCCCACTGAATACAAATCGATGTATCCCCTGTTCGTATTCATCATCAGTAAACAAAGCGAGCCACTCAAGAGTAGCATCTTAGACATTCAGATCAAGATGCAATTCGATAGGAATGTGCCGAAGAGAACTGAGGCTTTTGTTCTAGTCCTGACAGAGAGTTAGAATTCAAATCGGATAAACAAAAAATGTCCATCCTTCTTCGATGAAATAATAATAAAAAAAAAATTAAAATACCAAAAAAAAGTAATAAATAAAAATACCAAAAAAAAATAAAAATAATTGGATTTTGAGAAATTGAATATTCAATCTCTTAAAAAATCCAATATTTTTTTTTTGGAGTTGTCTCCCCTACATCCCCAAAAAAGTGATTATTTCAATTTTGTTTTTGTTTTCACTGTTTGTTCAGAGAATCGAGTTTGATCAACAGAGAGACCACTGAAGTGGCTGCTTCGGGATTATTGGTTTTCATCTTGAAATTGATTCTATCCCCCATCTGCACCTTGAGAGGTGTACTGAAGACACTAGTGTTCGAGTGTTGATCCTTCATCTTTTCAACGCTGTACCTCTTATCGGTTTCCATACCATTCACCACAAGATTGATGACCGCTCTATTGCTCAAGTCCATTGAAGTCAGACTCATTCGAATAATCTCACCAGCATGGGATATCCTATCAGACCATGCAGCGGTCCATTACCTCCATTTCCAAAGGACCATTCGGCTTTTTCCACATCTAATGCACCGCTCTCCTCGGCCTCATTCTCTCATCATCTGCCGGAAAATTTCGTCTCCTCTATCAACGTATTTTTTAATCTGACAGATCAATCGGTTCAGGAATATTGTAGATTTTCTTATTTAAGTTTAAAGGTTCTTCTCGAGGTTCATATCTCCGAACATATCGTTCATCCAAGTTGGCAATGTCACAACCACCAACAACTTCAACCGTTCTTCTTTTTTTTCTAGAGGGACCTTCATTATCGTCAGTGCGACCAAATTTATTGACTGTTATGTTTGTTTTGTTTTGTTTTGTTATTATTATTTAATTTTTTTATTTTATTTTTTTCATTTTAATTATAACTTTATTTTTTTTTTATATTCTTTATTGATATATCTATCTATATCAATTTTTTTTCTTTCACCTCCTTCAATGAAAATCGTTGGGAATATCCTGAAAGTGATCTCCTTCCAACCATCTCTTCAGAATGTAGAGACACAGGTGACCGCAAAACACTCGATCTGGTGCTTGCACTCGTTCGGTAGTGCAAATAACTGGCGTTAAATAGTTTCTTATTTCTATTGGTGGTGAGATTCCATAGCTATCGAAATAGAACAATTTATTCCGATTTGAAAAGCATGTGACCCAATGTGCACCCTCACCTCCAATATCGTCCAGATTTAAAATTACACATTCTGTATCGTCATCTTTTTTCTCGGTAAAGCATCACTAGAAAACACACCTCGAAAATGTTTGATTTTTAAATCTTTTGCTGCTTTCAACAGATCAATGTTGGATAGGGGTTTGTTGGGTAAGACGACACCTTCTACAGATATGTGTTTTATTTTCTTCTTATTCATAATTTTTTTTTTATTTATTTTTTTTTTCTATTCTTTTTTTAATTTATAAACTCGTGAGTTT
Source organism: Pictodentalium vernedei (assembly GCA_031216915.1). Taxonomy (NCBI): domain Eukaryota; kingdom Metazoa; phylum Mollusca; class Scaphopoda; order Dentaliida; family Dentaliidae; genus Pictodentalium; species Pictodentalium vernedei. The sequence goes on along the minus strand of CM062297.1, from coordinate 646,095,679 downwards.
TTTTTTAAACTAACAACATTTCGATGTCCTCAGTCATACTGCATTCATCATCCTCTCGATTTTGTTGTTGAAATATCGTGGAATAATGTCTGAGTGCAATAGTGTGTATTTTATCCTCACATATAATTCTCTTATCGTCGTCAGCCATCAACATAATCTTATTCATTTCTTTGGTGTACATCTCATGCTTTTTGCTTTGAATCTCAGTCATCTTTTTATACACTGTCGAACCTTCGAAAAGACAGTCTTTATACTCGTTGAAAGCAATGTTTTTATTCGTCACACATGCTTGAATGCCTTTACATCTCTTGATCTCTTTACCGTTGAGGAGATAAGTGTACAATTTAGGTCTCAAACCCACGAATTCCGTGATCTGTCTTCCACTGCTCTTGTCTTTGAATTTACCCAACACCTTTTTATTGACATCCTTTGGAATCTTAGACAGGTGATCGTCGGGATAATTACTCGTGTCGAACCATTCATTCACATCTGGTGCTATGTCCTCGTAGATGTCTCTAGTCTCTATCTCATAAGCCAGACTGTCTGTGTCGGTGAACAATAGTTTGGCTTTCAAACCAAATTTTGACATAATCGTAGTGAAACTCGTACATCAACTGCTCGCTGATGTCTAAGATGATCGCTCCGAGATAACAGGGTTTCTCGAACTTCAGATGAGTCTTTTTCATGTGTACGGCCACTAGATTTTCATCGAATATGATTCTATGTTGATAATTGGGTTTCGAGATTAATTTTCTAGGCCTCTCTTCAGACGTGACGAGTTGAACATTGGTTCTCTTCCTGTTTTCCATAGATTTCCCGTACATGCAATTGTTCATGAGTTTGAAGAAATCTTTTTCGAAGTCGCTTTCAGCCTGCATTCTTAAATTCGTGTTGAGATCGATGTATTTTTTCATCCAAAGCTCCTCATCGAATCGATTGATTTGATGCACGTCGATCAATCTCATTCTGCGATCGATGTAATATTTCAGATTTTCACAACAGACCACGTACTTGCATTTGTGATTTAAATTAGGAATGAGTTTTTCAATGCCGTTCACTTTCATTCATTCAGGAGCCAGCGGATAATTGTTGTGTGAATCGTGTAACATTTCTGGATAGTCCAAATCGACCTCTAAAATACAAGGATAGTGTCTCCAATTTTGTTTTTCTTCTGACGTTTCAACCCATTTGAAATTTCCGATCGGTAAAGGATGACACATGGCCCAACCGTACAAATTATTAGCATCCCAATACTCTATGTATTTACTCGGTTTTTCCGAATCGAAATCTTTTCCCATGTGAGAATTATTAGCTTTAGCATATCTGGTGGAAATCATAGTGACGCCACCCCTCACAGCCTTTTCAAACATGAGCAACATGTTGATGTCCATTAATAATTCCAATTGAATCTCGGTTGTCTTCAAGAGAGCATCCCAGGCAAGTGAGGGTGCCGTTATATACCAAGCCGGATCTAGTTCATAATGTCCACGACACACTGATCGAAAATTTTTGAATACATCGGCCAAGAGAAGCACGTCGGTTTTCAAATAGAGGTCGTGATATTCTCTCTTAGATTTCATTTCGAATAATCTCCACACTTTTTGCACGTGTTCGTAATCGTCATCGGAAATGTGAGACTGGTATAATTTCGAATAAAAATCTTCTTTAGGAGGTAGAGCGACTTTCTTGAATTTCTCGAGATCACTCATGTAATCGTAAGGGTAGATGCCTTTCCTCAACATGACATCCACCAAATGTCGTTGATCATCAAAATGTTTACTCGTGATTTTAAATTTCTTCCTATTCAAACTGTCAACTAATTTTTCCAGACTGGCCAACATGAATTTATAACTGTCGATGAAACATATCTCTTTACAGATGGAGACTCATTATTTCCTCACTCGATCCATCTTTCTTCTTTTTATTCTTCTTCTTCTTTTCAGCGACAACCTTCCATTTAGTGAAGGTAATGTATTTTTCGTCGCTTTTCGCGATGCAGCTCAATTCCCCCTTGCTGACACCCATATTTTCACGAACAGGTGACTGTCATAGCCCGAGAGATTGTGAAATATCACCGGATAGAACTGAGCCTCTCAAAATCTTAAATTACATATGCTGTGAGCAGCACCAGGAAACAGACCTGGGTAGTGATCGTGATCTCTAACTTTTTTTTTATTATTTTCACAATTATTATCGAATGGTTGTCTACAGATGTGACATTCGGTGGTTTCATTATATTCTCCCTCTTGCTCTGTCATGATGATCATGTCTTTGGATTTTTTAAAAAATTTTCGTATAATTCTTGATTTTTTTTATTCTAACTCTTCCACGAATCTTTGAGCCACGTCGTCATCATCTGAACATTTACTGTAGATGAGTGGACCTGACGATTGAGAATTGTCAAAAGAACATTTTACGTAATAACAATAGCCTGAAGGAACATGCTTCTGATGTTTTTCGGCATAACTCCTACGCTTGATGGGCTTGCAAGAATTTATTTTCGTGGTGAAACATTCGAAATTGGCGTAGACGATGAATGGCAGCTCCAATCTTGTTTTGTAGTTGTAAACGTTCATGTAAGTGTTAGGTTTAGGCATTTCGATGGCAACGTTTGACCTTTCATTGCAATATTCCCGATGACTCGTCAACTTTTCTTGACAATGGAACGAATTCATGCAGTTGAGACAGAAAATTTCTCGCACTTATGTTTAGAAGTCTGCTTCCACAACAATTCACTAATTTTTTTAATCCTGCAATAATCACCCTCAGAAATTAATAAGAAATTAATAATCTTTTCTCTCTCTTTGTGCGAAGTCAGTCTGAGAGGATAGGCTATTCCATTTTTATCGTCTCCCTCGTATCCCAAGACGTTCACGGCCACGGCGAGATTTAGCTTTTCGAAACACTTCATGTCTTACAATCACATTGGGAAAGCCACTCCCATCCAATCGAGATTTTTACAAGTCTCTGTGTACTTGGAAACTCTATCGCTATGCTTTTCTACGGCATATAAGGCCGATGTGAGCGCCCATTTGAAACATTCGCTATCATCTTTATTTTTCACGTTAACCAAAGCTTTTTTATTATATAGGAAACGAGGCAATTCTATATAGGAAGACGTTCTCAAAGGATCATGTCTGTCCATGTGAATCTCGAGATTCAATATCTTCTTGAACGTCCAACCACTTCCCTTCTTATGATTAATAGCCATAGATTCCAACATCTTGTCTTTCATTGCTTCGTAAACATCGGATAATTCATCGGTTCTGAACACAGTCTCCATTTTAGATTGAACATTTTTTTTCATCACACAATCCAAGATCATTTTTATTTTTAAACCGTTATCTAGATGTTTTTGAAATACATCCAAAACTCTACCCTTTGCCCATTCCATGAATGATTTGGGACAGAGATTTGCGAGACGAGGAATCACCTCAAAATTTTAAAATATCCTTTAATGGCGACATCTCGTTCAATCAGAATCAATGATTTCTTTAACACTTTGAATAAGATTCCCTCTATCACATCGAGTCCCTTGTTTTCTTTCAGTGCTCTCAGACTTCATCCACAGTTTTTTTTTCTAATGAATCATCATCTCGAACCGCGTCCCTTTTCAATTTTTTTTTCATTCTCTTTTGAAACCTGTCAGCTTACTGTTCATTTAACAGTCCTCTTGTTCACAGTCGTATGTTGAGGTTGTTTTGTCTTCACATTTCTTGCCACAATTCGAGTTTTTACCTCCATTGTAGACCTTTCGTCCACCCCCTTCCCATACAGTAAATGATCGATGCATTCTTCTTTTTTCATGTGTTTAACACCTTTCAAATTCGATAACTGATGTACTTTGGCTTGTAAATTAACCAGTGTTTGGTCATAAGTCTCAGCACACACACCGTTAATCAATTCTCCTTTAGTCCTATAACCGCTGCGATTTTTAATTCCTAGATTTCTACAGTATTGTTTCAACTGGAATACGGTAGAGAAATATAACTTTTCCATGTTAGACGTTTTTGGCATTTTTTATATTAAAACTTCTTATTTTAATATATATTATTTAGAGTTTTTTTTGCTTTGTAAAAAAAAAATGGATTTGTGCAGTTTTTAAACTTCTTATTTTAATATGTATATTTTTTTTTTTTAGTACAAAACACCAATTTTTTTTCTAATGAGATTCAATTTTTTTTTCTTAAATACAAAACACCAATTTGTTTTCGAGTGTAATTCAATTTTATATAACGCAAATAAAGTCGATTTAGGTACATCACATCCGAACTAATTCATTTATACCTCCAACCCCCCCCCCCCCAAAAAAAAAATGTATACTGTAGAAAACAAGCACTATCTCGCTTTCCCCCAATTCATTCCTAACAGAGTTGAATAGTAACATATATCGAGAGACATCTAGCCCTCAGATTCGCATTTTTCACTCATTCAGTAATGAATGTCGTGCACTAAAAAGTAGAGAAAACATTCCCCTTAATTTATTTATTCAAAAATGAACAGTCTAAAAGTGATAAAAATTATATTTACAATCCCACACTTTCTCAAAGTAAGAAATAACATCTGGTTATTTTATTATTCAAAAATAAAGTCTAAGTAGTAAAGCAATCATGCTTGATCAAATAAGCGTGAAAGACGTACAGACATTCTTATACACTTTTAATGTGTTTTTTCGAGTCGTGATAAAAATCTATCCATAATGGATTTTCATAATGTTGCATCTGTGACAAGCATATTAATTTTAAACTTATTTCCGTTTTGATACACCCATTGAAAAATGATATTCACGGTCTCAAACGTTAGTTGTTTTTCAGTGATTAAATTCCGATGTGTCGAATTACCGAAACGGACCGAAACGCTACCGAAACGGACCGAAACGGGAGAGTAATCTACCGAAACGGGCACCCAAAAGACTGAAACGGGTGACAAGAGGGTCTTCCTACCATAAAGGACTAAAACGTGACTGAAATGGGCGACTAAGCTACCGAAACATACACCCAAAGACTAAAATGGGCGATAAGGTCTTTCTGCCATGAAGCGTGTGCGTCCATCATCATACCCATTTTCCTATCCACAGTACTGATTATGTGTCACATCATGTTTCCTCATTCCTCACTTAAGATATTAGGAATGAACTGAACACTGGTCGGAACCGCCTCAAAATGCATCCGGTATATAAGGGTCAGGAACGTGGCAAGTCTCAAAACAGCACTGAAATGTTTTCAGTGGTTTATTCAAAACCAAATAGCACAGTTTAAATGTATGTAGCTCAATGTAGCACAGAAGTGTAAACATATGAACTAATTCCTTGGAAATATTGGGAAAAATTCTTCTGCTGTAGAACATCGACATATCCTCTGGATCGAAACCTTCTATCTTCTCCGAGAGGATGGTTAATAAATCGTCTTGGAATTCATACATTAAATCCAAATTGGTCTTGTTCAATTTTAAAGGTAAAACATATTTATCATATTCATCTGTCAACCCACTCGTCTCCACGTTCTTCAATTGAATAGGATTATGAGATTCTAGTCTGTAAACCTTACTGTCAAACTTCAAATACCTTTCGACCCTCTTCAATTTTAATGCAGATTTTTTAGGTGTTGTCGATTTCATGATTGATTATTTTTTATAAAATATAAAATTTTGTGTTTTGTTTCTTTAAATGATAATAATTATTAATTGTAAAAAAATGTTTTGTTTTTGTTTTTTTTATATATATGAGTAGGTATAAAAGGCGGATTCCCGACTACCTTGTACATGTACCATACACGTACACGTACATGGTGCGTTTACCATCGTAGGATTCAGTGTTAAATCACGTGCACGTTCACAAAAAATGTCATTTTTTCATGGTGGTCTGGAATCCGCAATTGTTTTTGAGGCTCACAGATCGCACTTTCATGTTCAAAACACCTGTTGGCGAACGCGTAGATTCGACACGCCGCTCAAAAAGTGAAAAATGTATGAAATTGTACATGTACATTTCCTTAAAAAAATTTTGTCGACGTTCCCATCGCGGATTAGACCATCCATCCATCGTGGGGGGAACGCAAGCGAAAAGCGCTTTGCGAATTCGAGACCAGCATCAAAAAAATGGTTTGCAGATTCCAGACCAGTAAAATCACACTACGGGTATCTCCACTTCTGACGTAAGTGGGGATACCCATAGTGGATTTTTCCAAACTTAACAGAAAAAACTAAGTTTTTTTGGAAAATCCACTATGGGTATACCCACTTCTGACGTAAGTGGGGATACCCATAGTGGATTTTTCCAAACTCAACAGAAAAACTGAGTTTTTTGGGAAAATAAAGTATGGGTATACCCACTTCTGACGTAAGTGGGGATACCCATAGTGGATTTTTCCAAACTTAACAGAAAAAAAACTAAGTTTTTTTTGAAAATCTCACTATGGGTATTCCCATTTCTGACGTAAGTGGGATACCCATAGTGGATTTTTCCAAACTCAACAGAAAAAACTAAGTTTTTTTGGAAAATCCAACGATGGGTATCTCCACTTGTGCAGTATAAATAGAGCTCCTGAGCGCTACAATCATCATTGGCGAAGATCCTCCAGGATCAGCCACACGAAAAAAAGGTGAGAAGAAATCTACGTGAATCCAAATGTAAAATAATAATAAATTTTATCAAAATAATGTGTATCAGTACACCGAGTTACTCTGCGATGAAGCTCGTTTTGACATGTGAATATAATTATTCACGAAGGAAGCGCTGTGGATTTTATTGTCCAGTCATTGAGGGTTGAAAGGGGCTTGTTCACCATACTGTCCCTGTGTGCCTTTGGCGCGTTAAACCATTCCATTCGGGTGTCAGTCTACAATCATCAGTCTATTTTTATCAAACTGACAAGCAGGTCACATGTCAAAGTGACATTTACTGTATAAACTTACTGAGAACGCCATTTGTCACGCTCGAAATGTATTACGGGTTTTCATTCACATGAGTCAATTGTCAGTTAAATGGTTTAACTGAAAAACTAGTCTATGGATGAAAGCGGAAACAGTTCAAAAGATTAATAGATGTTATTTTTTTTTGAAAAGCGTTACATTTACTGACATGTTTTTATTCGAGATTTTAATTATTTATGTTCTTTCTGATTTTTTAACACGTTTGAAACAGATGCTATTTTAATATTTTTTTAACTATTTATCGAGGTTTCATTTTGTAAAATGTTTTTCCTCAACTGGTTTTAGTTATATTAAAGACAGAAGATTTTTATTTACTTAAAACATAAAACATAAAAATAATTATACATTTAATTTTGAAAATAATAAATAACTCAAGTTAGCATACTCTAAAGGAAATATTAATAATTTAGAAAACGAAAAAATGTTTTTACACATCACAGATTCGAAACGTCGAGATCAACTTTTAAGCGAATATGAACGTGCCAAGAAGAGCATTCAATCGGCTGACAGAAGCAGACGTCTTGGAGAGATGGAACTCAAATGCGAGGCCACAAAAATATTTAAACCCATGACAGAGGTTCAGGAACGAAGCAGGAAGGAGATAGTTGAAGAATTGAGACCCATAAAAGAGAGTTCTTTGAGAATGGGTTCGTTGCCCGGTAGTTTTACAAAACATTATTCCTTTCAATCTACACCGGATTACGTTCCCATGAGAATCGAAACCGACGTGAGCGAGAGTGACGATACAGCTTCGACTATCACCACTGATAGCATTGCGTCGTCTGAGGATGGTGGTAAGAGAGATCTGTTGTATGCAATTTATAAGGATTCGGACGGTAGAACTTTTGTGGGTGAAACAGAAATGGAAATGGATGATGATGATTTAATCAGCGGTTCGAATATGTATAAAATAACTGATGGACTGTGCAAATTGCTCCTTTTCAACAAGCTTGGAGATTACACGGAACAGGATTTCGACAATTACGGCGACATTCTGGTTCAGACCCACGCTATGAAGAGAAATAACGATGCCAGAGAGACGAGACCCAAAGCCAACAGAGGTTACAAGTGGACGAAAGTGGTGAAACCCATATGGATATGAATAAGAAGTTTGTCGAATCGGTGACTGGCAAAGGGGTGAAAACCACTTTTCTTCCGAGCGATTCTGATGCTCTGTTTCAGAGATTGAGTTTGTTGATGGCAAGTAGACGTGCTGGTAACACAGGATTAGATAATGAGATAGTAAGTATATGTGACGAATTGTTAAGGCAGAAGGTTTTGAATAAAAACCATTATAAAAGGCTGATGAACGAATTGAAGGATTGCTGTATATAATAAGTAGAGAGAAACAAACAAACAAAATATATAAAATAAAAATAGTAAATTTTACACTAGAATAATAAAAGTGCTTAAACAACAAACGATTTACCAGTGAAAACAAAATATATATTATAAAATAAAAATATGTTGGTGATAAAGAACAGGGGATACATCAGAACTTACGTTCAAGGCAGTTCTGGCATCGTCGATTCTGGCATCGTCGATTCTATAATGCGAGCGTTCACGAGCGATGCAGGTAGAAAACTCTCATTGATCACATTTGAGGTCGGTAAGAAGACGGCTTTGGATGCTGGTAAGAAAGCCGCTTCCAAAGCCAGTAGTAGGATAGCTTCTGTGGCTGGCAAGAGGGCAGACGACGTGTTGATCGACAAGTTGATCAGTCCGTCGGCAAAGCGGGCTACGTTAGAGCGATCGCCGAAAAGTTGGAAAGATTTTAAGGATGCTGTGGTACCCATACAAGATTTAGCCAAAATGACGAGTGGATCTGGATTGAAGAAAACTCACGACGGTGTAATATAAATAAATAATAATATTAAAAACTGAGTTTGAAAAAAAATAAAAAATTGTGTTTGAAAAAATCTAAAATAACAAAAAAAAAATAAACAAAGATGAACATTAAAGATATGTCTTGGAACGACGCCACGACCAAGAGGTCGAATAACGAGTTCTTTCCCAAAAGCATAAGAGGCTTGATAGTGGGAAAATCGAATTGTGGAAAGACCAATCTGTTGATGAATCTGTTGTCGCGACCCGACTGGTTGGATTACGACAGATTGTCCGTGTTTGGCAAGAGCTTGTTTCAACCCGAATACGAATTGCTTCGAGAGTGCATGGATCGTAGATTGCCTAAGGACGTCATAGCCAGGATCTTTGACAGTAGGGAGGAATTCGACAAAAGTGAAGCTTCTCTTTTGACCATTTTGGATGGAGCGGTGAAGGAATTTATGAAGAGAAATGCGTCTTCGAACGTCGAGTGTCGATTTTATGAGAATGCTAGCGACGTTCCGGATCCTAGAGAATTGAAATCGGAAGACAAGAATCTCATGATTTTCGATGATCTGCTTTTGGAGAGACAGAACCGATGCGAATCGTATTATGTTAGAGGTCGTCACAGCAACGTGGACTGTTTTCACCTGTCACAGAATTATTTTCGATTGCCCAGACAGATGATAAGGGAGAACGCTAATTTACTGTGTCTCTTTCGCCAGGATCTCAAGAATCTCAATCACATCTACGGCGATCACGTCGCAAACGACATGAGCGCGGCGGAATTCAGGAGATTCTGCAAGAGGGTTTGGGATGGAGGACTTTAAAATTTCGTTGTGATCGATTTGACTAGCAAATTTAAGCGCGGAAAATATCAGTGCGGATTCGACAAGTTTTATGTTTCTGATGATAATAAGACAGAGAGCGAAAATAAAATTAGAAAAATAATAAATCATCAAATAATTTAGTTTTGAAAAAAATAAAATGAAAAATTAAAATATAATGTTTGAACAAGGAGAATTGTTAGAACGGATAGCCGAGAATACGGCTGCAAAACAATCTATTCAAATCATGGTGAGTGGCGATTCGACTTGATTCACGATGAAATTCGAACCTTCCATCGAATTGAATAGAGAGAAAAGATACAAGATGGCGTTGGTGAATCTGGAGACTTATTATTCCTTTCCCAACGTCAACTGAAAAGAATAACTCATTCAAGTATTCCGACAGAGTGGATTGGTTGGAGATTCGAATTCCCAAAGGAAGTTACGACATAGACGATTTGAACAATTACATTCAGACGCGAATGAAGACGGATGCAAAGGGAAGCAACAAGATCAGACTCGCTGCCAACCCTAATACCTTACAGACGATGTTGGATTTGGAAGATAATTTTCGAGTGGATTTCAACACGGACGATTCTATAGACAAGATGCTGGGATTTGATCGAAAGATGTATCAAGGCCACGCGGCATCTGAAAATACGTTTGACATTCTCGCAGTCAATAGCATTCTGGTGAACGTGGACGTGATTGCTGGAAGCTACATGAATGGTAGCCCTCAACCGACGATCTATTCCTTCTTTCCAAACGTGTTGCCGGGTTATAAGATCTTGGAACGACCTCGAAATTTAGTTTATCTACCAGTGATTTTAGACACGTTGTATAGTCTCAAAACCACGTTGATGGATCAAAATGGTGAACTGTTAGATCTTCGTGGAGAGAGGGTGACGATACGATTTTACATAAGAGAAATATAAAAGCAAAAAAAAAAAATATTGTGTATATATAAATAACAAAATAAAATAAACGCAAGATTAATTTACAAAAATTATTTAATATATATAATTATCATTAAAACAAAAAAAACAATTGAAGAAAATATATTTAAAAAAAAAGAATTATGACACAATATGTGGTTAAAAACGTGAACATATCCGCAGGACAGAGGAAGAAACTTAAGAGAGCGTTAACAACTCGAGGCGAGGTGGTGAAATTCAAATTCACTCACGAAGATCTGATGAGTGGCAGTCAGGATTCGATCGCCTGGACCAGAAGTCAAATCAAAAGGATGGAGAAAGCGATTCGTGATGGAAGAGGGCTGACAGTGAGATTGAGTCCCGCTCAATTGAGATACAATTTGAGAATGAAAGGCGGTTTCGCAGGAATTACCCTTTGCCGCAAAAGCATTACCCTTTCTCAGAAAGACTCTCAGCGTGGGAGCTCTCTCGGGACTCGCGAGTTTGGCAGTTGAGAAATTAATGGGTGGCAGCAGACTGTTTTTGAAGAAGGGAGTAGCCATGTGTCGCGTCCACATAGACGATACTGAAGGATTGTATCTAGAACCCGTTAGAGGTGGCAACTCTTTGAGTGGAAACGGTCTCTATCTAAAGAGTGGACGGAACATTGAGCGACTCGGCAAGGGTTTGTTGTTTGGTGAGAATTCGCCGTTTAAGAATATACCGATTTTGAGTATGTTATTATAATGTAAAAATTATATAATTATATAAAATATAAATCATAGAAAGTATAAAATAATATAAAATGGGTAAAAAGGTGGAAAAACAATTAGACGATAATGATGAATATCGTGAGATAGAGTGCGAAAAAGATGTGGAAAAACGATTAGATGTTAATGATGGATATCTTAGGAAAGAACTGATAAAAGAGTTAAATAAAGATCGGGATAGGCGGTTGAAATTTAAAAGAATGAGACGTTTTCCACCGTCACCACTACCTTCTGAAGAGAATGGTAATGGTGCGAGTGTTACTGAGAGATGCACAACATTCGTTCATAATTATGATTCGGATAAACAAATGTGTTCTTACAAAAAAAATGAAAAGAAGAATCGAAGCTGAAATTTGAGAAAAAAGGAAACGTTACTATAATATATGGGCAATAGTGAAGAAGGAAAACAAAACAAAAAAACAAAACAAAAAAATGAGATCTAGAGATGATCAACTTCTCTAGATCTCATTACTTTTTTTTTCCTCCTTCTTCACTAAACATCAATCTCTCTATTGTTTTTTATATTTCCAAGTCCGTTATTAGCATGCTGACGGTCGTGTCGTCTCCTTTTTCGCAAATGTGTTGAATGTTTATTTTTACTTTTGAGAGTTTTTTTTACTTCAGTCAACGCGCTCTCACCACTCGATTTGTTCACGAGTTCAAGAGAGATTTTTGGATATATGTAACTTCCATAGGGCAATGACAAATCGCTCTTGTCGAATTCTCTGTCTTCGGCAACGATGATATTCTGCAGACCGCTTTCGTACTCGTAAAACAAATCGAGCATGGCTTCGTCCATTTTCAAAGGCATGCTATATTTGTCGTATTTGTGCTGTAAGCCCTTCATCTCGACCTCGTTCAATTCGATGGAATCATGTCATTGCAATCTATAGATTTTACAACCGAGTTTCTTACATGTTTCGACTCGTTTCAATTTCAATTCGCATTTTTTAGGTGTTGTTGTCATGATCGATTATTTGTTTTTTTGTTTTATGAATTATTGCAAATAATGTATATTTTAAATTGTATTTAATAATTTGTTAAAAAAGTTTGTTTTTTTTTTTTACTCTTTATATATATAAAAAAAGTTTTTTTTAATTTTTTAATTTTCTTTAATGTAAAAATTTTTTTTTTGTAAAAGTTTTTTTTTCTCTTTATATATATAAATAAAAAGTTTAAATTTAACGTCCTTTTTTTCTCGTATTAATTCAATTTTTTCACGTTAAGGAACATAAAAAATTGTTTAATTTCATTAAAAAATTTTTTTGAAGGAATTAAAACATATATATATAAAAACAATTTTAAAACTTTTTAACAAATTATTTAAAAACAACATTCGAAAAAAAAATATTCTTACAAATGGAGCAAACAAATAAAAAAAATGGAAAATTTAAATGAGAAAACCATATCTCAGTTAAACGAGATTTGTAAATATTAAAAATTCCACATTTCAGAAATCATAGAACCAAATCAAAAAAAATTGAAGTCATACAGGAATATTGTTTGCGAAACGATGGAAAGAAAAAAATCGAAAGATCGGAGGTGGATAAACTTAAACAGTCAAAAAATGCATCGGTTGTGAAAAATAAGAAGACGACTAAACGAAAAGCCATTGAAGAACTTCAAGTTTCAAAAGAAAAGAAAAAAAAACTAAAACAAAAACGAGTGATGCACTTCAGAATCTAGACAAACGAGATATATCGAGCGAAATTCGACAAGCAATTGACGAAGGGAAAGGAGAAGAATATGTAGCATGACTCGTCATGGAACTATTCCAATCGAAGCCTGTGGAATGGGAGAGTGTGATCAGAGGCATTTTTAAAACTTTTGACGTGGTTCCCTCGTTCAAGAAAATTGATCCGAAATTGTTCATGGAACGGGTGAAGAAAAAAGTATTGGATTTGTTTCACGAACACATGAATGTGGGACAAAAAATTAAGATGATACTCCATTGCGTGATGAATAAAATTGACGTGAAGTATGGCAAGAGCATCGTGAAAAATGCATTTTTCAGATCTAACGTCGAACCCGTATTTCGAGGTTCAGATTTATCTGACATTTTCAAAAAGATGAAAGACAAGATGTTGACGTCTCTCGCAAATTATCAACATGAAGGTAGTAATTGGATGTTCGATGAGGTGTTGAAACTCGAAATTCATATAACTAAAAACAATTCGTTGAAAGGATCTTCCTATGTGGAATTACCGTATTTCTTAGCTAAAAAAATGCTGTGATCAACGTGAGAAATAAAGATGATCAGTGTTTTAAATGGGCAGTCACCTACGCTTTATACCCTGTCAAAATGCACTCTGATAGAGTTTCTCGTTACGAGGAGACTTCTAAAAATCTCGATTGGACTGGAGTGACTTTTCCAACGCAGTTAAAACATATCGAACGTTTCTAGGCTCAAAATCCCACCATAGTGGTGAATGTCTTGGGATACGACGATGAAAAATGAACGATCTATCCTCTCAGACAGACTTTGTATCTCGAAAGAGAAAAGACGATTATTTTATTATTGATTTCGAATGGTGACAATCGTCATTATTGTTGGGTTAAAAATTCGAGCCGATTACTGTCGAGACAAAATAATAAACATAAAGGAAAGATATGTTTATGTTGCAACTGCATGAACATGAATCAGAGCGTTAGCGACACATCAGGAATATTGCAACGAAAATCATAGTGTCACCGTCGAAATGCCCAAACCCAACACCATCGTGAAGTTTGAAAATCGCAATAGAAGGTTAAAAGAACCATTCGTCGTGTATGCCGATTTCGAATGCTTCACCGTGAAAATGAGTTCCTGCCAACCCGACGCTCTTCGAAGTTACGTTCAAAGATATCAAAAACACACGCCTTCGGGTTATTGCATTTACATGAAATGCACTTTCGACTTGCAACACGACATGGGTCCCTTCACCTACACGAAACAGTGTGAAGATGACGATGTGGCTCAAAGGTTCGTGGAAGAGTTATAATCGAAAATTCAAATGTTATATGATAAATTCAAAACTCCAGCGAAAATGATCATCACGCGAGAGCAGCAGGACGAAAATAACAGAGCCACCAAATGTCACATATGCAGACAATCATTCGACGAGAATTTGGAGGAAAATAAGAAGGTCAGAGACCACGATCATTACACGGGTATGTTTCGTGGTCCGGCTCACAGCAAGTGTAATTTAAAATATCGAGACGCCGTTTTCTATCCAGTGATATTTCACAATCTCTCGGGTTACGACAGTCATCTGTTCATGGAAAATCTCGGCACCTCCCACGAAGAATTAAATTGCATTGCGGACAGCGAAGAAAGATACATTTCATTCACGAAATGGAAGGTCATGGAGAAGAAAAGAGTAATCGACGGAGAGACGTTGGAAGAAAAAACGAAATTAATTCGTAGAAGCATACATTTCATCGACAGTTTAAAATTCATGTCGACCGCTCTGGAAAAATTAGTCAATAACATGAGGAAGGATAAATTTAAAATCACAAGCGAACATTTCGGAGAATGAGTAGACGTTATGTTGAGGAAAGGAGTCTATCCTTATGATTACATGAACAATCTAAAGAGATTCGATGACACCGCACTACCTTTGAAAGAAGATTTTTATTCAAAATTATACGAATCCGACATTTCCAACGAGAATTACGAACACGCCAAGAATGTGTGGAAATCATTTGATATGAAAACCATGAGAGATTATCACAATCTCTATCTGAAGACTGACGTTCTGCTCTTGGCAGACGTGTTCGAAAATTTTCGAGACGTCTGTTGTAGAAATTACGATCTTGATCCCGTTTGGTATTTCACCGCACCCGGTCTGGTATGGGGCGCTCTGTTGAAGACCACCGAAGTCCAATTGGAATTACTGTCCGACGTGGACATGTTGCTCATGTTCGAAAGGGCTGCGAGAGGTGATCTCCCATAAATATTCTGAAGCTAACAATCACTACATGAAAGAAGGTTTCGATTCGAAATGGTCGAATAAATACATACAGTACTGGGACGCTAATAATCTGTACAGTTGGGCTATCAGTCATCCTTTACCAATTGGAAATTTCGAATGGGTAACGGAACTGGAAGAGATGCAACAATGGAGAGACTATCCTTGCAATTTAGAAGTCGATTTGAACTATCCGGAAGAATTACACGATCTACACAACGATTATCCGCTGGCTCCTGAACGAATGGAACTGATCGAAGGAGACGAGGAAAAACTCATTCCCAATTTATTTAACAAACGTAACTACGTTGTCTACGGTGAGAATTTGAAACAATACGTCAATTACGGGATGAAATTAGTCGACATACATCGCGTCATTGGATTCGACGAAGAGCCTTGGATGAATAAATACATCGATCTCAACACGAATCTCAGAATTCGAGCCGAGAACGATTTTGAAAAAGATTTCTTCAAACTCATGAACAACTGCGTGTACGGTAAATCGATGGAAAACATCAGGAAGAGAACCGACGTTCGACTCGTCACGTCTGAGAAAAGAGCTAAAAAATTAGTGGCGAAACCCAATTACAAACACCAAACCATATTCGACAAAAATCTAGTGGCCGTTCACATGCAAAAGATGCACCTGATGTTCGACAAACCGTATTATCTCAGACCAATCATCTTAGATATCAGCAAGCAATTGATGTACGAGTTTCACTACGATTACGTCAAACGAAAATTTGGTGATAAAGCCAAACTACTGTTCACCGACACGGACAGTTTAGTTTACGAGATAGAGACGAAAGATGTCTACTGAGATATATCTCTGGACATGGCCACGTGGTTCGACATGAGCAATTATGCCATCGATCACCCGTCCAACATTCAATCGAACGACAACAAGATGGTGTTAGGTAAATTTAAGGACGAGAGCGGTGGTAAACAAATCGTCAAATTCGTGGGCTTGAGACCCAAACTGTATGCTTATCGTCTAGAAGATGAAGAGATCAAGAAGTGCAAAGGGGTTAAAGCGTGCATGGTGAAGAAAAACATCTCTTTCCAAGAGTATAAAGATTGTCTGTTAGGAAGTGGTCCGGTGTATAAGACTATGAAATCGATTCAAAGTGAAAATCGCGACTTGTATACCGAAATAGTCAACAAGATTTCGCTGATGGCTGATGACGATAAGATATTCGTGTTAGACGATAAAATAAGCAGTTTAGCACTCGGACATTGGACTTTGAATCTAATTTTAGATGATAGGATTTCAGATATGATTGAGGATGATAGGATTCCAGATGTGATTAAGGATGATAGGATTCCAGAAAATCAAGAGGAATTAGACGGATTCAAGATTATGGAAGTCGATAGTGACATCGAGAGAGTTAGTTTAAAAAGAAAAAGAAAAAAAAGAAAAAATAACGTCATTTTAGTGAATTATAATAAAATAAATAAATTTTAAAAAAAATATATACGCATTTATGAATAAGAAAATAGAGATATCCGTAGAAGGTGTCGTCTTACCTAATGAACCCCTACCCAACATCGATCTGTCGAATGGGGTGAAGGATTTGAAAATCAAAGATCTTCTAGGTGTGTTTTCCAGAGATGCCTTGCCGAAGAGAAGACCTCAACAATCAGAATGCGGAATTTTAAATCTAGATGATTTATCGGGTGAAGGCACTCACTGGGTGGCGTGGTTCAAGAACGGGAAGAAGAAGAATTATTATTTCGACAGCTACAGAATCTCACCGCCGAAAGAAATAAAGAACTATTTCAACAAATCGATGGTTCGTTACAACACGGAATGAGTGCAATCGCCAGATCAAGTGTTTTGCGGTCACCTGTGTCTCTACGTTCTCAAGAGATGGTCTGAAAGAGATCGGTTTCAAGACATTCTCAATGATTTACATTAGAGAGAGATTTTTTTTATAGTATATAAAGGTAAAAAAATTATTAAAAAAATTTTAATCAAACAAAAACGAAAAATAAAATAAGTAAAATAATTCATTTTTAATAAACTGCGTTTGAAATATATTTTTAAAACAAAAATCTCAAAACAACATGCCAGTCGATAAATTTGGTAGAAGTGACGACAAAAGTCAACCTAAAAAGAAGAGGAAGACGCTCAAAGTCGGCGATGGTTTCGACGTTGCCAACTTGGATGAACATTACGTTCGGAGATACGAACCTCGAGAGAAACCTTTGAACATGAACGATAAGAAGCTCTACAATCTTCCCGAACCGATAGATCTCGCAGATGCTGTGACTAAAAAATACGTTGACAGGGGGAATGCGGATTTCGAACGAATCATGCTAGATAATTACGTGGATGAAGCCATGACCGATGATCTCGATCTGAAATCTAAATGTTTGGTGAACGTCGTGAATCCCATAGATTCCACCGATGCCGTGACCAAGAAATACGCAGACGACTCTCACGCGAGATTCAGCGAACATCTGAGAAATAGATACGTTCAGAAAACGATGCACTCGGAATTGAATGCCAATTCTAACAAGATAACGAACGTGGCCACTCCCTCGAATCCCAAGGACCTGGCGACCAAACACTACTTAGATCTGGAACAGAGAAAGTCCGACAAACGAGAAATGAAATCAGATCTGAATGCGGGATTCAACAAGATATTGAATCTGTCGAAGGTCGACGACACGGATGTGGACTCAACCGCGGTCAGCAAGGGCTACGAAAATTCTGCCATGATATGATCACAAGAATACGTAGAATCACAAGTGGACGATCTCTACCTGAACAAACAATCTGGTGGAACCATGGAGGGTGGTATCAACATGAACGGTGAGAATTTATTTGGACTCAATCACGACCCCGAATTCGATTCCAGCGCAGTCAGCAGGAAGTACATAGATGACAACTCGGTCTGGAGAAAGGGCGACATCATGGAAGGTAAACTAGACATGGGCGGACACGCGCTCACGAATCTACCGGATCGTGTGAACATGACGGATTCCTGCACCCTGATTTCTGGTGTGGAAAAAGTCAAATACGCTAGACAATTGATCACCATGTGGGCTGAGGAGGCCAGCACGTTAGAGGAGGGAAAAACTGAGTGGTCTTTCGGAAACGGAGGTAGCGGATCGAAACATGGTCAGGTGGGATATCCCATGCCATTAGGAGGTGAAATCATTCGAATGAGTCTGGCTTCTTCGGATTTGAATAACAGAGTGGTAGTCAATCTCGTGGTGAATGGAGTAGAGAGCAATAAGAAATACAGTGTCGAAAAGACTGAGAATCAACATGCGAATGTTAACACGTTCGGCATGACTCTGAAAGTGAATGCCGGAGACAGGATTAATTTCGTTACAAAAACCAATAATCCCGAAGCTGTCACTTCCGTGGTGAATCTACTGATCGAACTAGATCCTTTGAACAAACAGTGAACGCGTGGAAATAATTAATTAAAAAAATAATGTGTGATTATTAAAAACAAAAAAAAAAGTAATGAGATTTAGAAAGATGTTCAATCTCTCTAGATCTCATTAATTTATTTATTTATTTTTTTTTGTTTTTTTTTGTTTTTAATAATTGCTCATTACTTTTTTTTTATTTTGTTTTTTATTTTTTTTTCACACACGTCTCTCATCGAATGATCGACATCTTATTTCCATCTGATTCGAATTGTAATTCTCTGTCCAACAAGACCAGAGCGAAGGCTCCGGTTTTTCTCGGGACGTTCCTATCGAATTGCATCTTGATCTGAATGTCTAAGACGCTACTCTTGAGTCGTTCACTCTGTTTACTGACATCGAATACGAACATGGGATACATCGACTTGTATTCGCCGGGAGATATATTAGGGTTGCTCATCAATTCGTCTAGACCGTGATACTTCTTTCTAAAATCAGCAGCGTCGCCGTGCAGTCTGCAGAAATCGTTCTTGTTGAACGATGCATTGCAATCGATTGCTGGATATCTCGTAGCGTTCAGAAACACTTGCATGTTTCTCAAATGGCAGTGATCGAACAGCGACACATTCTTTTCCTGAGACCCGTCCCTATCGGTCTCAAACGCAACCATGATGAAGAAGCGGATTTCACCGTCAATCTCCAATCGAAGTGATTCATGGAGAGTGGAATGCTAGCCGTGTTGCACTGTCTCATTCTAAATCACACAGGTAATTTACTCTTGGATTCTATGATCTTGTAGAGACGCGCTTTTTCCACGATCGAAGGCTCCACGTGCGGAACGAACCACGATATCTTGTGTAGAGTTAACTTACCCGCATCGGTCGCAGGGAGTCTCACTATTGCGTCGTCATTTCCTTTTCGAATCAACGTCAGATTGTGTTTGAATCCGTACATGATCTTGTTGTAATCATCCGCGAATCCGAAGATGTGTTTCAAAGGTATCCTGAACGAAAACGTTCCTTTAGGTCTGGATGTCTTGATGACGTAGTCGAATATCGCGGCGGCGCTGGCGTTAGCAGGGCCGACGGTGTCTTTCACCCACAACTGATTAAGTCCTCTGGATTTCGAAAAATCATCCGGATACGTCAAGAGTCCGAACATCGTGGTGCCCTGACCAGGATGAAACACAGATTCTATCTCTTGTCCAGACAGCATGCATTTTATATTACTGAATAGATGCATGATTCCATTATTGGCTAGAGTAACCGTGTCGTCGGCGGCGTAGTTGCTCCCATCTTCCTTGGTGAGACGTCCCTGCACCACTATGTAACTCTCGCTAGGATGGACGAATAGATCTTGAGTTTCGACGTGATTCTTATCTCTCCCGCATTGTTCAAGCTCGTTCCGGTTACTGGTTCGTATTCGTGAACCTCATATTCTTGAATACTTTCATCTTTCACTATGCTTTGTGCTATATCTAGTATATTTGCCATTTTTTAAAGGGTTTATGTTTTTTGTTTATTAATTAGCTTGCTTTTTTTTATCCAAAAATAGTTTTAATTATTTTTTATTATTATTTTTCTCTCCTATATATATATGTTTAAACAAGAAAATGTTAAAGAAAGTGAATAAAAAAAAATTGTTGTTCATAAAATTTTCCGATGATCTCTTCTCCATCCAAAGCTTCGATTTCATAAGTCACCGGATCGGTGTAAAATATTTTGATTATCACGAAGATTTCCGAGGTCCATCGAGGAGTATAACCCTTTTCGAAGTGCTTCTTATAAGCGTAGATTCTCACTCGATCACCGACCGCAAATTTCGGCGTTCCAGACTTCTTCCTGATCTAAGATCTCTCAGGATATAAATTCGCGTAGACCCGTTTTTCGTTTCGAGGATCGCTAGCTTCCACGGGAGTCATCTTGATCGATCTGTGTCACGTGTTGTTGTAATCTTTGACCAAACCGTTCAGAGTGTATCTGTATTTCTTGGTCTAATTCGCCGTGAAGTATCTATGCATCTTTTCCTTCATCGTTCGATTCCAACGTTCCACCATGCTGGCTTTCTCTTCGTTTCGATTGAGTAGAGGTCGACCAATCAATGAACGTGCTTGTTGTTGAATTCCTTCCCCTTATCCACCCACAATTTATTCAGTTTTCGAGAAGACGAGTCGAACAGGCTCTTCAGAGCCTCGGCGACGCAAGGTCCCGATTTATTCTTCAAAGCTCTGATCCAACCATATTTGGAAAACACGTCAATGACCGTCAATAGATATTTGACACCTACGTTCCACCTCGAAAACGATCTCATGTCGACCAAGTCGGCAGACCAAATATCATCCAAACCCTTCACGAACACCCTTCTCTTTCAAAATTTACGCATGATGGGTTTGTGTAACTCCTCAGCCAATTCGCTCATCAATAATTGTTTCTTCTTTTCAGATGCGCTTTTTTTTTTGAACGACCCATCCGAATCGACGTTTCGCACTGATCAGATTACCGACCAGCGAACGTTCTATCTTGTCTCTCCTGGTCGGATTCGATATACCTCTCAATTTCGCCAACATGTTTTTATCACAGACATCGTTGCGAGTCTTGGTGTCGGGATGTCCGGCAGGGCATAGATCGTGATCATATGCGGCTGCATCCACCCAATTCACAGGTTTGCTCCAAGATTTATGAGTCAGATCAGCGTTGAGTCTCTTGTTCAATTTCGTTCCAGGTCCCGTGAAACTGTGACCAGGCAGATGCATTTTGAAAGGTAGATTATTGATCATTTTATTCACGATGCCTTTACCTTTGCTCGTATTCTTTTTTTTGACGAATTGAGTCTTGATAGAACCACACACATCGCAAATTCCACGAAGCATCTGTCTGTCATTTTTAGTTCATACTTCTTGAGAATTACTCATCTCGGTAACTCTCTTACACTTTATGCAATACATTTTTTGAGAGTTATTTAAATTAATTTCGTTTTTATTTTATATATAAATTTAATATTTCTTTTTTAAAAATTCTGTTCGTATTATATATATATTTTTTTTTCAATCGCTGCTCTTGAGTTCTATCATCTTACTGAACTCCTCCCTAGCCTCATTCCTCCCCTTTTCCACGAGAGAATCCTTCATCTCTTCCTTCATGATCTGACGAGTCTTGATTCTCACAGCTTCTTTCATGGCATCGTATTTCGTTTTCTCGCCCAATATCGTGAAGTATCCTACCATCTTTCAATGCCATCGAGATCATTTTGGATACCGTGTCGGTCTTGGAGTCGGCCAAGACGCGAATCTTGTCATGTTTCCTCGCCTTCAGATATAATTTCCTACTCAAAAAGTTTCCGAGCATGCTAAACAATCCAGCAGCGAGAGCCACTCCTTCTGTGGTTAACACAATCGGAATACTGACTGCAGTCAACAACAATTCGATGCCGGCTGTGTGTAAACCCATGGAAATCATGATGAGTGTCGTGTCAATCACGTTGATGAATTTCACGAAACGTGAATACTTCTTCTTGAGAGAATGACGAGAATCTCTCTCTTGAGTTAGATTCGATTGGATTCTACTGATTTGATCGATGTGATACCTCTCTCCTCTTTCTTTTTCTTCTAGCGACGGTGCCGTCGGCAAAATGCCGTTCGGCTTCTCATCCTCGTCGTCATCTAACGTCGGCTACAATTTATTTCTGGTTCTCATTTTTGTGTTTTTTCTTTCTTTCTAATATTAGATAAAAAAAAAAATTATGTGTGTATTTATTTTTATTTTCTATTCTCCCTTATTTATATCAACGAGAAAACTTAGACGTATGCTTCCTTCAGCATTAATTTCATGATGCATCCCTTGTCTTCTAAAGTCAGACTTCTACGCGCCAATTTCAGTTCTTTCGAATTGGTGGGCTTATCTCATCTGCTACAGAAGACTAATCTCCTCCAAAACGTGATCACTTCGTCGAATCGAATGTGTTCGAACGCCGGTTCGAAATACTTGACAACCATATCTTCCCTTTCCATCGTCAGACACGAATGATTCTCGTGATCGAAGTCTAGATGATCCCGACATCCGACACATCGTTCTAACAAGAGGTGACCTAGTTGTTCGTTCACGCAGAATGCGTGGGCTCTCATCAGCATTTTTAAAAGAAACCTTGCTCTAATAGTCTGGGAAGTGTCCATGATTTACGTATTTTTTATTATCTATTCGATTTGATATTTATTTTTTTAAATAACTGTTTATTTTATTTTTTTTTCTCTCCTA
This sequence comes from Pictodentalium vernedei, assembly GCA_031216915.1. Lineage (NCBI taxonomy): Eukaryota > Metazoa > Mollusca > Scaphopoda > Dentaliida > Dentaliidae > Pictodentalium > Pictodentalium vernedei. The sequence continues at coordinate 646,072,827 of CM062297.1, read as the reverse complement.
TATATATCAATCATTTTTTATTTTCCTCGCCTCAAAACCAATTCCAGTTGAGAAAAAAACATTTACAAAATAAACCTCTCTAAATGAGTTTTGCTCTCGAACGTGTTAAATCACAACCACACTTATTCTCACCATAAGGAAAACTCGAATAATCAAAATCACAAGTAAACATATCAGTAATGTAACGCTTTCAAAAAACGCATTTAAATCATATCAATTAATCTTTTGAACTGTTTCCGCTTTCATCCATAGAATAGTTTTTCAGTTAAACTATTTAACTGAGAATTTACTCATTTGAATGAAAACCCGTAATACATTTCGAGCGTGACAAATGGCGTTCTCAGTAAGTTTATACAGTAGGGATTTTCCAAAAAAACTTAGTTTTTTCTGTTGAGTTTGGAAAAATCCACTATGGGTATCCCCACTTACGTCAGAAATAGGAATACCCATAGTGGGATTTTCCAAAAAAACTTAGTTTTTTTTCTGTTAAGTTTGGAAAAATCCACTATGGGTATCCCCACTTACGTCAGAAGTGGGTATACCCACAGTGGATTTTCCAAAAAAACTCAGTTTTTCTGTTGAGTTTGGAAAAATCCACTATGGTTATCCCCACTTACGTCTGAAGTGGGTATACCCATAGTGGATTTTCCAAAAAAACTTAGTTTTTTTTCTGTTAAGTTTGGAAAAATCCACTATGGGTATCCCCCCTTACGTCAGAATTGGAGATACCCATAGTGGGATTTTACTGGTCTGGAATCTGCAAACCGTTTTTTGTTGGTGGTCTGGAATCCGCAAAGCGTTTTTTGGTCGCGTTCGCCAATGATGGATCAATGGTCTAATCCATGATGGGAATGTCGACAAAAATTTTTTAAGAAAATGTACATGTACAATTTCGTACATTTTTCACTTTTTGAGTGGCGTGTCGAATCTACGCGTTCACCAACGGGTGTTTTGAACGTGAAAAGTGCGATCTGTGAGCCTCAAAAACAATTGCGGATTCCAGACCACCATGAAAAAATGACATTTTTTGTGAATGTGCACGCGATTTAACACTGAATCCTATGATGGTAAACGCACCATGTATGTGTACGGTACATGTACAATGTGGTCGGGAATCCGCCTTTTATACCTACTTATATGTAAAATATAAAATAACAACTATTTTACAGTTTTTTTTTCTTTAATGACAAAAACAATTTTATCTATCATTCATCTCACAATTACACACACACACACACACACACACACACACACACACACACACACACACACACACACACACACACACACACACACACACACACACACACACACACACACACACTCAGTCTTGTCTACCCTACATACCGAGGTACCCCATTGTTTGTCGTTTGTGTGGACTAATGGTTTTTACCTCGTTTTGCCGGTACTTTTTTGTCATGTTTGAAACCAATCAGGGTTCAGTAAATGAAAACAATTTTTCAGCGGCATATTAAAAGAAAAAAACGTTTCAGTATGAAATGTCTGTGCCAGTGCGATTTTTTAACCTCAAACACACACAGAGTCTTGTTTTCCCTACATACCGAGGTATCCCATTGTCTGTCCTTTGTGTGGACTAACGGTTTCAACCTCGTTTTGCCGGTACAGTTCTGGGAAAACAACCGAGGTAAAGGGTTTCTTTTGTCTTTTGTACCTCGGTAAGGCGAAACACGCAAACTCTTTTGTCTAGTTACCTCGTCAAGTTGGTAAGACAAACCCACACACACACACACACACACACACACACACACACACACACACACACACACACACCCACAGTCTTGTCTATCCTACATACCGAGGTACCCCATTGTTTGTCCTTTGTGTGGACTAACAGTTTCAACCTCGTTTTGCCGGTACAGTTCTGGGAAAACAACCGAGGTAAAGGGTTTCTTTTGTCTTTTGTACCTCGGTAAGGCGAAACACGCAAACTCTTTTGTCTAGTTACCTCGTCAAGTTGGTAAGACAAACCCACACCCACACACACACACACACACACACACACACACACACACACACACACACACACACACACACACACACACACATATCTTTGTCTACCCCACATACCGAGGTACCCCATTGTTTGTCCTTTGTGTGGACTAACGGTTTCTACCTCGTTTTGCTGATACAGTTCTGGAAAAACAGACGAGGTAAAGGGTTTCTTTTGTCTTTTGTACCTCGGTAAGGCAAAACACGCAAACTCTTTTGTCTAGTTACCTCGTCAAGTTGGTAAGACAAACCCACACACACACACACACACACATACACACACACACACACACACATTTTTTTTTAGACTCTCACGCTCGATCTCGAACGGTCTCGAGTTTTACTGGACCAATCTACGAATTCACCTCGATTGAACCGTCATCTTTTTACTGTGGGAATCGACGTTAGATCACTTATTTTCTGGACCAATTTGTTTTTTTCTGGACCAATTTTCGAATTCACCTCGATTGAACCGCTGTCTTTTACCGTGGGAATCGACGTTCGATCGCATATTTTTTCCAGACCGAAATTTTGAAAAATAAGAAATTAGTAATTAAACCAGCCGACAAAGGTGGGTTGGTAGTTGTTCTATCTCGGGATAATTATATAAAGGAAGCCATGAGATAACTCAGCAATACTAAACATTATAAGAAAATAGATTCACTTATTTGGCCTAATAATATCGAAAAATTCAATAAGATCTTAAAATTTCTCCTCGACGTAGGTCACATTACCAAAAAACAATTGACCCTCTTCTTTTCCTTCTACTTCTTCTTTCTCTCAGAGTAAGCGCCTCAATTTGCAAACATCTCCGGTCCATATTGTGACTGAAGTTGCTCGCAAATTGAGTAACGCTGTCTCGCCTCGTCTTATTCCTCTACCTCCTACTCCTCCTCAGCCTTTCTTTTCTGGTTCTCCTAGTGCTCTCACTAGAACTCCTCCTCCTCCTTCTGTTTCTTCTCCTGCTTCTGTTTCCTCTCCTGCTTCTGTTTCTTCTCCCCCTTCTCCTGCCTCTAGTGTGGTTCAACCAGGTATATCGTACTCAGAGAAAGTCAAATCACCGAGCCGCAACTCGGGCCGCTCATTTGATTCTAAATTCTCCCAGTTTCGGCATAAAAGCGGAGTTAATTTTGACAAAAGGAATTGGCGCCTCCCCGATGTTTGTAAAAACATCCTTATGATTGGAAGTTCAAATTTAGGACGCATTGATCGAAATCCCCATCCGGACATCCAGGTGGAGTGTTACCCCGGCGCCAAATTCAATCATCTGCGCTCTATGTTTAAAGGGCACAGGGGCCAGTCCAGTCCCCAAAAAATATTATTAAATATTGGCGTGAATTCTCGAAACGATAATTCTGATCTCGTAGTTAAGCAGTTGCGGAATATGCTTAGCGATATCAGGGTCAAGTTTAGATCAGCAAAAATTTATTTCGCTGAACTAAACTTTTCGCAAAAACTCCCTCAGGCTGAGAGGAGAACCCTGAGCATCATCAACGAAACCATTCGGAAAGTGAAGGACGTTAACGTTATACCAAAAATTGATGACGCGAAGTTTGATGTTGCTCAGGATTTAATCCATTGGACCACGAGAACCGCCAATATTATGTACGATCACTGGTTGAACCACCTAAATTTAAACTAAGTAAAGGCAAAGGTAACAGCCGCCTAACAGATGTGGGATTAGGAACTAATGTGGTTAACCTGTCTGGCACCAATGACCTAACAACCCAAGAGAAATCTCTTTTAGATCGCGCTTTAACTTTTGTACCAGCACCAAAACCCAAAACTGATAACCAAACAAATTTACCATCATACAACTGTAATTTTCTTAGGCAAATGAAATTAGCAGACCGCTTTAGAAACTCCAGCGGTCGGAAACTTCCTTTTACAGAATCATCTGGTTGGTCACCTCCAGATAGTGAAGTAGATCCCGAAATTATTGAGGCTAGCAAACGAATCATCCAAAAGGTGTTCAGCATGAACATACTCTCCGATAAAGACAATTTAACAGCTGGTGAACGGAGAGCCCTCACGAAACTCCGAAAAAATAAGAAATTAGTAATTAAACCAGCCGACAAAGGTGGGTCGGTAGTTGTTCTATCTCGGGATAATTATATAAAGGAAGCCATGAGACAACTCAGCAATACTAAACATTATAAGAAAATAGATTCACTTATTTGGCCTAGTAATATCGAAAAATTCAATAAGATCTTAAAATTTCTCCTCGACGAAGGTCACATTACCAAAAAACAATTGAAATATTTAACAGCTAAGCTCAGTGCTCAAACAAGACAATTTTATATCCTACCAAAGATCCACAAGGACCGTTCTTCATGGACGGATGACTTAACTCCACCCGGGAGGCCAATTGTATCAGATTGTAATTCGGAATCTTATGCGATCTCGGAATTAATTGATTATCATCTTAAACCTATAGCAAATAGACATCCGAGCTATCTAAAAAATACACAGGATTTCCTGTCAAAAATTTCGAAATTGAAAATATCGAAAAATGCAATTCTGGCTTCTTTGGATATCGACAGTATGTATACGAACATTGATATTGATAAAGGTGTTAAATCAGTTAAAAATGCATTTGAAAAATATCCGGATGCGAAACGCCCGGATGAACAAATTTTGGATCTTTTAGAGCTGAGCTTAAAAGGTAATGACTTTCAATTCAATGGAGAATATTTTCTACAAATAATGGGTTGTCCTATGGGTAAAAGATTCAGTCCTAATTTTGCAAGCATTTATGTAGCGGAATGGGAGGAAAATGCCTTAAGCAAATGTGCAAAGCATCCTCTCGTATATCTCAGATATTTAGATGACATTTTTATTATTTGGGAACATTCAAAAGAAGATTTTGATGAATTTTTAGAAATTTTAAACAATCACGATCCAAATATTAAACTGAAAGCTACTATCAGTGAAAATTCTGTTGATTTTCTCGATGTGACCGTGTATAAAGGCAAGCAATTTCAGGCGTCCGGTCATTTAGATTATAAAGTGTATTTTAAACCAACTGATTCACATCAATTGTTGCACACAAAATCATTTCATCCTCAACATACATTTAAAGGTATCATCAAATCACAACTCATTCGTTTCCACCGCAATTCAAGTGATAAGGTAACTTTCAATGAGGCTTGTTCTACTCTATTTGGCGCCCTCAGATCGAGAGGGTACTCGCTGCGCCTTTTGCGTAGCCTGAAATCCCAAACCCTGAAAAAGCTCGAAAGTCCAGCTGAAACTACCGATTTCGAACCACTGAAGATTGAACACAACAGACCGTTGCAAAATGGTAGTGGCGCGGTATTTAATTGCAAAAAGCCTCGTTGTAGACTGCATACTTTTATGCCTGATCAGAAAGAGGAATTTTCCTCCGAACAAACGAAAAATCATTATCAGATCCGTAACCCCCTCTATTGTGATTCACCAAACATTATTTACCTTATCACTTGTAAGCGATGTCGGAAACAGTATGTTGGTCAAAGTCAAAATCCTTTCCGAGAACGTGCTACTAGACACAAACAGGATATAAAACATAATGCTGATGCCCCAGTAGCACAACATTTTAACCTTCCTGGCCATTCTTTGGACGATTTCGAAATCCATCCTATTGAACAACCACCAATTAAAGACACATTAGAAGAAACGGATGAATTTAGAAAAAAACGTGAAGCTTTTTGGATCAATACGCTTCAAACCCTCTGGCCATTTGGTATGAACATATCAGAGGGCGAATGCGAAAGGAGGTCCATCATTCCTTTCACTTTAACGTACAACAGAATGAATGTCGAAATAGCAAAAATGTTAAAAGATGAATTCAATTTTACCAATGCTAAATTAAATGAACCTTTGAATCTTCGACCTGTCATCGCCTATAAGAAAAACAAAAGCTTGCGTAACATCCTTGTAAGGACTAAATTAGAGCCCATCAATGAATAACATCAATTTTAGCCAGCCAGTTTAACCAGTTCCTAAGCTCATCACTTAGTTTAAATCAATTTTGTGTAATTTTTTGTCATGTTTGAAACCCATCAGGGTTCAGTAAATGAAAACAATTTTTCGGCGGCATATTAAAAGAAAAAAACGTTTCAGTAGGAAATGTCTGTGCCAGTGCGATTTTTTAACCTCAAACACACACACACACACACACACACACACACACACACAGACAGTCTTGTCTACCCTACATACCGAGGTACCCCATTGTTTGTCCTTTGTGTGGACTAACGGTTTCTACCTCGTTTTGCCAGTACAGTTCTGGGAAAACAACCGAGGTAAAGGGTTTCTTTTGTCTTTTGTACCTCGGTAAGGCGAAACACACAAACTCTTTTGTCTAGTTACCTAGCCAAGTTGGTAAGACAAACCCACACACACACACACACACACACACACACACACAGAGTCTTGTTTTCCCTACATACCGAGGTACCCCATTGTCTGTCCTTTGTGTGGACTAACGGTTTCAACCTCGTTTTGCCGGTACAGTTCTGGGAAAACAACCGAGGTAAAGGGTTTCTTTTGTCTTTTGTACCTCGGTAAGGCGAAACACGCAAACTCTTTTGTCTAGTTACCTCGTCAAGTTGGTAAGACAAACCCACACACACACACACACACACACACACACACACACACACACACACACACACACACACCCACAGTCTTGTCTATCCTACATACCGAGGTACCCCATTGTTTGTCCTTTGTGTGGACTAACAGTTTCAACCTCGTTTTGCCGGTACAGTTCTGGGAAAACAACCGAGGTAAAGGGTTTCTTTTGTCTTTTGTACCTCGGTAAGGCGAAACACGCAAACTCTTTTGTCTAGTTACCTCGTCAAGTTGGTAAGACAAACCCACACCCACACACACACACACACACACACACACACACACACACACACACACACACACACACACACACACACACACACACACACACACACACACACACACACACACATATCTTTGTCTACCCCACATACCGAGGTACCCCATTGTTTGTCCTTTGTGTGGACTAACGGTTTCTACCTCGTTTTGCTGATACAGTTCTGGAAAAACAGACGAGGTAAAGGGTTTCTTTTGTCTTTTGTACCTCGGTAAGGCAAAACACGCAAACTCTTTTGTCTAGTTACCTCGTCAAGTTGGTAAGACAAACCCACACACACACACACACACACATACACACACACACACACACACATTTTTTTTTAGACTCTCACGCTCGATCTCGAACGGTCTCGAGTTTTACTGGACCAATCTACGAATTCACCTCGATTGAACCGTCATCTTTTTACTGTGGGAATCGACGTTAGATCACTTATTTTCTGGACCAATTTGTTTTTTTCTGGACCAATTTTCGAATTCACCTCGATTGAACCGCTGTCTTTTACCGTGGGAATCGACGTTCGATCGCATATTTTTTCCAGACCGAAATTTTGAAAAATAAGAAATTAGTAATTAAACCAGCCGACAAAGGTGGGTTGGTAGTTGTTCTATCTCGGGATAATTATATAAAGGAAGCCATGAGATAACTCAGCAATACTAAACATTATAAGAAAATAGATTCACTTATTTGGCCTAATAATATCGAAAAATTCAATAAGATCTTAAAATTTCTCCTCGACGTAGGTCACATTACCAAAAAACAATTGACCCTCTTCTTTTCCTTCTACTTCTTCTTTCTCTCAGAGTAAGCGCCTCAATTTGCAAACATCTCCGGTCCATATTGTGACTGAAGATGCTCGCAAATTGAGTAACGCTGTCTCGCCTCGTCTTATTCCTCTACCTCCTACTCCTCCTCAGCCTTTCTTTTCTGGTTCTCCTAGTGCTCTCACTAGAACTCCTCCTCCTCCTTCTGTTTCTTCTCCTGCTTCTGTTTCCTCTCCTGCTTCTGTTTCTTCTCCCCCTTCTCCTGCCTCTAGTGTGGTTCAACCAGGTATATCGTACTCAGAGAAAGTCAAATCACCGAGCCGCAACTCGGGCCGCTCATTTGATTCTAAATTCTCCCAGTTTCGGCATAAAAGCGGAGTTAATTTTGACAAAAGGAATTGGCGCCTCCCCGATGTTTGTAAAAACATCCTTATGATTGGAAGTTCAAATTTAGGACGCATTGATCGAAATCCCCATCCGGACATCCAGGTGGAGTGTTACCCCGGCGCCAAATTCAATCATCTGCGCTCTATGTTTAAAGGGCACAGGGGCCAGTCCAGTCCCCAAAAAATATTATTAAATATTGGCGTGAATTCTCGAAACGATAATTCTGATCTCGTAGTTAAGCAGTTGCGGAATATGCTTAGCGATATCAGGGTCAAGTTTAGATCAGCAAAAATTTATTTCGCTGAACTAAACTTTTCGCAAAAACTCCCTCAGGCTGAGAGGAGAACCCTGAGCATCATCAACGAAACCATTCGGAAAGTGAAGGACGTTAACGTTATACCAAAAATTGATGACGCGAAGTTTGATGTTGCTCAGGATTTAATCCATTGGACCACGAGAACCGCCAATATTATGTACGATCACTGGTTGAACCACCTAAATTTAAACTAAGTAAAGGCAAAGGTAACAGCCGCCTAACAGATGTGGGATTAGGAACTAATGTGGTTAACCTGTCTGGCACCAATGACCTAACAACCCAAGAGAAATCTCTTTTAGATCGCGGTTTAACTTTTGTACCAGCACCAAAACCCAAAACTGATAACCAAACAAATTTACCATCATACAACTGTAATTTTCTTAGGCAAATGAAATTAGCAGACCGCTTTAGAAACTCCAGCGGTCGGAAACTTCCTTTTACAGAATCATCTGGTTGGTCACCTCCAGATAGTGAAGTAGATCCCGAAATTATTGAGGCTAGCAAACGAATCATCCAAAAGGTGTTCAGCATGAACATACTCTCCGATAAAGACAATTTAACAGCTGGTGAACGGAGAGCCCTCACGAAACTCCGAAAAAATAAGAAATTAGTAATTAAACCAGCCGACAAAGGTGGGTCGGTAGTTGTTCTATCTCGGGATAATTATATAAAGGAAGCCATGAGACAACTCAGCAATACTAAACATTATAAGAAAATAGATTCACTTATTTGGCCTAGTAATATCGAAAAATTCAATAAGATCTTAAAATTTCTCCTCGACGAAGGTCACATTACCAAAAAACAATTGAAATATTTAACAGCTAAGCTCAGTGCTCAAACAAGACAATTTTATATCCTACCAAAGATCCACAAGGACCGTTCTTCATGGACGGATGACTTAACTCCACCCGGGAGGCCAATTGTATCAGATTGTAATTCAGAATCTTATGCGATCTCGGAATTAATTGATTATCATCTTAAACCTATAGCAAATAGACATCCGAGCTATCTAAAAAATACACAGGATTTCCTGTCAAAAATTTCGAAATTGAAAATATCGAAAAATGCAATTCTGGCTTCTTTGGATATCGACAGTATGTATACGAACATTGATATTGATAAAGGTGTTAAATCAGTTAAAAATGCATTTGAAAAATATCCGGATGCGAAACGCCCGGATGAACAAATTTTGGATCTTTTAGAGCTGAGCTTAAAAGGTAATGACTTTCAATTCAATGGAGAATATTTTCTACAAATAATGGGTTGTCCTATGGGTAAAAGATTCAGTCCTAATTTTGCAAGCATTTATGTAGCGGAATGGGAGGAAAATGCCTTAAGCAAATGTGCAAAGCATCCTCTCGTATATCTCAGATATTTAGATGACATTTTTATTATTTGGGAACATTCAAAAGAAGATTTTGATGAATTTTTAGAAATTTTAAACAATCACGATCCAAATATTAAACTGAAAGCTACTATCAGTGAAAATTCTGTTGATTTTCTCGATGTGACCGTGTATAAAGGCAAGCAATTTCAGGCGTCCGGTCATTTAGATTATAAAGTGTATTTTAAACCAACTGATTCACATCAATTGTTGCACACAAAATCATTTCATCCTCAACATACATTTAAAGGTATCATCAAATCACAACTCATTCGTTTCCACCGCAATTCAAGTGATAAGGTAACTTTCAATGAGGCTTGTTCTACTCTATTTGGCGCCCTCAGATCGAGAGGGTACTCGCTGCGCCTTTTGCGTAGCCTGAAATCCCAAACCCTGAAAAAGCTCGAAAGTCCAGCTGAAACTACCGATTTCGAACCACTGAAGATTGAACACAACAGACCGTTGCAAAATGGTAGTGGCGCGGTATTTAATTGCAAAAAGCCTCGTTGTAGACTGCATACTTTTATGCCTGATCAGAAAGAGGAATTTTCCTCCGAACAAACGAAAAATCATTATCAGATCCGTAACCCCCTCTATTGTGATTCACCAAACATTATTTACCTTATCACTTGTAAGCGATGTCGGAAACAGTATGTTGGTCAAAGTCAAAATCCTTTCCGAGAACGTGCTACTAGACACAAACAGGATATAAAACATAATGCTGATGCCCCAGTAGCACAACATTTTAACCTTCCTGGCCATTCTTTGGACGATTTCGAAATCCATCCTATTGAACAACCACCAATTAAAGACACATTAGAAGAAACGGATGAATTTAGAAAAAAACGTGAAGCTTTTTGGATCAATACGCTTCAAACCCTCTGGCCATTTGGTATGAACATATCAGAGGGCGAATGCGAAAGGAGGTCCATCATTCCTTTCACTTTAACGTACAACAGAATGAATGTCGAAATAGCAAAAATGTTAAAAGATGAATTCAATTTTACCAATGCTAAATTAAATGAACCTTTGAATCTTCGACCTGTCATCGCCTATAAGAAAAACAAAAGCTTGCGTAACATCCTTGTAAGGACTAAATTAGAGCCCATCAATGAATAACATCAATTTTAGCCAGCCAGTTTAACCAGTTCCTAAGCTCATCACTTAGTTTAAATCAATTTTGTGTAATTTTTTGTCATGTTTGAAACCCATCAGGGTTCAGTAAATGAAAACAATTTTTCGGCGGCATATTAAAAGAAAAAAACGTTTCAGTAGGAAATGTCTGTGCCAGTGCGATTTTTTAACCTCAAACACACACACACACACACACACACACACACACACACACACACAGACAGTCTTGTCTACCCTACATACCGAGGTACCCCATTGTTTGTCCTTTGTGTGGACTAACGGTTTCTACCTCGTTTTGCCAGTACAGTTCTGGGAAAACAACCGAGGTAAAGGGTTTCTTTTGTCTTTTGTACCTCGGTAAGGCGAAACACACAAACTCTTTTGTCTAGTTACCTAGCCAAGTTGGTAAGACAAACCCACACACACACACACACACACACACACACACACAGAGTCTTGTTTTCCCTACATACCGAGGTACCCCATTGTCTGTCCTTTGTGTGGACTAACGGTTTCAACCTCGTTTTGCCGGTACAGTTCTGGGAAAACAACCGAGGTAAAGGGTTTCTTTTGTCTTTTGTACCTCGGTAAGGCGAAACACGCAAACTCTTTTGTCTAGTTACCTCGTCAAGTTGGTAAGACAAACCCACACACACACACACACACACACACACACACACACACACACACACACACACACACACCCACAGTCTTGTCTATCCTACATACCGAGGTACCCCATTGTTTGTCCTTTGTGTGGACTAACAGTTTCAACCTCGTTTTGCCGGTACAGTTCTGGGAAAACAACCGAGGTAAAGGGTTTCTTTTGTCTTTTGTACCTCGGTAAGGCGAAACACGCAAACTCTTTTGTCTAGTTACCTCGTCAAGTTGGTAAGACAAACCCACACCCACACACACACACACACACACACACACACACACACACACACACACACACACACACACACACACACACACACACACACACACACACACATATCTTTGTCTACCCCACATACCGAGGTACCCCATTGTTTGTCCTTTGTGTGGACTAACGGTTTCTACCTCGTTTTGCTGATACAGTTCTGGAAAAACAGACGAGGTAAAGGGTTTCTTTTGTCTTTTGTACCTCGGTAAGGCAAAACACGCAAACTCTTTTGTCTAGTTACCTCGTCAAGTTGGTAAGACAAACCCACACACACACACACACACACATACACACACACACACACACACATTTTTTTTTAGACTCTCACGCTCGATCTCGAACGGTCTCGAGTTTTACTGGACCAATCTACGAATTCACCTCGATTGAACCGTCATCTTTTTACTGTGGGAATCGACGTTAGATCACTTATTTTCTGGACCAATTTGTTTTTTTCTGGACCAATTTTCGAATTCACCTCGATTGAACCGCTGTCTTTTACCGTGGGAATCGACGTTCGATCGCATATTTTTTCCAGACCGAAATTTTGAAAAATAAGAAATTAGTAATTAAACCAGCCGACAAAGGTGGGTTGGTAGTTGTTCTATCTCGGGATAATTATATAAAGGAAGCCATGAGATAACTCAGCAATACTAAACATTATAAGAAAATAGATTCACTTATTTGGCCTAATAATATCGAAAAATTCAATAAGATCTTAAAATTTCTCCTCGACGTAGGTCACATTACCAAAAAACAATTGACCCTCTTCTTTTCCTTCTACTTCTTCTTTCTCTCAGAGTAAGCGCCTCAATTTGCAAACATCTCCGGTCCATATTGTGACTGAAGATGCTCGCAAATTGAGTAACGCTGTCTCGCCTCGTCTTATTCCTCTACCTCCTACTCCTCCTCAGCCTTTCTTTTCTGGTTCTCCTAGTGCTCTCACTAGAACTCCTCCTCCTCCTTCTGTTTCTTCTCCTGCTTCTGTTTCCTCTCCTGCTTCTGTTTCTTCTCCCCCTTCTCCTGCCTCTAGTGTGGTTCAACCAGGTATATCGTACTCAGAGAAAGTCAAATCACCGAGCCGCAACTCGGGCCGCTCATTTGATTCTAAATTCTCCCAGTTTCGGCATAAAAGCGGAGTTAATTTTGACAAAAGGAATTGGCGCCTCCCCGATGTTTGTAAAAACATCCTTATGATTGGAAGTTCAAATTTAGGACGCATTGATCGAAATCCCCATCCGGACATCCAGGTGGAGTGTTACCCCGGCGCCAAATTCAATCATCTGCGCTCTATGTTTAAAGGGCACAGGGGCCAGTCCAGTCCCCAAAAAATATTATTAAATATTGGCGTGAATTCTCGAAACGATAATTCTGATCTCGTAGTTAAGCAGTTGCGGAATATGCTTAGCGATATCAGGGTCAAGTTTAGATCAGCAAAAATTTATTTCGCTGAACTAAACTTTTCGCAAAAACTCCCTCAGGCTGAGAGGAGAACCCTGAGCATCATCAACGAAACCATTCGGAAAGTGAAGGACGTTAACGTTATACCAAAAATTGATGACGCGAAGTTTGATGTTGCTCAGGATTTAATCCATTGGACCACGAGAACCGCCAATATTATGTACGATCACTGGTTGAACCACCTAAATTTAAACTAAGTAAAGGCAAAGGTAACAGCCGCCTAACAGATGTGGGATTAGGAACTAATGTGGTTAACCTGTCTGGCACCAATGACCTAACAACCCAAGAGAAATCTCTTTTAGATCGCGGTTTAACTTTTGTACCAGCACCAAAACCCAAAACTGATAACCAAACAAATTTACCATCATACAACTGTAATTTTCTTAGGCAAATGAAATTAGCAGACCGCTTTAGAAACTCCAGCGGTCGGAAACTTCCTTTTACAGAATCATCTGGTTGGTCACCTCCAGATAGTGAAGTAGATCCCGAAATTATTGAGGCTAGCAAACGAATCATCCAAAAGGTGTTCAGCATGAACATACTCTCCGATAAAGACAATTTAACAGCTGGTGAACGGAGAGCCCTCACGAAACTCCGAAAAAATAAGAAATTAGTAATTAAACCAGCCGACAAAGGTGGGTCGGTAGTTGTTCTATCTCGGGATAATTATATAAAGGAAGCCATGAGACAACTCAGCAATACTAAACATTATAAGAAAATAGATTCACTTATTTGGCCTAGTAATATCGAAAAATTCAATAAGATCTTAAAATTTCTCCTCGACGAAGGTCACATTACCAAAAAACAATTGAAATATTTAACAGCTAAGCTCAGTGCTCAAACAAGACAATTTTATATCCTACCAAAGATCCACAAGGACCGTTCTTCATGGACGGATGACTTAACTCCACCCGGGAGGCCAATTGTATCAGATTGTAATTCGGAATCTTATGCGATCTCGGAATTAATTGATTATCATCTGAAACCTATAGCAAATAGACATCCGAGCTATCTAAAAAATACACAGGATTTCCTGTCAAAAATTTCGAAATTGAAAATATCGAAAAATGCAATTCTGGCTACTTTGGATATCGACAGTATGTATACGAACATTGATATTGATAAAGGTGTTAAATCAGTTAAAAATGCATTTGAAAAATATCCGGATGCGAAACGCCCGGATGAACAAATTTTGGATCTTTTAGAGCTGAGCTTAAAAGGTAATGACTTTCAATTCAATGGAGAATATTTTCTACAAATAATGGGTTGTCCTATGGGCAAAAGATTCAGTCCTAATTTTGCAAGCATTTATGTAGCGGAATGGGAGGAAAATGCCTTAAGCAAATGTGCAAAGCATCCTCTCGTATATCTCAGGTATTTAGATGACATTTTTATTATTTGGGAACATTCAAAAGAAGATTTTGATGAATTTTTAGAAATTTTGAACAATCACGATCCAAATATTAAATTGAAAGTTACTATCAGTGAAAATTCTGTTGATTTTCTCGATGTGACCGTGTATAAAGGCAAGCAATTTCAGGCGTCCGGTCAGTTAGATTATAAAGTGTATTTTAAACCAACTGATTCACATCAATTGTTGCACACAAAATCATTTCATCCTCAACATACATTTAAAGGTATCATCAAATCACAACTCATTCGTTTCCACCGCAATTCAAGTGATAAGGTAAATTTCAATGAGGCTTGTTCTACTCTATTTGGCGCCCTCAGATCGAGAGGGTACTCGCTGCGCCTCTTGCGTAGCCTGAAATCCCAAACCCTGAAAAAGCTCGAAAGTCCAGCTGAAACTACCGATTTCGAACCACTGAAGATTGAACACAACAGACCGTTGCAGAATGGTAGTGGCGCGGTATTTAATTGCAAAAAGCCTCGTTGTAGACTGCATACTTTTATGCCTGATCAGAAAGAGGAATTTTCCTCCGAACAAACGAAAAATCATTATCAGATCCGTAACCCCCTCCATTGTGATTCACCAAACATTATTTACCTTATCACTTGTAAGCGATGTAGGAAACAGTATGTTGGTCAAAGTCAAAATCCTTTTCGAGAACGTGCTACTAGACACAAACAGGATATAAAACATAATGCTAATGCCCCAGTAGCACAACATTTTAACCTTCCTGGCCATTCTTTGGACGATTTCGAAATCCATCCTATTGAACAACCACCAATTAAAGACACATTAGAAGAAACGGATGAATTTAGAAAAAAACGTGAAGCTTTTTGGATCAATACGCTTCAAACCCTCTGGCCATTTGGTATGAACATATCAGAGGGCGAATGCGAAAGGAGGTCCATCATTCCTTTCACTTTAACGTACAACAGAATGAATATCGAAATAGCAAAAATGTTAAAAGATGAATTCAATTTTACCAATGCTAAATTAAATGAACCTTTGAATCTTCGACCTGTCATCGCCTATAAGAAAAACAAAAGCTTGCGTAACATCCTTGTAAGGACTAAATTAGAGCCCATCAATGAATAACATCAATTATTGCCAGCCAGTTTAACCAGTTCCTAAGCTCATCACTTAGTTTAAATCAATTTTGTGTAATTTTTTGTCATGTTTGAAACCCATCAGGGTTCAGTAAATGAAAACAATTCTTCGGCGGCATATTAAAAGAAAAAAACGTTTCAGTAGGAAATGTCTGTGCCAGTGCGATTTTTTAAACCTCAAACACACACACACACACACACACACACACACACACTCAGTCTTGTCTACCCTACATACCGAGGTACCCCATTGTTTGTCGTTTGTGTGGACTAATGGTTTTTACCTCGTTTTGCCGGTACTTTTTTGTCATGTTTGAAACCAATCAGGGTTCAGTAAATGAAAACAATTTTTCAGCGGCATATTAAAAGAAAAAAACGTTTCAGTATGAAATGTCTGTGCAATGAAATGTCCTTACCTCGGTAAGGCGAAACACGCAAACTCTTTTGTCTAGTTACCTCGTCAAGTTGGTAAGACAAACCCACACCCACACACACACACACACACACACACACACACACACACACACACACACACACATATCTTTGTCTACCCCACATACCGAGGTACCCCATTGTTTGTCCTTTGTGTGGACTAACGGTTTCTACCTCGTTTTGCTGATACAGTTCTGGAAAAACAGACGAGGTAAAGGGTTTCTTTTGTCTTTTGTACCTCGGTAAGGCAAAACACGCAAACTCTTTTGTCTAGTTACCTCGTCAAGTTGGTAAGACAAACCCACACACACACACACACACACATACACACACACACACACACACATTTTTTTTTAGACTCTCACGCTCGATCTCGAACGGTCTCGAGTTTTACTGGACCAATCTACGAATTCACCTCGATTGAACCGTCATCTTTTTACTGTGGGAATCGACGTTAGATCACTTATTTTCTGGACCAATTTGTTTTTTTCTGGACCAATTTTCGAATTCACCTCGATTGAACCGCTGTCTTTTACCGTGGGAATCGACGTTCGATCGCATATTTTTTCCAGACCGAAATTTTGAAAAATAAGAAATTAGTAATTAAACCAGCCGACAAAGGTGGGTTGGTAGTTGTTCTATCTCGGGATAATTATATAAAGGAAGCCATGAGATAACTCAGCAATACTAAACATTATAAGAAAATAGATTCACTTATTTGGCCTAATAATATCGAAAAATTCAATAAGATCTTAAAATTTCTCCTCGACGTAGGTCACATTACCAAAAAACAATTGAAATATCTAACAGCTAAGCTCAGTGCTCAAACAAGACAATTTTATATCCTACCAAAGATCCACAGGGACCGTTCTTCATGGACGGATGACTTAACTCCACCCGGGAGGCCAATTGTATCAGATTGTAATTCGGAATCTTATGCGATCTCGGAATTAATTGATTATCATCTGAAACCTATAGCAAATAGACATCCGAGCTATCTAAAAAATACACAGGATTTCCTGTCAAAAATTTCGAAATTGAAAATATCGAAAAATGCAATTCTGGCTACTTTGGATATCGAGAGTATGTATACGAACATTGATATTGATAAAGGTGTTAAATCAGTTAAAAATGCATTTGAAAAATATCCGGATGCAAAACGCCCGGATGAACAAATTTTGGATCTTTTAGAGCTGAGTTTAAAAGGTAATGACTTTCAATTCAATGGAGAATATTCTGTACAAATAATGGGTTGTCCTATGGGTAAAAGATTCAGTCCTAATTTTGCAAGCATTTATGTAGCAGAATGGGAGGAAAATGTCTTAAGCAAATGTGCAAAGCATCCTCTCGTATATCTCAGGTATTTAAATGACATTTTTATTATTTGGGAACATTCAAAAGAAGATTTTGATGAATTTTTAGAAATTTTGAACAATCACGATCCAAATATTAAATTGAAAGCTACTATCAGTGAAAATTCTATTGAATTTCTCGATGTGACCGTGTATAAAGGCAAGCAGTTTCAGGCGTCCAGTCATTTAGATTATAAAGTATATTTTAAACCAATTGATTCACATCAATTGTTGCACACAAAATCATTTCATCCTCAACATATATTTAAAGGCATCATCAAATCACAAGGTAAATTTCAATGAGGCCTGTTCTACTCTATTTGGCGCCCTCATATCGAGAGGATAGTCACTGCGCTTTTTGCGTACCTTAAAATCTCAAACTCTGAAAAAGCTCGAAAATCAAGCTGAAACTACTAATTTCCAACCACCGAATATTGAACACAACAGACCGTTGCAGAATGGTAGTGGCGCGGTATTTAATTGCAAAAAGCCTCGATGTAGATTGCATGCTTTTATACCTGATCAGAAAGAGGAATTTTCCTCCGAACAAACGAAAAATCATTATCAGATCCGTAACCCCCTCCATTGTGATTCACTAAACATTATTTACCTTATCACATGTAAGCGCTGTCAGAAACAGTATGTTGGTCAAAGTCAAAATCCTTTCCGAGAATGTGCTACTAGACACATACAGGATATAAAACATAATGCTGATGCCCCAGTAGCACAACATTTTAACCTTCCTGGCCATTCTTTGGACGATTTCGAAATAGATCCTATTGAACAACGCCCAATTAAAGACACATTAGAAGAAACAGATGAATTTAGAAAAAAACGTGAAGCTTTTTGGATCAGTACGCTTCAAACCCTCTGGCCATTTGGTATGAACATATCAGTCGGTGAATGCGAAAGGAGGTCCATCATTCCTTTCACTTTAACGTACAACAGAATGAATATCGAAATAGCAAAAATGTTAAAAGATGAATTCAATTTTACCAATGCTAAATTAAATGAACCTTTGAATCTTCGACCTGTCATCGCCTATAAGAAAAACAAAAGCTTGCGTAACATCCTTGTAAGGACTAAATTAGAGCCCATCAATGAATAACATCAATTATTGCCAGTCAGTTTAACCAGTTCCTAAGGTCATCACTTAGTTTAAATCAATTTTATGTACTTTTTTTGTCATGTTTGAAACCCATCAGGGTTCAGTAAATGAAAACATATTAAAAAAAAAAACGTTTCAGTAGGAAATGTCTGTGCCAGTGCGATTTTTCAACCTTAAACACACACACACACATTTTTTCAATCGCGATCCCCCATTCCCCCACCAGATCGTCACAGCGCTAATGTTTTAGACTCTCACGCTCAATCTCGAACGGTCTCGAGTTTTACTGGACCGATCTACGAATTCACCTCGATTGAACTGTCGTCTTTTTCTGTGGGAATCGACGTTAGATCGCATTTTTTTCTGGATCAATTTGTTTTCTTCTGGACCAATTTTCGAATTCACCTCGATCGAACCGCTGTCTTTTACCGTGGGAATCAACGTTCGATCGCGTATTTTTTCCAGACCGAAATTTAAAAAAACACTGTTTTTTTCGGAATTTTCCCCAATGGAAATCTCAGTGCTAATATTTCGCCGGTCACAATCATGCAAAATCCCATTCCGGGCATGTCGAAAAAATTCACCCCAATGGGAAAATCAGTGTTAAATTTATCAAAACAGCGGGATTCTAAAACCAGGAACTTTTTAGACATTTTTTTCAAATTCCGTCGAAAGTGGTCCAGAAATGTTCGAATTTAAACATTTTCCGGGAAAAACCCAGGGTTTTCGGGGAAAAATTGTATTATTTTGGGGAAAAACCCAACATTTTCCAAGAAAATCAATTTTTTTACCAGAAAAATTTGTGTTTTTCCAAAAATAACTCAATTTTTCTGGACCACCAATATTTCTGGACCACACGATGAAGGTGGTCCAGGGTCCTCCGTTATCCCCTACTTACGTGTTCTATCGAATGCAGCCGGAGATAAGGGCAAAGCTTGATCTATATTCCTATTTTCGAGTTCCCATTAAAACTTGATGGGGAATTTTACCACAGATTTGAATGGGAGGAATCTGAACGTAGATGGGTAGCCACTACATTCAGATCGCTGAACTAAGGTGGAGATCTGAGGGATATTTTTTTCATTTTCACCTCTAGAAATTTCAATTTCAGTTTCGCTGTGGTCACTCTCTTTATCTTCAGTTTTTTTCACACTGAAAATCCTCACTTGTGAGACGTACATCTTCATCTGTCAAGCCTTTTACCACTTCGTGTTCTGAACTATACATGCTGATGAACTACAAGGAGGGCGTATATCTTCGACAGAGGTACTCTTTCCTGGATCGACTTGATCTTCCTTCTTGTTTTCTTTGGTAGCTGGCCTCCACCCACACCTCTCATAGTTTTTAACAAATCAATAACCGCTTCCGAAACAAAAGACTCGGTACCGGTATTTTCTGTGTGCCCTGTGCTGTCAGGTATAATTTGTCCAAGACTTTATTCATATTTAAGGGATTAAGTCCACATTTTCTGAAACCAGCCACGAGATTTTGGGTGACTTGCTCATTGGATGGGTAAATCAAAGCAGAGAGTTCTTTAACTGGTAAAGTGCTGATTTTTTTCGGACAACAAATCAAAGCTCATCGTATACTGCTCTATTACATTTAATTGGATAGTGCCTTATAGGCACTATCCAATTAAATGTCAGAGAGCAAAGTATTGTATAAAAAATCTGATTCATATCAGGAACAATAAAGGCTTTCTCAGGCAGAATGTAGCTACAGACAGTTATTGCCTGTCACTTTTAGTAAAGCCCTAAATAGGGCTTCCAGCACTCTACCAGTTAAGCAGACGTGGAAAACAGTCTTTGGAAAGTGTTGGTGTCTTTTTTTGAGGCTTGCATTTTCCAGTTGTCCAGGACCTTCCCCCAGGATCTCTTTAATGGCCCATAAAAAGCAGCATCTAATGATTGCATAAGATGTGTGGAGTTACTTGGAAAACACACAAAACAAATGTTATTTTCAGATGAGAGTTTCAATACATTTTCATTAAAATGGCTGCCCAGATTGTCACCTATTAGTAACTTTTTACCAGACAGATGTTTTACATTGGGGACAAAGAGGCTTTCAAACCAATCTGAAAAACATACAGTGACGAACCACCCGCTCTTGCACCGATTATATCGCGTCTGCTCCGGACCACCTTCGGGCCAAGTGCTCCATAAGTGCTATGCTTGTATACAACATACCTGGGCAACATTTTTCCAGAAGCCGAGCAAAACATTATGGAGATGGCAGTTTTTGTGTTATCGCGAATCCGTTCTGGATATTTTACTCCCCTCTTGAATATGCATTTCTTCGTTCCAGGATTGTCTGATAAATTAGTCTCATCAAAGGTAAAAACATTTCCCAGCGCTATTAATGACTCATCATCATTTTTGAGAGTTTCTGTATAATTTAAAAAAAATCATTTCACATCTTCTGCAGAAACACCTGCATGAGAACTCTTAATATTTTGACACATCCGCGTTGTCAGTTGTGCTTTATATCGTTCAATGAAATTCTTTGCCCACTAATTACTTGGTACATTATTCTAAAAGATGGAAATATGTTTGTCCTGTTTGTCAAGAAACATACGGACCGACAATCTGATATCGAGCAAGTCGAACGAAAATTCCCACTCACTGACAACTTTCAAATGATCCACCAAATCTTTCTCCTCCGTTTCTGAAAAGACTTCAGGATGGCCAGGAAGATCCATGTTTCTCATGGACTTTGTTGTGGAGTGTTCTAACTGGAATCCTATCAGGTTGCAATGAAATCCCTTCATAAAAACGGCCTGTAGACTGTGCTAAAGGTTTTTGGGTTTCGGGCCTGTGTAGCCATCACGGTTGATCGATCGCAACCAAAAAGGGACATCCTCATCTAGACATTATACTGAGTCATCCTATCAAGATACAATGAAATCCCTTCATAAATACGATCTGTAGTCTGTGCTAAAGGTTTTCGTGTTTTGGGCTCGGGCAGCCGTGACGGTTGAATGATCCCTACCAAAACAGGAGGGACGTTCTGATCTGACATTATCTGGAATCATCCTATCAAGTTACTATGAAATCCCTCCATAAAATACGACCTGTAGACTGTGCAAAAGGTTTTCGGGCTTCGGGCCCTGTAGCTGTCACAGTTGACCAATCGAGACCAAAAGGGGATGTTCTCATCTAGACATTATATGGAGTCATCCTACCACGTTACAATGAAATCCCTTCATAAATACGATCAGTAGTCTATGCTAAAGGTTTTCGGGTTTTGGGCACGGGCAGCCATCACGGTTGAATGGTCGCTATCATAAAGGGGACGTTCTCATCTAGACATTATCGGGAATCACCCTACCAAGTTACTATGAAATCCCTTCATAAATACGACCTGTAGACTGTGCTAAAGGTTTCCGGGCTTATGGCACCTGTAGACGTCACAGTTGACCAATCGCGATCAAAAGAGGACGTTCTTATCTAGAAATTACATGGAGTCATCCTACCAAGTTACAATGAAATCCCTCCATAACCTGTAGGCTGTGCTAAAGGTTTTCGGGTTTTGAGCTCGGGCAGCCGTCACGGCTGACAGATCGCGGCCAAATGTGGAAGTTCTCATCAAGACATCATACGGAGTCATCTTACCAAGTTACAGTGAAATCCCGCCATATTACATATGACCTGTAGATTGTGCTAAAAGTGTTTGGGTTTCGGGCTTGGGCAGCCGTCATGGTTGACAGATCATGACCAAAAGAGGACGTTCTCATCTAGACATTAAATAGAGTCATCCTACCAAGTTACAATGAAATCCCTTCATAAATACAACCTGTAGACTGTGTTAAAGGTTTTGGGGTTTTGGGGTTTTGGGATCGGGCAGCCATCACAGTTGACCGATCGCGACCAAAAGGGGACGTTCAAATCTAGACCTCAAACTGCATGTGAAACTTCGCGCAAGAACTACGGGGTGTAGGCCTGTGGTAAAGGAAAATGTGAACAGACTCACAGACTAAAAGCCTAATAGATTTCCGCACGCGTGATTGCAATAGCTTGTCTTGACTTTGTCAAGTTAAGCTTAAAAGGAGGGAAGAGTGGGGTGGGGGGAGGGGGTTACGATTCACGATTTGGAGAAAGCCTAAAGTTGCGCATGGGGGTGGGGGGGGGGCAGATACATATACATAGATCTAAAACATGGTACCGAAATTCGACTCGAGACCCTTCCAATCGATAACGCGTGCTCCCGTGAAAACGAATTGATGCCACGCTAAGAACACATCGTTTATATCACTTGAATTTATGGTCGCGAGAACAACACATCAAATAACAGTCTGATGAGTCGGTCACGGCAGCCTGGGATTCACTGTGAACACGAGTTTGGGCTCCCAGTTTTTCAAAAATGTCCCAGGGGAGCCCCACTAACGATAGTGGGCACCCCCCCCCCCCAGCCGTATACTCCCCCACCTGGCCACTGCGAGACTCGGACCATGCTGCGCATCATACTATGAGGTAGTTAAAAATTGGATCCAAAGTCCGTAATATAATTTTTTGGGTTTGGTAAGTCCTGTGGATGTACCAAACCAAAGAAGTATATTAAGGACTTTGGGTCCAAGTTTGGACTAACTGTGAGGGTAACCAGCACTCCGCCCCCCCCCCCCCACCCCCCTACACACCTTTAAAAAATCCGGATCCGCCTCTGTAGGTGGCATGTTTGACTCACACACTGCACCCACAAAGACCTATTATTTTTTGCAGGGGCATATTGGGAAACATTGTTGGTGGTGGTGGTGGGGGGGGGGGGGGGTGTACTGAAACATCTACGAAGTGGTCGAGCAAGTATAAAAATACAAAGCAGTGTAAAATCACACTTTATCGCCATCTTATTAAAACTTGTATGCAAATAGCTGTTTGAATTTTCTTTTGTGACTTGGGGGGCTTCTTTGAACAGTGTTCAATGGGGGCTTCTTTGAACAGTGTTCAAAGTAGCCCCCAATAATGATAACTTACACCCAAAAAAAATTAACTTTTAATTAAAACCCACGAAACAAAATTGTTTGTTTTGTTTTACATATTTTACATATTGGTATATAACTAATATTATATCTCAATCGGAAAAAAATACTTGCACTAAAAATTCAAACTTTGATCAGAAGTTGTCTATTGACAAATAGTTGACCATACGCTTGCCGCCATCTTGTTTGTTTGCTGCGACCTTATTATTTTCAGTAGAGTAAAACATAACTATTCCTAAAATATCACGATGTGGTGTAAAACATATAAAATGGACAGCAGAGGTTAACGAGCTTATCCTTTGAATACACTGTCCCCAGAAGCATTTTATATTTTTTTGTTCAAAGTTGCCCCTGTGTTCAAAGTAGCCCCAGTTTACAGTACCAAACGTCGGATATATTATGTGGGCCGTGTTCTGAGAAAAGGGACCTTAGAGTATATCCAATGAAATCGAAGAAAAACGTCAAAAAAGAACGACGTGAAAATTATGGGCATGATCAAATAAAATTTAGATTACAAACACTCGCGATTTTTCTAATTTTTATTTTCATTTCCCGTTAGCAAGTCCTGAATTACAGTAATTTAAATAAATTATCTCTGATTACTATACTCTCCCAAAAAAGAAAGTGTGCAGGCTAAAAAATAACACTAAAAAAAAAGATATATATCATTTTCATTCATGGAAATTTTATTCAATCACAGATGAATCAATTTGTGATCAACAGGAGAAATTTCATTACGCTACGACGAATACTTTTGGTGCCATGGAGAGTCAAAGACACTAAGGGTCAAACACAAAAGTCACACACTCAATATCTGGTGTGACCTCCGTCTGCATCGACTACTGTTGTGCATCTACGCCTAATGGAAGCGAACAAGTTAGCATGGAAGTGTTGTGGGATGTTGTTCCATATTCTGATAAGCTGTCTTTGGAGTTCCACACGCGTTGACGGTGCATGGGGAAGCCGGCGTAGCTGACGTTTCATTTCGTCCCATACGTGCTCAATGGGTGAGATATCGGGCGAATTTGTGGGCCAGGGAAGAATATCCACTTGTTGTTGCTGCAGATACTTTTGAACAACACGAGCTGCGTGGGGCCGGGCGTTGTCCTGCTGTAGAATGACGCCGGGGCCGTGACGTTGCAGAAATAGGACAACAACAGGTGTAAGCACTTCATCACGATATCTGGCTGCAGTGAGATTGCCATCAATAATGACCAGCTCAGTT
Organism: Pictodentalium vernedei; assembly: GCA_031216915.1. Lineage (NCBI taxonomy): Eukaryota > Metazoa > Mollusca > Scaphopoda > Dentaliida > Dentaliidae > Pictodentalium > Pictodentalium vernedei. The sequence continues at coordinate 646,047,946 of CM062297.1, read as the reverse complement.
CTGTTACGGGCAGTGATGCCACCGCACACCATGAGAGACCCTCCCCCATAACAGTTTCGCTCCACGACACATGGATCTGCGTAGCGTTCGTTTCGACGTCTGTACACTCTCTGGCGGCCATCTGATGATGAAAGATGGAAACGACATTCATCTGTGAATAAAACACGTCGCCGCCAGTGTAAGGGATGCCTGAGATGTTGTCTACACCACTGCAGTCGAGCACGACGATGACGTAACGTCAAAATCGGACGAATTGCAGGTCTTCGAGGACGTAAGCCGTATTCTCTAAGCCGGTTGATTACTGTTTACGGATGCATCCGTCTCAGGTTAGGGATGTTCCTGGCTGTCGTCGTTGCCGTTTGTTGCCGGTTCCAGAGATGGACGACACGGATATATCGAGCTTGTGCAGGGGTGGTAACTCGGGGTCTCCCGGAGCGGGGTCGGTCTCGAACGTCATCATGTTGTGCATGTCGATGGACTAGCCTGTCTACAGTGTTACGGTGGCAGTTCAAATGCTGGGCAACCTCTCTGTGTGTTCTGCCAGCTCTAATCATACCCAGGGCAAGGAGACGTTGATTCATTGTCAATCTTGGCATGCTAATGTGGAGTCTTTTTAACAGCAGCGCAAGTTTGAATGTGAACGATAGGGAGGCCTTACTTTAGTGTTTAAATAACCAAGGATTCACACTGCTGCATGAATTTTCAGACTCTCCACGTGCAAAACATGTCTTTTCACAAACGTGCAGCACGTCATTTAACGTTAATGTAATTTTAACAGGGAAAGCTGTTTTTGTGTTCAATATAACTTATTCATGAACAGGTTAACACTCTTTACACCTACAAAATTATTTTTTTGGAGTTTGATCAATTTCTGCAGTGCACACTTTCTTTTTTGGGCGAGTATATTACGAACTTGAAATTTTACGCTAAAGAAAGAATCACACGTCTCGAAAACCAAACATTCTCATGAATTGGGCTGTTGTTTGGAAATGAAATCTTCGAAGCGGGTGAACATAGATTTGTTCTGGACATTCAGTAACTGTTGTTCGCGGTGCAGCAAACATCTCAGGGCTTTTCAGATTTTTTGGTTGTTTGCTTTGGCTTTATCTGCTCCCCATTTGACTGTGAATTAAAGTAATAAACTGCGTTGTGCGCAACATTTTGGGGTGAAATGAACATACTCTAAAAATATAGTGACGCGAATAATGTAATATATGGCTTCACAAACTGTGTTTCGAAGCTCTGCTAGTAGACGAGAAACGAATGTTTTTCCGCGCTGCTGCCTTGCCCTTGTTGGTACCAAGACGAAACTGTCCGTGGACGAAATGGCCCAGATTGATCTTGGTCAAAACGGCCCAGATTTTGAGACGGAACGGCCCACATTTCGAGACAGAACGGCCCTCATTGAAAAAATTATTTGTTATTTCTTATGCCCCCATTATTTTTTTTTCACATAAATTTATTTGGATTTAGAAAAAAAGAACTTATCATTACAAAGGGGCTGGGGTTGTGCCCGCTCAGATTTTGCCGCGAATTATGCGTAAACTGAATAATTCGCGTTCACTCTACATCGTTGTTTGTTCTGATGAACCGTCCATAAACACACCACGCCTGCACTGGCCACCTGTACTCTCTATCCACATACGTTTCACATATTCAAAAAATATCTCCATTTCATCTGCCTCGGGGTCTACTTTTGGGTCGTAACTCTTCAAATGCGAGTCTAATGTCATCCACGGGTAACATGGACAAAGCAAAAACTTTTCTAAATAATTTATATACTTTGTCTCTGGCATAACAGTCTCTCCGCAAACCAGTCTCCTGAACCTTTTTTACACAATGTCTGCCCAAAAACGAAACTCACACCCCTGTAATGTTGGCTCATCAAACTTGACCTCAACCCTTGCCCTAACCCAAATTCAAAATCAGCAACAAATGTGTTCACTTCAGTTGACGGCAAAAGTTCAAGTATAGCTTGAAAAACCTTTAACATTTTAGTGAAAATGTTTAATTCACCCCTCCATCCTTTTGCAAATGTAACATCGAAAGAATGTTTTCGCGCGCCGAAGGCGCGCAGGGATGCTATGGGACAAGTCCCTTTCGACCCTCTTTAACAGTATAAGATCTTGTAGCTACATGTCTAGGCGTGGTGAAGGGGGGAAAAGGATCGAGTACTCGGCGGATGTCAAGGGTAAAATGATCAGTGCGAGTGTGTGCTTGTCTTTGTGATGGTCGTCGACTGAACCCTCGGGTGAGGACCATAGCGAGAGGGGGTCCTCTCACAAAGGTGCTACCTCTTCCCGGGCGCTGTGATGATAATTTTCGGGCAAGTAGAGTCTGCCACTTAGAAGAGTAGTCAAGATGAGGTGGAGGGCCATCGTTGGCAAGTATAATCTGCCTCAGGCGGTTCGTTGAAAATTGTAGCTGGATTGGTTTTCTGGATAGCAGTTGAGATTATCGTTGGATCGTGAAAGAAAAACAACAACAACCCCCTTTCGTAACATTATAAAAAAGTAAATAATATATAGAAACAGGAGTAACAAATTTCAGCTCATGGACCAACATCAAATCAATTAAATACTCGAAGTACGATAAGCTTTAAAAGTAACAAAGCGGTTAATCTACTTCATTTCCTTCTTCGATAATTGTAATTGACTCAGAATGATCGTAATAAAAACACAAGTCGAAAAATGATAATTGATGACCATTGTTTTGTACACCTGATTACAGATTAGTTAAAAACCTTTTTATAATCCCTTATTTCTTAAGCCGCTGACATTACCCACAAAACACTAGATCACAGAGCTAGTCGAAAGCAGTTGTGGGATAACCACAAGAAAATGTTAAAGTCATAAGTGACCTTCAATCAACTTAAATATAATAACTAGACTTCAACCCCAGAGTGTCCGATGAATTGTTTTTAACTGTCTCACTGAAGTTCCTTTATTGATGTTATGAGAAAGGTAGGTATAGTATGATCTAATGGCTTGGTTTTATAAAAAAAAGAAAATTTTTCGCTATCAGGTTTGCGTCCGGTAAATGAAGTTAAGTTTCTCTGTGGCATTTCCATTTGATGTTGTTGGTGTCTAAAACAGACTATTTTTTTTTAAATTTTGACATTTAGCATTCCATGGAGGGTTAACAAATGCTTATCGGAATATTTTTTCCATGGAACTGGTAATGTGACACCAAAAACTATCAATGGCCATTTTCTCTTGAAAACCTTCAAGATCTTTGAAAAGAAATCCAGGGAAAACATGAATTTTTTAAGCTTTCCATGGGTATCACTGTTAACCAAAAGGGGTTAACGCTTGGTTTTTAGAATACCCTTATTACTTACAAAAATGGTCCTCAGTGTATTCCACTTCCAACAAAGGAGATTACGTTTATCTCTCGGGTACGCATTGGGTGTTGTGCGTGTCCAAAAAAACAGCCCATTTCAACAAAATTACGATGCTTGGCAGCCTGTAGAGGGTTAATAAACGCTCGTCGGAATATTTTGTCCATGCAACTTGTAATGTCACACAAAGACCTGCGAATAGTGAATTTGTTTTTGAAAACCTACAAGTTGCTTTTAGAGAAATCCACAGAAAATGGGAATTTTAAGCTTTTAAAGGGTATCTCTCTTTAGCCTGCCCAAAATGGGTTAAAACTTCGACTTTTGAATATCCTTACTACTTACAAAAATGTTTCCGTATAAATTCTGCGCTCAATAAAAGATGGCACTTTTCTTTGTGGCGTACCCATTGGGCGCTGTTGGTGTCCAAAAACAGCCGCCCATTTTATCACAATTTTTACTTTTAGCAGCTCGTGGAGGGTTAACAAATGCTCACTGGAGTATTTTGTCCATGCATCTTGTATTGTCACACCAAGACCTGCGGACAAAATGTGTGGAAAAAAAACAAAAAAACCACACACCCCCCCCCCCCCCCCCCTCTCTCGCCCCCACCAAAAAAAAAAATAATAATCCGTAGAAAAACAATAGTCTTTTCTGGAGGGAAAAGCCTAATAATCAACTTCAATACCGCCATAAGTACTCTTGTAAAAAACATAATAGGGGTCTAAAAACGATTTTTTAATAAATGAGTTTTTTAATGAGGGCCGTTGTATCCAAAAATGTGGGCCATTCTGTCTCGAAATCTGGGCAGTTCCGTCTCAAAATCTTGGCCGTTCTGACCAAAATCAATCTGGGCCATTTCGTCCATGGGCCGTTTCGTCCAGCATTCCACTTGTTTATGACGTTTCACACACTGAATTGTTTACATGAACAAGTATGTGTTTCTATTTATAAGTCTGTTGTGCATAAATATGTGACCTTAAACACCAATAAATAATAAATAAATAAATTTATAAGTCGTTGCGTGACATCGAAATGAAAGTTGTAGTGAACGTATGTTTCAAAAACCGTTTTGTTTCCTTTTCCTCTGTGCAGGCCTGTGAATTCAATAAATTATTTAAGGCTTTCCGAGAGAGTAGTTGGGGTTGCCACTATAGACCTAAGTATTTTTAACATGGCGTTTTCCATAGGCCCCATAGGGTTAGTGTTAAATTGTGTAACTTATAGACCCAAGATTTTTAACACTGAATTTCGCATAGACTCCATAGGGTTAGTGTTAAATTGTGAAACTTATAGACCCAAGAACTTATAGGGACAAACCTGAATGCGCTGTGCCACCACTTATAGACTTATAGACCCAAGAACTTATAGGGACAAACCTGAATGCGCTGGTGGCACAGCGCATTCAGGTTTGTCCCTATAAGTTCTTGGGTCTATAAGTTTCACAATTTAACACTAACCCTATGGAGTCTATGCGAAATTCAGTGTTAAAAATCTTGGGTCTATAAGTTACACAATTTAACACTAACCCTATGGGGCCTATGGAAAACGCCCTGTTAAAAATGCTTGGGTCTATAGTGGCCCCGCATCATGCTTTATGACCAGATCCTATAGTACATTTTTGCTTATAAGTTTTTACTGGAGGATAAGGGAGCTGTTTTTTGTCTTTTTTGTATAACAAAGACTTGGTTGTGTACATGAGAAGATATCTCTTTCTAATATTGTGGGTAGCCCTTAGAAGGGCTGCCACGAAGGCACATTTTGAAATCACACTCATTTGTGAGAGTAACAAATTATTGATAGGTTGGAATGACAAACAGAGATAATAAGAATTAGGATAAATAAGTTTATAGTTGTATCCTGATTTTTTGTCTAGCTAAAATTCAATAACTTGTATCCAGATTTTTTAGGAATCCTCATGAGATTTCACTTAAATCTGGATACAGGTTATTGGATTTAACCTCACATTTTTTATACCGTCGTTCTGGTTGCCAATTAAGATCAGGATACAAGTCAACTTTCTTCACCCGGTATTTCTCCAGTTCATAACCGCGGGCAGCTAAGAACTGTCTTATCCCTGCTTTTCGCTCCAACTCATCAATAAGCTGCTGCCCCCACTGTCGAGTGTATTTCTGAGGTCCGCCACTTCTCCTCATATGACCGAAAATATCTTCAGCTAATTGGCGTCTCCGTGCTTTCTCTCTCTCTACTCTGATAGCTTCTTCTTCTAATCGGCGGTTCCAATCAGCGTCAGGCATTTCTCCGGACCTCCACATTCTGTATTCATTCATCTGTAGTGAGTACTTCATGTTGTCTCAAAATGAATTGTTTGGAATGCGTGTTAGATTTTATAGACAATGCGAGGATCGAAAATGCACTGAAGAACGCTCACGCGACAATTTTATCGAGTGCAGGAAATCATTGTTGACGTCGGACGGCTGTGATAGTAAACGTCTGTTATCAACAATTTTTTCCCACGAAAATTGTTAACGTCGGACGGCTGTGATAGTAAACGTCTCTTTTCAACAATTTTTTCCCGCGAAAATTGTTGACGTCGGACGGCTGTGATAGTAAACATCTCTTATCAACAATTATTTCCCGCATTCGATAAAATTGTCGCGTGAGCGTTCTTCAGTGCATTTTCGATCCTCGCATTGTCTATAAAAACACTGCTGGAATATCATAACGTCATTTTTCTTATCATCAATCATGAGAATTGAGCTCTCCATCGAGGTAAAGATTCCATCACTAGAAGGTGAATGTGGGACCCGAGAAGTGAAGAAAGAGAGAGAGGAATGCAATACTATTCCACCACAAGAAGTGAAGATGGGGAGAGAGGAGTGTAATACTATTCCAAGGAGTAATCTGCGAAGATTGGCAAGAAAAGCTGGGGTGAATAATATCTCACCATTGTCACTTGATGAAGCTGAAGCAGCCTTACACTGTTTTGTTTGAAAACTGATAAGAGACACTTATCATTATACAACAATTAGGAGAAGAGGATCACAACATCTCGTAAATCAAAATGATGTCAAGAGAGCCGCAAAGAGAAATGGAATAAAGTTGGTGAACTAAACATTTTTTGTTTAGTAAAAACGGCCCTTATAAGGGCCACCATATTCTTAAAAAGAGATATCACGATTGCACACTTGAGTGGCACATTTCAGTGCTCAATTCAAAAGAGGTTAACCTCATAGCTCCCATGCTAGATTTCCCTGTCATGGCATATTTTTATGTTTGCAAATTAATTTTGTTTTCTACCTAAATGTTTTTGTGTGTAAACATTTAGGTAAAAACAAAAATAATTTGCAAACATAAAAATATTTTTTTTCTGTTTTGGAAATTAATTTTCTGTCTTGCAAGTTTTTTAGTTTATAAGAAAAATATTTTTTGTGTTTGTAAATTAATTTTGTTTTCTACCTAAATGTTTTTGTGTGTAAACATTTAGGTAAAAACAAAAATAATTTGCAAACATAAAAATATTTTTTTTCTGTTTTGGAAATTATTTTTCTGTCTTGCAAGTTTTTTATTTTATAAGAAAAATATTTTTTGTGTTTGTAAATTAATGTTATGAAAAACTTTTTTCATAACATTAATTTACAAACACAAAAAATATTTTTTTCTGTTTGCAAATTATTTTTCTGTCTTGCAAGTTTTTTGTTTAAAAAGAAAAATATTTTTTGTGTTTGTAAATTAATGTTATGAAAAAGTTTTTTTCATAACATTAATTTACAAACACAAAAATACTTTTTTCTGTTTGCAAATTATTTTTCTGTCTTGCAAGTTTTTTATTTTATGAGAAAAATATTTTTTGTGTTTGCAAAATGAATGTTATGAAAAAAAACTTTTTCATAACATTCATTTTACAAACACAAAAATATTTTTTGTGCTTGCAAAATAATGTTATGAAAAATGTTTGTTTTTTTTGTAAATAAAAATCTTGAGTTGGAAAAAATTTTCCCCTGTTTAGATAACAACAAAATAATATTACCTTTTTTCAAATCCGAAAATTTTATTCCATGAATATTTACAGATTTGTAAATGTCTTTTATGAAAATGTCACTTTCAAAAACTGTTTTCAATGTTTCTTGGCAAGTTTTCCTATTTTAGAATTATTGTCTTTAGCTTTTCGTTTTCTTGTAACTTTCTTTGGTGGTTCCTCTTTCTCTGGAAATAATACTTCTAACTCATCATCGATTTCCATTTTTGTTTCTTTGGGTATATCCATATTATATAATAATGTATCATCATTATCATCAAACTCTGGTAACACAGGTTCTGCTAAGTCAACTTTCTTATTTGTAATGTTTATATGGGAAGGTGGTGGTAATGGTAGCGTGCTCATCCCCTGTAAAGTGTGGTTGTCAATGTCTTTTTCATCAAGTTGTAAGTTGAAACCTGTAATCGATAATCTATCTTCTGTATGCTTTTTGTATTCTGACCATGGATAAACTTTTACCGGTCCTCGTTGATCAACAGCTGGTGAACCCCATCTTGGTTGAGACACAGAGTTATTCGATAGTTTTTTCAATCTACATTCATTTATCCAATGTCCTCTCTGATTGCAATAAAAACATGGCCCTTTGTCTGAACATGTATTCGCCCAATGTCCTTTCTGATGACAAATGGAACAAATCATCTCTTTAGGTGTTGATATCAATTTATAAAGTTCATTCACAAGTCTTCTAACTTCTCCCCATTTAGATGGTTTATAGTAAATACTTTTAGCATCACTTGCTTTTTCTAATCTTGGATCTGTAACTCTATCCATCTTTAACTTTTGGAGCGTTTCAAAAATATGTCTTGTCTTCTTGAAGTCAAAAGCAAGTGTGAAACATCTTAAGATTCTTCCTCCTTTTATACTTTTTTAATGTACATTTAATTGTACATTTAAATGTTCAATAACGTGCATTTACACACAATTGTTTAAATATACATTCATTTGGTTACAAACAGTTATGCTATCTCTTACACTCAATAATCTCTGGATACTATATTGCTGTTGTTAAATGTGTTTTAGTGAATTTAATATTGACTGAAAGATACACTAACAAATAAAATATTTACCATAGGAATATTTCCCATAGAGTGAATGGATTACATTTTATAACTTTTCAAATGTGTATAATAAACATTTATTAACAGTATAATTCAGTGGGTATTAAATGTACATTTAAATGCACAATTAAAAGTACATTAAAGGAAAGTATAAAAAGTGGGGGAATCTTAGGTTGATTCACACTTGGTTTTTGACTTCAAGAAGACAAGACATATTTTCAAAGCTAGAAGACGATAGAAGAAAACGATGAAGAGAGCCATTGACGAATACAGTGAGACAGAGAGTGAAGTAGATTACAAGAAGCAGAGAGTAGAATCAGCAAGAGACTTATACACCATCCACCCACTCCTACAAAAAACATCAAGAAAATTCCATTCCAAATCACATGTATGCAGAATAACCTTTAAACAATTTAATCAAAAGAATCCATTTGACACCCTTGTAAAAGTCTTTGACAGTTTGGTAGACAATATTAAAGAAGAATGTGGAGTAGAAGACAACAATCCAATGAGAATATCAGTTGACCACCCAGGATTAGAAATAGGTATATTTATCCCATTTACTAAGGCTTCGGGTATCACTGGTAGCACCATATTAGATGAAATAGAAAAAGTTGTACAATCAAATGATAACTTTACTATCCATGATGGGCAATTATCTTTAGAAATAACTCATACTTCTCTACCACAAGGGTCTGGGCGACATGCACCAATTGCATTTTCGTCTGTTGATAAAATGGTTGGAAACAAGAAAAGTATTATTGAAATTAAAAATGTTAATGATTCATTGTGTCTCACACGGGCCATTGTAGTGGGAAAGTGTTATGCTGATAGAGATAATTCAGAACTTTGGCAAAAGAAATGGAAAAATATTAAATGTTCTGATAGACCGACACAAGAGTTGGAAGCTAAGGCACTGATGGACAAAGCAGGTCTTGATCATAATATTCCTTGTGGATATGAAGAATATTATAAAATACAAGACTTGCTTTACCCAGAGTATGTCACCAAAATTCATCCACAGTATGCAAAAAGTGAATTTTTATTCAAACCTCCAGTTACCACCACTGGTAGTAAAGTTATTAATATTTACCACCATGACCAGCATTTTGATACTATCACATCAATTAAAGGGTTTTTAGGATGCCACTACTATTGTGAACTTTGCAGTAAAGGGTCACATGCGCCCTTTTGGTTGTGTTTGCTATGCTCCAACAAAATGTATTTCTGAACATCCCATCGCCTGTTATAGTTGTAATAGACAATTTAGAAGTTTATCATGCTATAATAACTATATCACTACAAAGGGGAAAGAAGAAAAATAATTTGTCAATTAGTTCAAAAATGTAAACAGTGCAATTCATTAATATATCCAACAAAAGGAAAACACATCTGTGAAGGATTCCAAAAATGCAAATATTGTCAACAAGTAGTTAATTCTGATCACCAATGTTTCATTCCAAAATACACTTCACCCGAGGATGGAAAATTACCAAACATTCCATTTGTATTTTTTGATTTTGAAACCACACAAGACTCAGGAGTTCATATCCCAAATTTCTGTGTTGCTCATCATGCATGTGGGGAATGTATTTGCAAACCTATAGATCAAGAATGTATTTCCTGTGACAAATTTGGATATCGGCAATCAATTTTTAAAGGGGAATCTACTTTATCAGATTTTTGTGATTGGCTTTTCAGTAAGGAACATAAAGGGACAACAGCTATTGCTCACAATTTAAGAGGTTTTGATGGACAGTTTATTTTAAGGCACCTCATTGAAACTGGTACAACAACTCCTGATGTAATTATGAATGGGAACAAAATTCTTTCACTTAAAGCTTGTGGTATTAGACTTATAGATTCTTTAAATTTTCTTTCAATGAGATTGGCACAATTTCCTAAAACATTTGGCTTGACAGAATTAGCAAAAGGTTATTTCCCCCATTTGGCAAATACACAAGCTTATCAAAATTATGTTGACCCTTATTTAGATTCAACATTGTATATGCCAGATTCAATGTCTCCAGCAGACAGGGAAGATTTTATCAAGTGGTACAACAAAAAATTTACTAGTAATGCCAGATTTGATTTTCAAAAAGAAATGGAATTATACTGTAAATCAGATGTACATATCTTGCGTAGGGGGTGTGGGGAATTCAGACAAAAATTTATAGATAGTGATGGCATAGACCCCTTGAGAGAAGCATTTACCTTAGCCGATGCATGTACAAAAGCTTGGAGAAAAAATTCACTTCCAGATAACAAAATGGCAATCATTTCAGACATAGGTTACCCTGCTAAAGTCAAATACTCCATTAAAGCCATTAGATTTTTACAGACACTTGCACAGGAAGAAAACATACATATTCAACATGCACTCAATGGTGGGGAAGTTAAAATAGGGGGGGTATTATGTTGATGGGTTTCACAAAGATACAAATACAATCTTTGAATTTTATGGATGTATGAGGCATGGGTGCATGACATGTTACAAAGACAATACACATGAGAAAAATCCAATCAATTTGCTAAGTTACCAAACTCTATACAACAATACACAGGAATGCATACACCATTTAGAATCATTAGGGTATAACATGAGAATAACATGGGAACATGAACTTGATCATTTTTGCGAATCAAATCCTGAAGTAAAATCAACATTAAATTCATTTTTTCCAAACATGGATCCTATTAAACCACGTGAAGCATTATTTGGGGGGAGAACAAATGCCATTAAATTACATCATAAAATAGACCAAAATACAGACAATGAAATAAAATACATAGACATCTGTTCACTCTATCCTTATGTCAATAAACACAGAGAATATCCAGTAGGTCACCCAGATATACTCACAAAGGAAAACATAAACATGAATAATATAAGACAGTACAGGGGACTTATCAAATGTAAAGTTTTACCACCATAATCTCTACACATGCCAGTATTACCAATTCATTGCAACAAGAAAATGGTTTTTACACTTTGCAATACATGTGCAGAACAAGAATTAGACAAATGTGAACACACACCAGATCAGCGTAGTATTACAGGTACATCTGTTGAACTTTTTAAAGCATTGGGGATGGGGTACACATTACTTGACACTTATCAGATTTGGCATTGGGAAGAATGGTCTTCAGAAATTTACAAACATTATGTGAACAAATATTTAAAAATGAAACAAGAAGCTAGGGGATATCTAGATTGGGTGAAAACAGAAACAGACAAAGATACATTTAAGAAAGACTATGCTCAAATTGAAAACATACATTTGGAAAATATTGAAAAAAATCCAGGACAAAGATCATTTGCTAAAACCATGTTAAACTGTTTATGGGGGAAAAGTGCACAAAACAATTTAAGAACAAAAACAGAATACATACAAGACCCATCAAAATATTTTGACCTGATACAAGATAAAGACATCATTATTAAAAATGTTGAATTGTTTGATCATGATAAATGTATTTTAGTCAATTACACAAAGTCTACAGATGTTTATGAACCTCACAAATCAGCTAATGTTGCAGTTGCATCTTTTGTCACAGCTTATGCACGAATGGAATTATAGAAAGTAATAGGACGTTTGGGTAGACGAGTATTATATTTTGACACAGACAGTTGTATTTACATTCATAACCCCTCACTTTGGAATTCGCAAGTTGTAAACAGTAGGTTAGGTCAATGGACAGATGAACATCCAGATGCAAAAATTATTGAATATGTAGGTTTAGGTCCAAAAAATTATGGTTACAAGTACATTAAAGATGGTCAAATACACACTTCATGTAAAGTCAAAGGAATCACATTAGATTACAATATATCACAGAAAGTCAATTTTGAATCCATGGTGGAATGTGTACAAGACAGACACAATTACAAAATGAACATTGAATACACACATAGAATTAAACACAACAAGAACAGACAAGTCACAAGTGAAAAACAAACCAAAACATTCAGATCTGTGTACACAAAACGTTTTGTAGTGGATAAATATGACACAAGACCTTATGGGTTTAAGGTATAAAAGCACCCTTCAGATTTCTCATTTCCACTTTGAACACTGAACAGGCAAGATGTCTCTACCACTTAATCCTACTTATCCTATATACTTGTCAGAGTTAAGAAGACTTTCGAGTTTTAGTATGACTACAAATCCTATTTTAAAATCCAAGAAAGAAGAATTAGCTAAAGCTGGATTTTTCTATGTGGGAGATGGTAAAGTAAAATATTTTGTATGTGGACAAGGTTTAATGAATTGGGAAGAAAAAGATATTCCTTTGCAAGAACATGTTAAGTGGCCAGCAAATTGTCCTTATATTCAATTGATAAGAAATTGTCAATTATACAATCCACCAACAAGTATGCAAACACCCCCAGATAAAATATTATCAGTGATGGATTATGGATTCACTTTAAATCAAATATTTTCAACAATGAAAAAATATGACAAGTGTTTAGATGATTTTCCAGATTCTAATTCTTTATTTGCACTCATGGCACTAAATGATCAAAGTACATCATTTAGTACCATAATTGCAAGACAAGCTGCAGGACAATTCAAAACTAAGTTAGATAAAATGTTTACAGATAATGTAGAAAATGATTTTCCTGACTGTCCTGATGTACAAAGTGTATGGTGTAATATGGTACCCGATGCACAAAATACATCAGAACAGACAAAAGAATCATCACTTTGATTTCAACTATGGAACCAGTAAGACGTATCTTAGACAACAAGATTACATGTAAGGCATTATTATATGCATTTCAATTGATCACTCCTGGTTATCTAACAATAACAAAAGAGTTTATTCATAATCAATTGGAAAAAGATGAAATGTATGGGGAATTTTGTAATGCATTACACATCATGAATGCTTTTTACAAAGATAATGTAGAAAATATTTGGACAAGAGTTGTGTGGGGTAATATAATTTATGATAAAGAAATCATTAATTACTTGTATAGACAATGTGTACCACAAATAGATAGAAGAATAGATTCTTTAGAAACTTTATTTGAGTTAAAAGCACCCTTAAAACGAATACCTACTAAAAGACATGAAGAAGGTATGGAAACAGAAAGTATATAAGTGAATGATTTGACAACACTTTTTCACAAAAACTACAATTATGGCATCGAGTGAATGTTTATTGTTTCAACACCCTTGTAATATCTTTATTTCGGGACCTAGTGGTTCAGGAAAAACAGAATTTGTCAAAAAGCTTATTGATATGAAACATGACTTATTTCAAATTCCCCCACAAAAAATCATTTGGTGTTATAAAGAATGGCAAAATACATATACTTTACTTGAAGAAAGTGAAGATATTAAATTCACAGAAGGCATCCCTGATGATGAATATGAAATTGTCAGTGATGTCACTATTCCCCATCTTGTAGTTTTTGATGATATGTTAGGAGATAAAGATGAAGAAAAAATTAAATTATGGTTCACACGAAAAGGACATCATAGAAATGCAAGTGTCATTTACATTACACAAAATATGTTTCAACAATCTAAATCTAGTCGTACCATAAGTTTAAATGCACATTATATGATTTTATTTAAAAATACCAGAGATAAAGGACAAATTAAAGTATTGGCAAATCAAGTTCAATTACCACATTTAAATGCATGTTATCAAGATGTAACAAGTATTGATCATGGTTATTTATTAATTGATTTTCATCCTAGAACTCCTGAGTCTTTGAGATTAAGAACTGATATTTTTCATCCTTGGGTAACACAAAATGAACGTGGTCCCATCATTTATACAAAACTATAAATTCCCCATGTTCTAATGAGTTGGTGTTAGTTAGTCAAAGTTTGTCAATGACTACACATCATCATGGTATCATTCATACAATCTTTGGAACAACTTGGTCAAGAAACAAGTCCATTTGCAAGACAAAAATTACTTAAGAAAGGTTTAATGAAAATTTTAAAATGGTTTACATTAGCAAGTAGAATCATACTTAATAAGAAAATTAACTTGCCAAAACAAACTTTAGCCTATATGGATAAACATAAACAAGATCTTGAACAACTTGCAAATCCAAGAGTAGATCTTGCAACAAAACGAAACATTATTTTAAAACCAGGAGGTGGTGGATTTTTTGGTGGTGTTATCATTCGTAATTTAATTTGATGGGATGGTCATAAGACAAGTAGATCATTCTATTCACCATTCAAAAAAACAAAGAGTAAGAAACGAAAGTCACCTAAAAGGAAACGAAAATCCCCTAAGAAAAGATCAAATAATCCATCAAGTTCTAGAGAGATAAAAAATCAACGAAAGGTAGGACCTAAATATATGTACACAAATTTTGAAATTGCACCTCATAGATCTCCATCTACAAAAACAAAAGCATTACTTGTGAAAAATCTTCAAAGACAAAGAAAAGTATCACCACTTAAGTTAACACGTGTAGTTTCAATAACAAAAGATGGTGTTAAAAATCATGAACCAATGTATTCTCTACAAAATACACAACATGTGCCATTAAAAGAAAAGATTCCCACAATGGCACGTTTTACAGCTTTAAATACACCTAAACCTGTTAAAGGGATAAGGTCTTACTTCAAATAATATAAAGTTTGCACATGTATATATAAATAGCATTACATTTTTATATTTGTTTCATTTATTCATTAGATTATATAAGAGCAAGATGGTGAGACAAAATAAGAAACAAAAAAATCCTTTAGTTAAAAAATATGGTGGTATGTTAATAGGTTTAAGTCAAACTCCTCCAGCATTTCAAAAACAAATTATGAAAAATGCACCTAAAGAATTAATTAATTGTGTGTCAGAATGCTGTCATAATCTTTTAAAAGGCAACATACATCTAACAAAAAGTCAGAAACAAAAATTACATCCAAAGCGTCAACAACTACGAGCACTCGCTAGTAAATCAATAACTCTTAAAAAGAAAAAACAAATTTTAAATCAAAAAGGTGGTTTTTTACCATTACTTGGTTTACTTGGACCTGCTATAGGAGTTGCAAGAAATCTTGCAAATAAATTAGTCAGTAAAATATGAAAAAGATGGCTATTGTACCTTATCAAATGTTAGAAGATATGCAACGTTTTAGAAATGAAAAAGCTCAAAGACCAAGATTACCACCTAACCCACAAGTTACAAATACTGCACAACTTCAAAATAATTTATCATCTGTGTTAGAAAATTCAGAGTTGTCCGAAAGTGAGAAAGAACAAAAGTATGGGGAAACTTTACAAAAATTTCAAATGTCACATAAGAAGGCATTACAACCAACATTGGTTCCATTGCCTGAGTCAGGAGAAAAATCATTATTTTTACGAGATCGTATTATAGAAAGTGTCCCTGTTACAATGAGACGTAAAGCAACTTCATTATTATCTGCTTTATCATCTCATCCACACATGAGTTGGGATGATCAGGGTGTATTAAGTTACGGTGGAGAAGTCATAAAAGGTTCAAATATCATAGATTTAGTCAATGATGTTCTTAGACACCGAAAAGGTTTTAAACCGAGTGGATGGGAAATGTTTATTCGTGGATTAAAAGATATAAATATCCCTCAAGATTTTGTTGGAAATCGTGAACGTTGGTTATGGATGAATAGACAACCTATACCCAAACCCAGTAAATATCAAAGTTCTCCAGAAGATAGTTGGTCTGAAACACCTCAATCATCCCCTCCAAAACGTAAAGTTCGTCGAGGTCATAGAGTGCAGTGGAGTGAAGACACACCAAAGTCAGCACTAAAGCGTAAATTGAAAAAACGTAGATTATCTGAAAAATGGGAGGATTATTGAATGATTTATTAACTGAAATATATTACAATACAAAACATCCTGCTGGTTATGGTGGTATACAAAAATTGTACAAAGCAGCTCATAGTAAAGATAATTCCATCACAGCTGATCAAGTGAAAAAATGGTTGAAAGGAGAAAGAACTTATACTTTACATAAACCCATCCGTAAAAAGTTTTCAAGACGTAAGACTATAATGGGTGGTATTGATCATCAATGGCAGATTGATTTAGCAGACTTACAAAGTTTACAATCTTACAATGGCCAATTTCGTTATTTAGTTTGTGTTATTGATGTATTCTCCAAATATGCATGGGTAATACCCATTCACAATAAATCAGGAGAGACATTAACAAAATCTTTTCAGAGTATTTTGAAAACTTCTGGATGTAAACCATTATCATTACAATCTGATAAAGGTTCTGAATTTAAAAATAAAGATGTACACAAATTTTTAAAGAAACAAAACATTCATTTCTTCACAACAGAAAATCCTGAAACCAAAGCTAGTATTGTTGAACGTTTTCAACGCACATTGAAAACACGAATGTGGAAATATTTTACACACAAACGTACATTAAGATACATTGATGTGTTGGAAAATTTAGTTGATGGATATAATCATAGTTTTCATCGAAGTATTCAGAGAAGTCCTGCTTCAGAATCATTAGAAAATGAAATAGAAGTATCTCAACATTTGTATGGTAAAAAGAAATTTAAAAAGAAAAAAATACAATTTAAAGTTGGTGATATAGTACATATTAATAAAACCAAACATACATTTGAAAAAGGGTATTTACCAAATTGGACAAAAGGATTATTTAAAATTACTCATGTAAAACATACAATACCACCCACTTATAAACTTGAAGATATGGGTGGCGAAAATATACAAGGGACATTTTATCCACAACAAATTCAAAGTATAAAAGATGATAAAAAATATATAATTGAATCAATTCTTAATAGACGGTCAAGACGTGTGGGAAAGAAAATTATTAAAGAACTTAAAGTACATTGGGAAGGTTATCCAAAGAAATTTGATAGTTGGATAGCAGAATCAGATTTGATATAAAAAGAATATGTCATCAAATGAAACTTCATTACCTAATGAAACCACAAGTGTTGATGTACAAAGTCAACAAAGTCAACAATTTAAAATTTGTGGAAATCGTGTTGCAAAAAATCAAGTCACTTATTTCACACAGATTATTATCATTTATGGTATTATAATTACTGCCATTGCACATTTGAGTTTACAAAGCCCTGATAAAGAATTGTGATTAGTGTTATTAAGTAGTTCTTTAGGATATATTCTTCCAAGTCCAGGTTTAAAATATTTGAAACAACCACAAGATAAGAAAAATGAATTCATTTTACGTAACACTTCTGAGTGATAGTTCTATGGATATGTTTCCAAATAATAACCAATGTTGTTTTCAAACACAATTATCTAAACCCATTCATGTTGATAAAGAACATTGGGAAGTGGGATTAGTTGAAGTAATTTTACCTTTGGAAGCAAAAATTATTACAGATGAAGAATCTGTTTTTAAAATCATTGTGACAGATAGCAAAATATCAAATCGTATTAATAAAACGAATTTGAAACATACATTACACAAAGGTGTTGCTGTTGTTGAATTGAATATTTTATCAGGTGCATATTTAAATGGCGCTCATGTCATAGATGCAATGCAAATAGAAATTCAAGAAAAACTTGGAGACATATTTAAATCATTTGATGTATTATTTCATCTTGGATTTTCAAGTCTCCAAGGCCGTGTAAAAATAGTAGGAAATAGTATTGGGAAAGTGGGTATTGAAATGTCAGAAAGTTTATTACAAAAATTGGGATGTAAAGATATTTTTCCTGTCATTTTTCCTAATACATCAAAAGGTGCATTTAAATATAATGTGGACTTAAATGTGAATTTCAATCAAGTCTTTATTTATGCTGACATAGCAGATTATACATTTTTAGGTGATACTGAAGCACCTATTTTACGTGTGATTCCATTTGAATCACATAAAGAGTCTTTGCATACTCATATAGAATTTGATAATGTACATTATGTACCAGTATCAAAATCTTATTTTGATCAGATCACTATAAATATAAATGGGAACACTGGTAAACCCATTCAGTTTGCAAGTGGCTAGACAGTTGTCAAGTTGCATTTTAGACAGAGACATAAATTAAATTTGTAAAAATGATGCCGGCGTATCAAGGTGTACCACGGCAATATGGATATGGATTAGGGTCTATTTTTCGCACTTCAATAAGAACAGCTGCACCATTTATAAAACCAATTGCAAAAAATGCATTTCAAACATTAAAGAGAGATGGATTAAGACATGGTTTAGAAATAGCAAATGAATTGATAAAAAAACGTAAAGCACCTAAAGACATTTTATTAACTCATGGAAAAGATCTTCTGAAATCAGTTGGTGAATCTGCTTTAGGTATAAAAAGACAAAAACAAGAACGAAAACGTCAGTCTGTGGTTTGTTCTCGTAGAGGCAAGACACGTCAAAGACAAGCTTATTTAAAACGAAAATCAAGACCACTTGATATATTTGTTTGAAAAAAATTATGTTACATGGATCTTGCGAACATTTTGGTAGTAGTTTTGATCCAGATAATGTATCACCAACATCAAGTGGTATAGAAAATATTGGTGAAATTGAACAATTTCCTATTGCATCTTTAAATAATTCTTCACCAATAGAATTTTTAATTCCAAGACAAACAACCAAGTGGTTAGATCTTGCAGCATCTACACTTGAAGTTCAATTTAAAATTACAAAACAAGATGGGAGTGTTTTGGCTGGAGATACACAAATTGCTCCTATCAATAATTTTTTTCATAGCATGTTCAGTAAAATTGATATTACACTGAATGGCAATCCTATCACCACCAATACAGATCTTTATCCATATAGAGCATTTTTTGAGAATTTTCTTAGTTATTCAAGAGATGTGAAAAAAACACATCTAGCTGCTAGTGAGATGTGGTATACAGATACTCCTGGACACCACGCAGAAACAAGTAAAGCTTCGTCGAACAAAGGTTTGACTGAACGAGCTAAATTAATTGGTGGTAGCAAAAATGTACAACTAAGAGGAAAACTGCATTTAGATCTGTTTGTGCAAGATAAGTATTTACCAAATGGAGTTGAGATGAGAATTAAATTGCATCGTGCTCCAACTAAATTTTGTCTGATTGGTAGTGAACATGGAAAAATAGAAATTCAAAAAGCCATATTCAGAATACCGGCATTGGATTTATTTCCAAAATTTGCGAATGATCTTAATGCACAAATAGATCGAACAAATTATAAAATGCCCATAAGACGTAGTGAAATTAAAACTTTCACTATTGGAAGTGGTCTTCATTCAAAAATAGAAGACTATCTGTTTCATAAACAGATGCCAAAACGAATTATTCTTGGTTTAGTTAGTAATCGAGATATAAATGGAGATATTGGCATTAATCCATTTAATTTTCAACATTTCGATTTGAATAAGTTGGAAATCACAATAGATGGACATTCCATTAAAGCACGTCCCTTTGAACCGAATTTTGAAGGTGGACTTTATCTAAATTCATATTTATCATTGTACGAAGCTATGGGCTATTTTGGACAAAATCAATCATTTAATTTATCTTTGCAGGATTATGCAAAAGGGTATACCCTTTTGGGTATTGATTTGACACCTGATCAGAGTAGTAGTGGGCCCTTGGCTCACCCAATAAAGTCTGGCAATCTTAGGTTTGAACTTCAGTTTGCTCAAGCTCTTCCAGAGGTGATCAACGTTGTTGTTTATGCAGAATTTGATAGCGAGATAGAAATCAACAAATTCAGAGAAGTGATATTTGACTATTAAGCAAGATGAGTCAGTGTGAACATTTCAAGATGTGTAAAGAAAAAATACAAACATTATTTCAAGAATGTGCAGTGATAGAACTGACAAAATCCATTCAACAGAAAATGAAAAATATCTGTGAAGAAAATCGAACCAACACAACAACATTAATAGATATGAACATTGCAGAGTGTTTACAGAAAGTGTGTCCAGTGACTATACTATATAATCTACACAAGAGAGCAAGAAAAATAAACTTATTAGAATATTGTGCTCATATGGACTTTGAAATAGACTGCCAAAAAGACATTCAAAAGTGGGCAGATTTAGTTAAAAGAGACTGGTCATATTATACAGCATATCTTGATTAACGGCTCCGTGCCAGCCTTTTCCAAGGCTAAGAAGATGGAAACCATACAATTACAAACTATACTTGACAGTTCTCAAAGGTTATCATCCTTAATTGGAAAAGTGTGTTCAAAAGACTTGTTACCAAAACAAAAACCTAAACACAGACAAGCATATATTGTGAACACAGATTCATCAAAAGAACCAGGAGAACATTGGATAGCAATATATTTTAAAGACAATCATTCTGCTATCTACTTTGATTCATATGGTTTACCACCAATAGATAGAGACATATACAATTTCATAGTGAAAAATACAGATTCCTGGACAATAAATACAATGAGACTACAAAGTGAATTTACTGTTGTGTGTGGAATGTACTGTATATTTGCTTTAGATCATCTTGCAAGAGGATATGATTTAGAAACAGTTCTTACTATCAAATTTGATCCAAGAAATTTCCAAGAGAATGATAGAGATGTTCGACGATGGTTTGAGCAAACTTATAGACATTATTTGAAATAACTGTAATAATAATAAATATCAGGTGTCAAAACAATCCCACAGAGGTAATTTTTACATTTTTTAGTTTTTTTAAGTTTTTTTTATTAAAGTCAATCATCTATCATATAATTTTCGCCAGACATTTGTGTAACAGAGAGATAGGGTTTTAGTTATTTTTTATATTTGTTTCAAAATCAGATCACTTGAGTGATATCAGTATTTTTATCTGACTCCCAAGATTTTTTCAAAAAATCTTGGCTGTCAAATAAAAACTAGCATAAAAAAGAATCTTGATGTAAATAGGTTTTCTCGTGGATAGGCAAACTCAGATCTCGGTGTATATATGTTCAGATTTCATTTCAATATAATGATTCAACTTTAAATACAGTTTTGTTTTTTGTTAAAACCTCTGTGATAGTTTAGTCGATTTTTGTTAGGTTAGTCCTATAATCCCTTTTTATCACCGTGTCCCTATTATCTCCCAACAGTAAAAAAGAGTTAAGAGTCACTTCTCTTTTTCACTGAGAGTATTAGGTTTAATATTGTATGCATACTTATCAAAAACTTTTATAGTGTAACCTGATATACAGTTTATACTGTGGAGAAAATTTTGATTGCTAAACATACAATGAATACTATTCTTAGTATAGAAAAACAACTATCACAGAGAGTTCGACCACAACGCGAATCCCTAAGTTTTTTTTATTTTGTGCATGTGTTCTTGTGTTTTATTGTGAGCATAATTTCCTTATGCTCACAACAAAACACAAGAAGACACACAAAATGCCATTTCCCCATTTATAGAAGTCGTATGCACAAAGTGGAGAGATGACAACCCAAAACCACATGGATACCCCTAATATAAAATGATTTTAAAATAATATAGACATTGGGTCACACTCTAGGGAAGGAACTGTTTTGTTTTTTTTTTGTCTTTTTTATAACAAAGACTTGGTTGTGTACATGAGAAGATATATCTCTTTCTAATATTGTGGGTAGCCCTGAAAAGGGCCGTTTTTAAAAAATCTTCAGTTCCATAGAGAGCTATGTGGTAAAGCCATCTCTTCTTCGGTGAAGAATTCACCTTCCCACACATCTATGGTTGTTGCTAGCATCTCTTCATCTGTAAAGCAATCTTGCTCCCATGTGTAGCTTTTCCCCACAAGAGCTTCCTCCTGCAAATGTACGGGGAGATCAAACCAGTGTTTAGGTCGATTCTTGTACTGGATCTCCCCGAACGGACGTGTGGCGGCTTTAACGAAAGGGTGGTCTTCAATCTTCTTAAGTTGTTCTTCCATCGAAAGTGTTGCCGACCACCACTTTCTCAAAGCCAAGACGAATTCTTCATGGGCCCTCTGTTTCTTGGTTCTCTCATAACTCTCTACGGAACTGTAATCCATCTTTGTTGCCTCCATGTCTTTTTCCTCTCTGTCAACGATAATTTCTTGAGTCAGATAATGAAATGTATCCAAATCCTCAACTCACCTTCTTTTTATAGACAATGCAAGGATCGAAAATGCACTGAAGAACGCTCACGCGACAATTTTATCGAGTGCGGGAAACAATTGTTGATAAGAGACATTTACTATCACAGACGTCCGACGTCAACAATTTTCGCGGGAAAAAATTGTTGACGTCGGAGGGCTGTGATAGTAAACGTCTCTTATCAACAATTGTTTCCCGCACTCGATAAAATTGTCGCGTGAGCGTTCTTCAGTGCATTTTCGATCCTCGCATTGTCTATAAAATCTAAAACGCATTCCAGACAATTCATTTGATAAAAAGCAATCGCCTGTTCTGCATTCAATCAGGGACGGATACAATATATTAGCTGATTTTAACGATTTAATTCGTATTGACAACTCATTGATGGCACCGCAGAGAATACCAAACCAAAAGGATACCATACCAAGTGAGAGGGTGAATAATTCTTTTTCACAAGATGAAAAAAATGAAACATTATTTCAGAAAATCCTGGAGACTCTACAAGACATGAAATCATCTCACCAAAAGATTGTTCTCTCAGCTGATAAGATTACAGTTCCTATAGAATTCAAAGTGTCGTCTCTTCCTTTAACAGTACCATATGAGTTGGCAGAACCGATACCTCAACCTCTGAGAAAAAGGGGACGACAAGCACGAAAACAGTTAGTAACTACATCCACACAAACAGATAAAGTCATTCAACAACCTATTCCAGACAATCAGAGTGAGGAAGAATCTGATGATATTGTTAAACCTAAAAAACGAAACGGGTACGATTCGATGGTCATGGGCGATATATGAAAAATATTGCTAACTGTTGAGTGACTTACACTACATCAAATCAAAAACAGCCCTTTTCAGGGCTACCCACAATATTAGAAAGAGATATCTTCTCATGTACACAACCAAGTCTTTGTTATACAAAAAAGACAAAAAACAGCTCCCTTATCCTCCAGTAAAAACTTATAAGCAAAAATGTACTATAGGATCTGGTCATAAAGCATGATGCGGGGCCACTATAGACCCAAGCATTTTTAACACGGCGTTTTCCATAGGCCCCATAGGGTTAGTGTTAAATTGTGTAACTTATAGACCCAAGATTTTTAACACTGAATTTCGCATAGACTCCATAGGGTTAGTGTTAAATTGTGAAACTTATAGACCCAAGAACTGCCACCAGCGCATTCAGGTTTGTCCCTATACGTTCTTGGGTCTATAAGTTTCACAATTTAACACTAACCCTATGGAGTCTATGCGAAATTCAGTGTTAAAAATCTTGGGTCTATAAGTTACACAATTTAACACTAACCCTATAGGGCCTATGGAAAACGCCGTGTTAAAAATGCTTGGGTCTATAGTGGCACCCCCAACTACTCGAGAGCCAGGAATGGAAATTCGGTGATTTTGTGTATCCGACAACGTCAAGTGAGAAGATCGTTAAAGTTATTTCTTTTAATTTATTTGATAAAATTACGGTCTCCTATAATGACTGATCAAGCCTACGATTACGAGACTACGTGTCGTCAGTATCGTATGCAGTATAGACGCTGCCAAGTTGCATTGAATTTTCTAATGCCAACGATATGCAGACTGTGTTACTCTTTATCTGTGCTGGCAGCCAAAATCCTTTACAGGGCGACAGAACTGCCGAGCCACCCGGAAAACACTTTGATCTCTGTAGTGTAGGCCTATTAACTTGTAAATCCCTGAATCATGATTCGACTACACGTACTTGTAATTAATGGGGGTTTTTCTACAAATTTAATATCAATAAAACTACATAGTGGAAATAACTTTCAAAACTTTGCAAATACAAGAAACATTTTTTGGTTTCGCCAGTGACTTATTTATACTGAGGTCACGGTTGAGGCCTACAACTAACAGGGCTTAAAAAGTTTCTTAATTTTTTTTTAAATACGTCGACAATGTTAATAAAATGAGTTATATTGGCTTTCTGTGTAAATTAGTATAAAATTACAACGCACTCTCACAAGAACCTAGCCTAATGTTCTGAACATACTGAAGACGACAGCAACTTAAGAGTATTGTGTAGAGACTACAGTGTACAGATATTTGAACTTTTTTCGACTTCAATTTTCACTGTAGATCTATTTTTTTCACATTTTGTCTTCTTCGGAGGGGTGGGGGGTAAAAAGTAAAGACGCATGCGATTCTTCAAAACGTGTTGGTTTCCAGAAATACTTGTCTTGCTTTATATTTCACGTAATCACAAAGTGATTTCAACCAAATATAGAACTGAGGCGATAGGCCTACTGATAACTGTCGGCCTACACTTCCAGATTTCAGAAGATTGTAACTGGAAACTCAAAAGTGATAGCCTAAATCTTTTTTTCACTGTGTCTGATATTCTGTTGATTGCCTATTACTTTGGATACCTGTTGGATCCAATAATTTTTCCAGAACACCAGATTACAGTATGGGCTAGAATGGGCATCATTTATTTAAAGTACCTGAAATTTTGTGTGCAGTAATGTCTAAAGTTAGTATTAGACCTACTATTCAAGAAAAGGGATAGCAGAAGGTTTGAGTGGTTATCTTACATCACTGGGTCGAGTAATACTGCTACACTAGAACAATCACGGAGGAGCTTGGGTGGATGGGGATCAAGGACAGGATAGACTTATTGAAACTCGGTTATCTTAATTATTTGGTAAATCTCCCCGCCAGACGATGGTGTAAAGTAATGTTCCAGAGTATTTTCAACACAAATATGAAGACAAGGTGGATGGTCCATGTGAGGGAGCTAATAGAGATTGACTCTTTGGAGATCTCGGACCTAGACGTATATAGGGGCAAACCAGGGTAAACAAATCGTGAGAGAAAGGGTCATGGGGGTGATAACCTTATTGGCGAGAGCGGGTCAAATCAAAGAGGTCTTTGGGTGGCCTGCGTGATAAAGAGAAGCCTGGTTTTGCAGAGTACCTTGATGGCACCTTTGGGGGGCCACTCTTGTTCAAGCTGAGGTCGCAGTCTCTGGAGCTGAGGGGGAAAACCGTGAAAAGGAGTACCAGATGTGTAATTTAGGCGTGGTGGAGACCCTGGAACACTTTCTTCTAGAATGCTCAAAATACCAGTCTAAAAGAATAAGATTCACTGGGAGTATAATGGGGAAGTGGGATGGGAGAATGAAGGACATGTGGTTAGTGAGAGACTCAAAGCAGAGGGTTAATATGCTACTAGTAATCAGAGAGATTGGGGAGAATGGGGCAAGGGATGTTATCAAGCAATTCGTCACCGAGTGTTGGGAGGAGAGAAGCGTGGGAACAGGGAGGCAGTTGGGAGTAGAGGGCTAACCAAGGCCTTCTCACCTGAGAACCACGACGAATCAGCGCCCGGCCAAAGTGTTATTATCATTATTATCACATCCAATCAGTTTTTCAATCATGCTAACTGTTGCGCGCCTATTTTGTAACATTTAAAAAAAATGAATTGCTCAGCCTTAGCCAACACACAATAAACAGCCCACCGCCCTCACTGCCCCCCCCCCCCCCAAACTGTTCATGTGAATTCAGTTTAAAACATTCCTTGCTTCTATTTTGCTTCAAACTTATAGGACACTAGACTTTATGATTCTGGAGAATCATGGCTTTTGCAGATGAGATTCCGTGATTTTTCATGACCCCAGAGTGTCTGATGAATTGTTTTTAACTGTCTCACCGAATTTCCTTTATTGATGTTATAAGAAAGGTGGATATAGTAGTCTCAAATGACCCAGTTTGATAAAAAATGTTTAGGTTGGGACCATCATTCATTTGGAGTGGGTTAATATCAATATCGTCGTCCGACAAGTTAATGACCGACAAAAGGAGTTATGTTTGTTTGACACATACCCACTGAGTGCTGTGGCTGTTTGAAAACGGTCCATTTTATCTCAAATGTATCTAAAATATTGATGTCTGGCAGCTTGTAGAGCGTTAACAAGTGCTAACAGTAATATTTTTCCATGCAACTTGTAATGGCACACCAAGAACTGCGAATGGCCATTTTTTCTTAAAAATCTACAAGATGTTTTCAAGAGAAATCCAGGGAGAGCATAAATTTTAAGCTTTTAATGGGTATCATTGTTGAGCTAAGGGTTGTTTTTTTGAATACCCTTATTACTTACAAAAATAATTCTCAGTGAATTCTACTTCCACTTATGTTGATCTCTCCTCTTAACTTTGGGTGCTGTGGGTACGCAAACACAGCCCATTTTATCAAAATTTTAATGTTTGAGAACCTGCATAGTGTTAACGAATGCTTACTGGAATATTTGGTACATGCAACTTGTAATGTCACACTAAGATTTGAGAATGGCCCATTTTTCTTGAAAATCTACGATATGTTTTTAGAGAAATCCTCGGATAACATGAATTTTTAACCTTTGAGGGGTATCGCTCTGTAACCAGCCCTAAACGGATTAATGCGTGGTTTTGTGAATACCTTCATTACTTACAAAAATGATCCTCGGTGAATTCCACTTCCAATGAAGGAGGATATGTTTATCTCGCAGGTACACGTTGGGTGTTATGGGTGCCCAAGAACAGCCCATTTTTTCAAAATGTCTATGATTGACAACCTCTGGAGGGTTAACAAATCCTTACCGGAATATTTTGTCCATGCAGCTTGTAATGTCACTCCAAGACCTGCGAATGGACAATTTTTCTTGAAATTTTTTTTCGGAGAAATCCACAGAAAACTGGATTTTTAAGCCTTTAAGTGGTATATCACCTTAACCAGTCGAAAATTGTTTAAGACCTCGATTTTTGAATACCCTTACTACATACAAAACATTTTCCCTATCAGTTTTGCGTTCGGTAATAGAAGTTACGCTTCTCTGTGTCATTCCCATTTGATGTTGTTGGTGTCCAAAAACAGACTATTTTTTTCCAAATTTTGACATTTTGCCGCCCATAGAGGGTTAACAAATGTTTACCGGAATATTCTATCCATGCAACTGGTAATGTGACATCAAGACCTATCAATGGCCATTTTCTCTTGAAAACCTACGAGATGTTTGTAAAGAAAGCCAGGGAAAACATGAATTTTTTAAGCTTTTGATGGGTATTGCTATTAACCACAACAAAGGGGGTTAACCTTTGGTTTCTTGAATACCCTTATTACTTACAAAAATGGTCCTTGGTGGATTCCACTTCCAACAAAGGAGATTATGTTTATCTCTCGGGTATACATTAGGTGCTGTAAAAAAAATTACGATGCTTGGCATCCTGTAGAGGGTTAATAAACGTTCACCGGAATATTTTGTCCATGCAGCTTGTAATGTCACACAAAGACCTGCGAATAGTCATTTTTCTTGAAAACCTACAAGATGTTTTTAGAGAAATCCACAGAAAATGGGAATTTTAAGCTTTTAAGGGGTATCTCTCTTGAGCCCGTCCAAAATGGGTTAAGACTTCGACTTTTGAATACCCTTACTACTTACAAAAATGTTTCCGTATAAATTGTGCGCTCGACAAAAGAAGGCACTTTTCTTTGTGGCGTACCCATTGGGTGCTGCTGGTGTCCAAATACAGCCCATTTTATCACAATTTTAACATTTAGTAGCCCGTGGGATGTTAAGAAATGCTCACCGGAGTATTTTGTCCATGCAACTTGTAATGTCACTCCAAGATCTGCGAATAGCCAATTTTTCTTGAAAACCTACAAGATGTTTTTTGAGAAATCCACAGAAAATTGGAATTTTAAGCTTTTAAGGGGTATCTCTCTTTAGTCTTCCAAAACGGGTTAAGACTTCTACTTTTGAATACTCTTCCTACTTACAAAAATGTTTCCGTATAAATTGTGCGCTCGATAAAAGAAGGCACTTTTCTTCGTAGCGTACCATTGGGTGCTGTTGGTGTCCCAAAACAGCCCATTTTATCCCAATTGTTACTTTTAGCAGCCCCTGGAGGGTTACCAAATGCTCACAGGAGTATTTTGTCCATGCAACTTCTATTGTCACACCAATACCTGCGCATGGCCAATTTTTCTTGAAAATCTACGAGACTCGTTTAGAGAAATCCACAGAAAACATGAAGTTTTGATCTTTGGAAGGGTATTTCAGTTTAACCAGCCCAGAATGCATTAACGCTTGGTTTCTTCAATACCCTTATTACCTACAGAAATGATCCGCGGTAAATCCCACTTCCAATAAATTAAGTTACGTTTATCTCTCGTGTATCGTTTGGGTGGTGTGGGGGCCCAAATATAGCCCATTTCCTCAAAATTTCTATGTTTGGCAGCCTGTGGAATGGTAACATATACATTGCCTAATATCTCTTGTATATGAATGGTCGTGTCACAAACAGTTCTAACAATGTTGAATGTTTAAAAAAAAATCTACAAGACGTGTTTCGAGAAAGTGCTTATAAACCCTAATTTTGACAGTTTTTGGCCAATTTCGGCGAAATAAGGGTTAAGTCAAAAATTCCGCTTTTGGTACTTTTTTAGATTTTGTGCTCCTCTATGCGTGTGCAAAATTGGGTGAAAATCGGTTCGAAAATGGCTTCTGAATCGTATGGACAAAATGTGTGGGGACAAAACCCCAAAATAACTTGACTCTATGATTCTGGAGAATCGTGGCTTTTCCAGATGAGATTCCATTATTTTTCATTACCCCAGAGTGTCTGATGAATTGTTTTTACTGTCTCGCATAAGTTCCTTTATTGATGTTATGAGAAAGGTGGGTATAGTATTCTCTAATGACTCAGTTTGATAAAAAAATGTTTAGGTTAAACCCATCATTAATGGTGGAGAGGGTTAATATCAATATCATCGTCCGACAAGTCAATGACCGACAGAAGGAGTTACGTTTGTTTGTCACATACTCACTGAGTGCTGTGGCTATTTGAAAATGGTCCATTTTATCGCAAATGCATCCAAAATATTGATGTCTGACAGCTTGTAGAGGGTTAACAAGTGCTAACAGGAATATTTTTCCATGCAACTTGTAATGTCACACCAAGAACTGCGAATGGCCATTTTTTCTTAAAAATCTGCAAGATGTTTTCAGAGAAATCCAGGGAGAAAATAAATTTCAAGCTTTTGATGGGTAAAAAAAACCCCCCAAAACCCTAAAAAAAAAATAATAATCCGAAGAATAACAAGAGTCTTTTCGAGAGGGAAAAGCCTAATAATAATCCGTAGAAAAACAATAGTCTTTTCCAAAGGGAAAAGCCTAAAAAAATAACTAGAGGGGTGTCATTTGTGTGCAAAGCACACTATAGTATATCCCCGCATTCGCATTTGTGATTATTGTCGGGGCCGAATCAAAAATCCAAAACCTTTATGCACATCTACAGACCCTACTAATGAACATGAACACACTTTCAGTGTTTCGAATTGAAACCCCTAGGAGTTTTTCGCCGGAAACCATTCCTCTAACGCCAAAAGTGGTGCCCCTTACGCCCCCGAGGGCCGAATCAAAAATCCAAAACCTTTATGCACATCTACAGACCCTATGAATGGACATGAACACACTTTCAATGTTTCGAATTGAAACCTCTAGGAGTTTTTCGCCGGAAACTATTCCTCTAACGACAAAAGTGGTGCCCCTTACGCACCTGAGGGCCGAATCAAAAATCCAAAACATTTATGCACATCTACAGACCCCATGAATGAACATGAACACACTTTCAATGTTTCTTTTTTTTCCACACATTTTGTCCGTACGATTCAGAAGCCATTTTCGAAACGATTTTCACAAAATTTTGCACACTCATAGAGGGGCACAAAATCTAATGAAAGTGTCAATGACACTGTAGCTCAACTTGTCAAGACATGTACATGTATAGTATGTGACACAGCAATGACAAACATCTAGGTAATGACCTGATAACAAATGTACATATAAAGTATTGTAACGGTCTGAACATAAATACTGGCCATAGCCTGTAACAAATGTATAGGTAAAGTATTGTAAAGGTGGGTGACAGTCAGATGCTGAATAGAAAAGAAATCTTTGAGTCCCAGAGTGGGTCTGACTGAACCCCAAAATATTTGTTCTCATAGCACAGTGATAATAAAGGCACCCCAAAACACACTCATTCCTGTCCCAAGGTGAAAACAAAGGTACCCAAGAAGTTTCGTGAAGATCAGTTCATAAATACGAGCTGTATAGAAGTTGTGACAAAAAACTGATTTGACCTAATTTCGGTACAAATGGCCACTGGCAGCCATCTTGAGGTGATAACAGAGGTACCCAATAAGTTTCGTGAAGATCGGTTGATAAATACAGCCTCCAGCCCAAGCCGTATTGCCATGTGCACTTACTGTGTGTAAGTAGCACTGAAAAAATCAAAGTTCATCTAATTTGCATAATTTCTGCACGAGAAAAAAACCCTTATTATATGTGATGTATCCCATGGTACTAAACATTCACACAAAAAGTTATTCAAGTCAGCACTTTCATATGGAAGTTCGGTGCAAAAATCTGATTGCACCTAATTTTGTACAAAATGGCTGCCATCGGCCATCTTGAATTTCGGACCGCACCCCAAAACAATCGTTCTCGTGCCACGGTGATACCAAAGGTACCCAAGAAGTTTCGTAAAGATCGGTTTATATTATATGTGATGTATCCCATGGTACTAAACATTCATACAAAAAATTATTCAAATCAGAGCTTTCATATGGAAGTTCTGTACAAAAAACCGATTTCTGCATCGTCGGTACAAAATGGCGGCTGGCGGCCAACTTGAATTTCGGATCGGACCCCAAAACACTCGTTCTCGTCCCACAGTCATAACAAAGGTACCCAAGAAGTTTCGTAAAGATCGGTTCATAAATACGGCCTCTAGCCCGAGCTGTATTGAATTGTTGACGGACGGACGGACGGACGGACGGACGGACGGACGGACGGACGGAAGGACGGCCAGATGGACAGACGGACGACAGACAACTGGCCATGGCCTAAGCTCAAATTTGGCTTCGCCAAAATTGAGCTAAAAATGTACACAAGCGGAATTTTGGATTTAACCCTTATTTCGTCTGAATTGGAAAAAAACTATCAAAATTGGGGTCTATCGGCATTTTCTCGAAACACGTCTTGCAGATTTTTTTTAAACATTCATCATTGCTAGACGTGCCTGTGACACGACCTTTGATACATACGACATATTAGGCGATGCATATGGTAACCCTCCACAGGCTGCCAAACATCGAAATTTTGATGAAATGGGCCGGATTCAGGCGCCCCCAGCACCCAAACGATACACGAGAAATAAACATAACTTCCTTTATTGGTAGTGGAATTCACCATGGATCATTTTTGTAAGTGATAAGGGTGTTAAAAAACCAAGCGTTAGCCCGTTTTGGGCTGGTTAAACAGCAATACCCCCCATAAAGCTAAAAAAATCATGTTTTCCGTGGATTTCTCTAAACGAGTCTTGTAGATTTTCAAGAAGAATTTGTCACTCCCAGGCCTTGGTATGACAATAGAAGTTGCATGGATAAAATACTGCAGTGAGCATTTGTTAACCCTCCATGGGCTGCTAAATGTCAAAATTGTGATAAAATGGGCTGTTTTTGGACGCCAACAGCACCCAATAGATAGGCCACAAAGAAAAGTGCCTTCTTTTATCGAGCGCACGATCTATACGGAAACATTTTTGTAAGTAGTAAGGGTATTCAAAAGTCGAA
The DNA here is from genome assembly GCA_031216915.1 of Pictodentalium vernedei. Classification (NCBI taxonomy): domain Eukaryota; kingdom Metazoa; phylum Mollusca; class Scaphopoda; order Dentaliida; family Dentaliidae; genus Pictodentalium; species Pictodentalium vernedei. Next base: position 646,015,882 of record CM062297.1, on the reverse strand, counting down.
GTCTTAACCCATTTTGGACAGGCTAAAGAGAGAGACCCCTTAAAATCTTAAAATTCCCATTTTCTGTGGATTTCTCTAAAAACATCATGGAGGTTTTCAAGAAAAATTGGCTACTCACAGGTCTTTGTGTGACATTACAAGTTGCATTGACAAAATATTCCGGTGAGCGTTTATTAACCCTCTACAGGCTGCCAAGCATCGTAATTTTGTTGAAATGGGCTGTTTTCGGACATGCACAGCACCCAATGTGTACCTGAGAAATAAACATAATCTCCTTTCTTGGAAGTGGAATTCACTGAGGACCATTTTTGTAAGTAATAAGGGTATTAAAGAAACCAAGCATTAACCCCTTTTGTGGTTGTTAATAGTGATACCCATCAAAGGCTTAAAAATTATGTTTTCCCTGGATTTCTTTACAAACATCTGGTAGGGTTTTCAAGAGAAAATGGCCATTGATAGGTTATGGTGTCACATTACCAGTTGGTGGATAAATTATTCTGGTAAGCATTTGTTAACCCTCCATGGGCTGCTAAATATCAAAATTTTGAAAAAAATAGTCTGTTTTGGACACCAACAACATCAAATGGAAATGCAACAGAGAAACATAACTTCTTTTACCGGACGCAGAACTGATAGAGAAACATTTTTGTAAGTAGTAAGTGTATTAAAATATCGAGGTCTTAACCCATTTTTGACTAGTTAAGGAGATATACCCCTTAAAAGCTTAAAGTACCAGTTTTCTGTGGATTTCTAAAAAAAAAAAAATCAAGAAAAATTGACCATTCGCAGGTCTTGGAGTTGCATGGACAAAAGCATTTGTTAACCCTCCAGGGGTTGCCAAACATAGACATTTGGAGAAAATGGGCTGTTCTTGGGCAACCATAACACCAAATGTGTACCTGTGAGATAAACATAACCTCCTTCAGTGGAAGTGGAATTCACCGACAATCAGTTTTGTAAGTAATGCAGGTATTCACAAAACCAAGCATTAACCCGTTTAGGGCTGGTTAGAGAGCGATACCCCTCAAAAGGTTAAAAAATTCATGTTATCCGAGGATTTCTCTAAAAACATCTCATAGATTTTCAAGAAAAAATGGCCATTCTCAGATCTTAGTGTGACATTACAAGTTGCATGTACAAATATTCCTGTAAGCATTTGTTAACCCTATGCAGGTTCTCAAACATCAAAATGTTGATAAAATGGGCTGTGTTTGCATACCAACATCACCCGAAGTTGAGAGTAGAGATCAAAATAAATTTATCAACCTGAGTCATTTGAGACTACTATACTCATCTGTCTCATAACATCAATGAAGGAACTTCAGTGAGACAGTTAAAAACAATTCATCAGACACTGTGGGATCACGAAAAATCATGGAATCTCATCGGGAAAAGCCACGATTCTCCAGAATCATAAAGTCTAGTTTTTTATTGTATCACTAAAGCATTGTTATCGATGCCTTGAGAAAAGTAGTTATAATAGTCTCAAATGACGCAGTGTGATAAAAGAAAGTTTTGTTTAAATCATCATTGTTGGTGGAGAGGGATATTAATATCAATATCAGCATCTGATAATCAGCGTCTAATGCAAATAGCCCATTATATCTAAATTTAATTTATCTAAAATTTTGATATTTCACATTTGTGGAGGGTTAATGAAGGCTTGCGAGAATAACTCTTTACCAAAGGTTATTTATTCTTGAAAATCTGTAAGAACCACTTGAAGATATCCACAGAAAATGTGAACTTTAAGTTCTTAAGCATGTCATGTATTGTCCCTGTGTCAATTATCTCCTGTTGGACCACAGTTGTTATGCATGATTATGTCATCTTTTCAAACCTTCTGCAGTACACCCTGTCTCTGTAAAAGACTATTGTTTTTCTATGGATTATTTTCGAACGATTTTCTCACAATTTTGCATACGCATAGAGGGGCAAAAATTCTAAAAGTGAACCGAAGCGGAATTTTCGATTTAACCCTTGTTTCGCAAGAATTGGCAAAAAACTGTCAAAATTAGGGTTTATATGCACTTTCTCGAAACACGTCTTGTAGATTTTGTTCAAACATTCATCATTTTTAGACCTGTTTGGACACGACCATTCATATACAACAGATATTAGGCAATGCATATGTTAACCCTCCACAAGGTGTCAAACATCGAGTTTTTGATGAAATGGGCTGTTTTCGGGCCCCTAAAGCATCAAAACGATACACGAGAGATAAACATAACTTCCTTTATTGGAAGTGGGATTCACCGTGGATCATTTTGTACGGAATAAGGGTATTCAAAAAACCAAGCGTTAACCCGTTTTGGACTGGTTAAACTGCAATACCTCTCAAAAGCTCAAAAATGCATGTTTTCTGTGGATTTCTCTAAACGAGTCTTGTAGATTTTCAAGAAAAATTGGCCACGCGCAGGTCTTGGTGTAGAACCATCCACGGGCTGCTAAAAGTAAAACTTGTGTGATAAAATGGGCTGTTTTTGGACACCAACAGCACCCAATAGGTACGCCACAAAGAAAAGTGCCTTCTTTTATCGAGCGCACAATTTATACGGAAACATTTTTGTAAGTAGTAAGGGTATTCAAAATTCGAAGTCTTAACCCATTTTGGACAGGCTAAAGAGAGATACCCCTTAAAATCTTAAAATTCCCATTTTCTCTGAAAACATCTAATAGGTTTTCAAGAAAAATTGACTACTCGCAGATCTTTGTGTGACATTACAAGTTGCATGGACAAAATAAATAAATAAAATAACCAAGCTTTAACCTCTTTTGTGATGGTTAATAGCTATACCCATCAAAAGCTTAAAAAATTAATGTTTTCCCTGGATTTCTTTACAAACAACTTGTAGGGTTTTCAAGAGAAAATGGCCATTGATAGATCTTGGTGTCACATTACCAGTTGCATGGATAAATAATTCCGGTAAGCATTTGTTAACACTCCATGGGCTGCTAAATGTCACAATTTTGAAAAAAATAGTCTGTTTTTTGGACACCGACAACATCAAATGGGAATGCCACAGAGAAACGTAACTTCTTTCACCGGACGCAAAACTGATAGGGAAAATTTTTTGTAAGTAGTATTTTTTGTAAGTAGTATGGGTATTCAAAAATCGAGGTCTTAGCCCATTTGTCACTGGCTAAGGAGATATACCCCTTAAAAGCTAAAAATCCATTGAGAAAATGGGCTATTCTTGGGCACCCATAACACCCAATGTGTACCTGCGAGATAAACAAAAACTTCTTCAATGGAAGTGGAATTCACCGAGGATCATTTTTGTAAGCAATGAAGGTATTCACAAAACCAAGCAGCAACCCGCTTAGGGCTGGTTACAGAGCGATACCCCTCAAAAGGTTTAAATTCATGTTACCCGAGGATTTCTCTAAATACATCTCGTAGATTTTCAAGAAAAATTGGCCATTCTCAGATCTTAGTGTCACATTGCAAGCTGCATATACAAAATATTCCAGTAAGCATTTATTAACCCTACGCAGGTTCTCAAACATCAAAATTTTGATAAAATGGGCTGTGTTTGCGTACCCACAGCACCCAAAGTTAAGAGGAGAGATCAACATAAGTGGATGTAGAATTCTGGAGAATTATTTTTGTAAGTAATAAGGTATTCAAAAAAAAACCTTTAACCCTTTTGGGCTGGTTAAACAATGATAGCCATCAAAAGCTTAAAATTCATGTTCTCCCTGGATTTCTCTGAAAACATCTTGCAGATTTTTATGAAAAAATGGCCATTCGCACTTCTTGGTGTGACATTACAAGTTGCATGGAAAAATATTCCTGTTAGCACGTGTTAACCCTCTACAAACTGCCAGACATCAATATTTTGGATACATTTGAGATAAAATGGACCATTTTCAAATAGCCACAGCACTCAGTGGGTGTGTGTCAAACAAACGTAACTCCTTTTGGCGGCCAATAACCCGTCGGACGACGATATTGATATTAACCCTCTCCACCATTAATGATGGTTTTTACCTAAACATTTTTTTTATCAAACTGAGTCATTAGATAATACTATACCCACCTTTCTCATAACACCAATAAAGGAACTTCAGTGAGACAGTTAAAAACAATTCATCAGACTCTCTGGGGTCATGAAAAATCATGGAATCTCATCTGGTAAAGCCATGATTCTCCAGAATCATAAAGAGTAGTTATTTTTTTTTCTTTTTGGAGGGTTTATTTTTTTTTTCTACACATTTGGTCCGTATGATTGAGAAGTCATTTTCGAACCGATTTTCACAAAACTTTGCACACTCGTAGAGGGGCACAAATTCTAAAAATGTACCAAAAAGCGGAATTTTCGGTTTATTCCTTATTTCGTTAGAATTGGCAAAAAACTGAGGAATAATCACCAGTCAGAATCCTTTCATATTTGGTATCCTCTGGGGGAAGGGTGGGGAAGATTCCAGTTTGTTCAAATCGGGTTCCTGGGTTAATATTTGGGCTCTTTATTGGAGCCCAAAGTTTAACTTGGTGCAATATGAGAAAATTTCTTACAAAATTTTCTTCAGATCCACCAGTCAGAATCCTTTCATATTTGGTATTCTCTGGGGGTGTGGGGGTGGGGGTGGGGGGTGGGGGGGATTCCAGTTTGTTCAAATCGGGTCCCAGGGTTAATATTTGGGCTCTTTATTGGAGCCCAAAGTTTCAAATTTCAAAAACAGCACGTACCAGAATATTGTTTTTTGGTATGCAGCTTCCTTTGGTCCAGTGGAATCAGATGGACCAAAAAAGTGCTATCGGTTTTGTCATCGGTGCTGTATGGGGGATGCCCTTTTTAACACTGTTGGTATTGACAAAAAAATGCTGAGTCATCATCTTTCTTATACTCAACTAATTTGAAACCACTGGGCCAAATTCATTCATATATGGTAAGACCATCTTTGGAGTATATTATTTCTAATTTGTTCAAATGAAGCTGCTGCCATCTTCAGGCTGGTGGAGTTGACTCTTCTGATTATTTTCCCAAAAAGTTACTATGCCCCTTGGGGTGGGGTTAATGCTCCATGAGCCTAAAATGCTTTAAAAATCATCTTATAAGCCACTCACAACAATTTTATGCTTGGATTGCTGGCAATGAAATTTACTTTAGTAATGCAGATTCATTTTTTTCAAAGGAACTCAGTAGGTCAAAATTTGGACTCCACTCAAAATTTCTATTTCCAGAACCAATGGGCTGATTTGAATCAAATTTGTCATGTAGTATAACTGGGTCATAAGTACTTGATTTCGGCCCGAATTGTTTTTTTTTTTCTTCGTTGGGGGGGGGGGGGGGGAGAGAGAACCATAGGAGTTAAAAACAAACAAAAATTTCTTTCAGACACTTTTTTTGAGATCTCACAGAAAAGAGCTTTATTTTTGCCTAGGAAGCTTTCCTAGGACCAGCAGAAATAAATGGCCATAACAAATGCCTTTGGTTGTGTCATAGCAGAACAAAAAAATTGCTCTTGCTGCCCATCCCTTACTGACACACTCATCTCTTTTGACAACTTGAGCCAGGTGAGCGTTTTATGCTCACATAAGCCTCTGGTTTTACAAATGGAACTCTTTTTGCCCAGTGGATGCTGTTGGTAACTTCACTTGGCAGATGTTGCATTAAAAATCCACTCTCCACATACTATACCAAACAAGTAACTTTTAATAATAGAAACAACACAACTCCACTATACAAAGATGGCTGCAACAAAATTCTAATTGAAACTTAACCTCGATAAAACTTATGAAATTAAGAATTTAGCAGAGAGATTTTGAGGTCGAGATCTTGTTATGCAACATTTCGAAACTTGAAAGGGGATTCGCTGCTAGAGATGGACTGCTTTATATCATTTAACAACTGCAACTAGGACCCGGTCACTAATGCTTGGGGTGCGAGTCCTCTAAAATAGACAACATGGGGTATAAACCCTTGACTGACCTTGACTTTATCTCCATGTTGTGGTCATGATTAGCCATTGTGCAGAAGTATGTCATCTTAAACACCAATAAATAAATAAATAAATAAATAATTAAATAAACAAATAAATAAATAAATAAATAAATAAATAAATAAATAAATAAATAAGGAATATCATTTAAAAGGCTTCTTCTTTAGATCCAGCACTCAGAGAATTTTTATAGGAGCCCAATTTAATTTGTTCAAATCAAGTCTTTCTTCAAATTAAGTCCCTAGGTTTATATTTGGGCTCCTTATGGGAACCTAAATTTTAACTTTATGCAATATGAGGAAAACTATTCTTCAGATCCATTAGTTTGAATTGTTTGGTATTTGGTATGCAGCATCCTGATGGTGACCGGATTCAAGTTTGTTTAAATCAAGTCCTTGGCATTATATCTCAGCGATATTTGGTATACATCATCCTTATAGGAGCCTAATTCAATTTGTTCAAATCAAGTCTTTCCTCAAGTTAAGTCCCTAGGTTTATATTTGGGCTTCTTACGGGAACCTAAATTTTAACTTTATGCAATATGAGGAAAACTATTCTTCAGATCCACTAGTTTGAATTGTTTGGTATTTGGTATGCAGCATCCTGATGGTGGCCGGATTCAAGTTTGTTCAAATCAAGTCCTTGGCTTCATATCTGAGCGCCCTATTTGAGTCTGAATTGTAACCAAGGGCTTTATGAGGAATATTCTTTAAAATCATCTTCAAATTCACAAGTCATAATCTTCTGATAGTTGGCATACAGCTTCCTCATAAGTGACCAGATTCCAGTTATTACAACTAAGTCCATGTGTTCAGATTTGGGCTCCTTATGGGATCCCAAATTTTAACTCCGTGCAACATGAAGAAAATGCTTTAAAATCATTCTGTCCACCTGACAGAAACGTTTCATGTTTGGTATACACTATACTTTTAAAGGCAGATCCAAGTATGTTCCAATCAAGTCCTGGGTTGATATTTTTAGCTTAATTTGACAAAGTCAAGATAAACTATTGTTATCACGTGTGCGGAACTCTGTTAGACCGTGAGTCTGTTTACATTTTCCTTTAGCATAGGCTACACCCGGTAGTTCTTGTCCGATCGTCACGAAATTTCATATGCAGGTTTGAGGTCATGTCTAGATGAGAACGTCCCCTTTTGATCGCGATCGGTCAACCGTGATGGCTGCCCGAGTCCAAAACCCGAAAACCTTTAGCACAGTCGACAGGTCGTATTTATGATGGGATTACATTGTAACTTGGTAGGATGCCTCTGCATAATATCCAGATGAGAACATCCCTTTTTGGTCATGATCTGTCAACCGTTACGGCTGCCCAGGCCCGAAACCCAAAACAAAAACCTTAAGCACAGTCTACAGGTCATATTTAATACGGATGGATTTCATTGTAACTTGGTAGGATGACTCCGTATGATGTCTAGATAAGAAATTCCCCATTTGGTCGCGATCTTTCAACCGTTAAGACTGCCCAAGCCCCAAACCCGAAAACTTTAGGACAGTCTATAGGTTGTATTTATTGGGGGATTTCATTATGTCGTGGTAGGTTGAATCCATATCATGTCTAGATTAGAACATCCCTTTTTGGTCGCGATTGGTCAGCTGTGACGGCTACAGGCGCTCGAAGTCTACAGGTCATATTTATGAAGGGATTTATTGTAACTTGGTAGGATGACTCCAGAGAATGTCCCCTTTTGGTTGCGAGCATTCAGCCCAAAACCTGAAAACCTTTAACACAGTCTACAGGTCGTACTTATGGAGGGATTTCATTGTACCTTGGCAGGATGGCTCCATATAACGTCTAGACGAGAACGTCCCCTTTTGGTCGCGATTGGTCAACTTTCACGACTGCAGGGGCCCGAAGCCCGAAAAGCTTTAGCACAGTCTACAGATCGTATTTATGAAGGGATTTCATTGTAACATGGCAGGATAACTCCAGAAAATGTCCCCTTTTGGTCGCGATCATTCAGCCGTGACGGCGGCCCGAGCTCAAAACCTGGGAACCTTTAGCACAGACTACAGGCCGTACTTATGAAGGGATTTCATTGTAACTTAATAGGATGACTCAGTATAATGTCTAGATGAGGATGTCCCCTTTTGATTGCGGTCGGTCAACCGTGATGGCTACACAGCCCGAAGTCCGAAAACCTTTAGCACAGTTTACAGGTCGTATTTATTAAGGGATTTCATTGTAACTTGATAGGATGACTCGTGTAACAGGGGTGGGGTGAACGACTCCCCAGGGGCTAGAACCCTGGCAGAAATCTCCCTGTTGTTCTTCAGATTCGTGAGGATCTGGGTCAACTAGCAAACCATGGATAAAATATGACTCAACTCTAGAGGTCGAATAACCATTAAGTTATGTGTTGTGGTCTGGATGAATTCATAATAAAATAGAAAAACAGTTCATACGTGGTTTATTAAGAAGCCAAAACATAGTATGATATGAAATGGACATGAATATGAATGACGGATCAAAAACTACGGGCACACTACACTTTCAACCAAAAGGGGTTTAAATTCCACCCAACATGTGTATTCACTTGAATGGTTCCCACAGAACTCGGACCTGGAAAGAATCAGTGTCAGAAACGGTGATTCTCACCAGGGTCGAGCTGAATGGGTCCGAAGATGAGGGTACCCATTACGGTTAACCTTTTTGCAGGTTACAAAGTGTCCCTATAATTGGCCTCAACAGGCAGTTGTACTGGCGCAGCTGAATTAGAGCTTTAATGCCAAGACGTGGGCGGCGAATTATGAGCGAGACCGCTCTTATATAGGATAATTTCGCGGGGAAAGATTTCGAAAACTGGAATCTGATTGATCCCTCGCTTTCACCTCGACGAATGAAACAACAGCATAATGCACTACGGCGTGAACCAATTTGGTACATCGATTCATTTCGAACATGGGAATGACTTGAAGCCAACAAAAATAGAATTAAACCTCTGTTATGAGCAGACGAATTATAACAGAGTAATTTAGAACTTCTGTTGTATATTATATTTCAACTGCTGTTACCAAATCCGTTACACTTCCCGCTCCTTAAAAAGAAAATGTGTAACATTTTTAGAACCATACAGCAGTTGTTAAATAGATTTATGGCAAATCTTTAATATTTTATAACTTTCATTTAAAATGTGGCGTTCCACATAAAACATTCTCTATAATCACGAGACCCGGCTCACCATGCCAATTCCCCTGAAAACATTATATGCAAAACTTAAATTGATAATATGAAGGAGATGAACAAGGTGTTACAAAATTACACATGATTCCTCTACCGACTATTATATAGTTATTGTCTCTTTCTACAAATTCTATAAAGTCTTGATCTTGTCTCTCTGCTTCTTCTGAAGTGGTCCTGTTGTGTTCACTGCTGGAATGTTTCCAATTTCTTATCACTATCCGATAACAAGATAATCCCCTTCTTCTTCACAGCATGCTAAACCATACGCCGTTCTGTTTTGGAGAAGAGAAGTTCTCTTCCATTACCACCACTCATCTGGGATCTGCTGCAATACGTTCATCAGAGTCTGCTCTCTCTGCTAGCACCGAAAGGCATAGCAAAATGCGTCAGCAGAATCACAAATTCTTTTCTGACACACTGCGTGCAACATCGCCCTACTCCGCTGCCAGCTTCGTTTCATGATGTATACTCCATTAATGTTAAACCGACATTCAATTTCTACTGGGAGGAGCAAACAAATTAAATCTACAGCAGTAACAGCAATTCTAATTGCTTCCTCTGCTTTATAATTTACAGAAACTCCAAAATTCGAAATACTGGATATACTGGTTAATTTTCCAAAAAGATAGGCGAAATATCCAGAATACAATTATTGTGGATGAAATTCTGGATAAAATTATTTCTCTGGGGTTTACAATAATTCCAAAACTATTCAAAAATTAATTGTAACGTTCTGAAGGTCAACAAGGCCACGTGGTTTCCACTAATCTAACACATGTGATAGCTCCTCAGTTCTTTCAGTATCAGCCATATATTACTATCAATGGGACATATCAATATTCGAGCAGAATAAGCAACTGTATTCAGCCTTTTGATATATATAGACTGCTCACAATTGTGCCCCATTTTAAATTTAATGGTCAATTTGGAAATTATATTTTGGGCTATCCACGGAGAACATTATTCCCAACAACCAACTATTTTACATTAGCATTCAAGAAAAGTTTTTACATTTTAGTAAACGAACGAGAGATTGGCCACTACCCACAAAACAACAAGCCTCAGGATTGCAATATTTCTTCCACCATAAATTACTTGCCATATATAAGACACTCCAAATGTACACATCTAAGGTTGGTTCAATTTGACATATCAGTAACAGCTTCAGTTTTCCCCAGAGCTAAATGATGTATCGCAAGGACATCCACAAATATTATCTACGTAATATTAAAATAGCACCAAGACCACTGAAGACAAACCACCTATTATTATCGGAACCCAAGACGCCGGAAGCACAACTTAAAAGAGAAATGTACAAATATTTACAAACTCCTACACGTCGCGATTACGGTTTAACGGGTGAGGTTCCACATAATCAATGCCTATTGCTAACAGAAAATCGACATACCAACACACTGTGTACTACCTACTTTAAATAAGCAGACTACGGGGTCTTATTTCGCTTCCAAGGAAAAAAATTCTTTCTGTTCACTACCGATTGTTACCTATGGTAACAAATACATCCAAACTAATGAGCAATGCAATCATCTAGCATTTTAGCTTTTAGTATCGACTTACTAAAAGATTCTTTCTTGAATCAAGTTTACCTAACAGTTAATGCCTTAACGAACATCTAACTTGGGTCTGTTTATTAGATTTAATGTTGACCATAAACATTTCCAGAAGTTGAAAGAAAAATTGTGGGCTTAAATCCCGCATAAACCCAATGCTACTTTGTACATATAACTCGAATTCCCTTTCTATTTGCCCATGGTTGAGTTGCCTCAAATACCCCATAGACTGATTCACAAAATGAGTCATTTTCACAATGAACCCGGAGAGTGAAGATATTTCAGAAAAATTGTAATTCAACTGCAGACATTTTTTTACGACCAATACCACTCACAGCTTTTCACAAACAAGCTTTTTTGAGCTACACTGGCACTTTCTATACCTTTACTAGTCTCAAAATAAATCCATCTAAAACAAGATGCTAAAAGGCCTTTATTGGGTATTTTTCACATTCGTGTCATAAGTGTTTGGGCTGAGTTGACTGGTCAGCTCAGACCCTCTCAAATTCTCTGGTTCAAATTGCTCAGATCGCCGACGAAAACACAAAATATGTATTGTGTGTGTTGGGGGGAGGGGGTATTTCGGCCCCTGTTAATCCCAATATAGTGACATCTTGGGGGGTTAGTGCAGAGTAAAATGGACAACAGAATGAACAGTCTATTATCTAAGACTTCAACTCACTCATAGAATGACTTTGTCTACCAATCTTTAATTACACCCAGCTTATGAGCTTCCACTTCACCAGCAGTGGTATACTTGGGCTCATTGTGCCATTTAAAATCACAAAGTAGGATTCCAAAGGTTTACAATTGCATTCAATTGGGGAGAAGCCCTTGCATTTGAAATAATACAACAAAAGCTATTGAAATTATGCATACCAACAATCGAGCTCTAATTTCCCCATGAATTAAATTCATCTTGATCGTTCAAAGAATGCAGACCTTGATGATAATAAATACCCATAATGTAAGTAGCTGTAATAACCAGATCCTGGTAGCCTCGCCAATTTGTAACAGGGGTGGGGTGAACGACTCCCCAGGGGCTAGAACCCTGGCCGAAATCTCCCTGTTGTTCTTCAGTTGGAATAACCAGATCCTAGTAACCTCGCCAATTTGTAACAGGGGTGGGGTGAACGACTCCCCAGGGGCTAGAACCCTGGCCGAAATCTCCCTGTTGTTCTTCAGATTCGTGAGGATCTGGGTCAACTAGCAACCCATGGATAAAATATAACTCAACTCTAGAGGTCGAATAACCATTAAGTTATGTGTTGTGGTCTGGATGAATTCACAATAAAATAGAAAAACAGTTCATACGTGGTTTATTAAGAAGCCAAAAAATAGTATGATATGAAATGGACATGAATATGAATGACGGATCAAAAATCACGGGCACACTACACTTTCAACCAAAAGGGGTTCAAATTCCACCCAACATGTGTATTAACTTGAATGGTTCCCACAGAACTCGGAGTTGGAAAGAATCAGTGTCAGAAACGGTGATTCTCACCAGGGTCGAGCTGAATGGGTCCGAAGATGACGGTACCCATTACGGTTAACCTTTTTACAGGTTACAATGTGTCCCCATAACTAGCCTCAACAGGCAGTTGTACTGGCGCAGCTGAATTAGAGCTTTAATGCCAAGACGTGGGCGGCGAATTATGAGCGAGACCGCTCTTATATAGGATAATTTTGCGGGGAAAGATTTCGAATACTGGAATCTGATTGATCCCTCGCTTTCACCTCGACGAATGAAACAACAGCACATGCACTACGACGTGAACCAATTAGGTACATCGATTCATTTTGAACATGGAAATGACTTGAAGCCAACAAAAATAGAATTAAACCTCTGTTATGAGCAGACGAATTATAACAGAGTAATTTAGAACTTCTGTTGTATATTATATTTCAACTGCTGTTACCAAATCCGTTACACTCGTTTTGGAATAATTTCACTGTAATTTGGTAACTTTCGTTGACATACATTAACAGTGTGGGCCACATTAACCCACCCCTCAATTCTTTAGTACAGTCTAAACCTCATTTTATTTGTATTGAAAACATAGCATACAGGGAACAGAAATGAACATATTCCCAATTATCACAATTCTTGTCTTATTTCATAATCCTTTCATAAACATTGAACATGATCCTTTTCATCAAACACAGCACATAGACAAGTGGAGCTACAATGTCACTGATACTTTCATTTTACTCTCCATGGAGTCAAAATTTTAACTTACTGTAATTTGAGGAATATTCCTCAAAGATCTTCTTCAGCACCACCAGAATCTTTTGATATTTACAAATTTTGTTTCAGCCAAATGTTCTATTTTCATTAATGAAGGCATCTGTTTGTGAGTGTGTAAGGACACATAACCAGAAAGCCCTACTTTGTCCAAACAAAGAAAAAAAAAACTATTTCAATCTGATTGATGTCCTTGTTGACTGCCATTTCACTCCATTTCTTCACACAATATGGCTTCTTAGGAATATTTCGCCGAATTTCAGCCCAAAATTTCAATCAATCTTGGTGGTTGTTTCTGGAAGAAGCCTTTTTTGGTCATTTTTCAACATAATCTCAATCCTAATTTAAAGTGTGTGCTGAGACTTTGAGGAGGGTGAAAAACACATAAGGTTTTTTGGGTGACATTATTGCAGTATGTACACATATTCAAGGTGACAAGGTAAGCCGAAAGCTGACGAAAAAAAAGTATTTTACGGCCTTTGGACTAAATGGACAGTTAGTTGCTAAACGCAATCTTTTTGCAACTTGGAGTGTTTAATTTGCAATGTGTAGCCTAACAACTTAATTCTTTGCAAACATAGACAGCATTTCATAACAGTCACTGGCAATAAATTTTGGAACACAGAAAGATGAAATTCCCCTCTCACATAAAGGGTGTGTGGTATTTATAATCAGTGCCAGATATTGTTTGTCAGTGTGTCGTTGGTCGTCAGTCATCTCTCACTTCAGAGTGTGAGGATGTTAATTGACTTCTGAGGTTTCGCTGGAATGTCCCACAGCAATTAGGAAAACCTTGTTAGCTCTGGAGGTCTCTTGACTTCTCACTTGGATTCTCCACATGAAAGGTAATGGCTACAATCAACAGCACACTAACACCCTCTGGGAGAGGTAGTGCCTTTTCTGAGCGGATCTCTTCTCACACCTCTCATCACCCGAGGTAGTCTGGATCAACTGGAAGAGCCCCTCTACCAGGCGACGGGCCGTCCGTCGCCCGGGGGCGTTTAAGACAACCACCACTTCCCCGGCTCATCCACCCCGGGAGGTGTAAACTGACGCGTAGCAATAGGAGATCGAGGCTGAAACAAAGTCGCTTTCTCCCATCCTACCTCCGACTCCTCAATCATCGCGTCCCTCCGATCCAGTAAAGCCTGGACTGCCTCCACCAGAGATGCTCGCGCTTCAGCAGTTCAGGGATGAAATGAGGGAGATGATGATGCACAGAAGCAGATCAGATGTGCAGGGAATCAAGAATTCTAAGAAGGACTTGCTGCCAAGAAAGAGAAAGCACAAAAAGGCGAACTGGACTATTCGCCATCTGGATTATTCGCCCCTCAGGGCTATTCACCCTCATTTTTGTCTGTCAAACCGCCTCCCAGGACAATGGTCCAATGCAAGTTTCACATAATATAGAGCAATAAAATTGTCTCCAATAGAGATCAACACACGATACAAAGGCCTCATATTCGCTGCTAGAGCACTGAGCTCCCCTTTCGTGCATCTTACATAAATATCATCCACAATTGTGATTTGCAGTAGTGAGGGCAAGAAATTTGGATGCCAGATAGTGACCGGCGTCAAAAAGTTGATGTTTATGTCCCAAAATTGATGCCCATGTACAATGGGGAGAGGGCATTTTGTGCGACCCATTCTGAGACAGTGAGTGCATCCAATAAGGCACCCCGGGAAGTGAAGCAGTGCTTGTTTTCTGTGGTAAACAAGCTCTCTTTTACTAGTAAAATAGGACCAGTCACCAATGCTTGGGGCGGAAGTCCCCTAAAATGGGCAACATGAGTATAAACTTCGCTTTATCTCTCATGTTGTGGTCATGATTAGCCATTGTGCAGAACTATATGACCTTAAACACCAAAGAAATAAATAAATAATAGCAAAGAAGGCACTCATGGCTAGCATTGATGGTAGCTTGTTCCGATTTCTTGTGGAAAAAGAACTCTTTCCTGTAGGTAGCTTTGCGTGGGATATTATTTAAAACCCTTTCTCCATATTAGTAACTCTGTGGCAGTTATTGGTTTGTTGCGGTTCTCAAATGAGAAGGCATTGAATATCCTTGTGCCCCCCCCCCCCTCCCCGCACCACAGGCAGCTAACCCCTCCACTTCCACCACCACTTCTTCTCTCCTCCATACAACCGGAAGCGAACTGTTCAGTGCTACCCGTACGTCCCCCCCCCCCCCCCCCCAAAAAAAAATTCACTGGTCACCATACTAACCCTCTCCTTTGTATAACCCAGTTACCGCCTGTGCATCCAGGGTTCCACGGTTCCACAAATACTGACTCCTCTTTATTGTGCATTACAGGCTACCCAAAACCTCTTTGCTCTGACCCATTCTCACCAATTTCGGTTACAATCCTCCATGATTCTCTCCCTTGTGAGTTTTTTTTTTACCTAAGGCGACGGGAACTGGACCTTTCGACGAAAGACAACTTCGACGGAATAGACAGTTCGACGAAAACACAAAGACAAAATCGAATGAATTTTTTCAAAACATAACCTCGACGACAGCTTTTTTTTTTTAAATAAAAATACACTTAATTAACTTAACGTTTATTTTTTATTATTGTCTCTTTTCCGTTCTTTCTGGAAGTTATCACAGGGAACATCTGTTACTTTGCTTGAGGGCTTATTGATATTGCCGACAGATGATTTCGCCGCCGAGACATTTAAGAGTATCTTTTTTAATAATATATACTACTCAAAGTTTGCTAAGCACCAAGTATATCCAACTACCTGTTTTACGTTTTAGTTGAAATATTGTGATGAAAAGTGTGTATATTTTTTATTTAATTATATCTTTAATGATTTAAGTACAGAAATTAAGATTTTATTTGTGTTTGACATTATTTTTGGGCTTTTGATTACGATAACCATGGAAAATGGATGTTATTGGTACAAGAGGAAATTTTTCAATTTGCCAAAAAGTTGACGGAGCGAACTGGTGTGGCTTCAATATCGAGTATGAGACCCATTACTGTTAACTACAGCTTGACAACGCCTTCTCATGCTCCCAATCAGGTTCCTGGTTGTCCTTTGTGGGATGTTGTCCCATTCTTGGGCCAGCATGGCACCAAGCTCCTGGACACTTCTTGGCTGGACTGGACAGACTGAAATTGCAAGCTGCAACTCATTCCAGACATGTTCGATAGGATTGAGGTCAGGGCCGTACGCTCAATCCCCTCCCTCTGTCGGTACTCCCCGACAGCATGGGCAACATGAGGACTGGTATTATCGTACATCAGAATGAATCTATCACCCACTGCACCTGCATACAATCTGACGTGGACATCCAGGATATCATCAATATACCGCTGTGTAGTCAATGTACCACGTCCAAGGAGACAGAGCGCTGTACGTCCATCCCTGCTGATGCTGCCCCAGAGCATGATTGACCCTCCACCATAGCGGTCATGCTCAGTAATGTTGGCTGCATGGAATCGCTCTCCTGGTCTTCTCCTTACCCTAGGGCGCCTATCTGTGTGGTCTAGGCAGTACCTTGACTCATATGTAGAAAGGATAGGTCGCCAATCTTCTCTGGTCCATCCAACGTGGTCCATGGCCCATTCATATCGTGTCCGGCGGTGGTTCTGTGACAGCGGAATGCGAATACATGGTCTTCTCGATCGGAGACCACCTTCGTGCAACCTTGCCCGGATAGTCTGCGTCGACACATTTACCCCGGATGCATTCTGAAGGTCACTGCGATAGTAAGTTGCTGTGGAAAAGCGGTTCGTACGGGCCTGAATGATCAAAAACCGGTCTTCAACTGCAGATGTTGTCCTGTCTCTACCACCACCATGCCGTCTTACTGGTGTGCCATACTGCTGAAATCTTGCCCAGGCTCTGGTGATCACCATATGGTGCACACCAAGGGCTTCACCAACCTGACGACGGGTAGCCCCTTGCTCCACCATACCTTCAGCCCGCCACATTTCTGCTTCAGACAAATGTCTTCTTACATTTGCATTTGCCATATTCAATCATTAAATCACAAGGGTTTGTGTTGAAATGAAGATTGAATACCCTACACATGTCATGTACATGTAGGCAGTACACGAAAACATCATGAAAATCAAGGGGTACATGCTTTCCATGACTGTCACGAAAAGTCTCCCTGTCAAGAGAGCTAATATAAACACTGGGGACCATCTCAATACATTCCCCAATCATATCCACCAAAAATATCCCAAATATGTCACAAGCAGATTTCACAGTGATGTGTCAAATATTTGGTGCTTAGCAAATTTTGAGTAGTATATCTTATCTGACAGAATTCATACAAATCTGCCAAACAAGGTATATTAGAATAAATGCCAAGTTTATCTCCAAAATACAAGAAAGTGACACAATCCCTGTTAATGCAGATAACAACGCATATCTTGCACCATGCGATACACGACACAAAGGCGGGGAACACGACTGCTTGGGATCAGACTGCTTATACACTTTTTCTTTTTCTTGAGGAGTCATACGATACTGGACTGGGCAAGTTACATCAACTGCTAATATGGCGTTCATATAATCCGTATCTGATAGATCAAGACTCAAAACTTAGTTCGTCCATGACGGAATGGCCATGATATTATAAAGGGTAGCTTTCATAGTGTGGTACACACCACAGAAAGCAGGAAACTCGACTGCTTGTCTGAGAGAGATCGCAGCTTACGCAGTTCAGTACGCGATACAAAAGGTGATGGAACTGTGCTGCGATCATTACTGTTTCTGGTAGTGGACAGTTCCTTGGACATGTATATCAGTGAGCACTTTTTTTTAAAGCAAGTCTCTTGAAAATATATAAAAAAAAAACGCTAATAAATTTTAAAATTGTGTTTTTGTTCCGCTCCAATGTTGGTCCATTTCGGTCCCGTGTTGGTTAGCTGGGATCCCATGTTGATCCATTTCGGTCAGTTTCCATCCCGTTTCGATCAGTTTCTGTCCCTTTTCTGCACCTATCGGTCCGTTCCGGTCATTCGACACACCGTTAGTTTTTATGTTGGAATGACGAAGATGAAAATCACGTCTGAAACATGGACGATGTGGGATTTGACATGAATTGCAACCAGAATAACTTTATTGCTTATGTAGCCACGACAGACGGACACGAGGACAAGAATCTTATTTGAATGCGCGCACTAAAAATAACACCTTGGCCGGCCAATGATTTGTCGCGGTTCGCATGCGAGAAGGCCTTGATTAACCATGTTCTCCCAAATGCCTCACTTATCCCCACGTACCCTCTCTCCCCCAACACCCGAAGACGAACTGCTTGATGACAGCCCGTGCCCCATCCTTCCCAATCTCCCCGATAAGCATAATAACCCTCTCCTTTGTGCCACTCACTAACAACATGTTCTTCATTCTCCCATCCCACTTCCCCATCATAATCCCGGTGAATCCTATTCTGTTAGACTGGTAGTTGGGACATTCTAATAAAAAGTGTCCCAGGGTCTACACTACGCCAAAATTACACATTTAGCACTCCTTTTCACTGTCTTTCCCAATTTTTGCCCTACGCCCCAGAGACCCGACCTCAGCTTAAACAAAAGTGACCCCTCCAAAGGTGCCATCAAGGTACTCTTCAAACTCTGGCTTCTCTTTATCACACAGGCCACCCAAAGACGGTAGACCTATTTGCTTTAACTCCCTATCGCTAATTCGGGTTACGATCCGCCATGACTCTTTCTCTGACGATTTTTTTTTACCCTGGTTTGTGCCCACTTCACCACTGAATTGTTCTCTATTAACTCCCTCACTTGGTCTATTCACCTTGTCTTTATGTTTGAATTTTGAATTCCAAATATTCTGGAACATCAATTTACACAATCTGCGGTCGGGGAGTTTTTCCAAACAGTTAAAGTAGCAGAGTTTCATTAAGTCTGTCCTGTCCTTAATCCCCATCCACCCAAGCTCACGCCTTATTGTTTGTAGTTACTCGACCCAGTTATCCACCGGCCTGCATCGTTCTGTAGGGTTTCCAAGCTCTTTAAAGCCATTTGGTGTACGGCAGTGTTGTCAGACCCCGACAACCTCGAACTGGAAGATGACTATGAATTGTGCATATAACTACCCAAATTCTGATCTGGTGTTTTACTTAGAAACATGGGGACATCTATGGAAAATACTGAAACCGCAGTTTGAAGGTTTGTTTTAGAAAGAAAAAGAAACCAAAACAGATCGCTGGTTTGGGAGCAGATCCGGCATTTTCTCCATAACGATTACAAACCAGAGGCTCACGTGAGCCTAAAACGCTCAACTGGCTGAAGTTGTCAAAAGAGATGAGTGTATCAGTAAGTGATCAGCATCAAGAGAATTTTTTTGATTTGCTTTGACACAACCAAAGGGAACTTTTTTGGCCATTCATTCCTGCTGGTCCTAGGAAAGCTTCCTAGCAAGCCCTGTTCTGTGAAGTATTAAAAAACAACAACCGAAATAAATTTTTGTTTTGTTTTCAACTACTGTGGTTCGCTCTAACCCCCCCCCCCCCCCCAAAAAAAAAAAAAAAATCAGAGAAATTTTTTCCAAGAAACCAGAAAGGACATATATGTCCACAGCATTGAAAAGGTTTGATCAAGGCATCAATAAAATCTTTGAAACCCACACTGAAGTCTTGAGAGGGTTAAATTAAGACATTCATACAGGAATCAGATAAATGTTTCCAAGAAACCAGAAAAAACATATATTTGCACAACATTGAAAGTATTCAACATACAATAAAATCTTTGGAAAACACACTGAAGTCATGAGAGTGTTAAGTTAAAGATATTCATACAGGAATTAGATCAATATATTCCAAGGAGCCAGAAAAAAACATGTGGACAACATTGAAAGGGTTCAACATGTAATAAAATCCTTGGAAAACATACTGAAGTCATTAGAGGATTAAATTAAAGATATTCATACAGGAATCAGATCAATTTTTTTCCAAGGAAACAGATAAAAACATATATGTGCACAAAATGGAAAGGGTTTGATCAGGGAATCAGAAAATGGACATTCTTGAACTGAACAGTTTCATTTTCTGATTAAAAAAACAAGATTAACAAATGTGTTTGACAGCTAACTGTTTAGATAAGAGCAATAATGTTATTCCAATTTGAACAAGTGTAAGATATTCCTCCAGGATAAACTACTGATAAAATGCTGACTCATCATTTTTTCAATACCCTCTACAGGGCACCTTGATAGAACCGGTGGCAATTTTTTAAAAACCAATCCATTCTACTGGTCCTAAGGATGCTTCATACCACATAACAGTTCTCTATTCCGTGTGGTTTGGGAAATATGGGCTTTTGGATTTTTTTCTGTTTTTAGCCCCTGGGGTTGCCACGGGGCTGTGAAAATCTCCGATCGAGAAGACCATGTATTCGCATTCCGCTGTCCCAGAACCATCGCCAGACACGATATGAATGGGTCATGGACCACGTTGGGTGGACCAGAGAAGATTGGCGACCTATCCTTTCTACATATGAGTCAAGGTACTGCCTAAACCACACAGATAGGCGTCCTAGGTTATGGAGAAGACCAGGAGAGCGATTCCAAGTAGCAAACATTAATGAGCATGACCGCTATGGTGGAGGGTCAATCATGGTCTGGGGCAGCATAAGTAGGGATGGACGTACAGAGCTCTGTTTCCTTGGACGTGGTACATTGACTACACAGCGGTATATTGATGAGATCCTGGATGTCCACGTCAGATTGTATGCACGTGCAGTGGGTGATTGATTCATTCTGACGTACGATAATACCAGTCCTCATGTTGCCCATGCTGTCAGGAAGTACCGACAGAGGGAAGGGATTGAGCGTACGGACTGGCCAGCAAGATCCCCTGACCTCAATCCAATCGAACATGTCTGGAATGAGTTGCAGCTTGCAATTTCAGCCCGTCCAGTCCAGCCAAGAGGTGTCCAGGAGCTTGGTGCCATGCTGGCCCAAGAATGGAACAACATCCCACAAAGAGCAACCAGGAACCTGATTGGGAGCATGAGAAGGCGTTGTCAAGCTGTAATTAACAGTAATGGGTCTCATACTCGATATTGAAGCCATACCAGTTCGCTCCGTCAACTTTTTGGCAAATTGAAAAATTTCCTCTTTTACCAATAACATCCATTTTCCATGGTTATCGTAATCAGAAGCCAAAAAATAATGTCAAACACAGATAAAATCTTAATTTCTGTACTTAAATCATTAAAGATATTATTAAATAAAAAAATATATACACTTTTAATTACAATATTTCAACTAAAACGTAAAACAGGTAGTCGGATATACTTGGTGCTTAGCAAACTTTAAGTAGTATATGTACTCTCCCCAAAAAGAAAGTGTGCATGCTAAAAAATAACACTAAAAAAGATATATATTATTTTCATTCATGGAAATTTTATTCAATCACAGATGAATCAATTTGTGATCAAGACGAGAAATTTCATTTCGCTACGACGAATACTCTTGGTGCCATGGAGAGTCAAAGACACTAAGGGTCAAACACAAAAGTCACACACTCAATATCTGGTATGACCTCCGTCTGCATCGACTACTGCTGTGCATCTACGCCTCATGGAAGCGAACAAGTTAGCATGGAAGTGGGTTAGGGTAGGGTTAGGTTAGGGTTAGGTAGGGTTAGGTTAGGTAGGGTTAGGGTTAGGTTAGGGTTAGGGTTCGGTTAGGGTTAGGGGTAGTTTAGGGTTGGGTTAGGGGTAGTTTAGGGTTAGGTTAGGCTAACACTAACCCTACTCTACACCACTGCAGTCGAGCACGACGATGACATAATGTCAAAATCGGACGAATTGCAGGTCTTCGAGGACGTAAGCCATATTCTCTCAGCCGGTTGATTACTGTTTGAGGATGTATCCGTCTCAGGTTAGGGATGTTCCTGGCTGTCGTCGTTGCCGTTTGTTGCCGGTTCCGGAGATGGACGACACTGATATACCGATTTTGTGCAGGGGTGGTAACTCGGGGTCTCCCGGAGCGGGGTCGGTCTCGAACGTCATCATGTTGTGCATGTCGATGGACTAGCCTGTTTACAGTGTTACGGTGGCAGTTCAAATGCTGGGCAACCTCTCTGTGTGTTCTGCCAGCTCTAATCATACCTAGGGCAAGGAGACGTTGATTCATTGTCAATCTTGGCATGCTAATGTGGAGTCGTTTTAACAGCAGCGCAAGTTTGAATGTGAACGATAGGAAGGCCTTACTTTAGTGTTTAAATACCCAAGGATTCACACTGCTGCATGAATTTTCAAACTCTTCACGCGCAAAACATGCCTTTTCACAAACGTGCAGCACGTCATTTAACGTTAATGCAATTTTAACGGGGAAAGCTGTTTTTGTGTTCAATATAACTTATTCATGAACAGGTTAACACTCTTTACACCTACAAATTTTTTTTTTTTTTTTTTGATCAATTTCTGCAATGCACACTTTCTTTTTTGGGCGAGTATATTATTATAAAAGATACTCTTAAATGTCTCGGCGGCGAAATCATTTGTCGGCAATATCAATAAGCCCTCAAGCAAAGGAACAGATGTTCCCTGTGATAACTTCCAGAAAGAACGGAAAAGAGACAATAATAAAAATAAACGAAGCTAATTAAGTGTATTTTTATTTAAAAAAAAAGCTGTCGTCAAGGTTATCTTTTGAAAAAATTGAGTCGATTTTGTCTTTGTGTTTCCGTCGAACTGTCTATTCCGTCGAAGTTGTCTAGCAGCGAATATGAGGCCTTTGTGTCGTGTGTTGATCTCTATTGGAGACAATTTTATTGCTCTATATTATGTGAAACTTGCATTGGACCATTGTCCTAGGAGGCGGTTTGACAGACAAAAATGAGGGTGAATAGCCCTGAGGGGCGAATAATCCAGATGGCGAATAGTCCAGTTCGCCTTTTTGTGCTTTCTCTTTCTTGGCAGAAAGTCGTTCTTAGAATTCTTGATTCCCTGCACATCTGATCTGCTCCTGCGCATCATCACCTCCCTCATTTCATCCCTGAATTGCTGAAGCGCGAGCATCTCTGGTGGGGGCAGTCCAGGCTTTACTGGATCGGAGGCACGCGGTGATTGAGGAGTCGGAGGTAGGATGGGAGAAAACGACTTTGTTTCAGCCTCAATCTCCTATTGCTACGCGTCAGTTTACACCTCCCGGGGTGGATTAGCCGGGGAAGTTGTGGTTGTCTTAAAATCCCCCGGGCGACGGACGGCCCGTCGCTTGGTAGAGGGGCTCTTCCAGTTGATCCAGACTACCTCGGGTGATGAGAGATGTGAGAGGAGGTCCGCTCACAAAAGGCACTACCTCTCCCAGAGGGTGTTAGTGTGCTGTTGATTGTAGCCCTTACTTTCATGTGGAGAATCCAAGTGAGAAGACAAGAGACCTCCAGAGCTAAGAGTTTTCCTAATTGCTGTGGGACATTCCAGCGAAACCTCAGAAGTCAATTAATGTCCCCACACTCTGAAGTGAGAGATGACTGACGACCAACGACCCACTGACAAACAATATCTGGCACTGATTACACACACACCACACACCCTTTATGTGAGAGGGGAATTCCATCTTTCTGTGTTCCAAATAAATCTATTGCCAGTGAGTTATGAAATGTTTTCTATGTTTGCAAAGAATTAAGTTGTTAGGCTTTATATTGCAAATTAAACAATCCAAGTTGCAAAAAGAGTGCGTTTAGCAACTAACTGCCCATTTAGTCCAAGGAGGTCCAAAGGCTGTAAAATACTTTTTTGTTTTCGTCAGCTTCCGGCTTACATTGTCACCTTGAACATGTGTGCATACTGCAATAATGTCACCCAAAAAACCTCTGAAAAATGATGTGTTTTTCACCCTCCTCAAACTCTCAGCACACACTCTACATTAGGATTGAGATATGTTGAAAAATGACAAAAAAGGCTTCTCTGAGAAACAACCACCAAGATTGATTGAAATTTTGGGTTGAAATTCGACGAAATATTCCTAGAAGCCATATTGTGTGAAGAAATGGAGTGAAATGCAGTTACACAAGGACATTATTCAGATTGAAATAGTTTTTTTTTCTTTGTTTGGACAAAGTAGGGCTTTCTGGTTATGTGTCCTTACACACTCACAAACAGATGCCTTCATCAATGAAAATAGAACATTTGGCTGACACAAAATTTGTAAATATCAAAAGATTCTGTCTGGTGGAGATGAAGAAGATCTTTGAGGAATATTCCTCAAATTACAGTAAGTTAAAATTTTGACTCCATGGAGAGTAAAATGAAAGTATCAATGACACTCTAGCTCAACTTGTCTGTGTGCTGTGTTTGATGAAAAGGATAATATTCAATGTTTATGAAAGGATTATAAAATAAGACAAGAATTGTAATAATTGGGAATATGTTCATTTCTGTTCCCTGTATGCTATGTTTTCAATACAAATAATGAGGTGCAGACTGTACTAAAGAATCAACGGGTGGGTTAATGTGGGCCTCCCAGCTAATGTATGTCAACGAAAGTTACCAAGTTACAGTGAAATTATTCCAAAACGAGTCATCCTATCAAGTTACAATGGAATCCCTTAATAAATACGGCCTGTAAACTGTGCTAAAGGTTTTCGGGCTTCGGGCCTGTGTAGCCATCACGGTTGACCGGTCGCAACCAAAAGGAGACGTCCTCATCTAGACATTATACTTAGTCACCCTACCCTTCATAAATACTACCTCTAGTCTGTGCTAAATTTTTTCGGCTTTTGGGTGCTGGCCGTCGTCATGGTTGAATGATCGCGACCAAAGGGGGACGTTATCATCTAGGCATTATCTGGAGTCATCCTACCAAGTTACAATGAACAATGAAATCCCTCCATAAATACTACCTGTAGACTGTGCTAAAGATTTTCGGGTTTTGGGCTAGTGCAGCCATCATGGCTGAATGATCGCGACCAAAAATGGACATTCTCTGGAGTCATCCTACCAAGTTACAATGAAAACCTTCATAAATACGACCTGTAGACTGTCCAAAAGGTTTTCGGGCTCCTGCAGCCGTGACAGTTGACCAATCGCGACCAAAAGGGGATGTTCTCATCTAGACATTATATGGAGTCATCCTACCAAGGTACAATGAAATCCCTCCATAAATACGACCTATAGACTGTGCTAAAGGTTTTCGGGTTTTGGATTGAATGATCGCAACCAAAAGGGGACATTCTCTGGAGTCATCCTACCAAGTCACAATGAAATCCCTTCATAAATATGACCTGCAGACTTCGAGCACCTGTAGCCGTCACAGTTGACCAATCGCGACCAAAAAGGGACGTTCTCATCTAGACATTATATGGAGTCAACCTACCAAGTTACAATGAAATCCCCCAATAAATACAATCTGTAGACTGTGCTAAAGGTTTTTGTGTTTTGGGCTCAGGCAGTCGTAACGGGTGAAAGATCGCGACCAAATGGGGAAGTTCTTATCTAGACATCATACCAAGTTACAATGAAATCC
Organism: Pictodentalium vernedei; assembly: GCA_031216915.1. Classification (NCBI taxonomy): domain Eukaryota; kingdom Metazoa; phylum Mollusca; class Scaphopoda; order Dentaliida; family Dentaliidae; genus Pictodentalium; species Pictodentalium vernedei. Next base: position 645,990,459 of record CM062297.1, on the reverse strand, counting down.
ATCTATATTAAATATGACTTGTAGACTGTGCTAAAGGATTTTGGGTTTCAGGCTTGGGCAGCCGTAACGGTTGACAGATCATGACCAAAAGAGGACGTTCTCATCTGGATATTATACAGAGGCATCCTACCAGGTCACAATGAAATCTCTTCATACATACGACCTGTAGACAGTGGTAAAGGTTTTCGGGTTTTGGACTCGGGCAGCCATCACGGTTGACCGATCGCGATCAAAAGGGGACGTTCTCATCCAGACATGACCTCAAACCTGCATATGAAATTTCGTGACGATTGCACAAGAACTACCGGGTGTAGCCTGTGCTAAAGGAAAATGTAAACAGACTCACAGGCTAACAGAGTTCCGCACGCGTGATGGCAATAGCTTATCTTGACTTTGTCAAATTAAGCTAAAACTAGAAAGTGTTTTAGCACACTAAAACATATGTCTCCCCTTCCTTTTGAGGTCAGAGGTCACATGCAGTTCATCAAGGTAGCGGACATGCGGTTTCATGGTGACACATCCACATGTCAAAAAAAAAAAATTCTGGTCTGGACAATTACTCCCTATTTAAAGTACATAAATTTGACCTTGAGGTCAAGGTCACATGAAGGTCATGATGACATGTGGTCTCATTGTGATACATCCACATGTCAATCATCTAAGTCCTAGGTCAAAAAACACAAGAGGCCCCAAGGGGCCTGAGGGCGCTCACCTGACATGGTAGCCTAAATATCAACCCAGAGAATTGATTTCAACAAGTTGCATCTGCTCCTCCTAAGAAAAGCTTATACCAAATATCCAAAGATTCTGACCAGTGGATCTAAAAAAAAAGATTTTTAAAGAATATTCCTCATATTGAACTAAGTTATAATTCAGGCTCCCACAGGGAGCCCATATATGAACCCAGGGACTTGGCTTTAACAAACTTGAATCTCACCCCCCCCCCCCCCCCCCCCCACCCCCTAAGGATGCAGCATGCCAAATATCAAAACATTCCGACTGCTGGATCTGAAGAAGAAGATTTTTTAAAGAAAATTCCTCATTTTGAACTAAGTTACAATTCGAGCTCCCACAGTGAGTCCAAATATGGACCTAGGGACATGGCTTGAACAAACTTGAATCTCACCCCCTAAGGATGCTGCATACCAAATATCAAAACATTCCGACTGATGGATCTGAAGAAGATTTTTAAAGAAAATTCCTCATTTTGAACTAAGTTATCATTCGGGCTCCCACAGTGAGTCCAAATATGGACCTAGGGACATGGCTTGAACAAACTTAAATCTCACCCCCCTAAGGATGCTGCATACCAAATATCAAAACATTCCAACTGCTGGATCTGAAGAAGATTTTTAAAGAAAATTCCTCATTTTGAACTAAGTTATAATTCAGGCTACCACAGTGAGCCCAAATATGAACCCAGGGACCTGGCTTGAACAAACTTGAATCTCACCCCCCTAAGCATGGTGCATACCCAATATCAAAAGATTCTGCCTGCTGGATCTTGAGAAGACGATTTTCAAAGAAATTTGCCTGAAATGCACTAAGTTCAAATTTGGGCTCCTATACTGAGCCCAAATATACACCCAGGGGGCCGATTTGAACAAACTTGAATCAGATCTACCCCACAATGTTGCATACCAAATATCAAAAGATTCTGCCTGCTGGATCTGGAGAAGAATTTTTAAGAAATTTGCCTGAAATGCACTAAGTTCGAATTCGGGGTTCTATAGTGAGCCCAAATATGAATCCAGGGGGCCGATTTGAACAAACTTGAATCACATCCACCCCACAATGTTGCATACCAAATATGAAAAGATTCTGCCTGCTGGATCTGGAGAAGAAGATTTTTTAAGAAATTTGCCTGAAATGCTCTAAGTTCGAATTCGAGCTTTTATAGTGAACCCAAATATGTATCTAGGGAGCCGATTTGAACAAACTTGAATCAGATCCACCCCACAATGTTGCATACCAAATATCAAAAAGATTCTGCTTGCTGGATCTGGAGAAGAAGATTTTTGAAGAAATTTGCCTGAAATGCACTAAGTTCGAAATTGGGCTCCTATACTGAACCCAAATATGAACCCAGGGGGCCGATTTGAACAAACTTGAATCAGATCCACCCTACA